>CM076579.1:872018272-872640404 GCA_034641835.2 Pinus albicaulis
AGCTCTGGTATTGATTCTTCGTGAAGCCAGATTTTAGATCCAGAGTTTAAAGAGAATGGTATTGGTGAATGTTTTGGATGAATGGTTTTTCTAAAGTTTTACTAAGGTGAAGGATGGTCAAAAGTAAAGGGATGGATTAGTGGAGTCGCCAGGTGAAAAATGGGTTGTTCTTATGAAGATAGCTATGGTCCACCAACAATAACTATTCTGAGGATGTTTTTGGATTTTCTGAGTTTTATGTGCAGCCTATGGTTTGTTAAAGTATCCTAGACTTGTTTCAACACTTTGCTAGGGTGATGAGAACAAAAAGAGTTTACTCTAAAAAATGAGTCTATGGCCTGCTTGCTTGTTTATGGTACCTAAAGGACCAAAGTGTCTATAAGAGTTTGCTGGACTATTATGTACTCAGTGTCTTACCATCTCCCTCTATGTTAGTGAGCGATGGGATAGGTTTATCGGATAGTAGCCTAGAGTTTTGAAAAGTAGTAAGGCTTACTAGAAGTTTAGTGGAGTCGCCAGGTGGATTTTCAGTTTTTTTTGAGGTATACTTGTATGGTCCACCACCAATATTGTCAAAGCCAATCTAAGGGAGTGTTTTTGGGGTTTTTCTGAGTTTTTATGTAGTCCTGAGGTTTGGAAGAGATTTATATAACTGACTCATCATTTTGCTAAGATGGTGAAAGAGCTATTTTCTACTCTTCAAACAATCTCTAAGTTTACTAAGCTTGATTGAGACTTCGGGAGTTACTAAGTTGTACTTAGATTGCCACTAACTCGGAAGATCCTACTATGAGTGTAACTATGCTACTGAGCAGTGGGATAAGTCAATCAGATAGTATTCTTAAAGGTCTCTACAGATTAGGGAAACTAAGCTTGTTTACTACTCAGTGTCCCACCGTGATCGCCATTATGTTAGAGTGGCGATGAGGTGGCAGCTTTTAATCACTGAGGTCCCATGATAAGCCATTATGTTAATTGAGCGGTGGAACAAATTAAATCAAGCAGTATTCTTAAAAATAGGGACTTCTAGAGTTCTAAGGTGTCCTTATATTGTCACTAACTCAATGTCCCACTGTGATCGCCATTATGTTAGAGAGCGGTGGGATAAGTCAGCCAACTAATATTCTCAAAAGTCTCTAAAGATGAGAGAAACTAAGTTTTTTAATCACTCAGAGTCCCACCGTGATCGCCATTATGTTAGTGAGTGGTGGGATAGAGGAGTCGATCAAATAGTATTCTTAAATAAAGGAACCCTAGGGTTCTGGTGTGTCCTTAGATTGTCACAAACTCAAAGTCCCACCGTGATCGCCATTATGTTAGGGTCCCGTGATTTGGCCGATTGGCTAGCCAAATGACGATGTAACATCAAACCAAGCTTTGGAGCCCAAGGACCTAGCCTTCCTGGACTCAGAGAGGGCTCTCTCTATAGGTGTAAAGGATGTCGGTGTGTTTACTTGCGGTGTTCTGATATTAGGCTAGTTATGAAGTGTGTTTTTGGTTTTTTAGTTTTTTAGTTTGTGAGGGATGAAACTGATCAAATACATAAACTGGATAACAAGGTGTAGATAAATTGGGCTATGGGGTCAAACAGGTCAAGGAAAGCTTATGAGGTGATGATGTAAAGCTGCTGTAGGGCCGATTTGATTCACGATAGAAGGGATCTCTGGGCAAAATGGATTAAATGGACAATAAGTTGGTGAAAAACAAGGGATTTCAAGTGTAACTAGTTAATAGCAGACATGAACATGTAATAGCAAGCCATTAATCATGCTAAGTATAACTATAAGCTAATTAATACATAGAAATCAAACATTCCAGCCATACATAGAGGTATAAGACCCTCTAACTTCGGGAAATGGCTATCAAACTTTGGGGAAAACACATGAGACAAAATAACAACTCATAAACTATGCCGGAACGCCTAAACATAGTCTCTAAGTCATTGGGCACTTGGAAAAATAAGTTTTCATAGTTTTAGGCAAAGGGCTAGATCGGGACTAGGCCTCCTTGGTTCAACAAAATGATCAACAAATCAGTCAAAGAGAAAGTTTTATAGACAGAACTATGGGCAGCTGATAGGTAGATAGGGAAAACCATACATCCTACTCAACATACATGGAACTGATGAATAAAACTTAGCAACAACACCTTAGGTTACTAAAGAGCAACTAAGAATTCTTTAGCATAACTAAGGGAGAAGAAAACATCAAGCTATGAAGATTCAGGGATTTTGAGGTGCCTCCATGGGCATATCTCAAAATCAATCTTTATTGATCTATAGCAGCAAGAAATATGAATTATGAGTGAAAACTAGAAGACAAAACACATTAAGAAGCACTATACCATTCTACCATGTCAAGGAATCCATCAACAATCCTTCATCATTCCTCAAAAGCATCCAAGAGGCAGTCCAAAAATCATAACTCAAGTGTATTATTCAAAGCTCATATGACCAATGTATTAATTCTTCTCTCAAGTTCAGCCTCTGATTTACAATGAGAACCATGGAATAAATAGGCTTGAGGGAGGAAAACCTCATGGAGCAACTAGCTATCCTATTGGCCAAGTCAAAATATCTAAACTTGTCCTTGAGGCTTTACAAAGCCCAAGGCACAAAATATCCCATAAAATATCTAAAAAACTGCTAAAAACGGAAATTATATTGACTTTACATGATTTCCCAATGATAAAAATAGCTTAACGCACATTTGGGAAAAGCAGATTTTTGGAGTTCAAAAATTACAAAAATACTTCATATTTATGCCTGAAAAAGGTCCCCTGACTTGCTGGATGCAAATGGAAGCCTTCTCGGTGTCGAAATGAGGCTCATGATGGCTCGTTGGAAAGCTCTGTGTGTCTGCTTACCGACGCAAGTAAAATCACCTCAATCTGATCTCTGAAAGTCCCTCAAAACTGTACCTGTGTACAAAAACCCAGAAAATAGCAGACTGCTGATATGGCGGGCAGAATGTGCAAAATGAGGCTGTTTTTCGCCAATTTGAGGGGGCGAATGATCTTCAAATGCCCTGAAAATCGCTGGAGACCTGCTCATGGAATTATGGCATCCATCGGTATCATCTTCCTCCCTTGAAAACTCATCAAACTGAAATGGCGAATTTATGAGTTTTTGGCCAAAAACCCAAAAAATGCCAAAAAACAAAAAGTTGCCGAAACAGGCCCAAAATTGGCATGCATGACCCTCAAGGGTCCATAGAGACATGTTCCGAAGCTGAAGCCAAAATATCAAGGGCTGATATGCTTTTCCCTTCCTTCCGTGCTAGGCGCCTCTCCTTCAACTTCTTCAATTTCTCTTGTGTTACCTTTAATTTTCGCCTGGCAAACTGATTTAGCTTCTGAAAGTGAAGAGTCCTCTTTCTCTGTAGCTCAAGATCCCTATTCGATCTCTCAAGCTTTGTCTCCAAATGCTGGTTAGCTCTCTCAAGCCATGCTTCTTTGTTTTCCTCAATTTCCTGCTCAAGGAGGGCAGTGAGAGGAAAGGCTTCGAAATGAGCTTGTTCTTCTGCTCTCTGTTTCTCCAAGGCTCTTCTAAGCCCGATGGTCCTAGGCCTCTTTCGCCTAGGCTGGTCTTCCTCCTCTTCATCATCAAACTCACCAATGAGCTCTTCAATTCTTACTTGCGCCTTTTCTGCCTCTTTCTTATACTTGATCGCCCTTGCCTCATGAATGGCTGCATGATACTTCATTTGTTTGTTTTCAACCTCCAAGAAGTGGTTGAAATTCCTTGCCCTTTGAAGGTCTTCTTGTAACACCTCAATTTGCCCTTCTTTGTGAATGAGGAGGTTTTCAAGGATGCGGGCCTCGTTATCACTATCATCGCTTGGGATAGGGATGACAGCCGATTTATCTCCATGCTTGGCACTTTCTTCAACTATACTTTTGCCTTTGAAGGCCAATCTGGCGCTTTTTCTCCTTGGCAAGCTAGAAGTTGTCCTTTTGGTCAATTTCCTCTTTTTAGGAACAGTTTTGGTCACTGTCAAGGAGGCAGCTTCAGCTTGCTGTCCTTCCTCCACATCCTGTCCAGCTTGTGGCTCAAAATGCGCTTCAATTGTTTGCCCAACTTGCTGCTGTTCATCAACTGTCTGCTGCTTTTCATTTCCTTCTAGCTGTTGTCCCTCTTCCTGTACTTGCTGCTGTTCATCAACCTCTAGCTGTTGCTGTTCATCAACCTCTAGCTGCTGCTGTTCACTGCCTTCTTTTTCTCCCTGTGGTTCACTGCCTTCTCCTTCTCCCTGTTGACTTGGCTGCCCAGTGGTCATTTTGAGTTTTTTAGGTGTAGGCCTACTAGACAAAGACACTGGGCGATGGACAGGCTGAGTAGGAGACACATGAACAGGAGGGACAGTGGCGAAATCTGCATGGCTAATGAATGAATCCCATGAAACCCCTTTCTTCTCCAGCTGGTGTAAGAAGATAATCTTGATCAAGGAATGATGAAAGAGAGAAGGGATTTGCTGAGGTGGAGCCTTCTTTTGAACAGTAGAAGCCATTTTCTCTATGCTTTTGGACAAAAAGTATGGAAGGTTTAGCTGCCTGCTTCTGGTAAAATGCATCAACAAGCGGACATGATAGGCATAAATTTGGGTAAACCTCCCTTCACAAGTGAAATATCTCATTATGGCTTTCATCAGTGGAGCATAACTGCAAGAAGATAGGAAAAAGGGAAAATAGCAGTGATGGTTTCCCTGTGTTCAGGTTTGATGAAAGGTTTATAATCCTCTAGATCAAGATGAGCTTGTTTAAGCCACTTTTCACCATGATACGGGATCTTGGTAGCCTTGGATACATACCTTGGGGAGATTTTGAAATCAAGACCCGCTAACTGGAAGTGTTTGTCCTTGAATATCAAAGCGCACAAATGTGTAAGTGGCGAAAAACTCTTGACTTCTTCTATCCTCTGGCAGAAATCAAGACAGCCTACTTCATGGAAATTGAAAAGCACTGATGGGTGAGAATTGATTTCTTCTATGGAGATAGGTTCATATCTCTTATGTGGACCGCTCCTGTGATCTCGCTTTGGAGGCATTCTGACTTTGACCAAACTTTGGAAGAGGCAAACTGCCTTCACTGTATGAAAAAATGTTCTGCTGGATTGAAAATAGTCACTAGACTGTTTGGACAGTTTAGACAATGTGGTTTTGATGAAATGCAACAATTTTTCTTTGAATAAACCACCTCTGCACTTCTTAAAAACAGCCCTCCAACTCTGGATGCACTTCAGCCAGGCAAACTTTCTAATATGGTACCCTGTGTAAAGACGAGACAAACTCCTGTGTCAACTTCCTATGCACAGTTTTGAAAAATCACTACTTCTGGTGAGTTTGTCAGAGGTCAATCAATCATAGCTACATCTCTGTCTTCAATATAAAACTGTAATCATCAACATTTGTCCTTTAGAAGTGGCCCTATTCACCTTCAGAATATCTCTGTTCACAAATCTTTAGAATGATACAATATAGTGCAAGGAAAAGGTAGACCTAGGTTAGGTGTAAAATCAATGCTCAGTGCTTTAGGAAAACCACCTCTTTACTTGTGAATTTCAAAGGTCAATACTACACCTGTACCTCTGTCTCAATGTTAAATGCAATCACCAACAACTCTGCCCTTTAGAAAGTGGCCCCTTTCACTTGTGAAGTTTTAAGAAATCAAACACCACTTTTATACCTCTGCCTCCAATGTTTAAATTTAATCACCAACAACTCTGTCCTTCAATATGCTGTTCACCTTTGGAAACTCTTTGCCAGCAAACCTACAGTAGTGAAAAACAGTGAAATAGGGGCAGATTGCTAGAAGGGTCTTGTTGTGATAAGTGTTTAGATAACCCTGTTCTTCAGAAATGACCTTCCTCTTGAAAAATATCACAAACAACAGCCCTTCAAAATGACACCATATAGTGAAAGAAAGGCAGAACTAGGTTAGGTGACATATCAGTGCACCATGCTTTTTAGGAAACACACCCTTTGCTTGTGAGTTCAAGAGATCTACCAATACATCTACACTTTTGTTTCCAATGTTAGAGTTCAACCATTGTTAGGATGAATAACACTTGCCAAATAGGTTTTGAACAACATAAAACAGTCAATTAACAGTTTTCCCTTGTAGCTTCGAGGTGGATTTGAATAGCACGGCAAAATGTATGAGAAATACTTCTTAAGATTCATGAAAAACCTTTGTGCAAGGCCGGAGTAGCATTACAAACCTTTAAAACCTGTGCGACACTCCTTTGACCCAGCACGTCGCTCATACAATGCTTGTCGGGTCGGCCTGTCGGGTGGTCGGGCGGCCTTGTACAGGCGCGTCGCGCCAACGTACAGGCACGTCGCGCCGACAAAGGGCCCTGTGTAAATTTCCGCCCAGGCACGTCGCGCAGAAACCCAGGCACGTCGCGCAGTGCAAAAAAGGTGCAGACTGTGTTATTTTGACCAGAAACGCCTTGTTTGATGCTATGGAGGCGCGGGCTCTATTTCAACTTTTGAAAATGACGTTCTTACTTTGATGCTTCAAACTTATATTACTTTCAAAAAACACCCCAACGGTCATTCCATTTTAAAGGATAAAACGGAACTTTGGTTCGGTATTTTGCAGAGTTTTTGTTTTGAAACACCTTTGATTCTCTTAACTTTGGTATGTTCAAAATTTACTTTGGAGAGCTGCCATGCCTTTGAATCATGTGTATATCACGGACTTTAGCACAGGTGTTTAGAAGGGGGACCTCCAGATTTGTCCTTTGGGGGACATTTCATCACCAACCTTTAGATTCTGCAACATGTCTGAATATTGCTTTGTTTCTTTGAAGGACAGGGCTGGCTTTGTAAATCTGTCTTGACAGTCTTTGCATTTGACATCTTCTCCAAAATACAACAGGTGCCAAGTTTACTGACATAACTTGAATTTGGTTTTGGTTTCTTGATTTCAAGAAGGCGCCCTTTTTTCTCAAAATAACTCCCTGCTTATAGGTATATTACCTATGATGTATCTGTCCTTTGAATGATGAGAGAGATGCATTTGTTCCAAACTCAAAAACTAACAATTTATCAAACTACTTCTTTGTCCACTTATAGCATTGTATACCTATTCATCATGCATTCTATAGCTCAACCTTGGCCACTGTTTTACTTTCTCAGTGATAATCCAGAGAAAATTAATTAGAATGTGTCAAAGAGAACTTTGACCAACCTTGGCGATTGTCGTGTTATTCAACATGAGATGGCCTGTGTCCTTCCGATGGATTTGATAATTGCTGCTTCCAGGTGATTCACAAGCTTCTCTCTGGACTGTAAGTGCACTCTTTTGATGACATGTTTTCATACTGTACTTCTCTGTTTACTCAAAAGGAGTTTCTTTAGGCTTCTGGGCAAGGGATAGTGGAGTACTGTTTTAATCATTGCCTTTAAAGAAACTGCTCCTTGTGGTATAAATGCATGCATATGTTCAATATTTTCTCTTTTCCACTACAGGTACAGTCTGACAGACAGCTCTTTGAAAAGGGAAATCAATACCTTTGCATCATAACAGTAACACTTACCTGTGCAATGACTTCTATTCAATTTTTTTGTATCCATCCATTGCACTTTTTAGACCCATCAGTTTTCAACAACCTGCAATGGCTTTGGCCATCTGCTCATACATGGAGGAGGCTCTTTATCAGGTAAGGTATCTGAAGGCTTTCTGACCACTATGTTTGACACAGCCTTTCTCTGAATGTGATGGTAAGTAAACCACTTTGAAAAACATCAATCTTAGAATCTTTACTTGCAAGCATCACTGTATTTCAGAAGAAGCCCTAGCCACAGTGACATTGTCTCTCTGCACTGCTTTAAGGGTGACTAAAATATCATCATGTGTTTTGGTCATCTCATGACAAACCATTTTAAGGATAGTCTCTGTAATTATGGAGGTCAGTGTCTTTTGAGAAGACAAGAACTTTCCTTCTGCCTGGGTAATGGCATTTGTTGTCAGCATCTGTTCTATTTGATCTTGTGGATAAGCAGGGTACTTATGATTGGAATTTTCATCAATGACATGCCTTTCTTCATTTCAACAATTCATATGATTTGAAAGCTTCAGATGACCTCTTTTATCAGACCAGACACTTTTTCCTAGCATATTCCAAACTCTGTTCCTGTTATGACCATTACTCAAATTCATAAAACCTGGAGATATTGTTTCACTGTTCAATACAAAGCAAACCTGGAACTTTGCAATCTTCCAAGTCAATATTTGGCCAGCGCCCTCTGCTTGTGGATGAAGGAGGCGCCCTAACCCTCTGCTTGTAAATGAAGGAGGTTCTAGGCCTTGACAATTTACCAGTTTGCTGAGACAGTGGTGTCTCTTTCTTACTGTGATTTTCATGCTGGAAAGAGTTGTAAAGTCCAGATGAGTAGCTTTCTATTCTGCAGACATATCTCAGGCTCAAGTTACATTTAGAAGCAGCTGTTCCTCTAACTGTAGATCAAGCATTTAATCCCGAGATGAAGTTATATTTCCTGCCTTTGTAGAAACCATAGAACACTGTGAAAAACCTAACAGTCAGCTTGAGATTGGGGTTTATGCAGTGCTGAGATCTAAGGGATATGAGTGGCGCGACTTAGGGCTGTTTGTCAATTTCATTTGCAAAGTAAGAGGTCAGTCATGGAAGGTCTATTGCAGATGGAGGCTTTTTGGCTTTTTGAGGATTGCCAAGGGTGAAATGTCTTAAAGCGCCACTTCCTAACATAGGGGAGACTTTTGAAACAGATGTGGATTTGATTTTTAAAGCTGATGGGCAGACCAACAAGGCTGAAGCTATATAGGATTGTGATAATGAGGTTTTGATTTCGACATGGGCGAACTGAAAAGGTAGAAAGGTGAAAAAAAGTTTTAGGAGGGTTTTCTTGATGACATATTGACATAAGGAAATCAGTTTCAAGAAAACTCAGCTGTAGATATAGTCGTCACTAACATGTAAAAAATACTGATGGCTAACACATGGAAAACAATATTTGTTGCAGCCATGTTGGGTTTATTTCAACCTATAACTTGAAGATGAAATATCTCTTACAATCCAGGGATTTAATGAGCATTATCAGGCCAAAGATCAAAAAATTGGAATTAATCTAGTTTTGAAAGAAATGATGACTATTCTCAGGAAATCATTTAGCAAAGGGAAGTTAATAGAATTTGAGGAGATATTTGAAAAAACATTTTTCAATTACAGATTTAAAAAGAAAGACATATGCCAGCATGTTTAAAAACATTTTTTTGTCAAAAGAACGAAGGTACTTTAGTTAATTTCACTACCAGTATATGCAAAGATATCAATCGCTATTCTTCACTAATTGAAAATCATAATTCACATGTGGTAGAAGAATATTGAAACAGTTCTAAACTTTTAGAGAGCATGTTGAACACTCGAGCATCAAAGGATGGATGGCAGAGCATCCCAATATTTTAAGAGCACAATCAACAATTGAAGTTTTGAAAGAATAGGTGTCAGTAATAAATCGAGATTCTTTGGAAAAGATCAATGCTCGAGGATTTCAAGGGATGATGGTTCTTCTCAGTTTTATGTTGTCAAAATTTTGTTTGTTGTCCCAGTTATGCAGAAACTAGACACGATGTAATATATTTTGAATATAGTACTTTTCATGTATTATTTCAGATGGTATTGAAATATGCATACACAAGAAATATTCAAATATTCTAGGGAGCTTAAGGACTTCACCGGGTAACTAATTTTTGATCAGGTAAAACAGTGACCAAATAAAGGGGTGGAGGTTGAGATTTTCTGTGCTCAAAATCAGCTACAACATTCAGTGGTAGATATTTTATTGGCATCCAAAGGACCATAGTTGGCAGTCTAATGAACACTTGGCAGTCAGAGATTATGAATATTATTTCAAACACTCCAGCCATACCTATAGCTTGAGACACCTTGCAACAACTTTCCAGATTCAAAGGCAAAAGACTTCCAATAGTTCCATATTTCCTGCAAACTATTAGGAGATTGTTCTATTTTTAGTATATTGTTCAAGATTTTATTCCATATTTTTGTAACAATTACGAGAGATTTTGTCTATATATTATTTCATTTTGTAATAAAAAAGTGTGGGATT
Source organism: Pinus albicaulis (assembly GCA_034641835.2). Classification (NCBI taxonomy): domain Eukaryota; kingdom Viridiplantae; phylum Streptophyta; class Pinopsida; order Pinales; family Pinaceae; genus Pinus; species Pinus albicaulis. The sequence continues at coordinate 872,028,385 of CM076579.1, forward strand.
TTTATGCCAAGAATTTATACTTTGTAATAGCTTCTCTTATTTGATTTCTAATGAAAGCCTTCTGACTCCACTTTCTGATAGAATTTTGTGTTTCTAGTACGTTTTTCCAGTATTTCCATATCTGTTTTTTGCACATGTTTCATAGTTGCATAGAGACCTGGGTAAGAATAGATTTAATTTCAATCTCTCTGAAATCTCTGCCAAATTAGTAATCATTGAAAGAACTTAGTATATTGGATTGTCTGTCTGAGTTAGATCTTCTTTGAATTGATTATTGTTTTCCCTTATATCTTCTATTAAATATGTTTTGTTGGGCTGTAGAAATCCTCTACACACATCCAAATATACCTAGTTGTTAAGTAGTTAGTCTAGCTGCTCAAATTATTAGGAATCTCCTTGCATTATTTTGTCAATTTCTTATACAAATCAAGTCGTTATGTCAGGCTGGAAGCTGACATGTTCAGAAGGGAGCCCGTGAGAGAGGTATTTAATAATTATTAAGGATTGTCATTGATAGCCAACTACCCCCAATTAAAACCATAAATCTAGCCATTGTGATTCAAAGGCTATTGTTATGTGACAATGAACAACATTAAACAAGGCCTCGTAATTATTAAGGGAGCTCCCTATGGTTCAATGGCTAGCTTGAACGGTTGAGTTGGTTTCCTAACATAGTTTTTGCAGCCAAGGACTGCCTACAAGAAACATGTACAACAATAGGCATACTAGAAGAGCCAACCTCCATTGGTTGTGTTGATGATGTAATAGGAAAGATAGAAAGGCTGAGGGTAAACGTTGCTGACAATATCTCTGAGAAGTTTTCCCAAGTCATGTTTATGGAGGAAAATTAATGCAACATGTTATCACTAAATTGATATTGATCGGATGCTTCACCATTCAACCTAGAGTAACTATTTCAAACATACTTCTAGCTGAAAATTAGCCTTTTCAGCCTGAGAGGGCTCTCTCAAAGATATATAATGATATTGACTAAATGAATTTCAAAAGATGAATAACTTTGAAATATTTTTTTAAGCATGTTTTTATGCAAGTGAAATATGTGGAGAAATCACTACCATTGGGCATATGGAGTCAGTGAAAAGAACTCAATGACATATGAACTCCTCTTATGGAAGTTGAGGCATATAGATGTTCTGATGAAAAGATAACATTCGAAACACTCTAAGTGTTTGAAGGAAGTTATAGCATGTTATACATGAATTCTAAGTAATCAAACATTAGAATATTGAAGATAAAATTGCAGAATACATAAGAGAAAGACTCATGATATCATCAATTAATCTCAGGTGAAGAAAAGCCAATTGCCATTGTATAATACTGATGAAATTATTTTTACTATAGTATATTTCTAGTAAACATCAATCAACCCTCTATTCTTCGATAATCTGCCTATTAATAGGCTTAGGCATCTTTACATGAGGTATTCCAAAAAAGTTGAACCTTCAAGTCTTTTTTATGACACCTAATCTAACTGTAAGCATATTACAAGGAGATACAATTGACAACTGCTAATTTTAGGACTTAGAAACCTAATTGAACTCTAGAGCCTATTTATTACATAAAAAAAATTTAGAACTGCATATTTACATCGAGAAGGTTATGTGCTTGGGTGGCATTGACCATGACCAAAACATATTTTCTGCCACCAAGTCAGGATACTTGTCTTCCTACTTTTTAGGAGATGGTTTCATAATGATTGATGAATCCTCCATGATGAGATGGCACTCTAATAGGCTCTGTTGAAGAGTATATGTTTATCAAAACATTCATTTCATGAGCTCTGACCTTTCCACGTGGATGGATTGTCTCAAAAATACCATCAAAATTTGACAAATCTTCAGAAAACTCCTTCACTGCATAAACAGGGGACTTTAGGCAAGTTCATAGCGAAAGTTCGTAGCAAATTTGATTTAGACTATTTCTAAAAATTATCTGCTCCCTTAGCTGATGTGAAGTTGTTTAATGAGTCCAAATAACTAAATAAAAACTTTTTCCTACCTCCATCATTACAATACTTGTGATTTATAGAAAAAAATATCCTACAATGAGTTCGTAGTGATTTCTAGCCTTCAAGCCCGAGATACGCTATGAACTTGCCTAATTGGAAGTAGACTTGAAAATTCTTCTTTCTTTCTTCAAAATTTTCCTATGGCTATGAAAATGATGATCCAAAATGATGAAAAAAATATCAAAAGGTATTTTATCTCCCTTTCAAATCTTAGAGGCCTCACCTTTGGTAGCAGAGGTTTCAGTTTTTAGATGTTCTTTTATGACTGTTATTTTTAAACCTTTCTTCTTGAGCTTTGATTGTATAATATCCATATTCTCTTCTAACTCTTTCACTTGAATTTAATTTTCTCTCTCTGCATGCAACCAAATTTTCCTCTTCCTTGTATGTTTCATTACCCTGCGTAGAGGAAGGGTTCTTTTCAACAATTTCTTTGCATTGGTCAAAGACTCATCATAGTGATTGATTTTCTCATTTACATTTTCTTTTAATTCCCCCCCCATTTTTCTGTCTAGCTTGGCTTCCTCCAATTCCAACTTGGTTTCAATAACTTCCTCCCTGGCTTCTCTCAACTGCTCATTTAAAATTTGCACTTCATTTTTTTCAATAAATTTCTCTTTACCTTTCCTCTGCATAATTATTTCTTCCTTTTCTAGAGACAACTCAATGATATCCTCTACCATGGCTTGTTTTCCTTTGTCTGTCACTTCAGTCTTTTTATTAGCTATGAAAACTTTGGAAATTTGCAACTTGGTAAGTGGTTTTCTTGGTTGGAATACAAAACCTACATATTCTCCTGAGAAGTCAATTTTTTTCGCAGTGAGACTCTTCCTTTTCTTCTTGTTTCTTTTGACATCCACAATTTTGACCACTGGAGTTTTTTCTATGTCTATGGCTTGAAGAATGTCCTCAAGATTGTCTTTCCCCAGTGTTTGGCTCCTAGTCATTCTTCCACTCTTTTTGATGGGCTTTGACTTGTTATTTGTAGGTGTGGTTGTGGAAACTATGTTTCTTATGCATGCTCTATTTCAACCTCAATAGCCTCTATAATGGGCTCCATTTCCTCTTCATTTACACCTTATACTTTAGCTATAGGTTTATCATTTTTTCTGGAAGGAGTAGCTTTTGATTTAGGTGTCTTCTTCGTTGTTAATACATCTACTTCATAACCACTAAGAAATAGGAATGTGGCCCAGTCTCTATTCAGATTTTTTAACTCCTCCAACACCAGTAGTTTGATAAATCCATGATGGAAATTTGAAGTTTCACTACCTTCTGGCGTGGCTTGAACTTTCTCTAACATCTTTCCTAGGCTTCTAAATAAGAAAAATGGAAGGCCGAGAGGTTTCTTACCAGTGAAATGTAGAAAGAGTCTGGAATGATATTGATAAATCATATGGAAGCTCCCTACACATGTGAAGTATTTTTGAATTATAAGCAGTAGTTTGGAGTAGTTTTCTTTAAGGCATATCCTTGGGATTCCATATGTCATATCCACTCCAATGTGTTCAGGTTTCATGAATTCATCACAGTTCTGTAATTTGAACATAGTGGCTTTAAACCACTCTTCTCCCATCCTTGGAATCTTTGTAGCTTGGGAAATTGTTTTGGGTGACAACACAAAACTCAGCACACCCAAATTTTATGCAATGCCCAAAAAATTCACTGCAAAGCCCTTTGAAACCTGGGCATGAAAACCTTGTAATTTCTGGCAGAACCTCATGCACCTGACACTACTAAAGGCTTTTGAAAATATAGGATCCTCATTGATAAATTTTAGATCCATGGGCTCATACTTGACAACAGAGCCCCATTTATTAATCTTCTTTTGCATGGCCATCTCTCTTAACATTGCACTGGCCTTATTGATACTATGACACCTGCAAAGAATATAATTGCACAATAAGTAGCTTGCAAACAAAGTTGGACTTTTTAAGGATGATGACAACAAATATACACAAAGGTAGAAGGAAAGATGATAGACGGAAGCTTTCAAGGGTAATTTAAAAGGTGAGTTTCAAATATGAGAGGGATAAAGACAAATGAGAGGTTAAGTGAAATGATGAATTCCAAATGATGATCACGCATGTCGCATGATTCCATATAACTGATCATGTGACCTCAAATTATCCCCTAACCATCAAAAACTTGACACCTTAGCCTTTTCTTTACCGATGCAAAAAAAAAAATCATTTCGTAGCACTTTCCGTTATAATTCTGGCAGATTCACTACGGAGTGGTCAGGTGATTCCGTAGTGAAAACAACTTGTTTTCCATTAATTTTGCTGCAGACTTTGGAAAAAATATACAGGTGGCCTAAACCGAAATTTGAACCAATGTATGGATATTTTTGGTGGATATTTATGGATTTTACCATTATGACATGACAAGTGGGACTCTCTAAACTTAGGATAATGACCAATTCATAAAATTACATCAATTTCATGAATTAATTTTATAAAACATAAAAACCTATGTTAAATGACCTTCCTAATAAAAAATGAAAGTTTATTGGTGATAACAGTGGCTCCAATGGTTGTGGTACAACAAATAACCTGTAGTTCCAGTGCCTTTCTTGAAAAACTATAACTTTCTAAAATTGATGAAGACTTCGCCAAGATCTTACATGCTTATCCTCGGGCTCAAGCTTGATGATGAACTCATTTTTATTTGAAAAACATCATAACAGAAAATTAAATATGTACAATGGCGTGTAATTCAACTAAAGAAACTAGGAGTAGTGTTTTAGAAACCTACCATTAATAGGTCCTCCTCCACACAGCTATCCATCCATCTCCTAAAGTATAAATGTGTTGTTTCCATGTTATGTAGCTATCATGAATGGCACCTTCCAGATTTTCTCAAACTTTCCATGCTTCCCCTTTTCCTCAATTTCGGCTTCCCATTTCAGAACTATATCTTGGATCTTGAAATCTTCTTCTTTAGTTTTTCTATAAAAAGTATTCTTTACTTTGTTTTGTGATTGTTGATGACTTTCATAAACTTCTTCTCTTTTCTCTTATAGATCTATGAGCTTTTTTTTCCTCCTTTGGATGCAATTAGGTTCTTCTTCAAGCCCTTGTATCATTTTTATTACCAGAACACCCAAGGAAGTTGGAAAAATTTCTTTGATCCATATACTAGTTCATAAGGAGATGTACCTATGGATATTGTATTACAAACTCTATCAGCCCATAAGCAAACTCTAGTTTCAAATGCTATGATCTTTTATTTTCTTGCAGCACTTTCTTGATGATCCTTACTATTATTTTATTGGATGGTTCATCTAAGCCATTACCTTGAGGGTAATGGGTTGTAGAATGAAAAAGAGTGATATGATATTGGTGACAAAAAATAATCAAATTTTTGGATTTGAAAGCTTTTGCATTATTAGTAATAATCTTCATAAGACATCCAAACCTGGACAAAATGTTGTTATCCAAAAATTGAATGATGATTGAGTCAGTAGCCTGCATTGTAGGGAGCGCTTTAATCCACTTGGTGAAATAAACAGTGGCTGTCAAAATCCAACAATGCTGGCCTGAAGATGTAGGGTGTATTTCACCAATGAAATCGAGTCCCCATTTTTGGAAAGGAGCTTCAACATATATAGGTTTCAGTGGTAAAGGAGTCATCTTCTTATTTCCATAAAAAATTTGGCATTCGTGGCATGCATCAATCTTCTTGTATATGTCTTTAAACATGGAATACCGATAATATACTGCTCCGAGTATCTTATTAGTTATGGCCTTCAAGTAATGGCATCCTCCACAATCTCCCTTATGAAATTCTTCAATGACCTTTTCAGCCTATTCTTCCAACAAGAAATTCAAAAGAATGCCACTGGTGTCCCTCCAATACAATTTTTTGTTCAAAATGTAGTATCTCAAATATTTTACCTTCAAAAGCATTGACTTGGACTTAGTCTATTGGGGAGGGGCTTTACGATGATGTAGAAAAAAAATCACATCTTTGTACCATTTAGGATAAGTGAATTTCTCTTCAATAGGAACCAATTCTTCTTCATCTACCACTTTTGAAATTTCTGCAATGAAATTCATGTCTAGAAATTAGAAATTTGATTTTGCCATTATTTTTTCTATCCCTTGACCCTTCACCAACTTGGTAGGATTAATTTCTATATAATATTACAGTAAGGTGGTGATCCACTTACCTCTTTTTCCTCCAGGATCAGCTTGGGTCATAATGTCTTTCACCATAGTGCTAGGCACAAATGCAATAATATGAGAATGTAGAATGTAAATTCTGAAATATTTAAGAGCCTTTACTTACGAATATGCATATTTCTCCATGATATTATACTTCAATTCTAAGTTTTCAAGATTCCTACTAAAAAAAAATGAAATAGGTTGGAAATAGGTTGCTCACCACCTTGCTGCCTTTTTTGCAATAATACTCCAACAATTGTGTGTTCAGAGAAAAATGTAAAAACCAGAAAGTCACTTGAAAATTCAGGACTTATGAGCACTGGGGCTTGAGTGAGGTCATTCTTTATGTCTTCAAATGATTGATTTCCTTCGACTTTCCACTTAACATTAGACTCCTTCCTTAACATCTTAGTAATGTGCTTGAAAATCTCAGCAAAATTTGGAATAAACCTTCTAACAAAATTAACCTTCCAAGAAAAGATTGAATCTCTTTCCTATTCCTGGGCAGGTCTATTCTCTGAATGGGACTGACTCTATTTGGATCAATCTTTATTCCATCCTTTGATATAATGTGTCCTAAAAATTTCCTAGAAGTTAAAGAAAAGACACTTTTAGTAGGATTGAGAGATATACCAAATTTTCTGCATTTCTGAAGAATTTTCTCCAAGTGCTTAAGGTGTTCTTCCTCCTTCTTTGAAAATACAATGATTTCATCAAAATATTCCACCACTAATTTGTATTTCTCCTCAGCAAAAGAAATATCCATCACTCTTTGTAAATTTTCCCCTGCATTCATGAGACCAAAGGCATTTCGGCATACATGAATGTTCCCCATGGCGTGGTAAAAGCAATTTTCTCTTGGTCCTCCAGATGTACTAAAGTTTGGTTGTAACATGAGAAGCCATGAAGCATGCACATTATTTGAGAGCCAACATTATTTTTCAAAATTTGATCCATCTTGGGAAGAGGGTAATTTTTCTTGAGAGATGCTTTGTTTAAATTTCTGAAATCAATACAAATTCTAATCTCACCATTCTTCTTTCTTATAGGTACCAAGTTAGCAAGGCATATTGAAAACCTCAAAGGGACAATATTTTTCACATCAAATAATTTCTTAATCTCTTTCTCAATCAGAGGCATGAGCAAAGGATTAATTATTCTCAACTTCTGCTTGAAAGGCTATTCATTTTCTTTGATGGGGATAGTATGTTGGATAATACTAGGATCATACATTCTCAAGTCAACATAGCTCACATGCAAATACATCAATATACTTCTTCATAATCTCCATATACCTCTGTTTAATATCCATAGAAAGAAATTTAGATAACTTAACCATCTTAGGAATTTTTGTTGTACCAATATTGCAATTTTCCACCTCTTCATCATCAGCCTTCATCCTTGTGGACTTGAAAAAATCATTTTGATCAAATAATTTCTCACTGGGAATAAGACATTTTGGAATACAATTATTTTTCAACTACAAGACTTCTGGATTGACTTTAGCTTCAACAAACATATTCTGCTGATCTACTTGAATATTCTCAAACTCTTCTTTTAATTCAAGGAAATTTCAAACCTGTTGATCACTATCAAACACTTTCCAATGAATGACGTTATCAAGGATTTATTGTCTATGCCTGACCTCAATCTCATATCTCTCAATTGAATGAGTAGGAACGAAAAACAAACTAGCAGAGATAGTCAAAGAATCAACCACTTAATTCTGGTCTCTAGTCTTGAAAATGAAAGTATATTCTTGAAAATTCTCAAGAAATTCAAGGATTAAATTTCTATAGGCCCTCATCCTGACATATTTGGTTTGATAAGATCCTTCTACCTTCTTGATTACCAATTCAGAATCACCACAAACTGATATCTTCTTAGTGCCTAAACTCTTCAAAGTTTCTAGACCCAAAAATAATGATTCATATTCTATCATGTTTTTTGTACAATCAAATTTTAATTTGTAAGAGAAAAACTTACTTTCATCATGAGGAGTGGTAATCCATATCCCTGCTCCAGCTCCCTCTCTTCTAGCAGCACCATCAAAATGTAAATTCCACCAACCTTCTTCATTTTTATGCACACTTATCTGATTTTATGGTTGCTAATTTTCTATCTTTTTCTCATTTTCTCCCTCATCAGTGAGTTCATTGAACAAAACTGAAGATCCCAATTCAGTCTCTAGTGCATAAATAGGAAAATTGTGTGGTTTTTCTTTGCTAATTACCATGTAAGCCATCCTAATTTCTCTATACAACCTCATTTTCTCACCAAAGACTATAATGGTGGCATAAGTCATATCCATCTACATAATTCCTTTAATTTTGGCTACCCAAGATCTAGATAAAAGCATGCCAAAATTCAAGGGAATGCCATTCACCACTATTTCCATCAATATTGTCTTATCAAGCACTTGAGTTAGGCCAACAACCACATCTTTAATGAGACCAATGCATTGAACTATCTTGGATTCAAAAGAACCCATTCTTTCCATTAGCACCTTAGGCATTAAATTATGAGAAGATCTCGAGTCTAACATGGAATTATGCAAATTCATGTCATGAATATTCAGACTTACTTAAAAAGGAGGAACTTCTTCATTCTTTTCATTTTCTACCCATGGTCCCAGGAAAAATGGTAGGATGGTATTATTGCAAATTTAGGATGTCTGAAGGTTCGGACTGAGTGTTTAACATATTGACAATTTGACTTCTGTATTCAGTGACCTTATTGATTTAACCAAAGGGAACTAAAATTTTGATTTTGGAGATCTCATTCTCTAAATTGAAAGTAGATGAAAATTTTTCAATTTATTTGCCATGAGGTGGTGGTGTGTCTTTCTTAGGTTCAGCTGGTTTAGGAGCATATTTTTTGGCTAAGATTTATTTGTTGTAATGGGAACATTTCTATTCCTCAAATTGTATTGTTTCTGCATTTCAAAGATAGCATGTTGGTAACCCTTTAAGTAATCATATTTTCCCTCATTACCCCCTATATCGTGACTAGACTCAACATGTTCCTCTATAGTTAGAAACATTCCATACACATCTTCATCTAAACAATGAATAATATCCTCTTGGAATTCAAGTTGTGTTTCCTCTTCATCTAGTAAATTATGCTGAAAAGGAGGTCTTACTTGTGTATCAAGCTGGTTTCTATTTTCCCTCAGTCTTTGCTGATTTTGAGGCCTCCTAAATTGATGATTTTTTATATGAGTCTCTTATTTTGCATGAAGCAAAGGAGTGGCTCCAAGAGCAAGTATGTCGATAAGTTTCTCCATGGTCTTCATCATGGTATCAAAATTTTCATCTGAGGATGAAGAAGGCTTCTCCTCTTCTTTTAATTTTGTTTTACCCATCTTAGACCTCTTGGATGCTACCATGTTCACCTCAACTTTTACTGCATCATTATGCATGTTAGCCAAAGAAGAAAATTCTCTTTCCCTTAACAAGATGGAAAAATCATAATAAAAAGCTTCAACATAGTGCAACTGAGTAGCTCCCGGGGGAGGTTTAATATGAGTAGGTATGGAGTTGTATACCTTGTTAAATATCTTAGAAAAGTCTTCGAAAGATTCATCTAAGGCTATTTCCAAACTTTTATACTCAATTAAAGCTTGAACAGGGTTCACCTTACTCCTACACTTCTTCAAAAAACTATCTTCCAACTAGTCCCAATTTTGTAAAATAGCTAGGGCTAAAGCTTTAAACCATTTTATTACTTCAACTTTGAAACTCTGATCAAACAACCACATTTTCACATCTTCATCATCTACATCCTCTCGTTCAATGAAGTCATTAAATTGGTCAACATTTTCTTCGGTTGTTATTTATTCTTCACTCCCAAAGGTTTTAATCCTAGTAGAATATCCATTGGGAAGGTCATGAAGGAAAACAGGAAGGACAAGAGGAGCATATCTTGCAGGTCCAGCAGGAGGAGGAACTCCAGCCATAATGACAGGGACTTTGGTACTTGAAAAAGAAGTGGATGAAATTAAATCTTGACTTTGGGAAAGAAAAGTGAATGAGTGTGAAGTGTTAGGAGATGTTGTAAAGGGAATTTGGAGATTAGAAACAAAGGAAATTCATTCAGGCAAGGGTATACCAGACTTTCTCTTCAAAAAATAATCAAAAGGATCTAACTCTTTTAATATTTCAAAATGATCCTTCTCCAACAACAACTCTGATGTGACAGTCTTCCAAAATTCTTATTTTTTTTCTTTTTTCACTAAGGAAGATGTATCAATACCTAGTCTTTGTAGGTCCAGAATTATATCACTCAATTCATTTTCAATCTTAGACCCAAACAACACCTCTTCTATCTTTTCATAAAAATTTTTATCTTTAGGACTTTGAATAATATCAGAGTAATTTTTTTTTGAATGCGATGGAATACCTGATTTTGAAGAGCTCCCTCCAATGCCTCAGAGAATTATTTTTGGATTATCCAAAATTGTAGGTGGATTAGGATCTGGATTGCTCGTGTTTATCATTTTCGAAGCCACCTTTAAACATAAAAAAAAGTTGTGGAGTCACCAAGGTAGAGTGCAGCCTCGAAAGCTTTTGAGCTCCTGGTACCTCCAAGATTTCATCATTTCTGTTTGAGCACAAAGTTTGGGAAATATGTCTTCACACTCTTGGAGGATGCACCAAAATGTTATCACTAAATTGATACTAATGGGCAGATTCACCAGTTAACTTAGAGTAACTATTTCAAACCTACTTCTATCTGAAGATTAGCCTTTTCAGCCTGAGAGGGCTCTCTCAAAGATATAGAATGATATTGTCTAAATGAATTTCAACAGATGGCTAACTATGAAATATTTTTTTAAGTGTGTTTTTATGCAAGTGAGAGATGTGGAGAAATCACTACCATTGGGCATATGGAGTCAGTAAAAATAACTCAATGACATATGAACTCCTCTTATGGAAGTTGAGGCATATAGATGTTCTGATGAAAACATAACATTCACAACATTCTAAGTATTTGAAGGAAGTTAGAGCATGTCATACATGAATTCTAAGTAATCAAACATTAGAATACTGAAGATAAAATTTTAGAATAAGACAAATGCTCATGAGAACATCAATGAATCTTAGGTGAATAAAATCCAATTTCCACTGTATATTACTGATGAAATGTTATTTACAATAGTAGATCTGTAGTAAACATCAATCAACCCTCTATTCTTCTATAATCTGCCTATTAATATGCTTAGGCATATTTACATGAGGTCTGCCAACAAGTTTGAACCTTTGAGTCTTTCTAATGACACCTAATCTAACCATAAGCATAATACAAGGACATACAACTAACAAATTCTAATTTTAGGACTTACAGACCTAATAGGACTCTAGAACCTATTTATTACATCAACAAACTTTAAAACTGCATATTTACATTGAGAAGGTCATGTGCTTGGGTAGAACTAACCATGACCAAAACACAATTTCTCCCACCAAGTCAGGAGACCTGTCTTCCTACTTTTTAGGAGATGGTGTCATAATGATTGATGAATCCTCCATGATGAGATATCACTCTAAAAGGATTTTTCGAAGATTATATGTTTATCAAAAAATTCCCTTGATGAGCTCCGACCTTTCCACATGGCTGGATTGTCTCAAAAATACCATCAAAACTTGAAAAATCTTCAAAAAACTCCTTCATTGTAGAAACAGGGGACTTTAGTCAAGTCCGTAGTGAGAGTTTGTAGCAACTTTGACTTAGACCATTTCTGAAACTCATCTACTCCCTTTGTTGATCTAGAGTTGTTTAATGAGTCCAAATAACTAAATACAAACTTTTACCTGTCTCCATCATGACAATACCTGTGATTTATAGAAAAAAGGTCCTATAATGATTTCGTAACGATTTCTGGGCTTCAAGCCTAAGACACGCTATGAACTTGCCTAATTGGCTGCAGACTTGAAAATTATGCTTTCTTTCTTCAAAATTTTCCTATGGCTATGCAACTGATGATCCAAAATGATGCAAAAATATCAAAAAGGTATTGTATCTCCCTTTCAAACCTTAGAGGCTTCACCTATGGTAGCAAAGGTTTCAGTTTCCAGAGGTTCATTTACGACTGTTATTTTTAAACCTTTCTTCTTGAGCTCTGATTGTATCATCTCCATATGCTCTTCTAACACTTTCCCTTGACTTTTAAGTTTCTTTCTCTCTACATGCAACCAAATATTCCTCTTCCTTGTATGTTTCATTACCCTGTGTAGAGGAAGGGTTCTTTTCAACAATTTCTTTGTTTTGGTCAAAGACTCATCATAGTGATTGATTTTCTCATTTACCTTTTCTTTGAATTCCTCCACCATTTTTCTGTCTAGCTTAGCTTCATCCAATTCCAAATCGGTTTCAATAACTTCCTCCCTGGCTTCTCTCAGTTGCTCATTCAAAAGTTGCACTTCAATTTATTCAATAACTTTCTCTTTACCTTTCCTCTGAATATTGATTTTTTCCTTTTTTGGAGATAAGTCAATGATATCCTTTGACATGGGTTGTTTTCCTTTGTCTACCACTCTAGTATTTTTATTAGCCATGACACCTTTGGCAAGTTGCAACCTAGTAAGTGGTTTTCTTGGTTGGAATACAAAACCTACATCTTCTCCTGAGCAGTCAAGTTTTTTTGGCAGTGAGACCCTTCTTTTTCTTCTTTATTCCTTTGAAATCCACAACTTTGACCACTGGAGTTTCTTCTATGTCTATTTCTTGAAGAATCTCCTCAAGGTTTCCTTTCCCTTGTGTTTTGCTCCTAGCTATTCTTCCACTCTTTTTGATGGGATTTGACTTGCCATTTGTAGGTGTGGGTTGTGGAACCTCTATTTCCTGTGCATGCTCTATTTCAACCTCCATAGCCTATACAATTGGCTCCATTTCCTTTTCATTTACACCCTCTACTTCAGCTATAGGTTTATCTACTTCATAACCACTAAGAAATAGGAATGTGGCCCAGTATCTATTGAAATTTTTTAAATCCTCTAGCACCAGTAGCTTGATCTATCCATTATGGAAAATTTAAGTTTCACTACCTTCTGTTCTGGCTTGAAATTTCTTTGACATCTTGCCTAGGCTTCTAAATAATAAAAATGGAAGGACTAGAGGTTGCTTACCAGTGAAATGTTGCAAGAGTCTGAAATGATATTGTTAAATCATATGGAACCTTCCTTCACATGTGAAGTATTTTTGAATTACAAGCAGTATTTTGGAGTAGTTTTCTTTAAGGCAACTCCTTGGGATTCCAAATGTCATATCCACTCCAATGTGTTCAGGTTTCATCAATTCATCACAGTTCTGTAATTTGAACTTAGTGGCTTTAAACCACTCTTCTCCCATCCTCGGAATATCTATAGCTTGGGAAATTGTTTCGGGTGACACCACAAAACTCAGCACACCCACCTTTGATGCAGTTCCCACAAAATTCACTGCAAATTCATTTGAAACCTGGGCATGAAAACCTTGTAATTTCTGGCACAACCTCATAAACCCAACATTGTTGAATGCTTTTGCAAATCTAGGGTCCTCATTGATCAATTTTAGATCCATGGGCTCATACCTGACAACCGAGCCCCCTTTATTAGTCTTCTTCTGCTTGGCCATCTCTCTTAACATTGTGTTGGCCTTATTGATACTATGACACTTGCAAAGAAAATAATTGCACAACAAGCAACTTGCAAACAAAGATGGAATTTCTTAAGGATGATGACAACAACTATACACAAAGGTAGAAGGAAAGATGACAGACAAAAAATTTCAAGGGTAATTTAAAAGGTAAGTTTTGAATATGAGAGGGATAAAGACAAATGAGAGGTTAAGTGAAATTTCGAATGACAAATGATGATCATGCATGTTGCATGATTCCATATAACTGATCATGTGACATCACATTGACCCCTAACCATTAAAAACTCAAGACCTTAGCATTTTATTTATCGATGCAAAAAAAACATAATTTCGTGGCACTTTCCGTTATAATTATGGCAGAATCGCTACAGATTGGTCAGGTGGGTGCATAGCAGAAACACCCTGGTTTCCATTAATTTCGCTGCAGACTAAGGAAAAAACAGATAGGTGGCCTAAACCGAAATTTTAACCAATGTATGGGGATTTTTGGTAGATTTTTATGGATTCGACCATGATGACATGACAATTGGGACTCTCTAAACTTAGGATAATGACCAATTCATAAAATTTCATCAATTTCATGAATTAATTTACGAAAACATAAAAAACTATGCTAAATGACCTTCCTAATCAAAAATTAAATTTTATTGGTGATAACACAAAACAATGAACTTGATTAGGTCATGATGAAAAATATTAGCGTGATGATTTTCTCTTCTACTCTGAACCTTCTCATCCATATTAATCAAGCTCCTATACAAATAGTGTGGCAAATTGAGTTTTTTGACAGAGGTAAAATGCATCAAAATCCTGATGTGATACCTATACAACCTGGATAATTTTACTTCACATGTGAATTACTTCGTTATGAACATCATTAAGGGAGCATACTTGTTTCTGAGGTGTTTGAAAGGAAAAATATATTCTAGCTCCTCTCTAGCATGAGGCTTGAGAAATTTCTTGTAGTTTTCAATATCTAAGTCCATGACCTTGAACCATTGCTCTCCATGAGAAGGGATACCTATAGATGAAGCAATTAGGTCAAATGATAATCTTATCTCCATACCTGCAAGAGTGACCTTTCCCATATTTTATCTTGTTTCAAATAGGTTGGACAATTGAATATGATACCCCTTTTCCATGAGCCTTTCAGAAAATCCCAAACACTGAGCTCTCTCAAAGCACCTCCTGGCCAATTGTGAAGAATTAATTTCATGCATGGTGAAGGGTTCTAGCCTAAGGTGGTGCCCTCCTTTGAGACTCTTCTTGTCACTTTTCATTGTGTTTGTCACCATAATGATGAAAACCCTAGGGTGTTAATAAAATGAGTGAATGAATGGAAATATGGAAAAACAGAGTGAAGGAAAGTGTGATTTTGGTTGATGAAATTAAGGGATGTGAAGTTGAGAAAAACTCTAGAAAAATTTGAGTAGGTTGTTTTGTGTGTTAGCTTCAAGTTGTAGATGAAATGAGGAAAAATGAGTGTGAGGAAGGTGTCAAAATTCCTAAAACACAGGAAAATTCCCAATTTTGACTGAGAATAGCCAGTGTAGTGGTAAGGTAAGTTGGTAAGATGAAATGAGGGTCATGGAGTTAAGTAAAAATTTTGAGAAAAAATGAGTGGATAGGGTGGTGTCTTAACTCCACAGTGAAAATGGAATGAAGAGAAATGGGTAATTATAGGGTGGTAAAAATCTAAAAACACAGGAAATTCTCAATTTAGACTATGAGAATAACTAGTGTAAAAGTTTTTTTAGGTTAAGAAGGAGAAATAAGGGCCATGGAGCTAACAAAAAATTCTAATAAAAATTCAGTGAAGAGTATGGCATCTTAGCTCCACCGTGAAAGTGGAATGATGGAAAATGGATGAGTGTAGGGTAGCAAGGTCTAGCAAACATAGTCAATTCCCAAGGTTTTTATTGTGAGAATAGCTAGAATTAGGGTTTGTTTGCATTTGACATGTTAGGGGTAGTGGTGTAGATGTTTGGAGTGTGGGTATAGTACATATGAGATTTATGGGTTATGATTTATATTATGGGGTTAGGTTTTAGGTCAATGGGTAGGTTAGGGTTTGTTTAAAAACATGTTTTTTTATGTATGGATAATGAACAATATGGAGAAAACATAAGTGACATGAAATGTTTTTAAAACCTTAAAAATTCGACCAAAAGATTCATTAGGATGGAGAATTACCTTGTATGGAGGATATACAAAGGAATGGAGGTGAGCTTTGAATTTATTGGAGGTTATCCGAGCTTAAAAAGAACTAAAAACTGCTTCTTTACAGAAGTGTAACACCACCTTATAGGAGCGTAAAAATAGAGGTAGAAGCGTAACAATGTGAGCGTAGCGCTTGTGCAGTGCCTATGCAGTGCTTAGAAGCATAACAACTATGTGCAACGTCATCCAAAAGTGTAGCGCTTATGCCCAGAAGCATAACATGTGGCCCAAAAGCATAACAAGGATGAGTTTTGAAGGATTGAAAGTGAATTTTAGTGGAATTTAAGCATTGGACTTGGATTTTAGACCACCATGGAGGGAAAATGAAGTAGATAGATGCTCTCACACACATGAAAGGGTAATAATGAGTGGAATGAAGTTTACCTTTGCCTTCTATAAAATTTGAAATGACATTTACCATTTCCTTTTGACACTTGTAAATGACCTTTGAACTTTTTCACTTTGAGAATGACCTTTTGCTCCTTTAACTGAGATAAGAGGATAGAACAAAACTATTTTGAACTGACATCTCTCAAATCACCTTCTAGCTAATGGAAAAGCATTAATTTCATGCATGGTGAAGGGTTATAGCCTAAGGTGGTGCCCTCATTTGAATCTCTTCTTGTCACTTTTCATTGTGTTTGTCACTGGAATGATGAAAACCCTAGGGTGTTAATGAAATGAGCGAATAAATGGAAATATGGAAAAAAAAAGTGGAGGAAAGTGTGATTTTCGTGGATGAAATGTAGGGCCTTGAAGCTGAGAAAAATTATAGAAAAATTTGAGTAGGTTTTATTGTGTGTTAGCTTCAATTTGTAGGTGGAATGAGGGAAAATGAGTGTGAGGAAGGTGTCAAAATGCCTAAAACACAGGAAATTCCCAATTTTGACTGTGAGAATAGCTAGTGTAGTGGTAGGGTAATTTGGTAAGATGAAATGAGGGTCATGGAGTTAAGTAAAAATTATGAGAAAAATTGAGTGGATAGGTTGGTGTCTTAACTCCACAATGAAATTGGAATGAAGATAAATGGGTAAGTGTACGGTGGTAAAATGGTCAAAACATAGGAAATTCTCAATTTAGATTATGAGAATAGCTAGAGTAAAATTGTTTTAGGTTAATAAGGATAAATAAGGGCCATGGAGCTAATAAAAAATTATAATAAAAATTAAATGAAGAGTATGGCATCTTAGCTCCACAGTGAAAGTGGAATGAGGGAAAATGGATGAGTGTATGGTAGCAATGTATAGCAAGCACAGTAAATTCCCAAGGTTTTTACTGTGAGAATAGCTAGAATTAGGGTTTGTTTTCATTTCACATGTTAGGGGTAGTGGTGTAGATTATTGGAGTGTGGGGATAGTACATATGGGATGTATAGGTTATGGTTTAGATGATTGGGTTGGGGTTTGTTAAAATGTTTTTATTTTTATTTTTTATGTATGGACAATGAACAATATGAAGAAAACATAAGTGACATGAAATGTTTTTAAACATTCAAAATTAGACCAAAGGATGCATTAGGATGGAGACTTACCTTGTATGGAGGCTATACAAAGGAATGGAGGAAAACTTTGAATTGATTAGAGGTTATCTGAGCTTAAAAAAAAAACTGAAAACTACTTCTTTACAGAAGCGTAACACCACCTTATAGGAGCGTAACAGCAGAGGTAGAAGCGTAAAAATGTGAGCGTAGTTCTTGCACAACACCTATGTAGCACTCAGAAGCATAACAACTATGTGCAACGTCCTCCAAAAGCATAACACTTCTGCTCGTCAGCATAACACGCGACCTAAAAGAGTAACAAGGATGAGTTTTGAAGAATTGCAAGTGAATTCTAGTGGAATCGAAGCATTGGACTTTCAATTTTATACCACCATGGAGGGAAAATGAAGTAGATAGATGCTCTCACACACACGAAAGGGTAATAATGGGTGGAATGAAGTTTACATTTTCCTTTTATAAACTTTGAGATGACATTTACCTTTTCCTTTTGACACTTGTAAATGACCTTTTAACTTTTTCACTTGAAAATGACCTTTTGATGTGTTAATTCAACATTTCTGCGTCTGCGTGGCTATTGAAGGAACAATCATGTGACCACTGATTTCCCGTAATGGTGCACCCACGCAATCCAATTTTTTAAACTTGAAACTCATGAAATATTTTTATTTTTGGTGTCCATGGTGTTTCCATTTATAAATGCCACCATTGTGTGCGTTTATCACTTACTTTGAGTGATTCTTAATGCGTACAAATGAGTGTACAATTTCCATATGATAAAAGTGTCAACCAAAATATTTGACTCATCAATCTCTATCCAATCTTATTAAGACAAAGTAAATCCACTAATTAATATTTGAATCTTCACTTTCCCATTCGTGATATAAAGCATAGTGCAATGTCTCCAAAAATCTACTCACATAGTCATCTATAGTGAGTTTTCCAAAATTTAAACTATGAAATTATTTTACCATTTCATCATAGTACCTTTCTAATGGGTACTTCTTTTTGAAGTAATTTTTGAAGTACTTTCAATAGATGTCCTTTTCTCATATTCTTCTCACAATCTTGAGGTCTTCCCACCAGATGGATTCCTTTCCATGCACATTAAGTATTGGTACTATGACCTTTATTTTTGTTGAATAATCATGCACATGGAAGTATTTCTTCAATTTGAATATTCATGCTTCAACGTCCTCACCTTTATTGATCTCACCATTGAAGGTAGGTGGTTTTTCCTTCTTGAATTATTTACAATGCAACTTTAGAGTGCTTATTCTGCTTTTTCTTATGTGAGTTGCTACTACTCATCCCATTTGAGCTAGCTATCCCATCACTAGAGGATTCAAAGTAGGTGTTGTCATTGGAAGAAACCACATTCCTAGTTTGGTGTATTTTGTTAGATGTAAACTTCCTTGTATTTTTTATAGTCATTTCATGCTTCTAATTTTCTCTAAGACTGTCCATTTTCTTAGATGGGTATTTTCCACTATTTCTAAGATTTGGTCCCTGCTGAAAATGATTTTGAATTTAAAACAAACTATGCAAGAACATTGCATTTGATTATGCCTATATTTCATGTTATATAATTAAAATTTCATTATCTTCTTTTAAATTTCAAAGTTATTACTTCAAAATCAAGTCAATCTTTAAGTAGTACCATTTTATGCATATAGATAAAAAAAAATCACATAAGTACACATGCATGCATATATATTAATTTAAAACTTTAAATATTTCATGTACTCAATATTATTAAGGTTCAGTGTTGAATGATAGATCTGATACCACTCTGTCACACACCCATACCCCTAATCCTTAATTAGGGATATGGGTCATTACATTTTTCTTAAATCTGGTCCCCTATAGGATGATTAAGGATATGGGGTGTTAATTTTTTGTTTTCCAGTTTCTCTTGTGCTTTGCTAACACAACAATTATTTTTGATTTGAGGAGCATTCAAGAGATCCAACCTCCTCAAGGCATATCTCCAAATTTATATACAACCAATATATAAATCTTCTTACCATCAATTCCTTGAGATATCTTCTCTATATCCTCTTATTTCAAGGTCTAAAACCTTAAACAAATAAATTTATAGTAAAAATACCATGTTTACCTATTTGAAGTATGATTTTAGAAATATTCATGATACCCGACTTTATCAGAGCATATATTCAAAATTATAGTGAAACAGTATATGAAAATGGTAAAATTATGGTAAAATTTTCAACCTTTGAAACCTCTCAAAGGAAAAGTTATACTAAAAATGCTCAGATGAAATGTCTGAAGAATCATTTAGGAAGCCAAATTTTCTTAAATCATATCTCCAAAAATATAGTGAACCAAGATCTAAAAATTGAACTAGATGTTAAAAAATATCTCCCCTCATTATGATCTAATTTGCAACCCCTTAAACCTCCTAAGAGAAAATTTATAGCAAAAATTCCAAGATGGCATTTTTAACACATAAATCACATTTTGGCTTCCACCTTTAAACTCCAAGAATGGCCCCAAAACCCTTCCTCGATTTATTTTTTGTACCTTATATCTTTTTAAACCAGAGGAAAATTTTGGGACTTATAGATAGTAGAGAAAATTAAATAAAAAGACAACATAAAATTAATAGGGAAGGCATGCATGTGCATAATCGACCAATAAATTTGATTTTTTTTTAATACAATCTATATCGGGAAGAATATATTTTCCAAACAAATCCAATTTGTTTACTAAAAGGTTAAGAAAAAAATTAACAAGTTTACTAGGAATAGAATTCATAAAAAAATCTCAATAAAACATAAAAAAATAAAAATATTTACTAAAACTAAACAATTTCAACTATTAAAAAAGTTATAAACCATAATTGATCCAATAATGGAGATGGCTCTAAAGCTCACGCGATGGATCTAGGGTTTGGAAAGAGCCATCCCCTCTTATTCGTCCTTGGGTTGGCTTCAACTGGAAAATTAGCCTCTTCCTCTTTTTCAATCTGATATGACTGACCCTGTATTGGTGATGCAGGAGTTCCCTCGATGAGTGGCCCCCCGCTCAGGCGAGAGGGGCCTAAAACCTTCAAAGGTGTTGTTAATCGAACATCATTTCTTCAAGGCTCCAAGTCCATCGTTGGTGTCACTGCTTCCTCTTCTATAGGAGCAAAAACCCTAGTCATGGGTACTCAATGGTAGGCCGGAGAAGGTGAAATTCGTTTCCTCCCTAAGGTGGCCAAGAACCCCAAATTTGTGATCCCAAAAAATTAGCTAGAGAAATCCCGTCAATACATGAAATATCATGTAATTTTCTGTAAATTTCTAGGCCTATGGCCTAGGGAACAATAAATATTGATGTGGATCCAAAATAAATGGGTCCCTCGGGGGAAGATGGAACTCCACCTTCGAGCCAAGGGATTCTTTACAGATATATATGAAGATCTTGAGGATCAGAAACGAGTATTTTAGAATGGGTCTTACTTCATGGGTACCATTGGTATATTCTTAAGATACTGGGAAGAATGCTACAATTTGGATAGGGAATAATTCCAGGCAGATTTGGTGTGGGTTCGCCTCTATTCCTTATCATATGAATTTTGGGAACCAGACATCTTAGAGGGCATAGGAAATTCTATTGTGAAATTTGTTAAAGTGTCGAAGATCACCAAGGGGCGCCAACATGCAACATTTTCTCATATCTTTGTGCACATGAACATATCGTAGCCACTTCTTGAATACATAGATCTAGTCTATCAAAATTCAACATGGAATAAACCCCTAGACTATGAACACATTCTGTTCAAATGTTGGTACTGCCACGAGTATGGCTACCTCTTCCGAGATTTCCCCCAGACCATCGCTGAAGATTCCCATTTCGGTCCCTAGTAGAGAGACAAAAAAATATTCGAAAAAGTGGGTGGTGGACGATCTTGTCTCTCCTGGGCTCAGTAAGGGCCTTCATAGGCCCGACCCCTAGCCTCGATATACTTTGACCCCCTACCCCTCAAGTAAAACCTAGGCCTCTGGTGATGAAAAGCCTTTTTTAATCTTGGAAACCCACAATTAGTAATCAAATCCTCCTGTGATAGACCAGCCCCTATTGATTCAACCGCTTCAAGAAATGGAGGTGGATAAACTAATTCCCACTCAAGGGTACATACAAGCCACCAAACAGAAAATTTCGAAATTAAATGAGAATGACAGAAAAATTAAAGAGATCTTGGAGTAGACCAATAGGGTCTTGGAAACAGAGAACAAAAATAATATATTGGGACCTGAGGAACACAAAATGTTGGATATATTTAGAACTTGGATCAAGGTAGACATCAAGGACATCCCTACTAGTCAACTATCTCACTTTTGTCACCTCTACACCCAATGGAATGCTAGATCAGGAAAATAGGAACCAAATCCAAGGGGGTTGAACAAGGAAATAAATCTCATAGCCATTACTCTCCAAGATCTTGGGGTTCTAGACAAGGGGAATAAGGGATGAGAGACAACCAAGGAAGTAATAAGAGATGTTGGAGAACTATTTTTCAATTCAGGTTAGATGGGACAATTGATGGATTACTTTCCCAGATCCATCTCTCCTTTTCAATGAAGAAAGTCTCCTGGAATATTCGGGGCTTAAATAGAAAAGGTAAGCTATGATCTCTTAAATAAAAGATAAAATTTTTTAAGCCTAATATAGTACTATTACAAGAGACTAATATTATATAAAGTAAAGTTATTGAGTCCAGGAAGTATTACTATCGCAATACTGAAGCCATGACGATCAATGCAAATGGATTGACAGGAGGAATTTCCATATGGTGGGATGCGAACAAAGTTCTCTTCAAGGATTGTAATGAATCTTAATTCTCCTTGTCGAGAACTTTCATACCCATTGGTTTTGAAGCTTGGACTAGTTTTACCATAGTATATGGTCCCTCCATCCCACAGGATAAGGAAAGATTCCTTGCGCAGTTATGAGGCCTGGGCCATTCTTGGGTATTTGCAGATTAGATGGTTGGAGGTGACTTCAACATGATTAGAAATATAGAAGAAAAATGGAGAGGCGTTTAGCATCTCGACCCATTGTCCATAGTTTTTAATGATTTTATCGAGGACCTGCATCTTGTGAATGTTATCACCAAAAAAGGCCCGCACAGATGGAACAACAGTAGAGGAGGAACACACTAGGTTGTTGTTCACCTGGACCAGTTTCTCTTGTCAGAATCCATCATGTTGAAAGACCATGTTATAAAATCCAATATCATCCCCTCCATGGGATAGGACCATTAACCAATCAACCTCACTTTTTCCCCTTATGCCATGCCAAAGAAGTGTCCTTTCTGATTCGAAATCTTCTGGATGAGACAACCTGGATTTGTAGAGAAAATGTAAGCATGATGGAAAAACCTGTAGGTGCGTCCTATAAATTGCATGCAAACCATTCAAAGGAAACTTGGGGAACTAAAGCAGGGGATTAAGCCCTGGAATCGTGAGGATTTTAGTGACATATTTGCGGAGAAGCACAAACTTGAGGAACGCCTAGAGAAGGTTCAAATGCATATTATCTATGAGGGTCAATCCAACGCTCTAGCTAAGGAAGAAGGGCATCTTATCAGGGATTTGGAGGAAACAATGGCCCAAGAAGAAATGATGTGGAGGCAAAACTCCTGCATCAACTAGCTCAGAGAAGCCGAAAGGAACTCCAAGTTCTTTCACCACTCCATGCTATAGCATCACCATCACAACATAATCAAATTTCTCACATCCGTTGAAGGTGTTAGCTTGGAGAGACAGGAAGACATTAAAAAATAGATTACCACTTTCTACTATGCGCTTCTGTGTGATGAGGGGCATGATAGATCAAAAGATATAGAAAATGTCACCCAACACATACCACCTTTGGTTTCTCCATATTATAATGAGGCCCTTCTCATCCCAATCTCCTCTTAAGAAGTTAAAGCGGTGGTTAAATCACTCCCTTCCAACAAAGCCTTAGGGCTCGATGGATTCACTGCAGAATTTTTCAAATCAAGATGGTCTTTCCTCAGGGCCAATATTATGGAGGTGGTTAAGTAATCCCATCATCTTAAACAAGGGTGGTCTGGCCTTAATGCCAATTTCATCACACTAATCCCTAAATCACAGGAGGCCAACTTACCAAGTGGCTTCTGCCCTATTTCCTTATGTAATGTGATCTATAAGATCCTCTCCTCTATTTTGGTTCATTGCCTCAAGCCCATCCTTCACTATATTATTAGTCGGGAACAATCAGGTTTCAAGGAAGGAAGGAAGATATTATACAGTATCATTTCAACCCATGAAACCATTCACTCCCTCAATCACCAAAAAAATTAGGGTATGGTGCCCAAGCTAGACCTATCAAAGGCCTATGGTAGGCTCAGTTGGACCTATTTGTTGCAAATTATGCGAGCTTTTGGATTTTCAAATAAATGGCTCCTCTGGGTTATATCCTTAATCTCCACTCCATTTTTTTCTATCATAGTGATCAGAATGCCTTCAACTACTTTAAGATATTCTAGGGGAATTTTCCAAGGAGACTCACTCTCACCATTCCTATTCATCATCATAGCCGAGGGCCTTGGAATATTGATTAATGCCGCTAGAAAAGAAAACTCTCTTCAAGGAATTCAGTTGCCCGGGACAAACATCTTCATTAATCACCATCAGTTCATAGATGATAATAATTTATATAATGAGGCCACCTTTAGATATTCTCCTCAATAAATACAAGTCCAATATATATTTTTTTCACACTCCTTGGCTTGTGAAACTCTTTTTCTGCTCACGTGCTAGGATTCAATATCGGGTTCATGCCCTTGAAATACTTAGGTGTTCCTCTCATTTCCAATCCTTTCTGTATCACCCCTTGGAAGGAACTTTGTGCCAATATCTCAAAGAAATTAGCAAGATAGACTTTAAGGGTGCTTAACCTGGCTGGGAGAGAAATGCTTTTAATTTCATTCATCAAGCGATTCCTTTATATCAGTTATTGGCTCTCCCTGTTCCCAAGTGCATCTATAAGGAGATGAAGGTAACTTTTCAAAAATTTCTATGGTGTGGAGCGGACTTGGAAAGGAAATGGTCGCCCATCGCATGGCACAAGCTATGTCTCCCCAAGTCTCTTGGCGAGCTAGGACTACAAGACCATGAACTCTTAAATGAGGAACTTGGTTCTAATATATGGTGGTGATCTCTCCATGGAGAAGAGGAACAATGGAAATTGATCTAGACTCAAAAATATGGGAAGGGTAAGTTGAGAGAGGTCCTTCTCCATGAGTACAACCCCATCTCAGGATCAGGGATATGGAACATGGCCAATCGAAATAATGAGCTGATCTGAGATCACTTATTTTGGGAAATATAGAATGGTCAGACTACTATGTTCTAGATAGAGTGGTGGCAACATCTACCACAGATTAGATAGGATCAAGATCTGAACAAAATCCAACTCCTCCTACAGTATATTTCACCGGGGAGGGTAGCAGACTACTGGGTAGGAGGCTACAATGATAATGGTTGGCGTTGATGGAAAATAGAGACCAACAGGCTAAGGGAAATACCACCAAAGGCATATTTCCCAGAATCTCTCTTAGTGTAAATTCCCCTTCTCTCAAAATAATGATAAGTTAAGATGGGGCCACTCCACCTTCGGAAATTTTTCGTTGAAGTAAATGTATCTCATCAAAATAAATTCCCTTGATCACCCTAACATACCTCTATGGCATAGAATATGGACCAACAAATGATTTCCAAAAATTTCCCACTTCCTCTACCTCTTGGGGCACAAGTGAGCCATCACCTCAGACAAAATACAGAAACATGGATTTGTGGGCCCATATCAATTCCCTCTATGTGCGTGAAATGAAGAAATGTTGCAATACATATTGTATGTGTGCCTGAAATACCGTCAGTTTTGGATCTCTCTTACCATCCTCTTTGGACCCATCAAGTGTCATACGGAGGACATCCAGGAGACCATGGAGGTCTGGAAACTTTGTCATTTTAAGAATCCAATTTCCAATCATACCTGGTGGCTGATGATGGGATTCACCCTTTGGAATATCTAGAAAGGGTGCAACACGTAAATATTCAAAGATAAATCTCCCTCTATGTTATCTAAATGGTCCAAGGTCATAGAAAGCACCAGAGAAACTATCCTGGATGAGCAATGGGAGCTGGATGGATGGAAGGCAGATCCTGAGGAATCTAAGATCCTCCTTTCCTTGAACATATCATGGAATCAGATCCACCCGTGGCCTCTTTTTGGAAGGGACCCCCCTCCCCCCAATTTCTCCATCAGTATTCCTAAAGCCCCCAGATGGTTGCATTCATATTAACTTTGATGGGGCCTCCAAAGGCAGCCCAGTTCTGGTGGGCTTTGGTGGTGTTCTTCGTGGCTCAAAAGGAACTCCATTGGTTATTTTATCTGGTTACTATGACTCCACTCCCAACAATGTAGTTGAATTAACTGCTCTCGAGAAATCCCTACACCTTGCTCAACAACATCATTTTCCTAGAATTCACAATGTAGGAGACTCTTGTATGATTATGCAAATGGCCTAGAATATCATCAATGGTTCGACCTCCTAGAAGTTAGAAAAAATATGGAAATTGGAGCCCAAATTGAATGCGTTCAAAACCTATTGGATGCTTTCAAGTATGCCTCAATAGGTCATGTGTTGCAGGCTGGAAAAAAAGTGGCAGATTGTCTTTACAACATGCGAGTGACCAATATTCATCAAGAGTTTGCATCCTCCTGGTGGGAGGTTAGGAGTAAGGCTGACCTAGATCCAAGAGAGCTTCAATCCATACAGGATCTGCTATAAGCATAATTAGGATTCCCTGATAGGGGTGACGTATCAGTTGGAATGAGTGGCAATTGAATGGCATACGAAGCCCACCTAGATTCCATGCACACACCGCACTCAACATAATGGTCTCTGACATCATAATTAATACCCAACAGGTGGGATCTTCTCTTGTGGGATACGTCGTTAAAATCCCTTGGATTTATTGGAATGGTTCTTTGTGTATTATGTTGGGTGATGGGGTGTGGTTCAGCAGAGCACTTGGATTTCGAATTGTCGTATGCCTGATAGCAATCATGGCTCTACATAGGAGAGGGAGGAGCGACATGGAATCGTTTGGAGCAAGGTGAGTTATTTCAATGGGGAGGCCAATGAAATCTTGGCATGTAGTGGGTTTTTGTGGTTTTGTGGCTTCGTCGAGGTCTTCTATGCTTGTCATTAATGTGCCCAACTCTGCCCACGGAGGTTGAGTTGGGATTTGGGCCATGTCATTGGTTCATATGTCTGTGGCTTTTCTCTAGTACGGTGTCATGGTGGGAGAAGATTCGGGTCATTTCTATTGACACTATAAGGGAAGGTTTCGTGATTATTGTCTCAAGTTGTCCCTTTGGCTTGGTGTGCTTTGCTTCTCTTGATGGGAGGGGAATAACTCACACAAGGTGGCTCTGGGGTGATGTGTATGATTTTGGTAAACCACGGTCTCAAGCCTCTAGTCTTCGGCCAGTGAAGTCTGGTAAATGGTTTAGTATTTTTTTTTTCAACTCTATTTTGTTTTCTCTTTATATAGAAGGTCTCTCTACAGGACCTGTGGGAAGTATTGTCATTTTGTTTTTTTTTCTTTGTTCATTGAAAACCACCCTTGGCATACCTTAATGCTTCACCATAGAGGTATTCCATGTCGAGGGGGTGTTTCTCATCATCATAAAGTCCACCAGACACATAACGAGGGTAGTCACTCATCCTCTGATGATGCCACCAGCCAGGACACAGAAGCAGATACGACCATCTCTCATGTTTGGTCTCCAAGGAAAGTTGTATATCTAGTCACCCTAGACACAATTATATAACAACTGCACCATATCCAATTGAATATAGACAACATGAGGAACCAACACTATGAGGACCAAAAAAAATTGGTTGCTTATATTAATTATGTGCAACACATCCATAATAAAATCCTAGAGAACCTTGAAAACCTCTGACGACACGATCAACGCACCAACAATCACCTTCACTCTATAGAGGTGAGGATTGAACACATCACTAGAAAATTTGGCCCAATTTCCGACGGCAACTTTGTCGCTATTCTGACACATAGTCGTCGCAAGAGTGATAGTTTGAGGTCAGACAAAATGTGGTTATCCATTACGTTGCAATTCCGACGCTTTGCCAAAGTGTCGCAATACTGACCCTTTTTCTGACGTTTTGCAAAGTGTCGCTATTCCGACGCTTGCAAAGTGTCACAATACCGATGCTTGCTCAACTGTCGCAATTTTGACAATATGTCGTCTGACGTTTAGAACGTAGCTCTTCCTAAACTTCGCTCTTCATAAAGCATTGCAATACCGAAGAAAGGAAAAAAATTTCATGGGTTGAAAGCGTCAGAAGACCGATGCTTAGGAAGCATTGCAAGAGCGACGAAAGGAAAAAATTTTGGTAGGTTGAACGCATCAAAAGACCGGCGCTTAAGAAGGAAAAATTTTTGTAGGTTGAAAGCGTCAGAAGACCGACACTTAGGAAGGGTCGCAATACCGATGATAAGTTAAAAATTTCATAGATTGAAAGCGTCAGAAGACCGATGCTTAGGAAGTGTTGCAATACCGACGATAAGTTAAAAATTTAAAAAAAAATGAATTAATATATAGTCTGGTCTTCTCTCCCATGGCCTATCAACATGACCCACTAGTCTGGTCTTCACTTACGTGGTTTCTCCCACCAATGGAAATGAATCAAAAATAGGGTGTTCCTAGAATCATCAAGCTTCAACCATAACGAAAACTAAAACCATGCCATTTACACCAATTATAGTTGTATCTATGATAAAAATTCTTGGCTTGTGTGATTATAAACTCAACCAAATTAATATAGGTCTCACCAACATATTAAACTTTAAATTCTGTGATGAGTTGTTACCAGGTTTCACCAAAATACGGTTATGATTTCCAAAAAAAAGAAAAACACCTCGCCCATGATTCAAACATTCAAACCATATCCAATAAAAATTCTCACTTTTAAGTCTCTAATCCGGAAGACATAAAAGAAAAACTTCCTCAACGTATAGAAAAATTGAACTATACTTCCTCAATTCATTAATTATATATAGTCATTAATATTAATTTTGTATATTAACGTTACAGAATGCTTCCCTAATTCCCCAGATACTTTGGAGTCTGGAGCCTTGAATCATATATTCCTAAATAAAACAATTTCTTGGTTGTGGGCTTACACAAGTCTCTTCAGGCCTATTTTTTTCAAAGTGTTGCCCATCGCCTGGATATTCAAAGACATGAAAATCATGGCTTGCACCTAACAGGGTGTTAAACTACCATAGAAACTCTAACAATGGATTTTTTGTTTGTAAAGGATAGGTCCGTTTTGGATTTTTCTTCTGCTATGGCTAGGTAAGACTTTTGGCTTCTAGAACTTGGGCCATCATGCCAAATACCCATACCCAACTCCTTCCACCTCAGGAAAAACTGACCCTAAACCCTTATTTATAGACCATAGACCTCATGGTTGTAGAGATCAGGTGGTTCAAGTCACCAACTGCATGGACACACAGATCAATAGAATGTCAGTTATGCATGTTTTCCCTAAAATAATCAGTCCGTTGTATCCATCTTGAACGCAGGTGTTCACAGATAAAAAATCAGGGATTTGAACCTGAGATATTTGTACTCACATTTATTGTACATTTTTACAAGCTTGGAAAGTGAGCAACTAATAGTGTTTACAAATGAAGAATTCTAAGAGTGACCCTTTTCTTTTACCTAAGCCATCCTTGAGCTTGTTGGTTCAATTAATATTTCATGGTTTTATTTTCTGTAACAATTTATATTTTTATTGATATAAATTTAATTTCATCCATAATAGTGCCTTAGGTACGCATTGTGAGTGATTGAAATAATAATCATGCTCTTAAAGTATAACATGAAGAACTACAACCAACAGGCAATATATCTCACCTGCATATAATGTTTGGATGGGATCAATCTTGATTCTCTGTAGCCCATATATTCATAATGAATTGTACAGTTCTGCGGAAATTAACTAGATGAATATTGGATATGTAATATCCCATTTCGGAGATATCTCTAAAACACGGCAAACTCCAACCAGAGATAGACTGGGAGGGCATTTACCGGATATTTTTCCTCTGAAAAGAGGACGAGATCCGGAGGCTACCTGGCCCTTTCCAGACTCTGTCTAAGAGTGAAAGATAAACGCACCAGGTGGTATATAACTAGAACGCTCAAAACAATAATAGTGCAGCAAACATATAATATCATAGAAAGAGAATACGGCAACTACGGCAACTCATCCAGAAAACATAGAGAAGAAATGTTGAGCCATTTTATTAATCTGAGAGATGTAATGAAGTACAATAGGCTAATCTTGCTCAAGGCAAGTGAGAAAACACTCTCAGAGAATACCGGAAATGGATGCTCTATGAATTGCATCCCAGCTGCTGGAAAATTGCCATGTAGCTGCTACTGCTGGAAGGGACTGAAAACTAGAGTCTGATCCCCTTGCCGGAATGAGTTGAAAATTGGAAAAACTCCTCTCCTCAACAACTCGTACAAAATCCAAAAACCATTCCAAGAATGGCCAACCTTGGAAATCACCAGAAACTGCCTTCCCAGTGAATTACGCTGGCCTCCAAGGCATTGCGCAGTGGCTAGATAGAAACAGCTGAAACACTGCCTCAAACTCCGCCAAAACCTTCGATGGGAAAAGGCTGACCCTCTGCTCAAAATCCCGGCTAAATCACCTACAGAAACCCCAATCCGAAGCTCCTCCACCATGGACTGTGTCCTCTCTACCAGTGACTGCGCAATCTCTATAAGCTCCAAATCTGCAACAAACCCAAACAATAAAATGACTCACAAAATGCTGAAAAACCAACCTTGCCTGAGCAGGCACTCGAAGTCCCCTGGGGCTAAGGGCGAGATCTTCGACCGGAGACACTCAATGCACTAAACAGTGCTACAGACAGGCTAAACAACCAGCATGCTCAAGAAGACAAATGTCTCACTCAAAAATAATCAACTCAAGAATGAATGAAATCAGGAGGCTCCTCCATCTTTTATAACGTTGGTTTCCCTCCAAAACCCAATGTAGCCTCTCTCTCCTCCACATACTCATCCTTATCTGTGCAGAAGCTTGTAGAAACTTCTATAGTGTACGTAGGCCCCCCTCCTCTACGTGGTGTTAGGCCACCCTTGACTCTCCACTCAAGTCACAATGTTGTGCTACTAGGTGGATGTCTTATTTCACTTAAGTGAGTTAGACCCTCTTCACTCACTTTTTATTTATTTACAAACTATAGACGGAAAACTAACAAAATCGAATATACCAATTAGTTTTCGCTTATTAGGAATATTACAGTCTCCCCTGGAAAAATGTTGCTTGTCCTCAAGCAACTGAAGTGATGGATGCTTGTTACATAGCAAATTGTCACCGTCCCTGCAATTCCCCGTCCTACACATTGGAGGGCTTATTCCGTGACTTATGAGCAGTGACATGACTTGAAACCACTTTCATGGCATCCCACTGGACAAGGACATTCATTTCCCTGAAGACAATTCCTTGTGAAAATTCCTAAAAATAGTCTTTTTTTCCTTGGCACGACTAGTCAGTTCAGCCCTCACGCCAAAGGGGGAAATCCTCCAAAGAGGGTGCGCCAGCTAGTGCATTGTCTTAGTGTTGTACCCGCGC
Organism: Pinus albicaulis; assembly: GCA_034641835.2. Lineage (NCBI taxonomy): Eukaryota > Viridiplantae > Streptophyta > Pinopsida > Pinales > Pinaceae > Pinus > Pinus albicaulis. The sequence continues at coordinate 872,059,689 of CM076579.1, forward strand.
CAGGCTTATTAAGGAGTTTTTAAATGGCAGAAGATTGACTCCAACCAATTCCTAAACTGGTCTCTAAATTGAGTTGGGAGGTTTGGCTCCGGATCTCCATGTAGAGGAAGTGGTTTTCCACCTCTCATGGAAGCTTCCTTGAGGATAGGGCCAATCCCATGATTGTAGGGATCCTAACTCCCCTTCCACCATCTATATAAGCTTACCATTTTCCTTTGCAAGCTAGTCTCCAAGAACCTTCATAGCCTAAAGGATGCTACAAGAGCCTTGATAGTCCTCATAGAGCCAAATTAGTAGCAAGGAGATTATTGTCAAGACAACCGAAGAGAGATGATTGTCCCATTCCCGACGAGCTTTACCAAGATGTATTCCGCTATCGACCCGCTGAAGGAAGATTCAGTGTCAGAGCCAGGTTGTATCTTTCTTTGTATTGATTAATGATAAGCAACTTTGGTTATGGTTACACTCGTATTGTTCATTGTGATCATGAGTTGTGTCTTCTCTGACTGATACATAATTGCATATATTGGGTTTTACGCTTGTGTTTGTCGTGTTTCTTGTATGTGCAAGTGTTTGATCACGACAAGCGAGAGAATTGTGATCTTCCGAAACGAGGAAACAAGAGTGCTATCTTCTCTGCAAACAACAGTGTTGGACTCAAGGTAGGCCTTCTTCGCAATTTGGTCTATTGTAATTAGGAACTTGCGCCTTAGAATGATACAATTGCTGCTAGACCCGATCTAGGCTAGTAGGGATCGCCTCTGTCCGCAGAGGGGATTTACCTCTACAAAAAATTGGCGACTCCACTGGGGATACATTGATTAGATTTTGTCTTGTCCTTTCAGTTGTTTTTGGTCTTTGTCTGCTTGATCAGCTCTATTGGTTTTCTTTTTTCTAGTGTAAAACCTCTGTTCAGCCCCCAGAGGATCAAATCTGACCTCTGTTTTTCCAAATTTTCATCTTTTCATGGTTGGCTTGACTGGCGCGATTTCCACCCTGACAGTCATGCCAGTTGGCACAGGTTGTCAGTTCATCACCCGCGCCATCCCCTGTATGGAATGGATTACAGCCAGACAGTCGCGCCATTTCCTGTAGGTGCTAGGGTTTTCCCTTGTTCGGAAGTTTCTTTTGGTCAATACTTTGCTTCTGGGTTTGTTTTAGATTTTGCTTGAAGTGGTGAGTCTGGTCTTGGTTAGGAAAAATTCTTTGTTTTTTCATTTTTAGGTGTTGGCGCTTGTTGTTAGTTAGAAACCCACGCCAATTGGCCATTGGCGCTAGTTGTCAGTGAGAAATTCGCGCCAGTTGGCGCTAGTTTCACCTACAAAAATCGTGCCAATTTTAGGATGTGTGAAAATTGAGACTTTTTCCCTAAATCCTTCACCAGTGTGTCTTTCCCTTCCAGTCTTTTCTCTGTATGAGCATAGATTACATTTCTCATTGTTTGGAATGTCTTCTTTCCATGATTGCTTGATGTAAAAGGGAATGAATGCCTTGTTTTGAGCTCATGCTTTGGAAGTCCTTTTTGTGCTTGACCCCATATGTCTTGTAGCCTTTTGAGGAATTTTGTTACAAAGTATTTTGAAACAATGATTGCATTCTTTGTGTTTGTTTGCATCCCTTTTTCCTTCATCCTTTCATTAATAATATTTGCGTTCATTTAGTTTTCGTCTCAAAGTTTTCTTTTCATTAAAATGCATTAGATCACATTTCATTGAAAAGTATTTTTGAGATTTATCATTGAACTTAGATCACATTGTTTAATGATTGAAGGCTAAAAATCGCATTGAATGCATTCTCTTTTGTTAAAAGCATGCATTAAGTAGATTCTCATTTCATCGAAAAATGCATTGAGTGCATTCTTGTTTTTTCATAAAAGGAAATTGTGCATAGATTACAATTGCATAGTTTTCAAAAAAAAGAGAGGCTTTTGCATAGATTACATTGCATTATTCACATCATTGAATTTTTTAGATTACTTTTGGATAGTGAAATTCATCTAGTTTGGAAAAATTTCGTTTTCAGTATTGTTGTTTGTTGCATCATTGTTTGAAGTTCTTCCCTTAACTAGATAACATTCATCGAATTGAAAAGTTTTATTTTCTCATATAGCTACATATAGGAGATTGTCGCATGACATGTGGTAGGGCCTTGAAACCGAGACATAATTGAAGATCAACCATAAAATTTATTCAATTAACCTAAGGAAGCATTGAAACATTAACGAAATATTTAGAGGTCTAGGCTAGTGACGTGTTCCGACGTCGTTAAACCTAGTAGTTGTCATTCTCCTTTTGGCTTTAGATAGCGCTAGTATGGACTTGTGCTCCCCGTACCATTGTGTATATAAAGGGAGACCCCACTAGGTTGCTATCCTTTATTCGTAGGAAGCCAAGTCTACCGCCTTATACCAGTGATACACTGGACACAACATTCAGGGATATTACCTGCACGTACGTCAAGTCCTTGGTTGATTTCTCTTTCATTTTTTAACCAAGGTGTATATTGCAGTTCACGGATATCTGGTACGCCCTTTTGCCTAGAGTTCCAGAGTAGTCATTTCGATCTTTTCTGACTCATTAAATTTGAAAGGATCATCAAGCGCTTGTACTTTCACGCTTGTTTCAAAACTGAAAGTGATAGAGTCACCTTTTTCCTGTTTCTTGACTCTTAAAATATGAAACAACAGAGTTTTGTTTCAATGTTTTAAAAAAATTAATTGCCCACGAAATATTCCCTGTTAAAGTTAGTTTCCTTAGGGTGTTGTGCTGAGTTGTTTCTAATGGCAATTTTTTCGGAGTTCACCAACCAAGGAATCCCCTTCGATGGGAATCCTGGTCATTTTCCTCCTTTTGGGAATGTTGGCGCTCCTTATATGGCAATGTTGTCCCTTCCTGGGTTAACTGTTGGGTTGCCTGTTTGGTTGTTTTCAACCTCTATGGTTCCAAATGTCTCGGCTATTGTTCAATCAGTTCCTCTGCTTGAGCAACATCATGTTGATTCCAAGGGGGACCTCTCCCCTTCTTCGCCTGTTTCTGCGTCCTTCTCTTCTACTTCTCCTGGTGAAAGTCGGGATTCTAGTAACCAGGTGGCTAAGAAGAAGAAGAGGAAGACAAAGAAGAAGAAGTATGATAAGAGAGAGGCTAAGGCTGCAGCTACTCCTTTCAAAGAACCTCCTCTTGATAAAAATTCCAACCCTCCATGGAAATTCAAGTTCCCTTGCATGTTGTGCACGGGAAACCATCTTCTTCGAGCTTGCCCTAGCATTCCCAAGGTGCTCAAAGTATGGTCCAACGGTCATCCACTGTTGCCTTTGGCTTCCGGGAGTCAGGTTGGGGGCACGTCTTCAGCTAGTGCTGGTAAAACTCTTAAGAAGCAGGGTAAGCTTGCCAATCCCTGTAAGTTGTGTGAAGGGCACCATGCCATTCACCTTTGTCCATATATGGATGAAGCCAAGCGAGTTTTTGACAACTCGGTTGTTTCTGCGCCATGCCTTCCGGATGGTTACCAAAAACTTTCTTTGAGTCCTCCACCAGTTGATCCTACGATTGGTCAAGAGTCATCTTTGGTCAATCCCACTCCTCTGGAAATTCAAATTCAGGAATCCGTTCCCAACCAACCATTGGTCATGGGATTAGTTGAGTTGGCCCCGTCTACGGTGCACCAGGTCTTTTCCGTTGAGAGTGGACCTCATATGCCTCAGGTTCTTCTTGTTTCTTCAGATTGCTCAGACTTGGAGAAAGATTCTCCTGTCCTTATACCTCAAGAAGTTGCTCCTCCGCCTCCCGTGATGGAGGTCCCAGAGGATACCCCTCCCACCTTCGAGATGGAGGTCGTGGAGGATGCTCCTTCTTCTTCCATAACACCGGGGGAAGACCATCTCGGTTCGATGGTAGCCCCTCCGAGTAGTCTGGTCGCTTCCTTTGATTGGAGTCGATTTGCAGGATATCGCCTTCCATCTTATGTGCCTTTCGAGATCACGGTACGGACCTTTGATCTAGTCATACCCAGCACCATTATAGATGAAGGTGCATCTATCATTGTTTTATCCTCAAATACTTGGCAATATTTCGGTTTGTCGCTGCTTGTGCTTGTTACGCAGAATCTGTTGGCATTTAATAGAAGAAATAGTCAACCATTAGGGATCCTTCCAAGGTTGCCTGTTACTTTGGGAGGTAAAACAGTCCATATGGATGTGATGGTTGTTCCAGGCCCTTTAGATTTCAATCTGCTCTTGGGGCGCAATTACACCTATGCCATGGGAGCGCTTGTCTCCTCCCTTTTTCGTGTGGTCTGTTTTCCACATGAAGGACGGATCGTGACCATTGATCAGCTTTCGTTCTTTGGTCCTGATGTGGCAACTGACCCGCCATCATCCCTTCCTGGTTTTTATCCACCTGTTGTATCTGCCCCACCGCAGGTCAACTATGTGGCTACCTACCCCGTGCCTATACTCAGTGACGATGCCGTCGTGCATAGTGTGCTGGGGGCATTGGGTCCTGATTTCTGAGATGTTTTCCTTCCATCAGGAGTGGAACTCTTGGAAGCGATGACTTCCTATTCATTATGATGAGGTCGGTCGGAGCATAGTTCGTTTTCTTGTATCAAGCTCCTTAAAAAATGAAACAAGTTGGTCGGAGCATAGTTCATTTTCTTGTGTCAAGCTCCTTAAAAAATGAAACAAGCTAGTCGGAGCATAGTTCGTTTTCTTGTGTCAAGCTCCTTAAAAAATGAAACAAGCTGGTCGGAGCATGGTTCTTTTCCTATGTTAAGCTCCTTAAAAAATGAAACCGGGTCTATCAGAGCAGAGTTCGTTTTCTTGTGTCACACTCTTTAAAAAATGAAACAAGGTTGTTAGAGAAGATTACGTTTCCTTGTGTCAAGCTCCTTAAAATATGAAACAAGGTTGTCAAAGCAGAGTTCCTTGTCTTGTGCCAAGCTCCTTAAACCATGAAACAAGGTGTCCTGAGGATAGTTCTTTTAATGTCTCAACCTCGTTAAAATAATGAAACACTTTCCTGTTAAATTCGAGTCTTTGTTTAGATCTCATAAAATCCTAGTTGAGTCTTTCTTAGATCTCGTAACTTAAACCTTCACTCCCTCCATCTGTTTACTCAGGTGCATGGACTGAAGCTTGGGGGACATGTACCTCGAATTGAGTCACCATGCTGGGGGCATGCTTACTTTTTCAAGCATAGTTTGTTTCTGCTTCAAGCTTGTGTAAAAATGAAACCGGTTTCAAGCATAGTTTATCTTTGTTTCAAGCTTGTGTAAAAATGAAACCAACTTCAAGCAGAGTTTTCTGATTTCAAGCTTGTGCAAAAATGAAACCTTTCCCATTTTACTTCTTGTGATTGCCATCTTATCAGCCTGTCTTTGCCAGATGAGCCTTGGTTTTCTCACTCCATCATCACTATCTACTTGGCCGATCATATGACTTCACTTGGTTGTTTTACCCGTTCCTGAGGAACCGCTACAATGAGTGGTCTTGTTAGCCAGCCTCTTAAACTTTATTTGTTCTGAGCAGTTCCACCATCACTGGAACCAGTTGCTTCCATTTATACCACTTGTTCCTTCAGGAGGAGTCAACTTTCAGCTCTTTTCTAACTCTTAAAAAATGAAAAGATTGCCAAGTCGCTTGTCATTTTGAGCTCATTAAATTGGCTGCAAAACGATATCTACCCAGTATACGTTTACCCCTTTTTTGGGTTGGGATAGATTATTTACGAAAAATGAATACCCTAGCCTATTGCGACTAGGAGGTTTCCTCAGACATAGTTTTCTACCTTTTCGGATCTGAGGAACTATTTACGAAAAGGCACTATTGGAGTTTACTTTTATGCTATCTTTACAAACTCTCTAAAAATGAAAAGACGCCGAGTTCTTCCTTTGTTAGACTCGCTAAACCCCTGATGATGTTGGATTTAGTCGTAATGACGATATTTGAGTTTCTTCTTCCTAGGGATCGTTAAATGTACTAGGATGGATTCGTTCGAAGGACGGACTTATATTACAAGCATATGCTATCCCCTTCAAGCTTGTTTTAAAAAATAATTGGGGTACTCGCCAAAAATGGTGGGGAAAATGGAACCAATATCATCGTCGTGTCGGCAGTATGTCGCTCTTGAACATGGCACTTGTCTGCATTCATGTCTGGTTGGGGACATCTCACCTCATTATCTGTTTGCCTCCGTTGTTTTGGGTAGTCCCTTTTGACCTCTCATCTACTCTTTGCCTCGTCATCATGACCCCTGATCTTTTGATGTCAAATACTGCCAAATCCACTGTCGTGCCGCCGATATGTTCAAGAGAATTTGACCTCTGCAAAGTTTCAACCTTCCTCTGATTCTCATCTGATCCTGATTCACAAACATTATTTTCCTCTGTCTCGCATTGATGATGTGGGAAACACTATGGCCCACCTTCGATCAAGGTCACTTCCTGTCGATTTCAGCTCATTATCCGGGAAGCTGATCTAGAGAATCCCTTCTGGTACCTTGGAGCCTGCATGCCTCAATGGCAGGTTCTTCGCATTTGACGCAAGGTTTTCATCATTGGCCTTCAATCGAATGATTCTATGGGTGTTCGATGCCAGCTCATTGTTCACATGCCATGGATTTTACCTATAGTAACTTGAGTGCCATTGTCACTATTGGTGGTACCTCTCGCGTTTGTTAACAGCTTTCATCATTGGTTGGTAACAAGACGATGTTCTTTCATGTTCGACTTCAACTCACATATTCACATGCTCGAACTTGTACTCTGTTCGACCATGCTTGAGTCTATTTATCGATCCTTACTAGATGGATGCGTCCATACCTTGGATCTTGATTATTGTATACTCTGTTACAGATGGCTGCGCCCATACCACATGAAAACCTATCCTTGGAGTACTCCACTAAAATTCGAGCCCTCCAATCTGTATCCAAGCTCATAGGAGATAACGTGGCTAGTCTACGTGAAAGGGCATCTGCTACCACGTTATTCTTACCCTTGACATACTCAATGTCAAAATCATATGCTTGGATCTTACTGATCCACTTATGTTGCCTCTCCTATAGCTGCTTCTGCTCCAAAAAGAACCTGAGGGTATTGTGATCAGTCCTCACCCTGAACATGTTCCCTACCAAATACTTCCGGAATTTGGCCAAAGCATGCATGATGGCCAACATCTCCTTGTCATATATATAATACAACCTCTCATGTGGAAGGAGCTTACAACTCTCGAAAGCTATAGGGTGTCGCCCCTGCATCAATACTGCGCCGATCCCCTCTCCCGACGCATCACACTCTAAGACAAATAGCTGCGTAAAATCTGGTAATGCGAGCACAGGGCAACTACTCATCACCTCCTTGAGCCTATCAAAGGCTCGCTGCGCTGTATCTGACCAACTGAGCACCCCCTTCTTCATCAAATCTGTAAGGGGTGCAGCAAGCTATGAGAATCATCTGATGAACTTCCTGTAATAGGTACATATCCCAATGAACCCTCGAAGTTCTGTGACGATCTTCAGCTCCGGCCAATATCTAATGGCTCTAATCTTCTCCTCGTGGACCCTCACTCGGTCCACTCCAATAATGTGACCCAAATACAGCATCTTTGTCATTCCAAACTCACACTTGGAGAGCTTAGCATAGAACTGTTGCTCTTCCAAGATGCGTAGCACTGCCTCTATATGCTAGAGATGCTCCTCCCAAGTCCTGCTATATATGAGTATGTCATCGAAGAAAACCAGAACAAACTTCCTCAGATGACTGCGGAAGATATGGTTCATGCAAGAATGAAAGGTGGCTGGTGCATTGGTCAGCCCAAAAGGCATAACCAAAAACTCAAAGTGCCCATAATGACACCTGAAGGAGGTCTTGGTAATGTCCTGTTCCCTCACGCGAATCTGATGGTACCCTGATCTCAAATCAATCTTCGAGAAGACCTTAGCTCCTCTCAGCTCATCCATCAGCTCATCGATCCTGGGTATAGGGTACCTATTCTTTAGAGTCTTCTTGTTCAGGGCCCTGTAGTCAATGCACATCCTCAAGGTTTCGTCCTTCTTCTTCACCAGCACTAGAGAAGAAGCAAACGGACTCGTGCTCGGTCTGATGTGTCCAAGAGCCAACAACTCCTAGATGGCCCGCTCAATCTCATCCCGATAGGCTTTGGGATGCCTATAGGGTGTAGTGATCACTGCCTGGATACCCTGCTCAAGCTCGATGGTATGCTCAAACCCTCTATCTGGTGGCCGACCTGGTGGTATATCCCCAAACACTACCTCATGCCTATCAAAGATGGCCTGTATATCTAGATGAATTGCTCGACCATTGGTCTCTGCCTCTGATGCCCGCAACTCAACCGCCCACTCTATGTCTCCCTTTCGGAATTTTGCCTCCATCCGGTGTGCTGAAACTGTCTGAGGTGGGTAAGTATGCATCCCGCGGATCTTCTCATACTTTCTGGTCTTCTTGTCATCCCACTCCATCTCTAAGGCCTCCCAATCTGTGGTGACCTTACCCAGAGTAATCAGTCACTGAACACGCAGTACCACATTGGTATCTGGTATGTTGACCATGAAAAATTGATCATTCACGGTGTAAGTACCCATCATCATTGCTAACTCTGGAACATATCGGGCACACTGCATCGTCTGGGCTCCTGGGACCAAGACTAAAAACCAGTCAAAACTCTCGGTCGGTATACCCCTTCGCTTGACCATCTACACATCAATGAAGGTGTGGGTTGCCCCAATGTCAACCAACACTGATACTTGCTGGCCACGTACTGTCCCTCGTACGCGCAGTGTCAAATACTTAGGAAATCCTCGCAAAGCTGCAAGGGCCCCTCCTGTGGGTGCAAAAGCTGCACCTCCTGTCCTTGGAGGTGGAGGCAGAAATTTATCCTGGGCCGTCTAACTATCTCCTGCCTCCTCATCATCCTCCTCATCCTCTTCCCCGCTATCATCGGAGAAGACCTAAATGAAGTGTGCTTTTCCAGCAGCACACCTATGCCATGGTGTCCACGGCTCCTGACACGTGAAGCATAGCCGCTTCTTCCTCAACTCCCTCCTGGCATCATCATCTATCTGTGCCTGTCCCAGATTCCCCTTTGGAGGAGGAGCCCTCACATCCTTCCCCTTGGGCTGGAAGCCCTATCTCTGGGGGTAAGGTGTCTGCATCTTGGGAAATGCATCCTGTAAGTCCCTGGTCCTGCTGATAACATCCTGGAGTGTAGCTGGTCTAGTAGATCTGACTAGACCTCGAAGTGCCTCTTCCAATCCCTCCACAAACATATAGATCATCCGTGTCGTAGATAGATCTGGCATTATCACCAAGACCCTCAAGAAATCTGTGATGTATGTCTCTGGGCTCCCTGTCTGCTTGAGCTTCATAAGCTCAAAAAAAATGTTGTTTCGGATCTCTCCGGTCAAAACGCTCCATCAACCTCCTGGTAAACTCGGCATATTTCGTCACTGTAGAGTGTCTGAGTCTAACCATCCCATGGAACCACCAGTCCTGGGCCTCACCATCCAAATGTAATGTCGCCACCTTGATGGCCTCCGTCTCCGACATTTGGTTAAGCTGGAAATAGATATCTAGCTTCTCCACCCAAGACTTTGCCGAACTGTTTGATGATCCATAAAACGTAGGAAAATGAAATCTACTAGAGGCACGGTGGGAATATCCATCATGATAATGCCGGTGCCCTCTATGATGTTCGCAGGGTCTACTATCCCGCTGGAGCTGCACAAAATCTCTGAATGTGAAAGCATTCCTAAAATCCTGCCCATAGGACTGATACTCTGCAAAATACTCATCTAAGTGTCTAGGATCTGCCTCCTGCTGGGCTCCTGCCCCTGTATCTACTCTCAAGAAAGTGGGCATGGTAGAGAAGGTAGGTGCACGTGAAGCCGTTGGTTAGGGAGTATAACGCTGAGCAGCATCCTGCTCCGGAAAATGGTGGGATGTACTTGATCCCTCTCCGACCTGGAAAACCCATGGAGTTTCACACTGCCTAGCCTCCACAACTGTGAACCTCTGTCCCATCACCTCAATATGTCTAGCTAAATCTTGCACCGACTTGAGGAGTGCCTCTCCAAACTGTTTGGTCTTTGTTTCATCTACCATTGGCTCTTTCTGCCTTAAATATACTACAAGCTCCACCTGCTTTTCATCCATCACAGGCTCTCTCTCCTGATCTGCGTCCTCTACCCAGGCACAGTCTTCCTCTTCGTAGGTGGTCTCCAACCTACGCTCACAATCTCTATACTTACTGCCTTTGTATGGTCTCTTTCTTGATGTCATAGACCACAGGCTGAGCCAGAACTATGCTCTGATACCACTGTAATATCCCGTTTCGGGCATATCTCTAAAACACGACAAAATCCAACCAGAGATAGACTGGGAGGTAATTTACCGGATATTTCGCCTCTGAAAAGAGGACGAGATCCAGAGGCTACCTGGCCCTTTCCAGACTCTGTCTAAGAGTGAAAGATAAATGCACCAAGTGGTATAGAACTAGAACGCTCAAAAAAATAGTAGTGCAGCAGACATATAATATCATAGAAAGAGAATACGGCAACTATGGCAACTCATCTAGAAAACATAGAGAAGAAATGCTGAGCCATTTTATTAATCTGAGAAATTTAATGAAGTGCAATAGGCCAATATTTCTCAAGGCAAGTGAGAAAACACTCTCAGAGAATATCAGAAATGGCTGCTCTATACTGCATCCCAGTTGTTGGAAAACTGCCATGTAGCTGCTACTGCTGGAAGGGACTGAAGACTAGGGGCTAATCCCCTTGCCGGAATGAGCTGAAAATCGGCAAACCTCCTCTCTACAACAACGCGGACAAAATCCAAAAACCATTCCAAGAATGGCCAACTCCAAAAGTCACCAGAAACTGCCTCCCCAGTGAATTACGCTGGCCTCCAAGGCACTGTGCAGTGGCTAGATAGAAACAGCTGAAACAGTGCCTCAAACTCCGCAAAAACCCTCTGATGGGAAAAGTCTGACCCTCTACTCAAAATCCCAGCTAAATCACCTACAGAAACCCCAATCTGTAGCTCCTCCACCATGGACTGCATCCTCTCTCCCAGTTACTGCGCAGTCTCTATAAGCTCCAGCTCCGCAACAAACCCAAACAATAAAATGACTCACAAAATGATGAAAACCCAACCTTTCCCGAGTAGGCACTCGAAGTCCCTCAGGGCTAAGGGCGATATCTCCAACCGGAGATACTCAATGCACTAAACAGTGCTGCAGACAGGCTAAACAGCCAGTGTGCTCAAGAAGACAAATGTCTCACTCAAAAATCATCAACTCAAGAATGAATGAAATGAGGAGGCTCCTCCATCTTTTATAACGTTGGTTTCCCTCCAAAACCCAACATAGCCTCTCTCTCCTCCACATAATCATCCTTATCTGCACAGAAGCTTGCAGAAACTTCTAGAGTGTACGTAGGCCCCCCTCCTCTACGTGGTGTTAGGCCCCCCTTGACTCTCCACTCAAGTCACAACGTTGTGCTACTAGGTGGATGTCTTATTTCACTTAAGTGAGTTAGACCCTCTTCACTCACTTTTTATTTATTTACAAACTATAGACGTCAAACTAACAAAATCGAATATTCCAATTAGCTGTCGCTAATTAGGAATATTACAGGATAATAGCTGCAAATGCAAGACTGTAATTAGTATACCGATGCCTTATATGATGAAGTAGAAAGGAATGTTGGGATGAATTGTGCTCATCATTAGTTAACATCAGTTATTTTTAAAGTAACCTGTAAGGAGCCATGTATCGAATGTTATAACAGGTGGTGAAACATTTAAATGAGGGTTGGAAAGAAACAATGTTAAGATAAGTCACGTGTCTGAAAAAATAAGCATATGTTCGAAAAGGTTTCAAACACAAAGCAAAAAGGTAAAGGTGCGGTATAAAGGGCGCAAAACAAAAAAAAACCATAAGGCTTGCTGCTTTCATAATAGGCACGAAAAAGGAATCTTTGTATGTGCAATTCCGAGGGGGTCAAGGAGCGGAAGGGGGGAAAGACTCATAACCCTGCGGAATTATGGTGACGTGCCATGGGGTGGACCCAAGGTAAGGGTGATGTGGTAGAACAATGTGTGGGCCCTAGAGATCTGTACGCTATGTATTTTTCCAGTTCTACGAGAAATATGTTTCAATAGCCGTGTTATCTATGCGGCAGAAAGGTAAGGTAAGTCCATAGGTGAGCTGGTACTGAGGCTCGTATCAGTATTAAACCCGGCATGTCATGATCGCCAACTTCAAGTTAATGCCCAATCCCTATGCACCACGTGCTCCACTGTTAGTGTCCTTACGACACTCGCCCCACTTACATTACCTCTCCTCCTTTTACCTCAGAAATCTCAGTCTTAGATAACGGTCCTCCCGTATTTTACTACAGTAAAATTTACAGGTTTTCCAGCTACGGTATAAACTAAGTGGGAGTTAGTGCCAAGTCTACCTAGTCACTGTCGATACCCCCGCGTCAGTTTCCCTAGTAGATTTACCTCTGCACAGGTACTCTGTCCCTCATATCCCCTCTACTTTCCTTTTGTTTTTAAAAGTTTTTCATGACAGTCATGGGAAAAGGCACCCCCAAGAAAACCAAACCAGAGACACCTCAGGTACGTGAAACCAGAAACCCTCCCGGGTTCGAGCCCTTCATTGACCTGCAAGCCAAAATCTGTGATCCCCAATACCCTTTTCCCATCAGCAGCATAAAACCTGAGCTTTTTAGACAACATGTCTAGAATAGGGATCGATATCAGGTGGTTGTATCAGGTTTATATTACCAGATTACCCCTTAGTTTATTCGGTGGTTTAGTTTATTTGCTGGCTCAGAGATACCTACGATGAACGTCGAGGCACGTTTACCTCGGCTCAGGAGAATAAGATTTTTTTAGATTCCAACTCTTTCAAGAAAGAAATATAACCTCTGGCATGCTGGGATCCTACCCCTCCCTCTGTGCTACAACCGTTATCAGAGTACAAAGCTCATCTCCAAGAAGAAATGGACCTGACTGATTTATTGTCAGACAAAACTGCCCGGTTAAAGGCCGAAATCATTGTTTCGTCGCTCCGCCAATAATTCACTCTCCTTCATCTGATAAAACACAAGATCCCCAACGAGGCAGGTTTCAACGCCCTCACCGAAGCCTATATCAAGGTGGAAGGATTCGCATCGATGCCTGAACCTGTAGCAGATATCCAGCAAAGATGCACCCGGTATGCCAGCCAGATCGCCAGCTCATCAGCAAATGTTCCACCACCAGTGTCAGCGACTGCCTCAACCCCTTCTCATCAATGAAATACTCTCAATTCATGATTCGGACCTAGTGGCCTTTTTACTTTTACTCTAGTAAATTACTTTTAAGTTTCAAGTGGAATTTATATTCCACTCCAGCATTTTAATTTTCTGCCAAGACTGTTGTTTAATATTTTGTTTCAAAATGGCCGAGTGCATAACTGCAAATGATGAGATGCCTTTGTTCCTCATCAGAAGTTTTGGTTATTTTGATAAGGACCTCTAACTAATTTCGGGCATGCGAGGAGGATATTTTTCCCAAAAATATCTTCCTGTTTATGTTAGGAGGCCTCTATATAAGCAAGATCTAAAGAGAAAAAAGGGTTCCAGATTTTCTGAAGAATTTTGCTGTGAAAGAGTTTTTGTATGCTTGTTGTTGAAATCTCAATAGAAATGTGAAGAGCCCATTGGGTCTCAACGAGAAGGAGTTTTATTTTAAGTGAGGATTCTGGTCTTAATGTTTTATAGTATGTAACTCTGCCTAACGTGATACTGTTTAATTGTTCATTTCATTGTTTCCACCTTTCTTATACCATGTTCTGGAATGCGAGTGGCTCACTAGTTCTGGTATAAATTTATCGCCATTGATACTTATACTAAACTTGTCTAGCGCTTTAAATATAGCTCAGGCATGATATGTTGTTTCACTTTTCACTTCACTCATGTTTCCTCTATATTAAGTATTTTGGGATGTTATTATTTGAAAAATATTGACATGTATGGATTCTTATCATATTAAGCCCATCTCATGTTTAGATATGTTTCTGGAATTCCATCACATTAGTAGTAAGTATTCCTTCTGTATTTTCTACGCTGCAAACGTCGCCTGACTTTTAAATCTCTATAAAGCACTTTAGAATACAGCCCTCCTTACAGGAAGTTTTCTTTGAGTTGTCTGATGCATCTATATTGAGGACTCACTCCTTGCCTCTGCAGCGTCTTTTCATTGTGCTAAGTCTGTGAATATTTTGGTTCCATATATATTGCACCTCCCTATAAAAGTTGTAGTAAAGAGCCTCATTCTAATAACGGTATTGGTTTATATTTTATGCTCCTTACTATATAATATGTCCTAGGCACTCGTCTTCCACAACTCAAGGCTGTCTCTAGGAATGAAAACATCTTTTTTGCGCCATTGCCGGTGAATCAAAGTTGAGAGAAATTGAATCCCTGGGCCTCGACAAAACCTTATTCACTCTTCAAATAGGTGAGCATGGAGAGTTGAGAGTTGTAGATCCCTCACCTTGGCGACTCCACATTCATTTGTCTTATAAGTTTTCTTTCAGTCCTGGCTCCTCGTAAGCCACACTTGAGGTAAAATACGTCTCAGCCATAGACACCTTCTGTGTCTGACCCAGAAAAGATCCTACATAGAAGGATTTGGAGGGAAAGACAAGCAGTCCATACTGAGATCCCTGAATTCTCACTAGAAGACTTTCTGTCCTCCTCCTCTCAAGTTGCCCAAGTGCAGGGTCCCGACTCCACGGTGGGAGATACCAATTATTACTTAGATAGTTCACCTAGGGAAGGTGTCCGAATTAAAGACGAAGCTGAGTCAAGGGATACCACATATTACTCCTTCCACCCTATCCCTGAAGTCGAAGAGGTTAAGGAGGTCACTGAAGTATCTGTGATTCATAGCCCGTTGTTCCCATCAACACCTCATGCTGTTGTCCAGTACATTCCCATCGTTATCCATACTTCACTTCCACCTCCTCCTCCTCCTTTTACACATCAAATCCTTGCACTACCTCCACCTCCTCTAATGGCCAATGTCCCTGGCTTCTTGTTGAATAAATATGCTCCCCTGGCATTACCTCAAGTGTTGAATGATATGCCACAGGACTATCTAAAGATCTTACCCTGATTCAATGGGGAAAATGAGGTCGAAGCTCAAAAGCATCTTAAGGTTTTTTGCTCTTTTGTAGAAAATTTTAACGTGGAACATCTAGATGTAGTCCTAAGACTATTTGTGAAATCTCTTGACGGTGAAGCCAAAAAATGGTTCAAGACACTAGGAGACCGTTCCATCACCACATGGGAAGGAATGGAGGATAATTTTCTCAGAAAATGGGGAGAGAATAAATACCATGGAAATTGTCTTACTGAGTTTAACACACTCAGGAAAAGACATGCTGAAGGAGTGTCAGAATTTATCAAGAGTTTTGACAAGTTGTACCTGAGCCTTCCCGCAGATATGAAGCCTCATCAGACCGCGGCCAAGGTTGTTTTCGTGGCATATTTTGACTTAGAATTCGGCTTCTCTCTGAGAGAAAGAAAGCCAGCCACCTTGGATGACGCCTAGACACATGCTCTAGAGCTGGAGGCAAATTTTGCCTCTACTGGTAAATCCAAGGGAAAACCTGAACAGGATATTGGAAGAAGGTGAAAAGAAGAGGTATCCACCTCGGGCCAAGATAGAGATTCAGCTAATGACAGGATTGAGGAGATGAACAAGATGATCAAGAATCTCTCAAGTAAGTTAGTTAAACTTGAAATGGAGGCCAAGAATTCACCCTCCAAGATTTTCCAAAATGCTCCAAACAGGGGTTATAATCCTCAATACAGGAAGCCCCCCTTGCAAATATTGCAAAGGGAATGGAAGGAGCAGCAAGACCAAGTACCACATCCTATGTATTTGGAATGACAAGTAGATGGTCCTACCGAAGACACCACTTATGAGAAAGAGGAGGCATACCTTGCTTTCTCAAACAATGATGAAGTTGAATGCCCCATACATGAAAGTGACAAAATAGAGATGTTGTCACATGCTGAAGAAAAATTTAATGAAAGAACTAAAGATCCTGAGATCGATGACTACTGCAAGAAATTTGTCGATTTCATGCAAGCTCAGTTCAATAGAAGATATGACCTCAGATCTTCTAGGAAGAGAACTCACATGCAGGATCAGGAGGAGGATACACCTCAAGAGGAAGCACCTGCACAGAAAGAGGCAACAGCTCAAAGGACCCCAGACAAAGGTAAGAAACCTCTTAACCAATCTTTGCAGTATACTGATCAAATTCCTTCTTCTTCACAAATGACTGCACTCCCTAATGTGAGGCCAATCATGAAGGAAGTCAAACCTCTCCCCCAGAACAAGGACCCAAAATATAAAGAATCAAAAGAAGTGTCAGTAGATAGGCCCTCCTCTGCCTTCAGTCTACAAAAGGAGCTTGAAAAGGTAAAAAACCCAGTTCCCTTGACTGAATTGTTAAAACAACCTACATATCAGTCCCAGGTCACATCCTTTATGCTCCCCCCAGAAGTAATACATATTCCAGACAGTCTGAACCTTCAAGAAGAAAGGCCTATGGTTGTATTTGGCCCACATGTTGATGAATTAGATGTTGCCACTCCCCCGTTTTATGTGTCTTTAGTAATGCATGACCTGCTGCTGCATAACTATATGTTAGATTTAGGATCCTCTCATAACCTATTTCCCCTATCGGTCATGGAACAACTAGGACTACAAATCACCCGCCCATACAAGGACCTTTATTCATTTGATTCCAAAAGAGTTAAATGCTTGGGCATGATCAAGGACTTAGTGGTTAATTTGGCCCAGATCCCAGCAAAAAGTGTAGTAATGGACATCGTGGTGGCTGACATTCCAGCTCGCTTCGGCATGCTACTGTCAAGATCTCGGGGGACTAAAATTGGTGGATCAATAAAGTTGGACTTGACCTATGCCACTATCCCTGTCTTTGGTGGCCAGGAGAGGAGGCTGTACTGGGAAACTAGATTTTTCAAGATAGTTACCAAGGTAGATGACTCAGTTAATTCTCCAGTTTATAGTAGGGAGGGAGATTTCTCATTTTTGATGTTGGAAGAAGATCAAGAGTACGCTCACGAACCATCATTCTACCAGATCAAGACCAAGAAGCCCATAGAGAGTCCTGAATCAGAAATCTGGACACTTCATTTTGATGGAGAAAACTCCAGAGAAGGTAATGGGGCTGGGGTATTATTGATTTCTCCTACAGGCCATTGGGTCCCTTTGTCTTTCAAGCTGGAGTATGTAGCCACCAATAATGTGGCCGAGTATGAAGCACTTCTGTTAGGGCTGCAGACAGCCAGGAGCATGAACATACAAAGTCTAAAGGTTCTGGGAGATTCGGAACTGGTGGTCAGACAAGTGAAGAACCAGTGCCAAGCCAAACATCCTAGGTTAAGGGCTTATAGAAATGAAGTTTGGGATCTGGTGGAGAATTTCTTCTTGGCATTCAATATCTAGTTCATGCCCATGGAGCAGAATAGGATGGAGGATTCCCTTGCAGTGGCTGCCAGTACATTCCGTCCACCTCAGAACCCTCTCTTGAGATATGAAATTGAGGTACGTTATCAGCCGTCAATCCCAGACAACATCAAACATTGGCAAGTGTTTGAGGATGAAGAGCAGGTGAAAATATTCTTGGAAAAAGTTGGAGAATTTTCTAACATGGAAATTGATACTTGTGAGGAAGATGATGCTGAAAACAATTCAGGAGATAAATGGGAGGAAAAGATGGCTGGCCACAAAGTTCTGCAGCTAAAAGGGAATGTCATTCCCCGAGAACTAGTGCCCTTAGAAAGGTTGTTTAACAAGAATGATGTCCCACTGCAACCAAGCAAAGTTGTGGAGGAGAATCAGGTAGAAGATCTTAATATTGGCACTAAGGCTGACCCCAAAATCGTGAAGTTGTCCAAGAAGGTCCTGGAAGAATATAAAGAGCTCTACCAGAAATTATTCTGGTCATATAAATATGTGTTTGCATGGTCTTATCAAGACCTAAAAACCTTCGATATCACCATCATGCAGCATAAGATTCCTCTGAAGGGAGATTCTAAACCACATAACAGAAGCTTAGGCAGATAAATTTCCTGCTGCTTCCTTCTAGTGAGAAAGAAATTAAGAAATTGTTGAAGGCTAAAATCATTGTGCCATTGAGATATTCTGAGTGGGTGGAAAAATTAGACCTTGTATGGAAGAAGAATGGAGAAATAAAGCTATGTGTTGATTTCAGAAATTTAAATAGGGCGTCCTTGTAGGATAATTATCCACTGCCCAAGATGGATCACATCTTGCAGAAAGTGGTAGGAGCTTCTCGAATGTCGATGATGGATGGATTCTCTGGGTACAATCAAGTGGCTATACTACCAGAAGATCAGAAGAATATTGCCTTTACCACTCCATGGGGAACGTTTATGTATGCCAGGATGCCTTTTGGGTTGATTAACGCAGGGGCCACTTTTCAGAGGGCCATGGATATTGCCTTTTTTGGGGAGTGAGATAATTTTTTGGTGGCATATTTGGATGACATTACTGTGTTTTTGAAAGATGATGCAGAGCACATTGAACACTTGCGCAGAACCTTCAAGAAGTGCAGAAGGTATGGCCTCTCTCTCAACCCACAGAAGTCTTTGTTTGCACTGGAAGAGGGCAAGCTTTTGGGACATATTGTAACCAAGGATGGGGTAAAGATAGACCCTAGGAGAGTAGAAGTTATAAATGGAATTTCCCTTCCCAGAAATAAAAAGGAGGTACAGGTGTTCCTAGGACGCATTAAATTTCTAAGGAGGTTTATCTCTAACTATGTTGAGATAGTTAGACCTATAACTGATATGCTTAAAAAGAATAATGAGGTAAAGTGGTCACAGGAATCACAAGAGGCCTTTTCCAGGATTAAAAATGCCTTTGTTGAAGCCCCTGTGCTAGCAGGAAAATATTATGCCAAACCTTTTATGAGCTTTTCCTTTGCATCACCGCACATAGTGGCAGGAGTTCTATTGCAGAAAAATGAAGAAGGGTATGAGCAGCCCATCACCTTTTTCAGTCAGTCCCATATCACTGCATTTGTACCTACAATAGTTTTCAAAGATATTCTCATCCAGGGAGACAGCGAAGGAAAAAGAGGTAAATGGATTGCCAAAATACAAGAGTATGAGCTAGACAACCGCCCTACCAAACTGATCAAGGGACAAGGGTTAGCCAAAATCCTGTCTGAATCAAACTGTCAGGCTTTGGGTATCAATTTGTCCATGATAGCGAATGAGGATTCTGGGATGAAGGAAGAGTCACAGGGAGTAGAGATAGCTTCTCAGAAGACACATATGAAGTACCTCATCAGCCCATGGTACAAAGAGATAGTGGAATATCTTCTAACACTCAGTTGCCCGCCCAGCTGTGACAAAGCTAAATACAGAACACTGAGGTTGAAGTCACAGAAGTACATTGTTGAAAACGGTCGGCTGTACTGGCGAGACCCCTCAGGCATCCTTGTCCTATGTCTCACAGAAGAAGAGGTAGAGAGTATAATGGTTGAGTTTCATGAAGGAATCTGTGGGGGCCATTACAGTTGGAGGGCTACTGCTCACAAAATCCTGAAGGCTGGTTTCTTCTGGCCCAAACTCTTTGGAAATGTGTTTGCCTAGGTTAGAGCTTATGAGAAATGCCAGAATTTTGCTGAAAGACAGAAGTTAGCACCCATGCCCATGATTCTGGTTCACGTGGATGAACCATTTCAGCAATGGGGAATCGACTTTATAGGTGAAATACACCTGCCTTCAAGTGGCCAGCATAAGTGGATATTAACGGCCACAGATTATTTCATAAAGTGGGTGGAAGCTATACCTGCCAAGAATGCAACAGATGCTGTGGTAATAAAATTTATGGAAGAAAACATCATATCCAGATTTGGCTTCCCTGCCAAGATAGTGACCGACAACACACAGGCCTTTAAATCTGCAAAGTTTGTCAGCTTCTCCCAACAGTACAATATTGCACTAGGTCACTCTACGACCTACTACCCATAAGGAAACGGCCTGGAAGAGTCCTCAAATAAAACCCTGGTGAGAGCGCTGAAGAAGGCTATCAATGAAAATAAAAAAAATTGGGATTCCTAGCTGAAATTCGCTCTGTGGGCCAACAGGATTACCAGCAAGAGAGCAACCAGAAAGTCCCCATATGAATTAGTGTATGGGAGGGCAGCGGTATTTCCTATACAGCTAGCTTTACTAGTAGCTTGATTCATGCAAGAAAGCCAAGAAGAACCTGATGGTGTTACCAGGAGAATCAATTAGCTGGTGGAGTTAGAAGAAACACGGAACTGGGTAAGTCAGAGGCTAATTGAATATCAAGAGAAAATGAAGGATATTTTTTATCAACATGCCAAGGACAGGAAGTTGCAGATCGGGGATTTAGTGCTCAGATGGGATATTCGAAGGGCTGAAAAGGGGAAACACGGTAAATTCGACCCCCTCTGGTTTGGCCCCTTTAAAATTGTGGAACAAGGGGGCAACAACACTTTCAGATTGGAAAATTTATAGGGAGATTTTCTCGATGCCCCTGTAAACGGTCAGTTCCTCAAACCTTACTTCCAGTTCTGATTCAGGCTGAGAGAGTTTGATGTATCATATTGTATATTAGTTTCCGGTTTCATCTTTTTTTTAATAAAGTGCGTGTCATGATGAATCATGAAGAGGAAAGTTAAAAGTGCTCAAGAGTGGTGTCCACGCATGAGATAAACAGATGGTCCACAAAGTTCTCGACACGCTCAAGAATGAACGTGCCATCCCCAGGTGGATCCGATGTTGATCATTAGTTAACATCAGTTATTTTTAAAGTAACCCGTAAGGAGCAATGTATCGAATGTTATAACAGGTGGTGAAACATTTAAATTAAGGTTGGAAAGAAAAAATGTTAAGATAAGTCACGTGTCTGAAAAACTAAGCATATGTTCGAAAAGGTTTCAAACACAAAGCAAAAAGGTAAAGGCGCGGTATAAAGGGCACAAAACAAAAAAAAAAAACCATAAGGCTTTCCGCTTTCATAATAGGCACGAAAAAGGAATCTCCATATGTGCAATTCAGAGGGGGTCAAGGAGTGGAAGGGGGTAAAGACTCATACCCCCGCGGAATTATGGTGACGTGCCACGGGGTGGACCCAATGTAAGGGTGATGTGGCAGAACGATGTGCAGGCCCTAGAGGTCTCTACGTTGTGTATTTTTCCAGTTCTACGAGAAATATGTTTCAAGAACTGTGTTATCTATGCGGCAGAAAGGTAAGGTAAGTCCATAGGTGAGCTGGTACCGAGGCCCGTACTAGTATTAAACCCAGCACGCGGTGATCGCCAACTTCCATTTAACGCCAAATCCCTATGCACCGTGTGCTCCACTGTCAGTGTCCTTACGACACTCGCCCCACTTACATTACCTCTCCGCCTTTTACCTCAGAACTCTTAGTCTTAGATAACGGTCCTCCTGTATTTTACTACAGTAAAATTTACAAGTTTTCCAGCTACGGTATAAACTAAGTGGGAGTTAGTGCCAGGTCTACCTAGTCACTGTCGATACCCCCGCGTCCTTTTCCCGAGGATATTTCCCTCTGCATAGGTACTTTGTCCCTCATATCCCCTCTGCTTTCCTTTTTTTTTAAGTTTTTCATGACAGTCATGGGAAAAGTAAACCCCAAGAAAATCAAACCAGAGACACCTCAGGTCCGTGAAACCAGAAACCCTCCTGGGTTCGAGCCCTTGATTGAGCTGCAAGCCGAAATCTGTGATCCCCAATACCCTTTTCCCATCAGTAGTGTAAAACCCAAGATTTTTAGACGACATGTAGAGAATAGGGATCGATATCGGGTGGTTGTATTAGGTTTATATCACCATATTACCCCCCAGTTTACTCGATGGTTGAGTTTATTTGCTGGCTCGGAGATACCTACGATGAGCGTCGAGTCACATTTACCTCGGCTCAGGGGAATAAGATTTTTTCAGATTCCAACTCTTTCAAGAAATAAATATAACCTCTGGCATGCTGGGATCCTACCACTCCCTCCGTGCTACAACCGTTATCAGAGTACAAAGCTCGTCTCTAATAAGAAATGGACTAGACTAATTTATTGTCAGACAAAACTGCCCGGTTAAAGGCTGAAATCATTGTTTCGTCGCTCCGCCAAGAATTCGCTCTCCTTCATCTGTTAAACACAAGATCCCATCGATGCAGGTTTCAATGCCCTCACCGAAGCCTATATCAAGGTGGAAGGATTTGCATCGATGCCTGAACCTGCAGCAGATAGCCAGCAAAGATGCACCCGGTATGCTAGCCAGACTGCCAGCTCATCAGCAAATGTTCCACCACCAGTGTCAGCGACTGCCTCAACCCCTTCTCATCAGTCAAATACTCTCAATTCATGATTCGGCCCTAGTGGCCTTTTTACTTTTACTCTAGTAAATTACTTTTAAGTTTCAAGTGGAATTTATATTCCACTCTAGCATTTTACTTTTATGCCAAGACTGTTGTTTAATATTTTGTTTCAAAATGGCTGAGTGCCTAACTGCAAATGATGAGATGCCTTTGTTCCTCATCAGAAGTTTTGGTTATTTTGATAAGGACCTCTAACTAATTTCGGGCATGCGAGGAGGATATTTTTCCCAAAAATATCTTCCTGCTTATGTTGGGAGGCCTCTATATAAGCAAGATCTGAAGAGAAAAAGGGTTCCAGATTTTCTAAAGAATTTTTTTGTGAAAGAGTTTTTGTATGCTTGTTGTTGAAATCTCAATAGAAATGTGAAGAGCCAGTTGGGTCTCAACGAGAAGGAGTTTTATTTAAAGTGAGGATTCTAGTCTTAATGTTTTATAGTATGTAACTCTACCTTACGTGATATTGTTTAATTGTTCATTTCACTGTTTCCACCTTTCTTATATCATGTTCTGGAATGCGAGTGGCTCACTAGTTCTGGTATAAATTTATCGCCATTGATACTTATACTAAACTTGTCTAGCGCTTTAAATATAGCTCAGGCATGATATGTTGTTTCACTTTTCACTTCACTCATGTTTCCTCTATATTAATTACTATGGGATGTTATTCTTTGAAAACTATTGACATGTATGGATTCTTATCATATTAATCCCATCTCATGTTTAGATATGTTTATGGAATTCCATCACATTAGTAGTAAGTATTCCTTCTGTATTTTCTATGCTGCAAACGTCGTCTGACTTTTAATCTCTATAAAGCACTTTAGAATCCAACCCTCCTTACAGGAATTTGTCTTTGAGTTTTCTGATGCATCTATATTGAGGACTCACTCCTTGCCTCTGCAGCGTCTTTTCATTGTGCTGAGTGTATGAAAAGTTTGGTTCCATCTATATCGCACCTCCCTGTAAAAGTTGAAGTAGTAAAGAGCCTCATTCTAATAACAGTATTGGTTTATATTTTATGCTCCTTACTATATAAGATGTCCTAGGCACTGGTCTTCCACAACTCAAGGTTGTCTCTAGGAATGACAACACATTGCTTAAATACATAGTGGAAAACTTGGTCAATTACAAGTGGGTAAGTGGTTGATAATTAAATTCTGGAAGTTTCCTTGCCAATACCTGTCCAATTATTGTATTTAGGCTTATGTACAGGCATAATGGCAAGAAGCCTGCAATGCCGCCAGCTTGTTATTTTCTTGGCTATTTCTACCTAAATATCTTGTAAGAGATGATCAATCCATGATTGTGGCTTCAAGCCTTTTGGTGAATTGTTCTTCATGATGTTGATATTTAATTTTTCTGTACTTCTCGTTTGCAGGGTAAAGCACATACTGCTTTTTTGCAGGGTAAAGCACATCAACCCTTAAATAGCGATATCCTATTCTTTTTCTAATTACAAAACCAACATCAAAATCAAAACAAGTATGGAAGGGTGTTATTCGATTCTCTTTCCTAATTGCAAAATCAACATCAAAATCAAAACTATTACGGAAGTGAATTATCCGTTCCTCCTTTCCAATTGCAATATCAATGAATCATCAAAGCACACCCAGAATTCAGGGTCTACAAATTAAATAATTCACAATAAAATGGTATACAAATACACAGGATTTACATTGTAAAACCCTGACAACTTGTGAAATAAATATGCACGAGAAAAGCGATTAGATTTATCTTTTTCAAGAAAATTATTAGATTATGGTCTACTATACAACCTCCTCATCACTGGGAGCAACCCATATGAAGGAGGCTCCATTACACATATGAAGGAGGTTGCTTTACAATAGTTTTGGTAACTATATTTTTGTTTGTAAAACTGAATAACCTCGTAAACATTTCCTTGAATAAACATAAATTTTCATTTTGTTCTCATATTTTTAACATTTTCAATTTCTGAAATAACTCAACTTCTAATGTAGCATAATAATTATTTCTTGATATGGCGAAGTCCGATATTAAAAATTCCAAGAAAACAGCTTGAAAAGTAGTTACAGGCTAAGAAAACCTAACATCGAGAATAACAAAACTTTTTTAGTCAGGGGCATATGTGCACCTGGCTTTAGTACTATTTTTAAAACAATGATTCACCAGATTTTTATTTCCTTGGCTTTTTCTACCTAAAGATCTTGCAAGAGCTGGTCAATCCATGATTGTGGCTTCAAGCCTTCTAGTGAATCAAGGGGGGAAGTATCATCCAGACAAATCATTCAATTCTAAGGCAAATATCATAACTAAGAGGAGTATGGTGTAACACATTAAAATATTTACTGATAAAATTTAAGAGCAAATTAGAGTATGAACAGTGAAATCTAAGCACTATGATTGCACCCCTACTTGACATGAACTAACATTTATTTTCCAAAATTTTCAAGAGAAAAATTATTTATGTCATGCAAGTTGTCCCTCAAATGTTCACCAATTGTTGAAAGGCCAAGTGAATTAATTGTGGCGGCACTGTCACTATTACGCTGATACATTAGTGTAAACCATATTTCAAGCTATATTTAGTAGAAGTCTTCTACCTTGTTCATCTATTAGAACATTTGAATTCCATTTCATGGACATATATTGTTTCAAGTAGATTTGCTAATGTTACGTGTCCCATCTGGACAGTTTGAACATAACACTTTTAGAATGTCTGCTAGTGATTCAACACATATCGTGCATTTGCATAGTTGTATGGTACTCATCATGAGGTTTCCAAAATTCCATGCATGTTCTAAGGGCATAGTCCCTATATTATATTTCAAAATTATACAAATCTCACCTACACTTCATTAAGTAGTAGTCTTTTGGGTTGCATCCATCTAGAAAATTAAAACAATTAATGTTTATGGAATAAGGTTGTTCAAATAGTTTGTTTTATTTCAAACTTTCAAATCATTAGAATTCAAGCAGAAACATTGCATTTATTTGCTGCTTGCAATGCAATACAGTGTACATTGCAATTAAGCATAAAGATAAAAATGGTAGCACTCCCTTGTATAAGCTCTATATAAAGATAATTGCAAATTTCATAGTCACTTCTTTGAATTTGTGATCCAAAATGGAACTGAAAGAAACCCTCTAAATTTGTAGAAGGGAAAATTATTGGCAAAGTTTGGAGTCAATGGTCCGTCAACACTAAAATTGAACATCAAAGGCCAAAGGCCTCATTTGGGTGAAAAGAAGATGGAATTAAGCACTTGTTCATTGGCATTACAAGGTAACATTATATAGAGGATGCTTGCCTGATGGAAAAACAACTGAAAAGATTGAAAGCAATGAAGCTTGGAAGAAGGGCACCACAGTAGAAAAATGAAGACTTGGGAATGAACCAATATGTTCATAGATTGGAGGATGAGGAGTATTTTGGTCCTGTCCATGGAGAATGAAGATTGTCTTGGAGCCAACACAATCTACAAAGTACGGCCAAGGAACAAGAATACATGAATTCTCTGATTGTGAGTGAATAGCTCCAGTTTGCAACAATTCTATATCATAAACAGAAGCCATAAATTGTTGGTTTTCCAGGGTAAATTCTGTTGTTTATGATATGTGATTGAGTTCTATTCGTGCTTGAATGGTTATGTCGGTAACTACTCCTATTGCTCACTGCATTAAAATTGATTCCCCACGGCATTTGAATCAATTTCCTGCCGGTGTGGTCACTGGTTTAATTAATTGGCTGAGAAATTTAACTGTTGGCTTGATTGAATCACTTGTTTAATTGTTGGCTTAATTGAAATGTTGACTGTTAGAAAATGCGAGCCTGTATCACATTCTTGTGTTTTTTAATTCAATGGGACATTGAATAACAACAGTGATCCCAATTTCCCAATGGATTCCTTACACACTAAAATTGGTTTCTTGTTCACTGGTATGAAATTATAGCTTGTGCACTGTGTAATTCACCAGTAACAGCACTATTATTAATGTGTTGAATCTTTGGTTGACTAGAGCGTGTTGGAGTCACTCATTTTTAGACTATGGGTATTAGCTCAGCACTGCCCACCTTCCCAATGGATTCCTTACACACTAAAATTGGTTTCCTGTTCATTGATGTGAAATTATAGTAGCTTGTGCGTTGTGTAATTCACCAGTAATAGCACTATTACTGATGTGTTGAATTGTTGGTTGCCTAGAGCATGTTGGAGTCACTCAGTTTTAGACTATGGGTATTAGCTTAGAACTGCCCACCTTCTCCTTTAATTGAATTTGTGTGACGTTATTTTGCTAGGTAACCACATACTACAACATATTTGTCATAGATTCTAAGATTTCACTTTAGTTACATCACTGGTGGCTTCCTACTTCCCAATTATCATTTGACTGAATTGCTGGTATGAAATGTGGCTTATGTGTTGTGCATGCACATGTAACAGGCATCAAAATCTCTTGGTTGTTTTGTTGCTAGTATCACCTTCAGTGCTCATGGTGATTGGTTGGCATTATAACTCAATTTTCATACCATCAACTTTCCCTAAAACCATGTGTTTACTAAATTACTCACACTTATCCGTGGCCTGTTAAAAATTCCTGATTTCATGCATTATTCAAGCCTTTTTTAGTCAGGGGCATATGTGCACCTGGCTTTAGTACTATTTTTAAAACAACGATTCACCAGATTTTTATTTCCTTGGCTATTTCTACCTAAATATCTTGCAAGAGCTGGTCAATCCATGATTGTGGCTTTAAGCCTTCTGGTGAATCGTTCTTCACGATGTTGATATTTAATTTTTCTAAGAAGTACGGCACAATGTAAACCCCACCGAAACATGATGATGGGCACAATTGCATTGTTTGTCATACCAAACGCACCCATTTAACGAAAAATACATAAAAGGGTAAAACTTAACCGTCAGTGAAAAACAAGTTGTTTTCACCATATGGCGGCTAGCAATAATAAGACTTGTAACCTCTCAGATAAATGCCTCATTTTGCTTCAAGTATTATGTGCATCAGACTCGTCCTCAAATTTGGCATCACAGAGAATCACATGGACAGTTTACTTCATGCATTAAAAAAAAAACATAAAGCATGAACGAGATCGTACCTCTGTGGCTTGAGATTGGGAATTGTAGAGACACAGATGAAAACACTTTGCGGCTTCATATTGGGACTTTTTATGAAACCCTGTACACAACAAAAACCCACACAACAAAAACCCTATACACAAAAAAAAAACCCACATCATTTTAGCAAATGAAATCCTACATTTCAAAAACACAAGGTCAAGGATTCGAATATTAAAAAGACACATACCTTGCAGGCAATCACAGTTCTCAGTCTCCTTCCTAACTAAATCAAGCACAGAATCAATGAGCTCGACTCCTTCCATGTAATGCCCCTTGGCCTAGTTGTTTCCAGCCCTAGATTGGCCAAAAACGAAGTTATTAGGTCTGAAGACCTGTCCATAACCCTTTCAAGCTGTAGACCTGAAGTGCCCTAATATCTTTCAGTAGGATCCATCCCGTGTTCTTCACAGACCACTTCCCAAAACTTGGAGCCAATCTGGTTGCCACATTGGTCCCCCTGAATGTGAAGGATCTCTGGGATTTTTGCTATCAACCCAACTCAGATTTGGATCAGATCCTCCCTCCTTCCCTAGAAAAACCATGCAACCGGAGGGAAATGAACGAGGGAAATTAAAAATTTTGATATTTGAAAATTTTTGACATTTTTAAATGAAACACGTGTGTTTTTTTAAGGCCACTCAAATTAATTTAAAAATAAATATTTTTTAATAATTACAATCATTTTAAATAATGAAAATAATTTCTAAATAATTAAATGTTTGTTTATTTTCATTGTTTAAAAATATTTACAATCAAAAAAATAAAACATATCTTTTTGAGAAGCAATTAAAGTTATATGAGTAAATAATGGACTGATTTTTGCATATAGTAATCCTTATACCCTACTAAATCACCATGCTTTATTAAAAGGAGTTTTAAACTTTACACTATTAAATTATGTTGTATTTTAAATATTTGGAGTTTTAATCTCTTATATATATATATATATATATATATATATGCTTTATAATTTATGTATTATGTATATAGGGGGTTAAATGGGTTAGGCCGGTTGGGAAATAGGGTTTAAGGGGTTAGGGGTTAAGGGTTTAGGAAGGGGTTAAGGGATGTTTAGAGGTTTATGGTTTAGGGGTTAAATGGGTTAGGGGTTAAATTAGTTGCTTCTTCTTTGCATCTCAATGTAAAAAATTTATAAGTATTGTTGCTTGTTGCCATGTCTTATTTATTTATTAATTTACAGTATTTGTTAGCCATTGATTTACATTTATTGATGAAAATGTCTATTGCAATCAAACCAAATGTATGTTCAATCTCCAGTTTCAAACTCAGCCACAGTGTTGTCACATAATTTAAGTCCGGAGAATGGCCATTTGATGAAGTCTTAATAACCAGACTGCACCTCATGACTACTCCAGAAAATATTAAGTTCGAATGTCCCACAATCATGAGAAATTTGGCTCTTATACTCTTGCTCCACCTGACTGTGTCCTGGAAATACCCTTGCTTATTGCAAAAACATCCTAATGTTGTCGACCTTGTCCCTTAACAGACCAAGGAAATATATGTGACTGAGAGGAATGGAAAGCACTACAAATTTGAAGAGAGTACAAAAGAGTAAGATGGTTTAAAGGACAAGCTTCAGTTAGAATGTAGCAGTGTTGAAACAACTAAAATTTGTCCCAAACAAATAGTTGATGATGCGAAACCTTCTTCTGTACCAGTCAAGCAAGACTACATTCATGTGAGAGAAAGAAGAGGCCAAGCCACTGATAGGCATAGCCTGGAATAATATAGGGTATGGTTCCCTCTTTTTGATGAAATATTTGATCTACATTTTGTCTATCGAAGATTAACCATTTTAACCTTGCCAACAAGGCGGAATTAACCCAATCGTAGGTCCAATATGTCATTATATATATTAACTCTCTATATATATGAGAAGGAATAATTATAAAGACATAGATTGATAGATGTGGTGAGACAAGGGGAGTAACAAGGGAGAGATGGAGATAGACTAAAGGAAAGGGGAGAGAAGGAGTGGATCAGCTGAGAGAGAGAGAGGGAGAGGAGTGAGAGAGGTAGAGAAGGGTAAGAGAGGGAGATAGTGACACAAAGATGGAAGGGGGGTAGAAAGAAGGATAGAGGGAGGGATATAGCTATGAGAGGATTGGAGGGTAGAGAGAAAGAGAGAGGGAGGGAGGGAGATTGGGGAAGAGAGAGGTCATTCCAGATGCTCTAAAAGTGTTGAGGCTTCAGCCAGGTCACAAGAATTGTCTGCTAGGAAGGCTTTCCAAAGAATTTGGCTGGCATCACTATGACACTATTATAGAATTAGAAGGGAAGAGAAAGGCAAAGGCTTGGGTATCATATGAGAGAAGGAAGCAATTGGCAAAATTGAGATCAAAAGCAGTGGAGTTAGCCGAAAAGAAGCTTACCCCAGAGATGGATAAGTTAAAACTTGACAACATATTGGTCAATTTCCTTGACCCTTTATTGGTTATTCAGAAGGAGTATGAATACACCACCATTAATATCAAGGTAACCGGCCCCTAGCAAATCAAGCGGTTAAGGGGTTTAGGGGTGCACAAGGCACTCGGGCGGTCACAACTTGCAAAACTGATATGGGCGCCCTCGAACGAAACGGCCCAATCTGACCCGAACACGCCCGGTCGAGAAACCTCACATGGCGCGACATAGTGCACCCGACCAAATGATGCCACAAGGGAGCAAACAACAAACGGGCCACCCAAACGTGCACAAGGGACCCTGGCGGTCAAAACTTAGCAAAACCGATACGGGCGCCCTCGAATGAAATGGCCCGACCCGACCCAAACGTGCACGGTCAGGCGAACTCATACGGCGCTCCCAAACAAATTATGCCACAAGGGAGAAAACGGAAAACAGGCCACCCGAATGTGCAAAAGGGACCCAGTCTGTCACAACTTAGAAAAACTGATACAGGCGCCCTCGAACGAAACGGCCCGACTCGACCCGAACGCGCCCAGTCGGGCGACCTCACAAGGTGCGACACCTGAGCGAATGATGCCACAAGGGAGAAAATAGAAAACAGGCCACCCGAACGTGCAAAAGGAACCCGGGTAGTCACAACTTAGCAAAACTGATACGGGCGCCCTCGAACGAAACAACCCGACCCAACCCGAACGCGCCCAGTCGGGCGACCTCAGATGACATGACATAGTGTGCTCGAAAAAACGATGCCACAAGAGAGAAAAAAGAAAACGGGCTACCCAAACGTGTACAAGGCACCCGAGAAGTCACAACTTAGAAAAAATGATATGGGCGCCCTTGAATGAATCGGCCCGATCCGAACGCGCCCGGTCAGGCGCCGTCACACGGCGCGACATGGCGCGCCTGACTTAACGATGCCACAAGGGAGAAAATGGAAAATGGGTCACCCTAACATTCATAAGGCACTTAGGCGGTCACAGCTTAGCAAAACTGATATGGGCGCCCTCGAACGAAACAACCCGACCCGACCTGAACACGCCCAGTCGGGCGACCTCACACGGCGCGACACAGCGCGCCTGACCAAATGATGCCACAAGGAAGAAAATAAAAAATAGGCCACTTGAACGTGCACAAGGCACCCGAGCGGTCACAACTTAGCAAAACTGATACGAGCACCCTCGAACGAAACGGTCTAACTCGACCCGAACACGCCCTGTCGGGCGACCTCACACGGCGTGACATAGCGCGCCCGAATGAACGATGCCACAAGGAAACAAACAGAAAACGGGCCACCCGAACGTGCACAAGGGACTAGGTGGTCACAACTTAGCAAAACTGATACGGGTGTCCTAGAACAAAATGGCCTGACCTGACGCAAACGCGCCCGGTCAGCAACCTCACACAGCGAGACACGGCGTGCCCAAAAGAACGATGCCACAAGGGATAAAATGGAAAACGAGCCACCCAAACATGCACAAGGCACCCGAGTGGTCACAACTTAGCAAAACTCATACGGGCACCCTCGAACGAAACGGCCCGACCTAACTCGAACGCACCTGGTCGAGCGACCTCACATGGCGCGACACGGCGTGCCCGACTGAACGATGCCACAAGGGAGTAAACAGAAAACGGGCCGCCCAAATGTGCACAAGGAACCCGTGTAGTCACAACTTAGCAAAACTAAAACGGGCACCCTCGAACGAATCAGCCCGACCAAAATGCGCCTGGTCGGTCGCCCTCACACGGCGCGACAGGGTGTGCCCGAACGAATGATGCCACAAGGGAGAAAATGGAAAAAGGGCCACCCAAACATGCACAAGGCACCCGGGTGGTCAAAACTTAGCAAAACGTAAACGGGCGCCCTCGAACGAAATGGCCTGACCCTACTTGAATGCGCCGGGTCAGGTGACCTTACATGGTGTGACACGGCACGCCCAACCGAACAATGCCATAAGGGAGAAAATGGCAAATAGGCCGCCCGAGCATGCACAAGGCACCCGAGTGGTCACAACTTAGAAAAAATTATATGGGTGCCCTTGAATGAAACGGCCCAACCCGACTCAAACACGCCCGGTTAGGTGACCTCACACCACGCGACATGGCGCGCCTGACCGAATGATGCCACAAGGGAGAAAATTGTAAACAGGCCACCCGAACGTGCACAAGGCACCCGGGTGGTCACAACTTAGCAAAACTGATACGGGTGCCCTCGAATGAAACGGCCCGACCCGACCCGAACGCGCCCGGTCGGGCGACCTCACACAGCACGATATAGCGCGCCTGACCGAATGATGCCACAAGGGAGAAAATGGAAAACAGGTCGCTCGAACGTGCATAAGGCACCCAGGCAGTCACAACTTAGAAAAACTGATACGGGTGCTCTCGAACGAATCGACATGACCAGAACATGCCCAGTCGGGCGCCCTCACACGGAGTGACACGGCGCACCCAACTAAACGATGCCACAAGGGAGATAACAGCAAGCAGGCCACCCAAATGTGCACAGGGCACCCAGGCTGTCACAACTTAGCAAAACTGATACGGGCGCCCTCGAACGAAATGGCCCGACCCGACCCGAACGCGCCCGGTCAGGCGACCTCACACGGCACGACATGGCACACCGGACCGAACGATGCCACAAGGGAGAAAACGGAAAACGGGCTGCCCGAACGTGCACAAGGCACCAGGGCAGTCAAAAATTAGCAAAACTTATATGGACACCCTCAAACGAAATGGCCCAACCCGACCCAAACACTCCCGGTCAGGCGACCTCACACGGCGCGACACGGCGTGCCTAACCGAATGATGCCACAAGGAAGAAAACGAAAAATGGGCCATCCGAATGTGCACAAGGCACCCAAGCGGTCACAACTTAGCAAAACTGATATGGGCGCCCTCGAACGAAACGGCCCGACCCGACCCGAACGCACCCGGTCGGGTGACCTCACACGGCGTGATACGGCGCGCCTGACCGAACGATGCCACAAGGGAGAAAACGGAAAACGGGCCACTCGAACATGCATAAGGCACTCGAGTGGTCACAACTCAGCAAAACTGATACGGGCACCCTCGAACGAAAAGACCCGATCTGACCGTGCCCGGTCGGGCGACCTCACACATCACGACACGGCACACCCGATCGAACGAGGCCACAAGGGATAAAATGAAAAACGGGCCGCTCGAACATGCACAAGGCACCCGGGTGGTCACAACTTAACAAAACTGATACGAGCGCCCTCGAACGAAATGGCCTGACCCGAATGCACACAGTCAGGCGATCTCACATAGCGGGACACGACGCACCTGAAAGAACGATGCCACAAGGGAGCAAACAGAAAATGGGCCGCCCGAACATGCACAAGGCACCTGGGGAGTCAGAACTTAGCAAAAGTGATACAGGCGCCCTCGAACGAATCGGCCCAACCAGAACTCGCCTAGTTGGGTGCCCTCACACGGTGTGACACAGCGCGCCCGACCAAACGATGCCACAAGGGAGAAAATGGAAAACATGCCACTTGAACATGCACAATGCACCTGGGCAGTCACAACTTAGCAAAATTGGTATGGGTGCCATTCAAAAAAATGGCTCGACCCGACCCGAACGCGTCTAATCAGGCGACCTCACACGGAGTGACGCGGCGCGCCCGACCGAATGATGCCATAAGGGAGAAAATGGCAAACAGGCTGCCCGAATGTCCACAAGGCACCCGGGTGGTCACAACTTAGCAAAACTGATACAGGCACCCACGAACAAAACGACATGATCCGACCCAAACGCGCCCGGTTAGGCGACCTCACACGACGCGACACGGTACGCCCGGCCGAACGATGCCATAAGGGAGAAAACGACAAATGGGCCACCTGAACGTGCACAAGGCACCCGAGTGGTCACAACTTATCAAAACTGATACGGGCACCCTCGAACAAAATGGCCTGACCCGACTCGAACGAGCCTGGTCAGGCGACCTCACACGGCACGACACGACGCGCCCGACCGAACGATGCCACAAGGGAGCAAATGGAAAATGGGCCGCCTGAACATGCACAAGGCACCCATGTGGTCACAACTTAGCAAAACTGATACAGGCACCCTCGAAAAAATGGCCCAACCTGAACCGAATGCACTTGGTCGGGCAACCTCAAATGGCGCGACATGGTGCACCCGACGGAACGATGCCACAAGGGAGAAAATGGAAAACGGGCCGCTCGAACGTGCACAAAGCACCCGGGCGGTCACAACTTAGAAAAACTGATACGGGTGCCCTCGAACAAAATGGGTTGACCCGAACATGCCCGGTCAGGCGACCTCACACGGCGCG
This sequence comes from Pinus albicaulis, assembly GCA_034641835.2. Classification (NCBI taxonomy): domain Eukaryota; kingdom Viridiplantae; phylum Streptophyta; class Pinopsida; order Pinales; family Pinaceae; genus Pinus; species Pinus albicaulis. The sequence goes on from CM076579.1 coordinate 872,094,057, forward strand.
ACACAGCGCGCCCGACCGAACGATGCCACATGGGAGGAAACAGCAAATGGGCCACTCGAACGTGCACATGGCACCCGGTCGGTCACAACTTAGCAAAATTGATACGGGCACCCTCGAATGAAACGGTCCGACCTGAATGTGCCTAGTCAGGCGACCTCACACTGCGCGACACGGCACGCCCAACCGAACGATGCCACAAGGGATAAAACAGCAAATAGACTGCTTGAACATGCACAAGGCACTTGGGCGGTCACAACTCAGCAAAAATGATACGGGTGCCCTCGAACGAAACGACCCAACTCGAACATGCCCATTCGGGCGACCTCACACAACGCGACACGGCACACTCGACCGAATGATGCCACAAGGGAGAAAACGGCAAACGGGCCGCCCAAATGTGCACAAGGCACCCGGGTGGTCACAACTTAGGAAAACTAATATGGGCACCCTCGAACGAATCAGCCTAACCAGAACGCGCCCGCTCGGGTGCCCTCACACGGTGCGACATGGCGGGCCCGACCGAACGATGCCACAAGGGAGCAAACAGCAAATGGGCCACCCTAACATGCACAAGGAACCTAGGTGGTCACAACTTAGCAAAACTGATATGGGCGCCCTCGAACAAAACGAACCGACCCGATCCAAACGCGCCCGGTCGGGAAACCTCACACGGTGTGACACGGCGCACCCGACCGAACGATGCCACAAGGGAGAAAACGGCAAAAGGGCCACTCGAACGTGCACAAGGCACCCAGGCGGTCATAAATTAGCAAAACTGATACGGGCACCCTCGAACGAAACGACCCGACCCGACCCGAATGCGCCCAGTTAAGTGACCTCACATGGTGCGACATGGTGTGCACGATGGAACGATGCCACAAGCGAGCAAATGGCAAACCGACCGCTCGAACGTGCACAAGGCACCTGGGCGGTCACAAATTAGCAAAACTAATACGAGCACCCTCGAATGAAATGGCCAGACCCGACCCAAACGCCCCCGATCGGGCGACCTCACACGGCGCGACACGGCGTGCCTGACCGAACGATGCCACAAGGGATCAAATGGAAAACAGCCACCCGAAGGTGCACAAGGCACCCGGGCGGTCACAACTTAGCAAAACTTATACGGGTGCCCTCGAATGAAACGACCTGACCTAAATGGGCCTGGTCAGGCGACCTTACACGGCGCGACACGGCGCGCCCGACCAAACGATGCCACAAGGGAGAAAATGGAAAATAGGCCCCCCGAACGTGTACAAGGCACCCGGGCGGTCACAACTTAGAAAAACTGATACGAGTGCCCTCGAATGAAACGGCCTGACCTGACCCAAACCCGCCCGGTCGGGCGACCTCACATGGTGCGACACGGCGCGCCTGATCAAACAATGCCACAAGGGATAAAACGACAAACAGGCCATCTGAACATGCACAAGGCACTCGGGCAGTCACAACTTAGCAAAACTGATACGGGCGCCCTCAAACGAAACAGCTCAACCCGACCCGAATGCGCCCAATCATTTCTGCAATCATATGTTCAATTTCACTCTTTTGGAAGTAAGGATATCTATAAGGCCTGATGTTTGGAGGAACACTTCCTGGAATCAAATGAATAGCATGATCATGATCACAAATAGGTGGGAGTCCTTTGGGAGTTTCAAACACCTTGGAATGATTGTCCAAGACTTGTTGGAGATCTTCAGAAATAGATGATTTTGATGTTGGAACTTCTAGTGAGCATAATTGTGCAATTACGCCTCGCTGTTCTTTCTTTAGAAGCTTTGTCATGACATTAGAGCTTATTATCCTTCCTGGCTTCCCCGCGATACCCCGTAATTCGACTTCCTTTCCTTCTGAAAAAAATTTCAAGAAAAGTTCTTGAAAATTAAAAGCCACCGTCCCCAAAGATTGTAACCATTGTACTCCTAGTACAACATCAGCACCTCCCATAGGAATGGAAAGCATTGGACTAGTCAATACATATTCCCCCATGGTTAGCTTTATATTATGGAATTTTCTAGAGAAATTTATAGTTCCTCCATTTGCAACCATCACTTGACATTCTGGTGCTGGGTATAGGAAACAATTCAATTCCTTGGCTACCTTACAATGAATAAAATTATGGGTGCTACCCGAATCAATCAACACTATTACCTTTTTCTTCTTGATATGTCCTTCTATCTTGAGAGTTTGAGGAGTGGTAATTCCTGCCAATGCATTACATGATATGGTTCGACTCATTTCTTCGTCTTCTAGGGTTTCTTCCTGGTGCATATCCTCTACTTTTGAAGTTTCTTCTTCATTTTCTTCTTCCTCTTCACAATCTATGTAAAATAATTTCTTCTTAGTGCACTTATGACCTTTAGTGTATTTTCTATCACAACTGTAGCAAAGCCCTTTTGCTCTTTTTTCTTCCAATTGTTGTGGTGTCAACCTTGTAGGTTGTGGAAATCTAGGCGTAGCCACACTTTCTTCTTTATAGAATTGAGTGGTAGGCTTCCTTGTTGCCATAATTTTACATTCAACTTTTCTTGCCAACCTGAATGCCTTCTCCAATGAATCAGGTTCCAGAACGCGAACTTCATGTTGAATGTTATCCTTTAAAGTGCCTATGAAGAGATCAATCCTGTGTTCCTCTAGAATATCAATTACCCTTATATTCAATTTTTGGAAGTCCTCAATGTGCTGCCCCACTAAACCCTTTTGTTTGAGATTTATCAATTGGCTAAAGAACGTGTTGCTCTTTGTATCCTCATAATGTGCTATCATTTCCTCCGTAAAAATTGACCAAGTGACAATTTTTTTACGGGAGCAAAGCCATCAATACCATACAAATGTATTTTGTTCTAAATGTAAAGTTGCAATGCGTACCTTTTGTGTGTTTGCACATTATGGAGATCAAAATATTGCTCCATCTGTAGTATCCATGTTACAGGATCCTTTCCATCAAACTTCCTCATATCCATTTTTGGAATATGGTGGTTCTTCCTACCAACATTAGAGTTTATGAAATCACGATTAACATTTATTTTGTTCTCATCATGAGGTTCTTCTACTATCTTTTCACCATTAGGAAACCTTTCTTGTATCAACTTTGTCAAACCTTCCATGTCTTCTTTTAGAAAATTCTTCATTTTTTCCATTTTCTCATCGATCTTAGCTTCCATGTCATCCATCTTAGATTCCATGCCAGCCTTCATGCCATCCATCTTAGCTTCCACGTCAGATAATCTTAGCTTTCACCATCCATCTTGCGCTTGTGACCAACACCAAGAGTTAGTTTCCACGCCTTTCTTCAAAACTTCATTTTACTTTTTTAATTGCTTCTTGTGAGAGTGAACATACACTTTGTAATTTTGATATGTCATGTTGCAATTCTTCATTTTCATGAGTCATAGTAGAGCCTTCTAAAGGCTTAATGGGTGTCGAATTCTTTTTAGGGGGAATTTTATAACTGAATACTGATATATGTTCTACAATATTCCCTTGGAATCAATTCAAACTGATTTTTCACACTATACTTATGCAATTCGAAAAAAAATACACACTTTTTTATTGATTTTGAGGAGCTCAATATTGAAACTCAATTATCTATGTTATTTCGGACTTTCAATATTTGCACCTAGTACCAGCCTGAACTACTAGTGTACACTAATCCGCACAGTTCCACTCTTGATTTTTGATCAAAGTTATGTCCAATCTCCCACAATGACCTAATTATGGACTGGTTCAGTATAGCGAACTTGTACAACTTGCCACATGTCACTGTTTTGTCCTTCACCTCTGAAATTGATAGCTAAGAAACTAAAGTCCATTTACTACACTGTTTTTGCTTTAACTCCAATCCGATGCTCAGAGAGAGAGTTATTGAAATTTCCAATGAACACCTTTTTGATGAAATCTAGGAGCCCGAAAAGCACTACATTCCACGTATCATATCTCCAAAAACACACAAAAAAGCTTTCAAATTTTTGACGTTTATAATTTCAGCTTCGCACCATATGAATTTCAGACTCTGAACCTTCGTACAAAAAAATTTATAGCGCAAATGCCACGATGACCTGTTTATGAGCCTGAAAAAATACCTAACTTCCACAGATGATATCTCCTCAAATATTGCGAACCAAGATCTGAAATTTTTAGACAACCTTCCTCAAGATTTCAGCTTCGCACCCTAACAATTTCAGCTTCTGAAGCTTCGTAGAAAAAAAGTTATAGCGAAAATGCCACGATGACCTGTTTGGAGCAGCGAAACCCTAGAATCCCAAAGCTCTGATACCAAATGTTGTGTAACCAAATCAAAAAGAGAAGAAAAGAGATATAAACGCCTTAGAAATGAGCCACTTCGAGGGGGCAACCTCCAATACATTACATAAATGAACAATTCTTGGATGATACAATTTACAAAACCTCCTTTCTATATATGGGAGTCCATGGGGCCATAATGTAATCCTAGTGGGCCACAATGTAATCCTAGCTGACCTAACAATAATAATTTAAGGGCACAATAATAACAAAATGGGGGTTAAAAGGGTACAATAATAACAATAAGGGGGTTACACTAACAACAATAAGGGACTATACTAGTAATATAGGGACCTAATAGTATTAGATCCAAAAAGATTCCTAATACTGCCCTTTGAAATGTTGTAGGTGCATTGCATAATCCAAATGGCAATACTCGGTAAGCATAGGTACCCTAAGGACAGGTAAATGTGGTTTTGTCTTGGTCCTCAAGTGCTACTTGAATTTGATTATAACCACTAAACCCATCTAAAAATGAGAAGTACTTTTTGCCAGCTAATGTATCTAACACTTGATCTATGAAAGGTAAGGGAAAATGATCTTTAAGAGTAGCTTTGTTTAATTCTCGGTATTCAATACATACCCTCCATTTACCATTTTTCTTTGGCACAATTACCAAAGGAGAAACCCACTGACTATCTGAAATAGGATAGATAAAATTGACATTCAACAATTTCTGCAATTCTTCTTTAACAATCTCCCTAAGATTTGGATTCATCCGTCTTTGAGGTTGTCTAATTGGTTTACAATTTTCCTCTATGTAGATGTGATGAGTGCAAGTCTTGGGGCTTATCCCTTTCATATCAGTGTACTCCCATGCATATGCAGAAGAATGTCTCTGTAAAATTTTGACTAGCTCTTCTTGTTGATATTTTTCTAGGTTCTTGTTTATGTTTAAAGTTTTGCCTGGAAATATCTCAATTGTAGAGCTGCCAAATTTATCCATGGAATAGAGAGACATCTGCCTTGATGACAAAAACTCAATGTTGGATTCTTCTTGAAATTTTTCATGTTTATGTTCCGAAGAGGATTCAAAGTTTTCTAAAGTATTCATAATTTGACTATCTTCACTAATTTCTGAAATTGTGAAGAGAGGTTGTAAGTCTTCTTCATCCTCTATCCATTGAGTATCATCTAAATCTATAATTGTCCTTGTTGGAGGATACAAAGTGAATTTCTTAGTTGAACTACCATCAGAGATGTACATATCACCGGATCTACAACTAATGAAAGCATCAGCTGTAGCTAACCAAGGTCTTCCTAATATAATTGGATGCCCTCCTAGATTATTCTTAGGAGTTAGGATCATGAAATCCACAGGGTACTCCCAAGAATCTAGGGACACCGGAATGTCTTCTATTACCCCATCAGGTTTGATCACAGATCTGTCTGCTAATTGTAATAATGTGGGTGTAAAGAGAAGATTAGGAAGTTTCAGTTTATCCATGATTTGTCTACTCATGATATTGATTGTTGCTCCTAAATCAATGAGTGTATTTTGGATCTCAATTCCTTTGATGTGAATTTTAACAACTGGATTTCCTGGGTCTAGATACTTTGGAATAGAAATCTTACCCATCATGATATCTGCTATTTTTCCTGCCAGTTGAATTTTCTTTGTCTCTCTTATTCTTTTTCTTGTTTTCTTCATGCTCAACTCCTTTATTTTCTTTGCTAAAATTGGAATTTCCTTGATAGCTTGTAATAATGGAATCTTAATACAGACATTTCTTAGCTCATCTAGGAAATCATAATTAGGCATCATAATTTGTTTTTCTACACCTCTATCAATTTGTAATCTTTCTGGAAAGGGAGGTGTAGGAGTGGATGTTGATGGCTGCTCTAATACAGGAGTTGAAATTATTGGTTCTTTTTGTTTTTATTTTTCAATGTTTGGGTCCTGAAAAGATGTGTCTTCTTCAAGACTTTTATTCACCTGTAGAGAATCTTCCTCAGAGTTGTCTTGTTCTTGTATGATCACAGAAGGTTTCGTTTTTTCAAATATTCTTCCAGACCTAAGTTGAACATCACTAAGGTCTAGAGGAGTAATTAAATAAGTTGGAAACTGTTGGCCTTCTATCATGTATGTATTCTGAGGATTTTTATTGTTGGGGTTTGGTATGGGTTGAGCAGGTAACTGATTTGATTTCTGAGGAAATGGTAAGGGGAGTGGTTGATTTTGATGTTGTGGATTTTGAGGATTCTGTTGAGGATTTTGTTGAGAATTTTGAGGGGAAAAATGTGGGTATGGTGGATAGGATGGTGGATATTGATAGTACTGGGAGTATCTTCCATAGGGATTTTGTGCTCCTTGTGCCCAAGCTTGAGATTGATTTTGAAATTGGGGCCAAGGTTGCTGCCAATAATTCCAATTTGGTGGGGGTTGATTATACATTTGATCATGAAATCCTTGTGTTTGAGGTCCTTGCCAAGGCCTTCTAGAGACAAAATTGAGAGATTCTGTGGAACTTGTAGGAGTATCTTCTTGAAAGACAACTTTAAGACCAGGAAGTGAAGGACAACTCTTGGTCTCATGTTTTTCTGAAAAAATTACATAGGTCTCTACAAATTTTGCATCCAAAGGACATTCTCTCAAGGCATGCTTCTTTCTACATTTGGGACAAAAGATTGCTAAAGCATCAGATTCAACTTTTTGCTTGTTTTGTAACTTAAGGGTGTCTATTTTTTCACTAAGACTCCCTAAGATGTCAGATTTTAATTCATCAAGCATATGCCCTATCTCTGCCCTACTTACTATCCTAGAAGCAGACTTACTTACCCTTGCAAGAGCAGGGTCTCTTGGTCCTTTCACAGTTTTAGATTTTCCTCTTGAAAGGTTGATACATAACTCCGATATTTCAGGTAATGTGAGCTGAGATATATCCCCTTTTCCCATCATGTTAAGGATATCCAACCATTCATCCCTAATTGTCTTCAACAAGAGAGCTTTTAAGGTGTCTTGATCTAAGTTCTCCATTTTTGCTCTTTTGATATTGTAATGAAATCTCTCCAACAAATCTTTCAGGTTTTCATCCTCTTTTTGTATCATCTTGAACACTTCCTCCTTATGATTGACTGGCATACAATAATCCAAATACCTTTCTAGAAATGCTTGTTTCATATCTTCCCATGTCCTAATAGAACTGTTGATCAAACTCATAAACCACTTCAATGCTACTCCTTTCAATGTTGAAGGAAATAGTTTAAGTTTTTGAGCATCTTGTAAGTAGTCATAAGTTCTACATAGGACTTAAAATTCAAATAGGAAGGTTTCAGGATCTTCAGTTTTAAGTCCATAGAAGTTTGGAAGGACAGAGGGTGAAATGTTTTTCATAGCTGTATTGGTTTCTTCATCTACTATAGGAAACCCAAAAGAGCTTCCCATTTCTCTTCTACCTCTTCCTCTACCTCCTTCTCCTCTACCTCTACCTCTACCCCCTCAAAATAATGTGTGTTCTCCATTAAAGACTCCTCCTCCCCCTTCTTCTACCATAGTTGATTCTTCTGTGGAAGTGGAAAAGTTTGTGTCTCTAGCAGGGGTCCTTGAATCTTCTTCTAAGACAGGTTCAGTGGATGAAGTGGAAGGTCTTTCTAATGGAATATCTGATCTTAAGTCTTTTGGAAGTCTAGGATCAGTAAAGGATTGAATGTGGGTCTGAGTTGGAGGTGTGCTGGCTCTAGGTCTTGATGAAACAAGTGGTGTTCTAGGAATCAAACTTCTGCTTCTGCTTCTTATGAATCTACCCCTTGAGTCTCTCTCTCTACGCATTTCATTGTTTTTGGGAGTTAAGAAACAAGGCTACCTAGTTACACTTCCTCTGCAACGGCGCCAAAATGTTTGTGCTCAACCTAGTGTTCCTAAATTGAGTTCATTAATTGTCAACTAGGGTTGGTAAACTGCTGAAGTGTGGTGCACTATATGTGCCTAGGTATTTGTTTCTCACTACGTTGTGTTTAGTGTTTTCTGATGTTTTTGGTTTTATGGTTTTATGTTTGAAAAGGGAAAGAACTAAATTCTGGTGAAAAGAAGCTATTGGTTATATTAAAGCAGAACAAGGCCTAAACTATGGATGGAAAATAACAAATGCAAATACTAAAACAGAACAAAGCCTAAACTATGGCTGGAAAACAACAAATGCAAAGCTTGATAATGACTTCATTGCAAGGAAATAAATCACAACATGAGCTTGAACTTATCCAATTCATTCATTAAATATGTGTTGGAAGAGCTTGAGAAATGGACAAGTTAAGTGTGAATGAAGTTCTCCTAAATAAACAATCATCTTACAATGTTACAACATCTCATCCACGATTAAAGGTTCATTGGAACATATTTGGAAAAGAACATTTGTAGCACAATAATATTTTACTCTAAACCAACTTCTAATTCTGTTCTGCAACTCAATTTAGCACCACTAGGCCTCACTCAAAAGTTATAGGTTTCTTTTTAGAATAGTCCTTGAGAAAAGGCTTATTTGTGAAATGGTAAAAAGGTTGCAAAATACTCCAGGCCTTAGACTGGTACTAGCTTCTATCTAGATGATTATGTATTAATATTAGGTTGGAACAAAAGAATTTTTTGTAAATAATGAAGACCGTGGTATCTAAATTTAACAACTAATACAATTTAAAATGCAATGGATAACAACTAAACTGGAATGCTAATACAGTGAGCTAAGACTAAACTAGAATGCTACTAATCTACTTGAAGTACAGTGAACAGAGTTAAATTAAAATTCCATTATCAAACTTGAAATGTAGTGACAGAGCTGAACTAAATGAAATCATCCTCCAGAGTGTTATGACTAAACTAACATGCAACTAGTCTATGGGAATTCTACAGCCCATCTTGTTCAATGTGAATGATATTTTGGAAGAGTTTGTAAAAACAATTATGGCTATATTATTCAATGCAATTAAACATAAACATAAGATTTGAAATCAAATACAATTAAAATCTAAGATACCACAGCTATTTCTTATTCATTGTTAATGATGTTTTGGAAGAGTTTGTAGGAGTAAGACCGGCAGTGACACTTAGTGTAAACAAGCATAAATCATAACATTCGAAAGGAAATGCAACTAAAACCTACAACACCACAAACTATGCCTTATTCATCATGATGATATTTTGGAAGAGTTTATAAGAGTAAGTCTAGCTGTGATGATCAATGTAAACAAGCATGAAACATAAACTTCAGAAACGTGCTTAAGCTAGAAATGAAAAACGACACTAAAATACTTATATAAACCGTATAAACAAGGCTGCTCAAGAGGCAGGGGCCCTCTACCACCGGAGTAGCACGCAAAATCTACTTCAAGATTGACTCAGTGCTTTCAATAAAGTGATACTTATTGCATTAGAGAGAAATTACTTCAAAACAGATTGTTTTCGTACTTCTAAAATCTAGCAGTCAAAATACAAAATCTAACCTTGTCCCTCGGTTTCCCGAGCTATATTTGTAAAAAATTTACATAACTGTTTTGAGATAACCTAGGGATAATTGTCTTTCCAAATAAAAACCAAACTAGGACTCTGATGGTGGTCACATAATAGAATTAAGGACATCTGGACTGTCCTTGTCCTATTAGGAGTCTCCCTCCTAGTTTGAGTTCCCACATACATAACCGCCTACAGAATTCCGTTCAAGCTTCGTGGAGAGCAAAAAATGATGAGGGAATGATGTGGAATACGCCCATATGTGTTTTTCTCCAAGATGACACCTGGAACCTGCGTAGACATGAAGACAGCTGCAGAATTGGAAACTAGCTACAGAATGTCTGCATTCTGTAGCTAGATCTAGTTCAAAAAGTACTACAATGACAAAATCATAAGAACATAGCAAGTTAGTCATGATATTCATTCTTAAATCAATTTTAACTAATTCTACTGATCATTTGAGCCTGTGATTAATAATGGAAAAAGGAAATGGAGTGGAATGTGGTGGAAGAAAGAACATCTTTGGAGCTCAACAATAGCAGTTGTCGTTAACTTGCCTGCGATACATTCCAAGTGTGATACCTCGCTCCACGTATGTAAGTATATCGTAGCTCGTCATCGTACTTTTGGGTATATTGATCGGTGTTACAGTACGATAAGTATAAAGGGGTGCTCTCACTGTGCGATTTCGCATCAGACATTCCTAATACGAACTTGGGCCTCCATGTACCTTCGGGTATATTTGGGAGGACAAATTTTAGGTGCTATCCATCCATAGTGAACTGAGTTGGCCACCTTGTAAATTGTGATACACCGAACACAGTATTCGGGGAAATTGCCTGCCCGTACTTCTTGGTTTTCCAGCAGGTATTCTGCAGTTCACATTTTCTTGGCAAACCTTTTGCTTAGCATTAACCTTTTATTTTGTTTATTTGTTTTTGGTTAAAATAAATCATTAATTGTGGAAGAAAAAAATCCTTTCCCCTGTCATTCGCGTAGACTAGCATTGAAACCACTTTACCACCAGAAGTTACTCTTGGTCGGCGAAGGCGACATCACTCTACCGAAACTAGCACTATCAGTGCCTTTGGATCATCTTCCCATATACCAGAGTTAGCACAAGTTGTTTCTAAAAATCTCGGTTTGTATACTGTTGTCGAGACAGAGTCCTCATAGCTACCCATGGTCACAATCCATCCAATATGTGAGACCATACCTCCCGAACCCAATGTTGTTTAACTTGAAGTTGATCCAGATCCCATTTTGCTTTAGGGGGCAGTTGTTATTGGTCAAACTAAACATCATCCCCAGGACCAATGAAATAGGGTCTATCATCCCTTTATATTTCAGTTGCTATATTCCCTAAGTGGAGAAAATCTTGATCCTGAAGTCGAACAATCGGAAGTTGATTCTGTATTGGTCACTCCACAATCTACTGTAGCCAATAGTCTCCCATATCGCATAGTCAACCACCTGAAACATACTTTGGAACAGATGGAGAAGTTCTTCCACTTGGTTTGATGTTGATTGAAGAAATATCACAAGACGAGACACCTTTAACTCCAACTCATTTTTGGTAGGAGCTTTACCTGTACGAGTCTTTTCCTCAATCACCTTCCTCTGCTTTTGTTGATCCTGTTTCACTTCGAGTTCCCATAGATTATATAGGGTATACACTGGGTCATTTTACCATGGATGAGATAACATCCAAGACTGAACCATCTATTTTAGCTACGACAACATCTATTATTACTTCATCTTCGATGTTTTTTCCATTGAATTCACCCATGCCATAATCTAGAATCCTATCTGGTTCCTCCCTTATGAGTATTGAACGGCTTGATCCTATATTCACATATTCAGTGCAATATCAAGCTGATCCCATCAGTTATTCTCCTTGGTGGTCGGTGATACCATAGAAATTACCCTCGGAAATTCCAAAATTCAATGAAAAACCTAGAGAAGACCCGCCAACGCATGTTATAACTTATGATTTGTGGTATTCATCAAAATCTTTAAAATATGACTCCATTAGACTATGTCTTTTCCAGCACACACTCACTATTCCAATTGCATAATGAGGATGGTTCTTTTTCTGTGTCAACCTCGTTAAAAAATGAAACAGAGTCATAAGGATAATTCTTTTTTCTTGTGTCAACCTCATTAAAAAATGAAACAAGCGCCTTTGAGGAAAGTTCTTTTATTGTTTCAACCTCGTTAAAAAATGAAACAGGTCATTAGCATAGTTCTTTTCCTGTTTCAAGCTCATTAAAAATGAAACAAATCCTATCCTAATTAAGACAAGTCTTCCATTTGATCTTGTAAATGAACCTTCATTCGATCCAGCTATTAGTAACCAGTAATCTACTTAGATGAATGAAATGAAGCTTAGGGGGAACCTACTCTTGCAGTGGGCATTTGACATGTGCTCTTGCATGGGCATTCAAAACATTCTTACCAATTGCACCCAATCAATTGCTGAAGTTCGGGGTCAAAAGCAGGTTGAAAGCTCCAAAATAAAAATAGTAGCTATGGAATGGTAAAAATGAATAGTAAAACACTTTTTAATAGTCATTTAATTATTTTAAAATTGAATTTATTTCTATGACTATAGTTTTATTATGTTTTTATCATGAAACGGGTATTTTTAATCCATTTGATGTTGTCCTGAACAGGTCTTACAACTGACTAACACATTAGTCGTGCAAACTTATTTCAAAGAATGAGGTGACCACAAAGCATACTTTTTCTCCTTATTTTTCGAGCTTTGTTGAAATGAAAAAGGATTTGAAGCACACTTTTATCTCTTTTTCAAGCTTCTATAACAGTGAAAAAGGAACCTCTGGAGTTTTCTTTCAGATCTTTTCAAACTCCGATAATGTGAAAATATTGTCGAGCACTTGTCTTTTCGAGCTCGTAAAATTAAATGAATCGATTTCTACTCAGTATAAGTTTAACCCTTTTCTGGACTGAGATATATTATTTACAAAAAAGTAATACCCTGGTTTAACATGACCAAAGAGGTTCTCTCAGATATTATTTTACACTTTTTCAGGTCATAGTGACAAATTTACGAAAAAGTACTTAAGAAGTTTTCTTTCGTCCTCTTTTTCAAACTCTCTAAATATGAAAAAGGACCAGGATATCACTATCGTTAAGCTCGTTAAAACATAAAATAGCGATGGGCTTTTCGATCATGGCAAGAATTAAGTTTCATTCATCGCTAGACTCGTTAAATTATTAAATAGAAATACTTTATTCGCCCGAAGGGTTTAATTATAGATCAAGCAAATGTTACCCTCCTCAAGCTTGTTAAAAAATAAAGAGGTACTGGTCGACAAATGACCGGGGAAAATTTGGGAAAAGTAAGCAAGAATTATTTATGGTAGCAAGTCGCTCTTGAACATGACACTTTCTTCACTCCATGTTCGTGACTGTTTAGGTTGGGTGATCTTCTTGATGGTTCATTCACATCTATGGTTCATCATACCTTCACTTCGGTTTTGGGTCAATGCTGCCAACTCATCACTTCCTTCACTCCATGTTCGTGACTGTTTGGGTTGGGTAATCTTCTTGACGGTTCATTCACACCTATGGTTCATCATACCTTCACTTCAGTTTGGGTCAATGCTTCCAACTCATCACAGTGTCGCTGATATGTTCAAGAGAAGTCATCCAGTGAAAACTTCATCCTTCTGCAATACTCATAAACCTCCATTCTCATGACCGTCATCCTTGAAAATTGCTATATCAAGTCATACCCTTGTCTCCAAAATCATTAACTCTTGTTTTGCGATAAGGTGGCTTCCTGTCGATGAAAAATCAATATCCAGGAATTTCACTTAGAAACATCAGATTCTAGTACCATGAGGCTTGTTACAGCATCGACAAGATCCTCGCTTCTGTACCTTTGACTGAAAGATTTTGTTTGGTGTTCGACATCAAATCATCTATTCACACCTTAAAAAATGTACTGCAGTACCTTGAGGTCCATTGACATTAATGATGGTTCTCTCGCATTTATTAATAGCTCACATCATTGGCTGGTAATCAAACGATGTCTTTCCATGTTCGACTACAAATCATATATTTGCATGGCTAGACTTGTACCTAAATGATCGAGTGAATGAGATAAGAAGAACCCGGATCTAGTTTCATCCATCCTGGCTGCGATTTCAGGATTTTTGTACCCATCATTTGTACGGTGACCTTACATACAGATTGTCATCCAAACATGGGCCTATATCTATAGGCATGTCTGCATTGAGAAACATTCCAATGTCAACGACTTTTTGAATTATGTACATGTTATTATATTGTTTATGTGTTGAACATGGGAATGCCTACCCTCATAAATTATGATCAAATAGGATATATCATGATGTAATGTATTGTAAGATTGATGCAGGTGACCACTCCGCTTCATCTCCAACCCATCACAGTGTAAAGCATCTCAATCAAATATTTTTATTATTTTTACCTCATGCTTTAGGGGGAAATTTGTTATCAGTCAATTTGGGCATCATTCCCAATGACTTGGTTAACTGGGCATCATATCCATGACCAATTACTAGGGGTCTATCATCCCCTATCATTTCAAGTTGCTACATGCCCTAAGACAAGAACAAGACAAATCAAGCATGACTTTCATCAAGCAAAGGTTTCCAAGGTTTGAAGTTTATTATATAGCATATGAGAGCTCACCAACGCTGCCTCTAAGGGGACTAAGTGTGTTGCATATGTAGGTAGCCCCATGCAAGGTTGATCTGCAAAGCACTTCCCGACATTCATAGGTGTGTTGGTCACATTGGGAGCGAAATTCTCATTGTTCCAGAATCTCCACTTGGACAATGCCTTCTAGAAGAGTTCACATATGTCAAGCTTTGAATCCAAGTGTCCATTTGACATCTACAATATTGGGAACATGTCTTGCCTATTATTGGAAAGTCATTGATTGTAAAAATACCTCAGCCTCTCTATAAATTGAGCACTGATTTTAGTGTTTGAGAGGGAAGAATTTGAGTAGAGACATGCTGGTGGATTTTCAATTGAGAGTTAGATTTGTGTAACAGTTGCTGGAGAGATTTATACTGTGATGAGGCTAGGAATGTTGCTAGAATGGTCACTTAAAATTAGTCACTAGGTTGTAACCTCTCCTTCTATCATCAATAAATAATATAGCGTACTTTTCCCCATATGCATCTGTATTGGCTTTGATTTTCCATATTGTAATATCTTATTTGATGTATATGGTTTATGCTTTATTGATTTAGAAAACTAAATTGAATATACATCTGTATTATTGCTATATTCTACTATTTATTATTCATTATTGCAGGAAGCATTTTGCAAAAAGAGCTGGAATTTGAAGCTGCAACGGAAGCGACAGAAGGAACCATTTGGAAGTGCTTGGATTTCAAGTAATATTCTAATCTATTTTGTGTGTATGTTCTTATTTAGGAGAAGAAGTCGTATAGTCTTTAATCTGTTGTTCTAGATTATCACCTGTCTAGGGAAGCGTGTTTTATCCGTAATTCACAATTATTTCCAACAATAGGTTCTATTATACTGAAAGGTTATTTTTTCCAACAAATTCATCAAAGTCGGGATTTTGTTTACTTTCAAGACTGTGAACTTGATGTCATAAGTTTTCAATATAGTCACTTGGTGTGTGCAGCATGCATAAAGTTGATAGAAGTTCAATTAAAGAAAAAAATGAAAGTTAAGAAATAGAAAATGTCAAAATTCGATCATGAACGGATCATTGAAGATGGAATTCCATTATAATTTCTTTGATTGAACTTCCCAACAATTTCTTCTCCTTGCATTCATATTTTAGAACTTACATAACTCAACTAGAAATTGTTAGCCTATTTTTTGTGCATTCTTAAGTTTTACATTATTATAATATGTATATTTTATGTTATGTACAAGTGTTTGCACATGTACATTGTTTTGGTACATGCACACGAGTAATTTATACACATGTACACATACATGTAGATTATCTGGTCTTAAACGATTTCATACATTCTTTGGAACAATTTATGTCATTATTGAAAAATGTGCATGTGTATCTAGCATAGTTGATATAATACAATTTTTAAGTTATGATTTTGTTTTAGACATCTATTAAGAAAATTATAATATTTATTCTTGAATGCAAAATGTGTGGTACGTGTTTTGTAATTTCCAGATTACTATCAACTGACATCCATAGTATATTTTCTATGTTTATTAATAAAAAATGTTGTGTACTAGATATGTTTTAATGCAATATTAAAATTTCATGATTGTTTGACACATCTATGAACACCTAGAACTTTATGATTATTTTTAGATATATACATCGATATATGTTGTACATTAAAACTTTATAAAAATTATTTCAAATGTAAAATGTATGAATTAAATGCAAATTTGCTTTCATTGCTACATATTCATGATTGTTTCAAATGACACATGATCATGTGCAAAATGTACACCTAAATATCACGTTTAATAGATGTATGTCCTAATTATATAACATTCATACATGTTCATATGCATTTAACATGTACCACATGTGTTTCGTAATCTTCAATTTCAATCTAGATTCATTTTAAATAAAAAATGACAAAACAACTTGAGATTTAAAAACAAAACATTTAAATTAATATGGAATCTAAGTTAACATTATAAAAACATCTCATCATATACATGTGAAAAATGTAACAACTAAATGCAAACGTACTTCATTCATTGTTACATATATTCATGAACTTAAATATGTAAAACCATAGATACATGATTGTTTTAAATGACACATGATCATGCAAAATGTACCTAAATATCACCTTTAATATACATCTACACCTAATTATATACCATTCACACATGTTCAAATGCATAACAAATGAAAAAACAACTTGAGTTTTAAAAACAAAACATATAATCTAAGATCATCTAAGTTAGTTTGTTATAACAACATGTGATCATGTATGGAAAATGTAACAACTAAATTAAATGCATTTATGTACTTAAATAATTTTCACATATTCATGAACTTCAATGTGTATTTAACCATCTATAATTGTTTTAAATGACACATGTTCATGTGCAAAATGTACCTAAATATCACCTTTAATAGACATCCTAATTATATAACATTCACACATGTTCAAATGTGTAACATGTACCACATGTGTTTTGTAATTTTCAATTTCAATCTAGATTCATTTTAAATAACAAGTGACAAACCAACAAGTTATAAAAACAAAACATTTAATCTAAGATCATCTAAGTTAACATTATATAACAACATGTTATCACATGCCAAATGTAACAACTATCAAAAATTTAAAATCATTCAATAAAAGTGAATGTAGTTCAACTATCCAAAATGTAAAATATGTCCAAAATTTATATCATGAACAATAAAAGTAAATATAACAATGTATAGTGTTACAAGTATCAAGTTGTATAGAAAAGTAAATATGACTGCATAAATAAGACTATCTATATAGAAAAGTAAATAAGATTATCTATCAAATAAAATGGTGCATGTGCATCATCAATCAAATAGATAATTTGGCTGCAATGTATTTTCCAGCAGTGTCCAGAGTCTCCTTGTCCTATCATCTGAAGAATGTGGAACCTACATAACTTGTAAACATTAAAATTTAATGTTTAAAAATTGAATGATAATGTGGGATTTCATAAAATAAATAAATAAAAATAAAAATAAAAATAAAAAAATCATGCAATTCCTCATATAGTTCCCCCTCCATTGTCCTGTGTTAGTCGTCCATCAATGCATCATCCAAGGTAAATTGTACAATATACATGTACAAGTATATATATATATATATATATATATATATATATATATAGTAAAAATTTTCAAATGAAAATGCATAAACTAATGCAATATTATTAAAAAAAATATCTCTGTCATACACTCCATCACTAAAGTCCTTGGAGAATGGAAATCATCTCCACATACCTAAAATTCAAAAAAATTAAAACTGTAAAATAACTCAAAATATAGACCTCATTTTTTAATGAAACTTTCACTTCAATTTATAACTTAAACATAAGTGAAAAATTGAATACTTGTGATAGTGGATTTGGCACATCTCTTAACAAGGAAGAAGAGGGTGCCTCCAAACACAAATCATCTCCACAAACCTAGAATTCAAAAAATTTTAAAACTGTAAAATAACTCAAGATCTAGATCTCATTTTTTAATGAAACTTTCACTTCAATTTATAACTTAAACATAAGTGAAAAATTGAATACTTGCGATGGTGGATTTGGCACATCTCCTAACAAGGAAGAAGAGGGTGGCTTCATTATGAAAATATCGGAAAATCAAAATCTGTTAAAATTTAATTATATATATACATGTGTACAGAATTATTTATTTTAAAAATATGTGATCATAATACTGATATAATAATAAAATAATAATTGTACATAAACATCATGAACACTTAAAAAACACTATAATTTCCCAACATATCATCTTGATTGTGAGAATCTGAAGCTTCAACCGTGATATTATCAAAATTTTCGTTCATCAAGTGTGTTAACTAAAAATGGTGAACATATGATACATTTTTGTTAGATTAACATATACAAATAAACATGTATATGTAAATTACAAATTACATTAAAATATTCACCCTAACCATTAACACATACCGATCCCATGTCCTCTTCCTCATGAATAATTAAGTCCTACCAACCATTGAGACAATGCTTTGCATATGTTCTAAGCTCTTCAATACTCATGTTTTCTATCTCATCATTTGTATTATACACAAAATTAGCATGTGAATTCTCTTGTTCCCTTTGTCAGTTCAGACCAATATCAATTCCACCAAGTCTAGTCTGAACATTGTCTATGATGGCATCCCTTGCTTCTCTACTAATTTGAGAAGTGGCATCCATCTTTGACCGCAAATTTTCCACACAAAGAGGTCAACTTACCAATGGTGGCTCGGGGCAAGGAAACATAGCATCACGCTTAGCGCCCCTACGGTCACATAATCGACCTTTCCCAGGACCAAAAATTTCAGAGGGAAGGTCATTATAATTAGTTTTCATTCTAAAAAATAATTCTGCATAAAATAATTTTGCAAAATAAAGAGGAACTTCTTCGTTCCATAGTATTCTTCCATAGGCAGCAAGGTGCCTATCATACAAATGGCAAGCTATATCAGGGTGCTTGAGATATTGCACCTTTAGCATCTTTCGTTTCGGCCCTTCTTTGAAATTAAACATATATTTTTCCATTTCTTTTGTAACTCTATGTTTAACATCATCCCATGTATCGAGACCCATCACTATTTCCTTTATTTTCCTCATCACTTCTACCAAATTATTATTGGTTGGCCCAAGATTTTTGTAAACATCTACAAGTGTGCTTAAAGAGTGTGTAACTATTTCTAAGCTTTCTCGACTCTCATCAGGGAGTTTCAAAGACAGAATATCTTTCTTCAATTTTGAATAAATATGTTCACACCTTTGTAATGTGCATTGTTGGATGTTTGTTTCCCAAGGTAAATCGAAAATGTCAGAAGGATAAGTCATGGTTGGTGTACAACCTTCTTCTTGAATAACATGGTCTAGCCTACGTATTTTTCGAGCAAAATTTTCACCCTCTGCATTAATATATAAAATTATGTATAAATAAAAAAACATCGTGAACAAATTTGTACAAATTTTCTTTTTAACAATAAAAAAAAATTATATAAATAATTTAACAAATTAATATTTGAATGACAATAATATTCAGATTGATGGCCACCTCGAGATGGCTGGGAAACATCATGCCCATCATAAGATGGTTGAGAACCAGCATGACCTCCCATTGATTAGCCACCACCCATTGGTTGAGAACCAACATGACCACCCATTGATTGGCCACTGAGGGAATGCATAACACCACCCTCATGCGTGTTAAGAATTTACTGCAGGAATAATAAAAAATTTACTGAGAGAGAAATAAACATAAAGAACCCAGCAACAAATCATAAACATAAACACAATGTTTAAATGGGAAAACCCCAAACTCTGGGGAAAAACCCAACCAATGAAATTTCATTAACCATTGGCCAAAACCTTGGCCAATCCAGCCAAGTGAGGCTTCACCGCTCACCTCCAGGTCTTGCATTACAATGAAGTATTCTCAGCCTCTTATAGGCTCCATTACATGAAATACCATGGGCCAAAACCATGGGTGCACAAAAACCATGTGCCCCAAAACCACTACTATTTACCCTAGTCAACTTTGACTCTATCCCGAGTCAAGTTTACCTAACAATTCCCCCCTTAAACTTGACTTGGGGATTATTGACTAAATTCAGCCAAACCTGCTAAATGAGACAACCCTGCTCACTCTAGCTCTTCCCCCCTCAAATTTTTACCTAGGGTAATTTTTAACATGACATCCCCCCTATCACCTAGGTCTAACCAAGACTTTACCAGTGATTTACCTAGGGGTACGCATGCCATACCAGGTCTTACATCAGTATGCCCATTTACATGTAAAATTAACTCCATTATATATATATATATATATATATATATTCATTGTTTCTATTCTAACACATCCTCTCTTCTCTCATGGACCTCTATAATCTCCATAGCCACGAAAACCAAAACTTTGAAAACTTATATCGAACTGCTTGAATTCCCATCAAACCTCAGTGTAGAATTATTATCTACCACTCGAGGCATACCCGCATTCACAACCTTAATTCCAACCCTATTCAAATTCTTGGCATCAATATGGCCCACGTCAGGTAGAAGCTTGTCCACAAACTACTGCGCCAACCTCTCATAAATCACCTATGTTACACCTTTTTTGGTCCAGCAATTAAATATTGATTCAGTATCCCATTGTGCTCAATATGATGCTCCAATAATCCTTGGACTCTAACACCTGAGATACAAAATTTCACTCATTACATTGTGGTGGTTTCCGCCACTGCATTTTTACAGACGATCATGTCAGATTTCACATTCAACTGTTAAACTGACCACCTGCAACACTACAAAAAACCGTGCAGTCACTTTTGGTGAAATATGAGCTTCACATACTTGATGTCGAGCTATTCATGGAACATATTTGTAGCATTGGGCCATTGCATCAACAACATTTTCTACATACCATAAATGTTATTGCAGTGAACCCGTCATACGTTTCATCCATAGAGGCTGGCACTTCCTATGCACGTATCACATTTGGCTATGCTCATTTGAAAAATTCCACCCTGCACCTACGGCCATGAGAATCTCAGCATAGCGGCTCTTCCCCATTCTAGAACCCAGTGAATGCCCCTACTAATCATGTAATCACCAACTTCTTCCATGAGCTCTTGCTCATTCTGGCTTTTGAACAGGATTCGTCATTGCGTATGCCAGCATCCCGAATGTTCTTTTGCGGAAACCCTTCCCACACAAAAGAATAAAAACATGGCACACTCATAAATGCTTCTACGAAGGTGCCATCACCAATCAGAAATTGTCTTTGCGTGCGTATTCTCACCAGCACTATGGTAAACCTTGAGCAGTTTTTCCACGATCGCTTTGAGAGCCTATTTCATGCTCATCTCCACCTGCTCACGGTGCTTTAATGCTTTTCCATCCATTACATGACCTCACGGCACTACAACAGATCTTCAATCCACAACACTCCATGGCAGATATGCTTTTCTTTCACATCACACGCAGCTTACAGTTCTGATAGCAAAGAATCCAATACGTCACTATTCTAATGGGTTCACGGATGTCTCAGCAGATTCACAAGTCAACAGTCCATGCTGCAGTCAACTGACGGCTTGGAAATCACCGCCCGCTCCACCAGATCTACATGTTGCTGCTCCACAAGCATTAAGAGCAGGTCGATCTGCGCATAGCACTCCATGGAAGATCTGCTTTTCTTTCACATCACACGTAGCTCATAGCTTTGATACCAGTTGTTAAGAATTTACCGCAGGAATAATAAACAATTTACTAAGAGAGAAATAAACATCAAGAACCCAGCAACAAATCATAAACATAAACACAATGTTTAACCGGGAAAACCCCAAACTCCGGGGAAAAACCTAACCAATGAAATTTCATTAACCATTGGCCAAAACCTTGGCCAATCCGGCCAAGTGAGCCTTCACCGCTAACCTCCAAGCCTTGCATTACAATGAAGTATTCTCAGCCTCTTATAGGCTCCATTACATGCAATACCATGGGCCAAAACCATGGGTGCACAAAAACCATGTGCCCCAAAACCACTACTATTTACCCTAGTCAACTTTGACTCTATCCCGAGTCAAGTTTACCTAACAATGCGATTGGCCACCACCTATTGATTGGCCACCATGGGAATGTGTACCACCACCACCCTCATGCGATGAGAGGGAAGCTTCATAAAAACATATGAATTTATAATCAATTCAAAAATACATACATACATATAAATTCATACCTATGAATTATTATATTGCATGAACCATGGTGAGGCTCCATCAATGAAGTAGATATTCTTTTCCCCCGAACTCCTAAAAAATAAAAAATGAAATTTATTAAAAATTAATTTAACTCACAAAATTGATAAAAAAAATTAATTCCATATGTATACATGTATGTACATGGGGATAAAATTATATATATTCAATAAAAAAATCAATTCCACATGTATACATGTATATATGGGGATAATATTATATATTCTAATGACATTTAAAAAATGCACATTTAATATAAATACCCTGAACACCGCCCGATCCATCATCCCCCTCTCTCGTATAGGCATGGGATTCTATTGATGTTCGCCTCGAATAATCACGTGCCAAATTATCATCCTCCATGATATATATATATATATATATATATATATATATATATATATATATATACAGTGGAAATTTATGATTATTTTTAAAATTACTATTTAAAATAAATTCAAAAGAATTCAAAAAATTGATGTAATTTAGTACACAAATGTTGAGCACAAACACAAATTATGTAAAACACAAAAATTTTAAAGCACAAATTGATGTGTAAGTATTGCACATTTTAATTTGATAAAACATGAAGTTCACCAAGTTGTGCTTACATGGTAGGAGCACACTTGGTATATAATTGAAAAAAACACATGGTCATTAAATGACACATTTATAAGTAAAAAACACACACATATCAAAGATATGCTACAATGTCCATCAATAAATTTTAAAAGAGAGTGTCTCAACACTAATTCATATTTAAGAGATGAATCTTGAATTGGCATTGCCCCACATAATAGATCACCAGAGATCTTATTAACATTTGCACAATGTCTTATACTAAAATTTTGAAATTGTCTAACAATATTGTTTGTTTTTCCATGCAGTTGTTTGAGCATCTCCTTCTTAACTTGGTACACGTCTTTCATCTGGTTTCACACAAGTTCAAAATTGGTGAAAAATACAATTCCATTTGATCCATACTCCCTATTTTTTCCTAAGCCTTTTATCAATGCAATATAATATGCTTCATTGTTTGTTGTTCTTCCTGGTATATTCATTTTCCTTTGGAGGACCTTGTTAGTCGCAATATTGCAAAGCACATATGTAATCATTGCTTTCCGTGGATTGGGATAGCAAGAAATATCTATGCATAATGTCCATTTTTCAACCATGTTTAGTTGGCATTTTTATCCTTGAAGAAAAACAAATTCAATAAAATATATTAAATGAACATTTATTGTAAATGCCTTAAATTTTATGGGATAAATGACATGTACATGGTGTGCCTTAAAGTTTAAGGGATAAATGACATGTACATGGTTTTCCTTAAAGTTTATGGGAGAAATGACATGTACATGGTTTCCAAAAACACTAGAAAATGCCTTAAAGTTTTTGGAAGAAATGACATGTACATGGTTCCCAAAAACACTAGCAAATGCCTTAAAGTTTATGGTTTCCAAAAACACTAGCATTTTCTTTAAATTTTATGGGAGAAATGACATGTACATGGTTAACGTTTATGAGAGAAATTACATGTACATGGTTTCCAAAAACACTAGCGAATGCCTTAAATTGTATGGGATAAATGACATATGTACATGGTTACGTTTATGGGAGAAATGACATGTACATTGTTTCCAAAAACACTAGAAAATGCCTTAAAGTTTATGGGTGAAATGACATGTACATGGTTTCCAAAAACACTAGAAAATTCCTTAAATTTTATGGGAGAAATGACATGTACATGGTTTCCAAAAACTCTAGTAAATGCCTTAGTTTTTGCGGGAAATGACATGTACATGGTTTAAAAAAACTCTATCATTTTCCTTAAATTTTATGGGAGAAATGACATGTATATGGTTTCCAAAAACACTAGCAAATTCCTTAAAGTATATGGGAGAAATGACGTGTACATGGTTTCCAAAAACACTAGGACCGTCCTTACAAATTTAGTTATAGAAGTTTTATAAAGGTGATAGACATGTAATTTTGAAAGAAACCTTGCATTTAGCTATAAGTTTTATAAAGGTGATATACATGTATAAAGGTGATAGACATGTGATTTTGAAATAATCCTTTCATTTAGCTATAAGTTTTATAAAGGTGATATACATGTGATTTTGAAAGCATCCTTGTTGTTAAATGAGTAACAACACATCCTAGCCATTATGGTTGGTTGATTAGGTGATAGTGGACCCCTATGAGGTGATAGACACATTTAGCTAAAAGTTTTATAAAGGTGATAAACATGTGATTTTGAAAGAATCCTTGTTGTTAAAAGGACAGGGGCTAAATGAGTAAAAACACATCCTAAGCATTATGGTTGGTTAGGTGATAGTGAACCCCTATGAGGTGATAGACACATTTATCTAAAAGTTTTATAAAGGTGATGGACATGTGATTTTGAAAGCATCCTTGTTGTTAAAAGTGACAGGGGCTAAATGAGTAGCAACACATCCTAGCCATTATGATTGGTTAGGTGATAGTGGACAACACATAAGTGATGTTGTTAAAAAGGAAATGGGCTTAATGAGTAACAACACATCCTAGCCATTATGGTTGGTTAGGTGATAGTGGACAGCAAATAGGTTATAGGTGATAGTAAAAACACATCCTAGCATAGAGTTACTATAATTCAGAAAATATATGTTAGAATGTAGATATTAAATAAATTTTACTAAAGATAAATTTGGTTTTCACATTCTCCTTTAATAAAAAAAAATTCATACTCTAACAAATTAATATACCAGCATAGAACTTTACTATAATTTAGAAAACAGATGCTAGAATGTTGATATTAAATAAAGTTTACTTAGATAAATTCGGTTTTCACATTCTCCTTTAATAAATAAAAAAATCATACTCTAAGAAATTAATATACCAGCATAGAGTTACTATAATTCATAAAACATATGTTAGAATTTTGATACTAGATAAATTTTACTTGGATAAATTCGGTTTTTAGATTCTCCTTTAATCATTTTTTTATCATACTCTAAAAAATTAATATACCAGCATAGAGTTACTATACTTTATAAAATAGATGCTAGAATGTTGATATTAAATAAATTTTACTTAGATAAATTCAATTTTAAATAAATTTTACTTAGATTTTAAGGAAGAAAGAAGAAATATTTCTTCTGGAATGGAGTAGTAGTGGGTACAATGGGATATTATTTTTTAGCAGGCTTCTAATGTTTTTAGTTTTATACTGGTAGCCTCTAACTTTAATTTGAGGAATGGCTAAAATCTTAATTTGAGGACAGGCCCAAAGCTTCATATAATTAATATATATAGAGACATCCAGTTACTATAATTGGGAAAACAGATGTCAAAACGATGGATATTGAATATTGAGAGAGAAAGCAAAAATATCTTCTCATGGAATGATCTAATGGTTGATACAGTGCGATATTATCCTCTAATTTTTTATACAGTGCGATGTTATCCTCTACCAAACTTCAAATGTTCTTGGAAGGATACCAAAATTCAAATGTTCTTGGTATTATATTAGTCGTCTCTAGATTTAATTTGAAAAATATAAAATGATGCTTGGGCTCATAAATGCCCCTTTGGATTAATTGGGATAATGTTGGACATAATCCTTTAATATTTTTTTCCACGCTATAAATAAAATTGTAAATAATTAGGAGAATACAAAGAAAAAATGGCTCCTGGATAATGAAACGAAGAGTCACTTAATTGTATAAATCTGATTGACCATTAATAGAAAGAACATCTAATGGAGTTATGCATTCCGGCATGACAAAATCAAATTCCACTAGAAGAAAAAAGAGAATTTCTCAAAGAAGCTAGAAATATACTATCTAGAGACTTGGTGCAAGAAACAATAAATCTAAATAAATTGAATATACAGTTTAACAAACTAGAAAATCAATAGAAAACTGAAATAACTAAATATAGTACTCATAAAATATTAATTAGTGATTTAAAGTATAAATTAATTTTTAAATATCTCAAGATTCAAAGGATAAAACTATAATTTAATCTCTGCTTAAAGAAAAGGATAAACAAATCAAAATGCTTAGATAAAAAATCAATTTTCCTATTGGAGAAAAATGTTAAATTGGACAATTCATTCTTAAATTCAATAAAGAGATAGAATTTGCTTTGTTAGCAAGCTTAGCCTCTAAATCATTAATTATTGATTTATAAATAATCAAAGAAGGATTAGATGTAGAGAATATTCAGAAGTTTAGAGCATAATTAGTAATAATTCAAAAATAATTTAAATTTGTTGAAATAAATGTCGAATGGAAGACCTAATAGATGGTAAAGCTAGAAGCACAAACTCAAAAAATAAATTCACTACTAGAGAATTTCCATTCAAGCTTGGATTTGAAAGATAAAATCATAGCAAAAGTTAATCATAAATTAAGCTCAAAGAGATTAAGAAGAAACTTGATCAGGAAACCTTTGAAAATAAATATTTGGCTGAAGTTGAACACTACATTGGCAAGGAATTATGGTAGCTACACAAAAAATCAAATTCCATTTCAATGTGTGTCAAGACCTATATGTACCAAAGATAACATAAACCATTTAAAGAAAACTCCAAAAACGATGTGTGTATGAGCTTATATTGTTCAATAGTAGGGAAGTGTCCTTTTTGCTACGCTAATACATTCTCAAGGTAATTGTAGCAATATGTTATAAATTTGTAGAAATGCAGGGAGCATATTAATGTATTCTTTTTGGTATGCTATTGACCAGTCATTTTAGCCCATGAAAGGTTCCAACCATGCATGTTCTCCACTTAATTAACAAGGCTGCACACGATACATCATTTAAATTAATTTTTTGTTATGTGCATTCTTATGTTTTTATTTGTATTGGTTCTATACATATACTTTTACATTGATGGTGCTCCCTACATAACAGAAATGATCCCAACAAATAGATTATATTTCTTTAAAAATAGTTGATTTTCCATTTTCATTTTAAACTAATTTTTTCATCTTTGTGGCGGGATTTTATATTATTAGAAAAATTAATTACATGCAGCAGAGAGCCTAAAGAGTGATTCGAACTGTTGACATAATCTTTTCAACCGCAAGGTAGGGAATTTTTCATTTTGTTCATGGTTGCATCTAGAAACTGAAAAGACCCCGAGATATTTGATACCACTCAACAAACATCAACACTGAGGGGTAACATTAATGGATTGCAACTTATATTTCTCACAATTCACATAGAGGGATAATTTAGTAGGAAAGCCAAACCCTTTATGAGATGTGACTGTGTATATAATAAACCGAATTCATTAAAGCAAACAACAATCATTAGAATCCACGATATAGTGATCATCTGATATGATCTCATCAATTATGGCAGTAATGAATGAATAACCAAGGCATTTTATCAGGATCTAAGCTGAAGGTTTATGGCTATCTATAATAAGGCAGTTCAAATGACTAGCAATGAAAGACTGACTGTGAGTAGTTTTCCAACGAAAAGAGTAGTCCAATTGCATAGAAAATCAAGAAATTACAAAGTATAAATCAATCTATCAATAGTTTTAAAATAATTAAACATGATCCACAATATAGCAATCATCTAATCTGTTATCATCAATTCTAGCAGTAATGAATGAATAATGAAGGAAATTTCCCAAGATCTAAGCTGAAGGTTTTTGGTTGTCTATAATAAGGCAGTTCAAACAACTAAGCAATGTAAGACTGACTGTGAGTAGTTGTCAAATGAAAAGAGTAGTCCAATTGCAGAGAAAATCAAGAAATTACAAAATACAAATCAATCTATCAATATTTTTAAAATAATTAAGCACAATCCACAATATATCAATCATCTGATATGATATCATCAATTATGGTAGTAATGAATGAAAAAGGAAGGCAGTGTCCCAGGATCTAAGCTGAAGGTTTCTAGTTGTCTATAATAAGGCAGTGAAAATGACTAAAAAATGAAAGAATTACTCTGAGTAGATATCCACATAAATCCTCTATTAATAAATAAAGGGTGGAGCCATGCAAAGTAAAGGATCTATTCTTTTTTACTACCTTATCACAGATCGGGTTAAAGGCTTCTCCTAAGCACTAGTTCAAGGAGATGTAGATTGGGATCTAAAGAGACAAAGATGCAATTTCTAATATACATGATTACTTATACACATATCTATTTCCTACTGATTCTTTAAGCTTCCTTCCTACCTACATACAATGAAATCAAATGCATGCAGTATGGAATAAATTATATAAAAAGATATACACTTAACTACATATTCCAGCCTTTAGCTTTCATCCTAAGAGTCTGACATCATATCTCTGTCAGATATAGACATCCAATCAACTCTACTCTGTCTCCATAATTTATCAGTCTGTTTTACTCTGTTTACTATCATTCACATTCTCACCTTGTTTCTTGTCCTAGAAATTATACACACACAGACACATGCACAGAGAGGGAGAATTTAGCAGGCAAGTCAAATAATTTAGTGTGTGTACCTGCAATCAAGAAATAAGACGAACGAGTTGTGGATGAACAAGTTGAACAAGCACATCGCTGCCACAAGGAGACGTGGAGCAGAGGAAATGCTAAAACCTGCAAACACTGCAAAAAAACAAAGATTAGAAATTATGCAAAAAAAACATAAACACACCGCCACACAAAGGGAAAAATGCACCTCTCAGCGGTCTGCAAGTGAAAAACAATCCTCTCGGCACTCTCCAATGGTCACTGCCAACAAACACACAAACACACCACCACACAAAGTGAAAAAAGCACGTCCTAGTAGTCCACAAGCACAACACAATAATCTTGGAGCTCTCCGATGGTCACTGTCAACAAGCAGATAATGATTCAAAAACTTGTTGCGGCCTGTGGGACACTATATTTATAAAAACAAAGTTCGAGCGAACTTTTAATGTCGGTTTTTCTGCCTTCGGACAAAAATCCGCTTATCGTTTTTGTCAACGTAGACGGCGAAATAAGTTCGACTAACAGCAGAAAAATTTCGACTGAATTAATTTCACAAGTTCGGCCAAACTTCTGAAAAGTTTGGCCGAAATTGTGGGAGATTGAAATTTTCGGGCACGTTTCTCACTAATGTGTAACCCAACTTCACATTTTTACCCATTATATGCCAATTTATCAGTTAAGCCGACAAAAGAGAGAGGGTGAAATACCAACCATGCCATCACAAAAAATCACACCTCCATTTCATAAATAAGAAATGTGACTACCAAGCTCCAGGAGTTGAGAAACCACACAAAAGGGAGGCCTTACCTAAATGCAACATAAACCAAACTCTAAAATATATAAAGGAGTATCACCATATTTGTTCCATATCACGCAAAAAATAGTATCCACATGTAAAGAAACATCAACTGACATTTTCAATCTACACATCAAAAAAATTAGTACCTAGGGCGAACAAAAAAACCACCAATTCCACATTAGCCAAGAAGACTCGTTGACAACATTGTAGCAATATTTTCAAAATAGTGACAAAAAACATTTTTCTTCATAAATTAATCCTTATCCGATGAGTTAATAGTGAGTTCCTGAACACTATCAACGAGTGGGTCAATATGATCGCCAGAATCACCAAGAGGGTTGGTGAAACCACGAGAGGTGGAATTTGACCTAAGGAAACTTTCCACCTAAGCCAGTCTCGAATCCACATTATCCAGAAATAATTATTGATTATGCAACATGCACTTAATATCCTCCAACCTAGAAAATAGATTATAGTGTTCAACTTGTTTGTCTTTGAATATTAGGCGTAGAAATGTATCCATTTACTGATGCAAAAATACAGAGTACAATAAATTGAGACTCCTCTTATGAAATCTACCTATGTTTGGGACCCTTTGAAAAACTATATTTGTCACCTAAATCTCAAAATTGGAATGGTAGGAGCGTTCCTCTGTTTCTTTTGCCTCCAATAGAATAATTTCTCTCCTCCCTTCTAAAGGAACAATGCCAAAAAAACATTCCAACAAAGTCAAATGAAAAAGTATGAGTTCTCTTAAAGCCAACATTACCTAGATTTCCCCTCCAAATCATCATTCTCTAACGAGGAGGCATGATGATTGTAACAAGAGAGCAAAATAAACAACTACAAGGCCAATGACCAATGACATAAGAGGATGGAAAACAACTATAGACCCCTTATACCCTGACCACAAAACCAACAAATCATTTCCCAACTACACACCAAAGGTCCAAATGGCCAAAGTTGTTAGAAATACTTTTTGTTTGTATTAAATTTTCCATTTGACTAATCATAAGATTTCTTTTAGCCATGACAATGCCACATAAGCATTGGATAAATACATATATTTCTTCATCATCTTTCATAAATTTTACATGTATTTAATTTATGATATTATTTAAGGTTATATACTTTTATACTTTTATTACTTTGTATTACTTTGTATTATTTAGCATGATTCATTTATAATTTTCATTTTCTTAACTTGAGTAATTTATAATAATTGGATTTCCATATATGAAACCAACCTCCAAGCCCTTTATGAAAATTAAAAAAAGATGTTTTTCACCTTCTAAGTGTATAAGTGTAAAAAGATATTTAGTTATAAGTAGATGCTTCTTAATGTAGAAATGAACATTTAGACTTTAATGTGATATATAAAAATATTTATAAATTTTTAATTCTTTTATTTATACAATAAAGGAATTATAGAATTTATATTGTGTTTAATTTGATAATGATGTTCATTAGAGAAATTTTCAGATCTAAAATGGGTTTCCTAAGGAATATTAAAAAATAATAATGGAAATAATAAAATAAGATTAGATTACGTCATCAAATTTTAGAAGGAAAAAAAAACTACGTATTTTCGACTTATCTCCTAATGGTTTTACTCAAATTTCGAACGAGATCACTCGTTGCATGTGAAATTTAATTAATCATCCAAGGAGTACTCATGTTGCATACTTTCGATGGACCCTCCTACATGAAAAATGTGACTGCAACTGAAAGTATGCAACATGGGTACTGATCTGAAAGGACTGTATTAGTTTGTTGTGCTAAGTATCTTTTCAGTTATAAAACATGTGCATACTTGTCTCCATAGTTTGCTTAAGGATTGAGCATTTTAACCATGAAATATATAATATTTTAGTGAATTAGAAGCATGAAATAAGAGAAAATAACACTAAACAACAGTGTAAAATAGAGAAATAAAACACCACATAACATTTACACAGCAGACATGATGAAGCAGTTCACCCCTCCTAGGCTACATCTGCTAGTCCAACTCCCAATGGCATGTCCATCTTTCATTATGCTCAAAATTTTGCAAATACATGTTGTTACAGGCCTTTAATGGGTGTTTTCTCTGCACCAATGGCTCCAGAATGCTCCAATTAGTCTATATTGACTCTTCATTCACTCTCAATGGGAAAAAATTGAGCCTCCAACTCATTTGCGTAGTAAAACCTAGAAAAACTCCACTAATTGTGGAGAACTCCACTTAGTCTTCAAGTTCCCAAATTCCCAAGAGCCTTATGCTGCAAGAGCCTCCATAATTCCCTTAAGGCCAAATCCAAGCAAGGAGACTATTGTCAAGATCCAAAGAGAGAGGTTTGTCCCATCCCTGACAGGATTTATTGAGACACGTTCTGCTGACGACCCTCCGAACGAAAATTCAGCGTCAGAGCTATGGTTGTATTCTTCTTTGATTGATTAATGATAAGCGACTATTGGTTATGGTTCCACTCTTGTTGTTGATTATGATGATGAGTTATGTCTTCTCTGACTGACATATAGTTGCATATACTGGATTTTATGCTTGCGTTTGTTTTGTTTCTAGCGTGTGCAGGTGTCCGATCACGGGGCTCGTGATGATTGTGATCTGCCAGAGCTAAGGAACGGGAGCGCTACTTTCTCTACAAGCGACAGTGTTGGATTCCAGGTAAGCCTTCATCGCTAGTTGGTTTATTTGCAATTAGGAACCTGCACTATAGCGTGTGACGATTGTTGCTAGACCCGGTCTGGGCTAGTAGGGATCACCTCTATCCACAGAGGGGATTTACCTCCACAACAAATTGGCAACTCCGTTGGGGAAGACCATCTCGGTTGGATGGTAGCCCCTCCAAGTAGTTTGGTTGCTTCCTTTGATTGGAATCTATTTGCAGGATACCACCTTCCGTCTTATGTTCCTTTCGAGATTACAGTACAGGCTTTTGGTTTGGTCGTACCCAGCACAATTATAGATGAAGGCACGTCTGTTAGTGTTCTATCCTCAACTACTTGGCAAGCTTTCGGTTCACCACCGCTTGCGCCCGTTACGCAGAATATGTTGTCGTTTAACAGAAGAACGAGTCAACCGTTAGGGATCCTTCCAAGGTTACCTATTACTTTGGGAGGTAAAACCGTCCATATGGACGTGATGGTTGTTCCAGGCCCCTTGGATTTTAATCTGCTCTTGGGGCGTGATTACACCTATGCCATGGGAGCGCTTTTCTCCTCCCTTTTTTGTGTGGTATGTTTTCCACATGAAGGACGGATCGTGACCATTGCTCAGCTTTTGTTCTTTGGTCCCAATGTGGCAACTGGCTCGCCATCATCCCTTCCTAGTTTTTATCCACCCGTTGTATCTGCCCCACCGCAGGTCAACTATGTGGCTACCTACCCCTTGCCTGTACTTAGTGATAGTGTCGTTGTGCATCAGGTACTGGGGGCATTGGTTGCAGACTTCCAGGATGTTTTCCTTCCATCGGATGGGAAACTCTTTGAAGCGATGACTTCTTGTTCATTATGATGAGGTCATCGGAGCAGAGTTCCTTTTCTTGTGTCAAGCTCCTTAAACCATGAAACAAGGTTGTTGGAGCATAGTTATTTTCCTTGTGTCAAGCTCCTTAAAAAATGAAACAAGCTGGTCGGAGCATAGTTCATTTTCTTGTGTCAAGCTCCTTAAAAAATGAAACAAGCTGGTCGGAGCATAGTTCATTTTCTTGTGTCAAGCTCCTTAAAAAATGAAACAAGCTGGTTAGAGCATAGTTCGTTGTCTTGTTTCAAGCTCCTTAAAAAATGAAACAAGCTGGTCGGAGCAGAGTTCGTTGTCTTTTGTCAAGCTCCTTAAAAAATGAAACAAGGTGTCCGGAGCACAGTTCGTTTTCTTGTGTCAAGCTCCTTAAAAAATGAAACAAGGTTTTCGGAGCAGAGTTCCTTGTCTTGTGTCAAGCTCCTTAAACCATGAAACAAGGTGTCTAGAGAAAATTCCTTGTCCTGTGTCAAGCTCCTTAAAAATGAAACAAGGTGTCTGGAGCAAAATTTCATTTTCTTGTGTCAAGCTCGTTAAAAAATGAAATAAGCTCTTCGAGGATAGTTCTTTTAATGTGTCAACCTCATTAAAATAATGAAACACGTCCCTGTTCAATTCGAGTCTTTGATAAGTTCTCGTAAAATCCCAGTCGATTCTTTCTCTTGATCTCGTAACTTGAACCTTCACTCCATCTGCCTTTCATATGGACTGAAGCTTGGGGGGCATGTACCTCGAATTGAGTCACCATGCTGGGGGCATGCTTAACTTTTTCAAACATAGTTTGTTTCCATTTCAAGCTTGTGTAAAAATGAAACCGGTTTCAAGCATATTTTATCTTTGTTTCAAGCTTGTGTAAAAATGAAACCAACTTCAAGCAGAGTTTCCTGATTTCAAGCTTGTGTAAAAATGAAACCATTCCCATTTTACCTCTTGTGATTGCCATTTTATCAGCCTATTTTTGCCATATGAGTCTTGGTTTTCTCATTCGATCGTCACTTATCTGCCGCCGATTCATATGCTCTTCATTTGATTGTTTCACTGCTCCCGAGAACCGCCGCAATGAGTGGTCTTGTTAGCCACCTCTTAAACTCCTTTACTTGTTTTGAGCAAGCCCACCATTACCTGTAAATCCGCCTGTTACCCTTTATACTCACTCGTTCCTCCAGGAGGAGTCACCTTTCGTGCCTCTTTCGACTCTCTAAAAATGAAAAGATTGTCAAGTCCCTTGTTGTTTCGATCTCGTTAAAGTGGCCCCGAAACGACATCTACCCAGTATACGTTTACCCCTTTTTCAGGAAGGGATAGATTACTTACAAAAAAGGAATACCCTAGCCTATCGCAACTAGGAGGTTTTCTTAGACATTGTTTTCTACCTTTTCAGATCTGAGGAAATATTTATGAAAAGGGACCGTTGGAGTTTAATTTTTTATTGTCTTTTCAAACTCTCTAAATATGAAAAGATGCCGAGTTCTTCCTTTGTCAGACTCATTAAATCTAAATGACATCGGAAATTGTCAATCATGACGTTATTTGAGTTTCTCCTTCTTAGGGCTCGTTAAATGTACTAGGATGGATTCGTCCGAAGGACGAATTTATATGACAAGCATATGGTATCCTCTTCAAGCTTGTGTAAAAATAAAGAGGTACTCGCCAGAAATGGTGGGGAAAATGGAACTATAATCATTGTTTTGCCTAAGATGTCGCTCTTGAACATGGCACTTGTCTGCATTCGTGTCGGGTTGGGGATATCTCATCTCGTTTTCCACTTGCCTCCGTGGGTTTGGGTGATCCTTTTTGACCTCTCATCTTCTCTTTGCCTTGTCATCATGACCCTTGATCTTTTGATGTAAAATATTGCCAAATCCACTGTCGTGCCGCCGATATGTTCAAGAGAAGTTGACCTCTGCAGATTTCAAACTTCCTCTGATTCTCATCCGATCTTAATTCACAAAGACATTATGTTCCTCTGTCTCATGTCGATGATGTGGGAAACACTATGGCCCACCTTTGATCAAGGTCACTTCCTGTCGACTTCACCATTATCCGTGCAGCCGGGTCTAGAGACTTTCCGGTACCTTGAGCCCGTATGCCCTCAATGTATGTGTTCTTCGCATTCGACGTGAGGTTTTCATCATCGTCTCGATCAAGTGATTCTCGCTGAATTCAAGTCATCTCATTGTTCAGGATGTCGTAGATTGCACTCCCATAGTACCTTGAGACCATTGGCATTAATGGTATGCCCTCACGCTCCCAACAGCCTTTCACTAGCTGGTCGCAACGCGATGTTCTTTGCACAGCCCGACTTTAGCCTGCTATTCGCATGTTTGAATCCTGTACTTTTTCTGTCGAGATGGTGCAAGACCCTGGATTCCTGTTTGTTACGATCTAGGCTGCGATTTTGTGGATTATCATGATTAGTTACATGACTCACTGATTGGATGGCTGCGACCATACCTGAGTCTATTTATCGATCCTCACTGGATGGCTGCGTCCATGCCTTGGATCTAGATTATTGTATACTCTCGATGGCTGTGTTCATACCACATATATCATGTATTTGAGATATCAGTTGTACTTCTCTACGCAGGTTTTTCGACGGCGGTGTTTTCAGTCGGACACGTTCTCATAAAGAATTTCACCCCTCTCTCTCTCTCGGGCCTCATGCTTTAGGGGCATCTGTTACACAGTAGTTTGTCACCATCCCTGCAATCCCCATCTCGCCCATTGGAGGGTCATTTCTGTGACCAATAACCAGTGTCATGCCTTGCAAATACCATCATTGCATCCCTTGCCATGAGGACAACATTCCTTCTGTTGATCATTTCCTGAGCAGACCCCTAAAAACACTTGTTTTTTCCTTGGCGCTGGTAGCCCGTTATGTACTCGTGCCAATGAGGAAAATTAACACTGAACCCATGCCAATTGGTGCTCTGTCCTAGTTAAGCACCCGCACCAATCTGCTTTTGGAAATTTTTTTAAAAAAAGAGGCAAAGTTTCGATTACAACAACTTCGTGGATGAGTCATCAAGAGTGGTTTCGACTGAATAACCATGGCCTTCCTCCTTTGGCCTCTTGTTTCCACCATATGGGGAACCTCCCAAGGGATAAGGCCTCCCTTCCACTATTGTAGGGATCCCAACCTCCTCCTCTCCTCTATAAACATATCCTTCATCCATTGATGAAGGGGCTGAATGGTTGAATAGCTAGTCTTCAAGTTCCCAAATTTCTAAGAGCCTTATGCTGCAAGAGCCTCCATAATTCCCTTAAGGCCAAATCCAAGCAAGGAGACTATTGTCAAGATCCGAAGGGAGAGGTTTGTCCCATCCCTGACAGGCTTTATTGAGACACGTTCTGCTGAGGACCCTCCGAAGGAAAATTCAGCGTCAGAGCTATGGTTGTATTCTTCCTTGATTGATTAATGATAAGCGACTATTGGCTATGGTTCCACTCTTGTTGTTGATTATGATGATGAGTTATGTCTTCTCTGACTGACATATAATTGCATATACTGGATTCTACGCTTGCGTTTGTTTTGTTTCTGGCGTGTGTAGGTGTCCGATCACGAGGATCGTGATGATTGTGATCTACCAGAGCTAAGGAATGGGAGCACTACTTTCTCTACAAGTGACAGTGTTGGATTCCAGGTAAGCCTTCATCGCTAGTTGGTTTATTTGCAATTAGGAACTTGCACTATAGCGTGTGACGATTGTTGCTAGACCTGGTCTGGGCTAGTAGGGATCGCCTCTATCCGCAGAGGGGATTTACCTCCACAACAAGTTAGCGACTCTGCTGGGGAAGACCATCTCGGTTCGATGGTAGCCCCTCCAAGTATTTTGGTCGCTTCCTTTGATTGGAATCGATTTGCAGGATACCGCCTTCCGTCTTATGTGCCTTTCGAGATTACAGTACAGGCTTTTGGTCTGGTCATACCCAACACCATTATAGATGAAGGCATGTCTGTTAGTGTTCTATCCTCAACTACTTAGCAAGCTTTCGGTTCACCGCCGCTTGCGCCCTTTATGCAGAATATGTTGGCGTTTAACAGAAGAACGAGTCAACCGTTAGGGATCCTTCCAAGGTTACCTATTACTTTGGGAGGTAAAACCGTCCATATGGACGTGATGGTTGTTCCAGGCCCCTTGGATTTCAATCTGCTCTTGGGGCGCGATTACACCTATGCCATGGGAGCGCTTGTCTCCTCCCTTTTTCATGTGGTTTGTTTTCCACATGAAGGACAGATCGTGACCATTGAACAACTTTCGTTCTTTGGTCCCGATGTGGCAACTGGCTCGCCATCATCCCTTCATAGATTTTATCCACCCGTTGTATCTGCCCCACTGCAGGTCAACTATGTGGCTACCTACCCCGTGCCTGTACTTAGTGATAGTCCCGTTGTGCATTAGGTACTGGGGGCATTGGTTGCAGACTTCCAGGATGTTTTCCTTCCATCGAATGGGAAACTCTTCGAAGCGATGACTTCTTTTTCATTATGATGAGGTCATCGGAGTAGAGTTCCTTGTCTTGTGTCAAGCTCCTTAAACCATGAAACAAGGTTGTTGGAGCATAGTTCTTTTCCTTGTGTCAACCTCCTTAAAAAATGAAACAAGCTCGTCAGAGCATAGTTCTTTTCCTTGTGTCAAGCTCCTTAAAAAATGAAACAAGATGGTCGGAGCATAGTTCATTTTCTTGTGTCAAGCTCCTTAAAAAATGAAACAAGCTGGTCGGAGCATAGTTCATTTTCTTGTGTCAAGCTCCTTAAAAAATGAAACAAGCTGGTCGGAGCAGAGTTCGTTGTCTTGTGTCAAGCTCCTTAAAAAATGAAACAAGGTGTCCGGAGCACAGT
Source organism: Pinus albicaulis (assembly GCA_034641835.2). NCBI lineage: Eukaryota > Viridiplantae > Streptophyta > Pinopsida > Pinales > Pinaceae > Pinus > Pinus albicaulis. The sequence continues at coordinate 872,131,908 of CM076579.1, forward strand.
TCATTTTCTTGTGTCAAGCTCCTTAAAAAATGAAACAAGGTTGTCGGAGCAGAGTTCCTTGTCTTGTGTCAAGCTCCTTAAACCATGAAACAAGGTGTCCAGAGCAGAGTTCCTTGTCCTATGTCAAGCTCCTTAAAAATGAAACAAGGTGTCCGGAGAAAAAGTTCGTTTTCTTGTGTCAAGCTAGTTAAAAAATGAAACAAGCTCTTCGAGGATAGTTCTTTTAATGTGTCAACCTCGTTAAAATAATGAAACACGTTCCTGTTCAATTCGAGTCTTTGATAAGTTCTCGTAAAATCCCAGTCGAGTCTTTCTCTTGATCTCGTAACTTGAACCTTCACTCCATCTGCCTTTCATATGCACTGAAGCTTGGGGGGCATGTACCTCGAATTGAGTCACCATGCTGGGGGCATGCTTAACTTTTTCAAGCATAGTTTGTTTCCGTTTCAAGCTTGTGTAAAAATGAAACCGGTTTCAAGCATAGTTTATCTTTGTTTCAAGCTTGTGTAAAAATGAAACCAACTTCAAGCAGAGTTTCCTGATTTCAAGCTTGTGTAAAAATGAAACCTTTCCTCTTGTGATTGCCATTTTATCAGCCTGTTTTTGCCAGATGAGCCTTGGTTTTCTCACTCCATCGTCACTATCTGCTTGGCCGATCATATGCCTTCACTTGGTTGTTTTACCCGTTCCTGAGGAACCGCTGCGATGAGTGGTCTTGTTAGCCAACCTCTTAACCTTTACTTGTTCTGAGCAGTTCCACCATTACCGGAACCAGTTGCTACCCTTTATACCACTCGTTCCTCCAGGAGGAGTCATCTTTCAGCTCTTTTCTGACTCTCTAAACATGAAAATATTTCCGAGGCCCTTGTCATTTCGATCTCGTTAAAGTGGAAACGAAACGACATCTACCCAGTAAACGTTTACCCATTTTTCGGGCTGGGATAGATTATTTACGAAAAAGGAATACCCTAGCCTATTGCGACTAGGAGGTTTTCTCAGACATAGTTTTCTACCTTTTCGGATTTGAGGAACTATTTACGAAAAGGGATCATTGGAGTTTACTTTTCGTTGTCTTTTCAAACTCTCTAAATATGAAAAGACGTCGAGTTCTTCCTTTGTCAGACTCGTTAAACCTAAATGACATCGGAAATTGTCAATCATGACGTTATTCGAGTTCCTCCTTCCTAGGGCTCGTTAAATGTACTAGGATGGATTCGTCCGAAGGACGGATTTATATGACAAGCATATGGTATCCTCTTCAAGCTTGTGTAAAAATAAAGAGGTACTCGCCGAAATGGTGGGGAAAATGGAACCAACATCATTGTCGTGTCGGCAGTATGTCGCTCTTGAACATGGCACTTGTCTGCATTCGTGTCGGGTTGGGGACATCTCATCTCATTTTTCACTTGCCTCCGTGGGTTTGGGTAATCCATTTTGACCTCTCATTTGCTCGTTGCCTCGTCATCATGACCTCCGATTTGTTGATGTCAAATACTGCCAAACTCACTGTCGTGCCGTTACATGTTTAAGAGAAGTCGACCTCTGCAAATATCAACCTCCCTCTGATTCTCATCTGATCATGATTCAAAAAAACATTATGTTCCTCTGTCTCACGTCGATGATGTGGGAAACACTATGGCCCACCTTCGATCAAGGTCACTTCCTGTCGACTTCAGCTCATTATCCAGGAAGTTGGTCTAGAGACTCCCTTCTGGTACCTTGGAGCCTGCATGCCTCAATGGCAGGTTCTTCACGTTCGACGTGAGGTTTTCATCATTGGCCTCCAATCGGGTGATTCTGCAGGTGTTCGACCTCAGCTCATTGTTCACATGCCGTAGATTGTACCTATAGTACCTTGAGGACCATTGGCATTAATGGTGGTACCTCTCGGCCTTTTAACAAATTTTCATCATTGGCCGGTAATCGTGCGATGTTCCTTGCATGTTCGACTTCAAATTTCACATATTCGCATGCTTGAACTTGTACTTTGTTCGGGTCGAGATGGACAAGACCCTGGATTCCCGTTTGTTACGATCCAGGCGCGATTTTTTGGATTATCATGATTAGTTACATGACTCACTAATTGGATGGCCGCGACCATACGTGAGTCTATTTATCGATCCTCACTTCGATGGCCGCGTCCATGCCTTGGATCTAGATTATTGTACTACTGGATGGCCGTGCCTATACCACATATTTCATGTATTTGAGATATCAAACAAGGATTTCTACGCAGTTTTCCTAATCGCGGTGTTTTCAGCTTGACATGTTCTCGTAAAGCATTTCACCCTCTCTCTCGGCCTCATGCTTTTAAGTATCCGTTAGCTACGCAATTTGTCACCGTCCCTTAAATCCCCATCTCGCCCATTGGAGGGTCGTTTTTGTGACCAATAAGCAGTGTCATGCCTTGCAAATACCATCATTGCAACCCTTTCCATGAGGACAACATTCCTTCTGTTGATCATTTCTTGAGCAGACCCCTAAAAACACCTGTTTTTGCCTTGGTGCTGGTAGCCCGTTATGTACTTGCACCAATGAGGAAAATTAACACTGAGACCGTGCCAATTGGCGCTCTGTCCTAGTTAAGCACCCGCGCCAATCTACTTTTGGAAATTTTTTTAAAAAAAGAGGCGAAGTTTTGATTACAACAACTTCATGGATGAGTCATCAGGAGTGGTTTCGACTGAATAACCACGAGCTTCCTCCTTTGGCCTCTTGTTTCCACCTTATGGGGAACCTCCCAAGGGATAAGGCCTCCCTTCCACTATTGTATGGATCCCAACCTTCTCCTCTCCTCTATAAATATAGCCTTCATCCATTGATGAAGGGGCTGAATGGCTAAATAGCTAGTCTCCAAGTTCCCAAGAGCCTAATGCTGCAAGAGCTTTGATCCATTCCCTTAAGGCCAAATCCAAGCAAGGAGATCATTGTCGAGACATCCGAAGAGAGAGGTTTGTCCCATCCCTGACAGGCTTTATCGAGACACGTTCTTCTGACGACCCTCCGAAGGAAATTCAGTGGTCGCAGCTATGGTTGTATTCTTCTTTCGATTGATTAATGATAAGCGACTATTGGTTATGGTTCCACTCTTGTTGTTGATTATGATGATGAGTTATGTCTTCTCTGACTGACATATAGTTGCATATACTGGATTTTACGCTTGCGTTTGTTTTGTTTCTGGCATGTGCAGGTGTCTGATCACGGGGATCATGAGGATTGTGATCTGCCAAAGCTAAGGAACGGGAGCGCTACTTTCTCTACAAGCGACAGCGTTGGATTCCAGGTAAGCCTTCATCGTTAGTTGGTTTATTTGCAATCAGGAACCTGCACTATAGCGTGTGACGATTGTTGCTAGACCCGGTCTGGGCTAGTAGGGATCGCCTCTGTCCGCAGAGGGGATTTACCTCCACAACAGCAGAACCTTGGGTTATACTACTAACTGCACAGAGAAACGTTATTAAACTGTGGCATGTGATAAATATAACGTAAATGTTTGCGGTGACTGTGGAATTTTGAAACCATTGAATAACTATTTGTGGTTGTGTTTTAAACGTTGTTGTGTGACCATGTTCTATGGACCACTAGTAGGTTGGGCCCGTCGGTAGTACCAACCCCAAAACCATATTAAAATACAATTTAAATATAATTAATGCTCTATAGATGTTAAGTAACACATGTATCCCAGTTGGTGGAGACCTATGCGTGCAGGCTGAGGGTCATGGGGTCGAGCCCTGCGGACCTCTATAAAAAATTTACCCTACACCTTGGGGACACGTGGCAGCCTTAGGGCTGAAAACTTGTCACCCTATAATTGGTCCACCAAAAATCAACGTACAATCCACCAACAAATCACAATGCGCCACTTGTCATCCTAGGATTGGTTCTGAGGAAAGGAATATTCCTCATAATATTCATTTTGTTGACTGTGCATCCTCCATGCTGACTGGGAAACCCTGTCAAACCTGTCGCAAAATTTAGTTGTTTGGGAATTTGATCAAAATGCGATATCTCCCTCATTCGACATCAGTTTTTCAAATCGTTTATGGTGCCGAAATCAAGAAGACAATATTTACGCAGCCATCCTGGTTTCAACCCAATCCTATAACTTTTAATTTTGAGAAAAATTTATGAACTCCTGATCACTCCCCCCCATTCGAAAGCTTTTGGACCCCAAAAGACTTGATTACATGTTTAGTAGATGAGGGTAAATCTCCCTCACCTTTGCAACCTCCATCCATTTTTCTTTGCTTGGTTTAGTGCCTTTGAGCCCAACTCAAAGGTAGTCAACACTTCCCCTCTTCGATGCTCTTGTTCTCCTGCCAAGAATTGTATCTTCCTTTAGCGCATCCAGAAATTTTGGCAATAAATCTTCAATAAAAGGCAGCTAAACATCACTTCCTTGATCATCGATCAAAGGTGGCTCATACAAACGTAAGTTTTCAATAGTAACAACTGAATACATTTGCATATATGAAGGAAATTCAAGTTGAAATGCATTATTACCAACTTTCTTTATGATCTTTAATGGACCATAGCGAATGGGTTTGAGCTTTTTACCTTCCCCTTGCATCCTTTCTTTGCTATTGTGCAACCATACCTCATCTCCTTCTTGAAACTTGTGATCAACTCTATGTTTTTCATGCCTCTCCTTGTATTTTCTTTGACTTTTCTCAAGTTGTTCTTGAACTTGTTGATATATAATCTGAATTTTCTCAATGAACTTTCGAGCCTTGTCAATATCACTATGGCCATCGATTGTAAAATCCTTACCAAAGATGAAGTATAATGGCGATTTTGGAAAATACCCAAAGCATACTTCAAAAGGTGATGTATTTGTATAAGAGTGCTTTGCCTAGTTGTAAGTTTGCTAAATGTAATGTAGTTTCTCATCCCACAACTTCGGATGTTTGCTGAAATATCCTCTCAATAGATGCACAACAGTTATGTTCACCACCTCGGTTTGTCCATCAGTTTGAGGATGAAAAGCAGTACTCTTTTTCAAATTTGTTTCCATCATACTCCAAATATTGGACCAAAAATTCCCAATGAACCTAAAATCCCTGTCATTAACAATAGAATTTGGAAATCCATAATAAACCCATACATGTTGAAAATAAAGTTCAGCAGTTTGTTCAGTAGTAATGGTTTTTTTACATGGCATAAATATACACATTTTACTGAATCTATCCACAACTACATAAAGATAATCATGTTGTTTTCTTGACATGGTTAGACCTCCAAGAAAGTCCATGGAGACACTCTTCCATGGCCTTGATGGTACTAGTAGTGGCGTGTAAAACCCAAGCTTCCTATTACTAGGCTTACTTGTTGCACACATAGAACAACCTCTTATAAAATGCAACACACTATCTACCATGTGAGGCCAGTAGCAAAACCTCTGTAGATGCGCCACTGTTTTGATTATCCCAAAGTGTCCAGCAATAAGAGATGAATGAGCTTCTCTCATGACACTTAGCCTCTCTCCATGTGGTATACACAGCTTTCCCAAATGAAACAATAAATTGTTATGCATGTGATAATCTTTTTCTTCAACTTGATTCCCTTCACTCAAACTAGCATACACATCTTGAAAATCAACATCATGTGCATATTGTTCTATGTGACTCTCATGTACTATAGAATCATTTTTTAGTAAAGTAGATGCACTAATAATCGGTCTTGAAATAATATTAGCAACTTTATTGAAAACACCTTTCTTGTACCTTATAACCAAGTGAAACTGTTGAAGTAATACCATCCACCTGAAATTTCGTGATTGCTACAATTTTGTTTGCGACTGCAAGTACTGTAATGGTTGGTGATTGGTATGTACAATCTCTCTTTACCCATCAAGTAGTTTTTCCACTTCTTGACGCTTTTTACCAACGCATATAGTTCTTTTTCATATGTAGGATAATTAGTTACAGCACCATTGAATGTTTCAGAATGAAAAGCGATAGGCTTACCATGCTGCAAAAGAACTGCACCCATGGCATAATCACTAGCATTAGTTTGTATCTCGAATGGTTGTCTCAAATTAGTTAATGCAAGGACTAGAGTTGAATTGATCTTTTCTTTTAAAGCTTTGAAAGCTTGATGCTTTTTTCCTCCCCATTGGAAGCATTTCTTCACAATTGTCACAGCATGCATAGGAGTTGTGAAAGCAGAAAAGTTAGCAATAAACTTTCTCCAATATTGAGTTGCACCTAAGAAACTTCTTACCTCAGTTATTGTTATGGGTGTGGGCCAATTCACAATGTCTTCCACTTTAGAAGGATCAATTCTCAACTCTCCTCCTCCTATAATGTGTCCCAAATAAACCAAAGAAGTCTTTCCAAACTCACACTTTGCCATCTTAAGAAACAATTTCTCTTTCTTCAAAACATCAAGCACTCTATTCACATGCAAGACATGTTCTTCTCTTGTTTTGCTGAAAATCAATATGTCATCTAAGTAAAAAATCACAAATTCATCAAGGAATGGACGCAAAAAACTATCCATAACATGCATGAAACTTTTCGGTGCATTACACAAACCAAATGGAATTACTAACCACTCAAAGAGTCCTTCTTTGGTTTTGAATGCAGTTTTCCATATGTCACTTTCTGCAATTCTTACTTGATGATATCCACTTCGTAAAATCTAACTTAGTGAAAAACTTTATCAGTAGATCAAGCAAATCATCTATCCTTGGGAGTGGGTATTGATTCTTTACCATTATCTTGTTCAAATCTTTGAAGTCTACACACATGCGCCAAGTCCCATCTTTCTTTGGAATCAAGACTATGGGTGAACCACATGGAAAAGTGCTTGGCCTTATGATTCCTTTGTCCAACATCTCTTTGATTTTCCTCTTTATTTCATCATTCTCCATTATCGACATGTGATACATGTCGATTTTTGGAAGGGGACAATCTTGCTACAACTGAATCTCATGTTGAATCTCCCTTTTTGGAGGCAATCATGTTGGCTCCTGAAACATCTCATGATGTGCATCAACTACATCATATAAATCTGATTTCAACTTAGGATCACATCCCTCAAATGATTCATGATTAACATCAGCTTTAGGCTTAATCATTAGAAGAAAAAAATTCTTACTTGAATTCACCAACCTCTTTACTTGTCCATCATTTACCATAGCAATGTTTGTCTTCTTGTGATGTGCTCTAACAATGTACTCCTTGCCATCTTTGAATAAGTGGTATTTGTTCTCATGGATATGGAAGATCGATTTCCTGTCATACAAGTAAGGACTCCCCAACACAATACCTATTATGTCAAGCAGAACAACATCTAATTCAACTGTCAACAAAATGTGCAGTTATTGCAAACCGCAATATACACTTCCTTGAAACCTGTAAATTTTCATCCTTACAAATCCAACCAAGTGGATATGGTTTTGGATGTGGTATGGTCTCAAGATTAAGTTTCTTGAACAAGTCTTTAGAGATTAATTTTTCTTGTGACCCAATGTCAAACAATGTGTCAATCTTCATATGTTTGGATATGACCCTAACATGAAACAGTTCAATTCTTTCTTCTTCATTTGGAGCATGTATGTGACAGTTTGATGTACTAGTACTGGGTTTAGTTTCAATTTGTTTCCCCTTCATGTTCTTCAATCCCATATATGTAATTTTAGATACATCACTTGAATCATCTCCTAAATCATGTTGAGTTGTAGCTACAGATTTATGTTTGCCTTTGTTGTTGTATCTCTTGGGCCTCTTTTCAGGATGTAATTTCCAACAGTGATTTTCATCATGGCCTTCTTTTGAAAAAAATTTAAAAACCAATTTTTCTCCCTTTTTACTAATAGATGCATTCTTTTTTCTTTTACCTTTTGAGGTCTTCTCTTTGTTTTTACCCTTAAAAGGTTTGTTCCTACCCTCTTTAGAAATGTTTTTCCCTCTAGCTTCTAGATGTGTGGCCTGAACACATACTTCATCTAGACTTGTTGGGTTAAACATGAGAATAGTATGTTTTAGGTAGCTATGTAAGCCTCCTATGCACTTGAGCAAAGTATCTTGGCTCTACAAATCTACCCCTAATAAGAGAGCTCTTCTCCTAAATTCTTGGGTGTATTCTTGCACATTCTATCCCTTCAATTGTCTAAAGTTTTTCCAGATCATTATGGATTTCTGCATATGATCTAATGGATAAAATTATTGTTTTATTGCAGTAATGAAATCATTCCATGATAGAATAATCTTACCATGCTTCTTGATCTCCTCCTTTGTCTTGGCTTCCCACCAAACAAGTGTTTCACCCTCCATTCTCAATGAGGCTAATTGGATTTTGGTATCATCATCTTGAAGGTTTTTTATTCTCAAATAGACCTCCAATTTCCTAATCAAATTATCAAGCTTTTCTACATTGACTTCACCATTAAACATTGGCAATTCAAACTTAACATCAAGTTTTAAAAAAGGTCTTTTACTGGTGTTCTTTGACTTCTGTGGCTGACGTACTGAAGATGAAGTAGATGATGATGATGACGAGGGTGAGGATGGTGACTTTCCACTGCCTCTATCTCTGCCATTGCCATTCTTTGACTTATCTTCATCATTGTGACCTCCTGATGATCCATGTCCTTCCTTGTGAATTTTGGATCCTTCTCCTTCCAGTTTTTCATTCCTTTCTTGATAAAGGATTCTCACCATCTAAGTCATGTCAACGAATTCTTTCTTGAACACTCTTTCTTCCTCTTTGGGATCCATCTCTTCATGGATTTCTCCTTCCTCTTGAGGCATTTTTAATGTTGCTTTTTCTTCCTTAGGAGGTGAACTAGGTGGTGGAGATTGTGGCAATCTTGCTCTCCTTTGCTTTGGCTCTTCTTGAGACCCTTCTGCTCCCACCAATTTATCTTCTCCTCTTTTGAGCTTGAGCATTGTAAGCATCTAAAACTTGCAAACAGTTAAACAAATCTTTTTCACAAAATAGCACCAGAGAATAAACTCTAACTCTGATACCAATTTGATTTAAAATGACTGTATTATTTTGTTGTGCTAAGTGTCATTTCAGTTATAAAACATGTGCATACTTGTCTCCATAGTTTGTATAAGGATTTAGTATTTTAACCATGAAATATAGATTATTTTAGTGAATTAGAAGCATGAAATAAGAGAAAATAACACTAAACAACAGTGTAAAACATAGAAATAAAACACCACAGAACATTTACACAACAGGCATGATGAAGCAGTTCACCCCTCCTGGTTACATTTGCTGGTCCAACTCCTAACGGTATGTCCATCTTTCATTATGCTCAAAAATTTGCAAATACATGTAGTTACATGCCTCTAATGGCTATTTTCTCTACACCAATGGCTCCAGAATGCTCTAATCAATCTATATTAACTCTTCATTCACTCTCAATGGGCGAAAATTGAGCCTCCAACTCATTTTCCCAGTAGCAACTGGAAAAGCTACACTAATTGTGGATAACTCCACTTCACTGGAGTTATTTTAGCAATTTCCACCACATAAAACGCACCTCCCGAATTCCTGCCAATCTAAATTGTAGCATTAAAGTTAAGCGGTTAGGGGTGGCCACATGCCAACCCTCATTCCACAGTGACCACTTATGGTGGAGCGAAACTATAGCCCAAACCCCGGTGGTTAGTTGGAACGCCAGGTTATACTGCTAACCACGCGGAGAAACGTTATTAAACCGTGGCAAGTGATAAATATAACGTAAATGTTTGTGGTGACTGCAGAAGTTTGAAATCGTCGGATAAATGTTTGTGGTTGTGTTTTAAACATTGTCGTGTGACCATGTTCTATGGACCGCTAGCGGGTTAGGACCGTCGGCGGTCCCAACCCCCAAACCATATTATAATACAGTGTAAATAGAATTGGTGCTCTATAGATGTTAAGTAACACATGTAGCCCGGTTAGTGGAGACCTATGCGTGCAGGCCATAGGTCACAGGGTCGAGCCCTACGGGCCTCTATAAAAAAAATTACACTACACCTTGGGGACACATAGCGGCCTTAGGGCTAGCCACATGTCACCCTATAATTGGTCCACCAAAAATCAACGTACAATCCACCAAAAAATCACAACGTGCCACTTGTCAGCCTAGGATTGGTTCTGAGGAAAGAATATTCCTCAAAATATTCCTTTTGGTGACTATGCATCCTCCATGCTGACTGGGAAACCCAATCAAACTTGTCACAAATTTAGTTATTTGGGAATTCGATCAGAACGCGATATCTCCCTCATACGACATCAGTTTTTCAAACCGTTCACGGCGCCAGAATCAGGAAGATGAGATCTACGCAACCATCCTGGTTTCAACCCAATCCTATAATTTTCAATTTTGAGCAAAATTTGTGAACTCCTGATCAAGTACTCCTTGGATGAGGAATTAAATTCTACATCGAATGAGTGTTATCACTTGAAATTTGAGTAAAATGGTAGGGAGATACGCTGAAAATACGAGTCGAAAAAGTAGTTTGTTTGTTTGTTTTTTTTAATTTTTTTATTATTTTTTTTTAACTCCAAAAATCGTGAATCATCTCATGGTTGACATCATAATCTTGAATCCTATTTATTCTTATAAAGTTAATTTTGATTGTATATTTTTTGTTTTGAGACTCATTTCAAACCTCAAAATTTATGTGTTGGGAGCTCATTTATAATAGTATACTCTAATTTATAAGTACACTCCATGGCCATATATACTTAAATCATTCCTTAAAGAATGTTTTTATCTTTTATATAAAAAGTACATATTTATATTATTATGGCTAACTCTAAGTTATTACTAATTTAATTTATAATTTGGGCTTATTTATGGAATTATTTTGTTGGTATATTTAAATATTAGTACGTGTAAAATTAAAATTAGATATCAATATATGTTTTGTTTCAAGTTTAAAGTTCTACAATATAATTGATCATATTTATGATTATTTAATTTTTATGGCTTTGTTCTCTGACATTCAGAATTACAAGCTTTAGGTAAACTGCAACCTTAAGATTATAGATATTCACAATTCACACTCTAACTTTCCTTAGGTTCATAGTCTTATAGGTATGGTTATGTGAATTTTGATTGATGTTTTACAATATGAATATTCTCACTACCTTACTTTATACATTTTTGTTCTTAGATTTATAATTCATTCTTGTCTTACATGTAATGTTTTCTAAAAGAGTAAATTCATAATTTTTAGGAGGTTGTTAGATATAATTGGGTTGAAAGATATTTTCCATTAACTAGATTCCTATATTAACATGAGGTTGAGAAATTTTCTCAACTAATTAATTATACTATCTTATAAAAAATATTCATATAATTATATTGTCACATTGTTAAATTAATAAATATACTTATAAAACAGTAATTACTTTTTTTAAGCTTAACTCTTTAATTTTCATAATATAAGACAATTTCAATTTAACTACTATAAAATTTTCTATTTTACAGATTAATCTCTTAAATTATAAAATTATATGTAAACAACCCACAAAACTCAAAACCTTAAACTAATTACCACTGAACGTAATGATAAAATTATCTTCATTATTCTTAATTTATATCTTGTAACCTTTGTAACTTTATTTCTATAAATTGCAACTTACATCAAAACCCTAAACTAATTACAACTCAAGTGAGCTTCATTATTCTTAACTTGATTTATATATTATAACCTAAATTCGAAACTTTATTTCTATAATTTGCAACTTACATCAAAACCCTAAACTAGTTACAACTTTACAACTCAACCTAATGATAGATCATTATTCTTAACTTAATTTACATCTTCTAACTTAAATATGTAGCTTTATTTCTATAATTTACAGCGTTTATTTTACATTGATAGGCCTTTGTATCCCGTGTATTTTTATAACGTTTGGAGTGTACATTTAATCATATAATATTTGTGAAACTAACTGAATGAGTTTTTATGCTCAAAGCTATTTATCTCACTAGAATGTTTTTTTGCTTTGAAAATTATGAAAATTTTGGTAAGATTTTAAGAAAATTTGGTAGTGATTTTTGTAAATCTAGATTATAGCTATCAAGCTTCAATATTTTGGGTGTCGTAGAAGTTTTTTATGGTGTTGAATTCATTTCCACCATCAAAAACATGATTCAAACACTGCTACTACAAGATTTTTTTTTTTTGGATTCTTTTTTTTCCCTGGATTTCAACCACTGGATTTCAACCACTTTTAGTAATCTGGACAATTCCTCTACCTTCATAGACAACTCCTTTATCTTATACCATATGAATAATATTAAAAATAAATTATTAAATACAAATTATATTATCTAAAATATTATATCAATATTCAATTATTATTAATTTTAAACTAAGTTATGAGTTTAGACTAATAAAAATAATAAAATTTAAAGATTGTCTAATTTTATTAGCAAATTTGTCAAAAACTAATAATTTTACAAAATTTGTTTAAGATTCCATTGAAATTCATTTCAAGTTGGTTATAAGATCACAAGAATTTGAAAGAGATTAGGAATTAAGGGGCAAAAAAAAAAAAAACATAATAAAATATGACTAAAATTTATGACAAAAATCTATTCCCTTTAGGTTGCCTGCATTAACTTAATTTTGTCTTTGAATGTTAAATTTGATAATAAGAGAAAGAACAATATAGATTAATTTATATAGAATATGACATTTTTTTAATACTATTTTTTATTTTTATTTCTTTATCTTTATTCTCACAAATTTGATATATTATTTTCTTATTTATATTAGATACCTTTAAATTATATAGATTTATATATTTGTAAACTATTATAATAGAAATGTAATATTGTAATCAAATATAAAAATTAAATATATAAAAGAAATAAATACATGTAAATTAAAAAATATTTTAATATAAAATTTTTGTTGTTATTTATTATTTCTAATATTTCTAAAAACTATATATATGTTTGTTAATTTTGTATTTATATCATATACACTTAAATTATGTAAATTTATATATTTATATATAGTTATAATAAAAGTGTAATATTTAAATAATATATATATATATATATATATATATATATATATATATATATATATTAAAAAAATTAATTTTTAAATATCTATTCTTATTTTATATTTTATATTTTATATATATATATATTGATTGAGTGGGCTTAATGGTTAAGAGCATGTGTTTCCTTTTAAGAGGTTATAGGTTCAAAACCAGAGGGGGTAGAGTATGTATGCCTTATTAGATTTAACAATCAAATCGTTGCACGGAGGTGGGTCCCTTGTCCCACAAACAAGGGGTTCTCATACATCAATTTGGTGTCTGGCTTGGTCGTGACCTATATATATATATATATATATATTCTTCTCAATTTGGCTGTAATGCATGGCTTCCCTTAACTTTGGACGCAAAGCCTTATTGTACCTATATTCAAAAATGGGGACAATAGTGTTCCATCTAACTATAGGACCATGATGGTTAGAAATATCCTGGCCAAGCTTTATGGGTTCATTTTGGAGAAGAAGCTTAGCTTTTGGCTTGAAAGCCAGGGAAAAAGAGCTAAAGGACAAGCTGGTTTTAGGAGACATCACTCGACTATTGACCATCTGGTCACTCTTAGAATCATTGTGGAGGAATGTCGCAATAGTAAATATGATCTCTTCCATTTATTTATGGACTTTAGAAAATATTTTGACATTGTTCCTCGAGATAAACTTTGGGAGAGACTTAAAGAGATCATGGTCCCTCCCAAGCTGAGGATTGTTGTGATCCGTCTCTACAAGACTGTCACTGCCAAGCTTAAGACCAATGAGGGGTGGTCTAAAAACATTAAATGAAATATTGGAGTTAAGCAAGGGTTCCCCCTATCCCCTACCATTTTTGGCATATACATCGATAAGCTAGAGGAGTGTCTAAAATTTACAGGGTGCAAGGGCATCAAGCTTGTTGGTGTTCTCATTACTATTCTCCTCTATGACGATGATATCGTTCTTCTGCAAAAATCCATGATGAACTTGACAAGCAGCTCCAGATTCTTCATGACTATTGCTCCAAGATGGGTATGGCAGTTAATATCGACAAGACTAAAGTCGTGATCATTAAATCCAAAAAGATCACCCATGGTAGTTTCGTATATAATAACCAATGCTTAGAGCAGGTTTCTTCTTATAATTATTTGGGAATTGAATTCCCTAATCATTTCAACTAAAATTATAGCATTGAGAAAAGGATTATTGGGGTCCGGAAAGCTTATTATGAGCTTGAAAATAATTGTGAGTCAGTCGATCTTTACATTTGGAGTAAAAGGAGGTTCCTCTTTGAGACCCTTGTCACCCCTGTTGTCTTATACTTATATGAAGTTTGGGGTTGCAGTATATCCAGAGAGTCATGGAGGAAGATAGAGATGATTCAAAACCAATTCATAACCTACAACCTTAAGACCAAGGGAAATACTCCCTATCTTATCCTCTTGTTCGAATCTGGTTTGTCCCCCATTGAAAGTAAAAATATGTTTAGATATTTGATGTATAAGAAGAATCTTGACAACATGGAATAGAAAAGGCTCCCTAAAATTGCTTCTAACTATAGTCAAAACCCTCACCTTCGCCTCAAGCGCGAGTGGCATAAGGATGCCCGGACCTAGCTCAACCATTGGGGAATTAAGGAGAAGCTCAGTATGGGAAGAAAATATAATATCAAAAATACTATTACCTCCAAGTTTAAGGACAAGTTGTGGGAGGACCAGGAGCTAGAGGGTAAAAGGTAGCTAAGATACTATAAGGAAGTGATCAACCTCACCCTTGATAATCAGAATTATCTCTTTGTCTTATCCAACAATAAGAAAAAAATGAACATCTTTAAGATAAGAACTAATTCCCATGAGCTTCGGAGTGAGACCGGGTGGTGATCTATTCCCAAGACCCCTTGGAATGATAGAATCTGTCAAATTTGCGATTCTAAGCAGATGGAAGATGAAAATCACTTCCTTTTAGACTACCCTACTCTTACTCACATTCGCTCTCAATTCCCTACCATTTGTCACACTTCCAGTCTTCTTGACCTATTAAGCCAACCCACCTACAGCAATCTTGGAGCATTTATTTCCCTTCTCTTTGACCATAGAAACAAGATTTTGAAGAATCAAACTTAGATTCTTTCTCTTTTCCTAAGGTTTGATAGACCACATTGCCTCATGTACAAAAGAATTAATACATATATATATATATATATATATATATATATATATATATATATATATATATATATATATATATATATATATATATATTCTTTTGGTTATATCATATAAATATAAATTTTATAAATTTATAAAAATTATGATAGAAGTAAATATTTTAATAAAATATAAAAATAAAAAATATATATTAAAAATGTATTTAAATAAAAAAAATATTTTAATTTTTAAATTTGACCTTTTTAATTAGTTTTGAATATATATGTTAATTTTCTATCTTACGCTTAAATTAATTATATATATATATATATAATATTTATTAGTATTTTAATATTATTCATTTGATTTTGGATAGATGGCGAATGGGTGTGTGAGTGCTTTGCTAAGACAATATTAGACTTTAAGTCTATTTCAATATTATTTTTAAACATGACCACAATATGGCTTCACCTATGGTGAATTTATATATGAAGTCACTCTGCTATGTTTTATTTTTATTATACTTTTTTATAATTTAAATTGAAATTCTATTTATATTGTTAAAATGAATTTAATTTATTTAAATATTTAATAGTTATTTACTCTTATTTATTTCTATATGGAATATTTAAGTTATTTAATTTTTAATTTAAATAAAAAATATATGATTTAAATTTATCTAGATTTCATAGTTAAGATTATTCTATAAAATTGTAATTCTATATATATATATTAAAAAAAATTAATTTTTAAATATCTATTCTTATTTTTTATTTTTTATTATATATATATATATATATATATATATATATATATATATATATATATATATATATATTGATTGAGTGGGCCTAATGGTTAAGAGCATGTGTTTCTTTTTAAGAGGTTATAGGTTCAAAACCAGAGGGGGTAGAGTATGTATGCCTTATTAGATTTAACAATCAAATCGTTGCATGGAGGTGGGTCCCTTGTCCCACAAACAAGGGGTTATCATACATCAATTTGGTGTTTGGCTTGGTTGTGACCTATATATATATGCTTCTCAATTTGGCTGTAATGCATGGCTTCCCTCGACTTTGGACGCAAAGCCTTATTGTACCTATATTTAAAAATGGGGACAATAGTGTTCCATCTAACTATAGGACCATGATGGTTAGAAATATCCTGGCCAAGCTTTATGGGTTCATTTTGGAGAAGAAGCTTAGCTTTTGGCTTGAAAGCTAGGGAAAAAGAGCTAAAGGACAAGCTGGTTTTAGGAAACATCACTCGACTATTGACCATCTGGTCACTCTTAGAATCATTGTGGAGGAATGTCGCAATAGTAAAGACGATCTCTTCCATTTATTTATGGACTTTAGAAAATATTTCGACATTGTTCCTCGAGATAAAATTTGGGAGAGACCTAAAGAGATCATGGTCCCTCCCAAGCTGAGGATTGTTGTGATCCGTCTCTACGAGACCATCACTGCCAAGCTTAAGACCAATGAGGGTGGTCTAAAAACATTAAATGAAATATTGGAGTTAAGCAAGGGTTCCCCCTATCCCCTACCATTTTTGGCATATACATCGATAAGCTAGAGGAGTGTCTGAAATTTACAGGGTGCAAGGGCATCAAGCTTGTTGGTGTTCTCATTACTCTTCTCCTCTATGACGATGATATCGTTCCTCTGCAAAAAGCCATGATGACCCTGACAAGCAGCTCCAGATTCTTCATGACTATTGCTCCAAGATGGGTATGGCAGTTAATACCGACAAGACTAAAGTCGTGATCATTAAATCCAAAAAGATCACCCATGGTAGTTTCGTGTATAATAGCCAATGCTTAGAGCAGGTTTCTTCTTATAATTATTTGGGAATTGACTTCCCTAATCGTCTCAACTGAAATTATAGCATTGAGAAAAGGATTATTGGGGTCCGGAAAGCTTATTATGAGCTTGAAAATAATTGTGAGTCAGTCGATCTTTACATTTGGAGTAAAAGGAGGTTCCTCTTTGAGACCCTTGTCACCCCTGTTGTCTTATACTTATATGAAGTTTGGGGTTGCAGTATATCCAGAGAGTCATGGAGGAAGATAGAGTTGAGTCAAAACCAATTCATAACCTACAACCTTAAGACCAAGGGAAATACTCCCTATCCTATCCTCTTGTTCGAATCTGGTTTGTCCCCCATTGAAAGTACAAATATGTTTAGATATTTGATGTATAAGAAGAAGCTTGACAACATGGAATAGAAAAGGCTCCCTAAAATTGCTTCTAACTATAGTCAAAACCCTCACCTTCGCCTCAAGCGCGAGTGGCATAAGGATGCCCGGGCCTAGCTCAACCATTGGGGAATTAAGGAGAAGCTCAGTATGGGAAGAAAATATAATATCAAAAATACTATTACCTCCAAGTTTAAGGACAAGTTGTGGGAGGACCAGGAGCTAGAGGGTAAAAGGTAGCTAACATACTATAAGGAAGTGATCAACCTCACCCTTGATAATCAGAATTATCTCTTTGTCTTATCCAACAATAAGAAAAAAATGAACATCTTTAAGATAAGAACTAATTCCCATGAGCTTCGAAGTGAGACCGGGTGGTGATCTATTCCCAAGACCCCTTGGAATGATAGAATCTGTCAGATTTGTGATTCTAAGCAGATGGAAGATGAAAATCACTTCCTTTTAGACTACCCTACTCTTACTCACATTCGCTCTCAATTCCCTACCATTTGTCACACTTCCAGTCTTCTTGACCTATTAAGCCAACCCACCTACAACAATCTTGGAGCATTTATTTCCCTTCTCTTTGACCATAGAAACAAGATTTTGAAGAATCAAACTTAGATTCTTTCTCTTTTCCTAAGGTTTGATAGACCGCATTGGTCTTCATAGACAGTAACCATCATATATATATATATATATATATATATATATATATATATATATATATATATATATATATATGTATATATATTCTTTAATATATCATATAAATATAAATTTTATAAATTTATAAAAAATTGTGATAGAAGTAAATATTTTAATAAAATATAAAAATAAGTATATATTAAATGTATTTAAATAAAAAAAATATTTTTTAAATTTGACCTTTTAATTAGTTTTAATATATATGTTAATTTTTCTATTCATACGTACATATATATATATATATATATATATATATATATATATATATATATATATATATATATATATATATATATATATATTATAAATTAATAATATTTATTAGTATTTTAATATTATTCATTTGATTTTGGATAGATGGCAAATGGGTGTGTGAGTGCTTTGCTAAGACAATATTAGACTTTAAGTCTATTTCAATATTATTTTTAAACATGACCACAATATGGCTTCACCTATGGTGAATTTATATATGAAGTCACTCTGCTATGTTTTATTTTTATTATACTTTTTTATAATTTAAATTGAAATTCTATTTATATTGTTAAAATGAATTTAATTTATTTAAATATTTAATAGTTATTTACTCTTATTTATTTCTATATGGAATATTTAAGTTATTTAATTTTTAATTTAAATAAAAAATATATGATTTAAATTTATCTAGATTTTGATTAAAAAAAAGGTGAAATTGTAATTTTTCATAGTTAAGATTATTCTATAAAATTGTAATTTTTTTAGGTTAAGATTATTCTTATAAGGGTTCCTTAGAATTTTTGAGCCCAATAAATCAAATCAAATCAAATTAATACAATATAGATTTTAGTTATTGAAATTTTATATTATTTTGAAGATTTTTTAAAAAGTCTAATTAATTTATATATTTAAAAATATAATTTAAATAATATAAAATTATTATTTTATCAACAGTTTATTATTAAATAATATTTAAAAAAATAAAAATAAAAAACTATAATATTTAATTTATTTAGAGAATGGATATTTCCACAGTCATAAACATAATGTTCACTCGAAACGTCTTTTCTTTAAGCTCAACAAGCAATATACATAGTTCTCCAGAAGCTCTCCACCTCATATAATATTTAAACTCGTTCCATTTAAATCATTAATGTTGTAATCTGTATAACCATTTAATATTAACAACTATCATCAATCTTAAATTCATTTGAAACTCAAATCTTACCGAGTAAAGAAAGATAGTTCATTTCCTATGACCACCAAGAATGGAACACTCAAATGATTTGAAATATAACTCATTCCATATGAGAAAAATAATTCAAGCCATTCAAAAGTATAATTTGAACCATCTCTTTCTGAGAGAGATGCTCAAAGTAAATAATTTATTGGACTACAAAGAGAGAAACAAAAAATTTCAACAACATCATACACCAGGGGTGCTCCACAGATTGGACAACTAGTATGACAATACCTCTTTTCAAGAGTGGTGACGTCAATAATACCTCTAACTATAGGAACATAATGATAAACCCCTTGTTTGAAAATTTGTTTGGAATCATGTTAGAAATAAAATCAATAAGTGAGCACCAGAAAGAGATAAATGTGCTAAAGGAAAAGCGGTTTTTAGACCTAAACATTACACAATTGATCATGGTATAAATTTAAGGCACATCATTGAGAAAGTTTGGGAGAAAAAGGAAGAAGTCTTTTGTTGCTTTTTTTATTTCAAAAAATCCTTTAACATGGTTCCTAGGGATAAGCTTTGGCAAAGAATGGAGGAACTTGGGGTTCCCATGCATTTGAGAGTAGTCGTGCCTTAGCTGTATGAAGAGGTGAAAGACAAAATTAGAACTTCAACATGCATTTCTAAAAGTTTTAGAAGCTATATCGGGGTCAAAAAAGGTTGCCCGTTGTCTCCTACCCTCTTTGGTTTATTAATCTAAAAGGATTGTATTAGTTTGCTATGCTAAGTGTATTTTCAGTGATAAAACATGTGCATACTTGTCTCCATCATTTGCTTAAGTATTGAGGATTTTAACCATGAATTGTAAGTGAATTTAGTGAATTATAAGCATGAAAATAAACCTAAATAACATTGAATCATAGTGTATTACAGAGAAATAGAACCACACATAACATTTACACAGCAAGCATGATGAAGCAGTTCACCCCTTCTGGGCTACATCCGTTGGTTCAGCTCCCAATGGCTTGTCCATCTTTCATTATGCTACAAATTTTGCAAATACATGTGTTTAAAAGCCTCTAATGGTTTTTTTCTCTACTCCAATGGCTCCAAAATGCTCCAATTAGTCTAGGTAGACTCTTGTTTCACTCAAATTGGTCAAAAATTGACCCTCCTAGCCATTTTCCAAAAAACTCCTAGAAAACCTCCACTAACTGTGGAGAAATCCACCTAACTGTAGTTACAATTGGAAATTTCCAAAAATTTTGGAGGCACGCTAAGTCTCCGCCAGTTCCCAAACCGTAACATTAAGTTTAAGGTTAAGGGGAGGGGGTGGCCACATGCCAACCCTCGAAAACCCCACGGTCATTAAACTTTGGAGCGGAACCCATGCCAAAAACTGTGGTTAGTTCCTTTCAACTGGAGTTTAATGCGGAGTTTTCCATAACCGTCCGCCTAATCGCGGATTCTGCGGATTCATGTGATAAGGCGTGGGGGTGTTAAATTTTTGCGGAGTTTGTTGTTGGTGTAATCATTCGTTGTCGCGGTTTTTGTGTGCCATGTGACCATATATAATGGACCGCCGGCGGGTTGGGATTTCCGGCAGTCCCAACCCCCAGTTGTCACCCTTGTAATCTTTAAATTGCACCGTTGCACTATAAGAGTTAAGAATCAATGCAGCGCGGTTGGTGGAAGTCTTTGCACGTAGACTAATGGTCACAGGGTCAAACCCTATGGACCTCTACCTAAATTTTACACCACCGTCTAGGGGACATGTGGCAGCCTCAACGTTGGCAATGTGTCACCCTCCCATTGGTCCCCCAAAACACAACTTGTATAATCAACCTTCAAATCACAACATGAAACTTGTAGACTTCTGACTAGCTTGAGAAAAAGGAATATTCTTAGGAATATTCCTATTTTGCTGACTATGCACCTGCATGTTGACTAGGCATCCCAGTCAAACCTATTGCAAAGTTTAACTATTTGGGAAATTGATCAGAACGTGATATGTCCCTCATACGACATCATTTTTTTGAAACATTCATGGAGCCGAAATCGGGAAGATGAGATATACCTGGTTACTTAGGTTTGGCACAATTTCGAGCATTTTTTATTTTGAGAAAAAATTATGAACTCCTGATCGCACTTCCCCATTGGGAAACTTTTGGACCCCAAAATACTTTGATTACATGTTTAGTAGATGAGGGTACACCTCCCTCACCTTTCCAACCTCCATCCACTTTGCCTTATTTGGCTTACTACCTTTGAGCCCAACACGAAGGTAGTCAACACTTCCCCTCTTGGATGCTCTTATCCTCCTGTCAAGAATTGTATCTTCCTTGAGCTCATCCAGAAATTTTGGTGAGAAATATTCAATAGAAGGAAGTTGAACATCACTTCCTTGATCATCGATCAAAGGTGGCTCATACAAACGTAATTTTTCAACATTAACAATTAAATACATTTTCATTTATGAAGGCAAGTCAAGTTGAAATGCATTGTTACTAACTTGGTTTATGATCTTGAATGGACCATAGAAAATGGGTTTGAGATTTTTACCTTCTCCTTGCATCCTTTCTTTGCTTATGTGAAACCATACCTCATCTCCTTCTTGAAACTTTTGATCAACTCTATGTTTGTCATGCCTCTCCTTATATTTGCTTTGACTCTTCTCAAGTTGTTCTTGAACTTATTGATGTATAATCTGAATTTTCTCAATGAACTTTCGAGCCTTGTCAATACCACTATGCCCATCAATTGCAACATCCTTCTCAAATATGAAGTCTAATGGCGATTTTGGAAAATACCCAAAGCATACTTCAAAAGGCGATGTATTTGTAGAAGAGTGCTTTGCCCGGTTATAAGCATGTTGAATGTAATGCAGTTGTTCATCCCACACTTGGGATGTTTGTTGCAATATCCTCTCAATAGATGCAAAATAGTTATGTTCACCACCTCGGCTTGGCCATCAGTTTGTGGATGAAAAGAAATACTCTTTTTCAATTTTGTGTCCATCATACTCCAAATATTGGACAAAAAATTCCCAATGAACCTGGAATCCCTGTCACTAACAATAGAAGTTGGCAATCCATAATGAACCCATACATGTTGAAAATAAAGTTTAGTAGTGATGGTTTTCTTAAATGGCATAAGTATACACACTTTACTAAATCAATCCACAACTATATAAATATAATCTTGATGTTTTCTTGACATAGGTAGACCTTCAAAAAAGTCCATGGAGATACTCCCCCATGGCCTTGATGGTACCGGTAGTGGCGTGTACAACCCAAGCTTCCTATTGCTAGGCTTGCTTGTTGCACACATAGAACAACCTCTTATAAAACGTGACACACTATCTATCATGCGAGACCAATAGAAATACCTTTGTAGATGCACCATTGTTTTCCTTACCCCAAAGTGTCCAGCAATAAGAGATCAATGAGCTTCTCTCATGACACTTAGCCTCTCTCCTTGTGGTATACATAGTTTTCCCAAATGAAACAGCAAATTTTTATGCATGTGATAATCATTTTCCTCAACTTGATTCCCTTCACTCAAACTAGCATACACATCTTGAAAATCAACATCATGTGCATATTGTTCTATGTAACTCTCATGTACAATAGAATCATTTTTAAGTGAAGTAGAAGCACTTATTATTAGCCTTGAAAGCATATCAAAAACTTTATTGAAAATACCTTTCTTGTACCTTATAACCAAGTGAAACTATTGAAGGAAACCCATCCACCTGAAATGTCGTAATTGTTGCAATTTTGTTTGCGACTGCAAGTACTGTAATGGTTGGTGATCGGTATGTATAATCGTCTCTTTACCCATCAAGTAGTGTTTCCACTTCTTGACGCTTTTTACCAACGCATACAAATATTTTTCATATATAGGATAATTAATTACAACACCATTGAATGTTTCAGAATCAAAAATGATAGGCTTACCATGCTGCAAAAGAACTGCACCCATGGCATAATCACTAGCATCAGTTTGTATCTCGAATGACTATCTCAAATTCGGTAATGCAAGGACTGGAGCAGAACCGATCTTGTCTTTTAAATCTTCGAAAGCTTCTTGTTGTTTTCCTCCCCATTGGAAGCCTTTCTTCACACTTGTCATTGCATGCATAGGAGCTGCTATGGCAGAAAAGTTAGCAATAAACTTTCTCCAATACTGAGCTGCACCTAAGAAAATTTTTACCTTTAAGTATTATTTTGCGAGGGTCCAATTCATAACAACTTACAATGGCTTCCATTTTAGAAGGTCAATTCTCAACTCGCTCTCACAATGTTTCCCAAATAAACCAAAGAAGTCTTTCCAAACTCACACTTTGACATCTTAAGAAATAATTTATGTTTCTTCAAAACATCAAGCACCCTATTCACATGCAAGACATGTTCTTCTCTTGTTTTGCTGAAAATCAATATGTCATCTAAATACACAATCACAAATTCATCAAGAAATGGACGCAAAACACTATCCATAACACGCATGAAAGTCGACGGTGCATTACACAAACCAAATGGCATAAAAAACCACTCAAAGAGTCCGTGTTTGGTTTTGAATGTAGTTTTCCATACATCACTTTTTGCAATTCTTACTTGATGATATCCACTTCGTAAATCTAACTTAGTGCAAAAAATTTCTTCTTTCAGCTAATCAAGCACATCATCTATCCTTGGGAGTGGGTATCGATTCTTTACCATTATCATGTTCAAAGCTCTGAAGTCTACACACATGTGCCAAGTCCCATCTTTCTTCAGAATCGAGGCTATGGGTGAACCGCATGGCAAAGTGCTTGACCTTATGAGTCCTTTTCCCAGCATCTCCTTGATTTGCCTCTTTATTTCAACATTCTCCATTATCGACATGTGATACACGCTGATGTTTGGAAGAGGACAATATTGTTGCAACTGAATCTCATGTTGAATCTCCCCTTTTTAAGGCAATCTTGTTGGCTCCTGAAACATCTCATGATGTGCATCAACTACATCAAATAAATATGATTTCAACTTAGGATCACAATCCTCAAATGATTTGAGTAACATCAGCTTTAGGCTTAATCATTAGAAGAACAAAATTCTTACTTGAATTTACCAACCTCTTTACCTATCTCACATTTACCATAGCAATATTTGTCTTCTTGCGATGTTCTCTAACAATGTACTCCTTTTCATCTTTGAATAAATGGTATTTGTTCTCATGGTGATGGAATATCGCTTTCCTGTCATACAAGTAAGGACTGCCCAACACAATACCTAATATGTCAAGCGAAACCACACCTAATTCAATTGTGTCAACAAAATGTGTAGTTATTGCAAACTACAATATACACTTCTTTGAAACCTGTAAATTTGCATCCTTACAAATCCAACCAAGTGGATATGGTTTTGGATGTGGTATGGTATCAACATTAAGTTTCTTGACCAAGTCTTCAGAGATTAATTTTTCTTGTGACCTACTGTCAAACGATGTGTCAATCTTAGTATGTTTGGATATGACCCTCACATGAAACAATTCAATTCTCTCTTCTTCATTTGGAGCAAGTATGTGACAGTTTGATGTACGAGTACTGGGTTTAGTTTAAATTTCTTTCCCCTTCATGTTCTTCAATCCCATGGCTGTAATTTTAGATTCATCACCTGAATCCTCTCCTAAATCATGTTGAGTTGTAGCTACAGTTTTTTGTTTCCCTTTGTTGTTGAGATACATGGGTCTCTTTTAAGGATGTAATTTCCAACATTAATTTTCATTATTGTCTTCTTTTGAACAATGTTTACAAACCACTTTTTCTCCCTCTTTCTTAACAGGTGCATTCTTTTTTCCTTTACCTTTTGAGGTCTTCTCTTTTTTTTTTCCCCTTAAAAGGTTTGTTTCTACCCTCATCAGAAATGTTTTTCCCTCTAGCTTCTAGATGTGTGGCCTGAACACATACCTCATCTGGACTTGTGGGTTTAAACATGAGGATAGTATATCTAAGGTAGCTATGTAAGCCTCCTATTTACTTGAGAAAAGTATCTCAGCTCTACAAATCTACCCCTAATAAGAGAGCTCTTCTCCTAAATTCTTGGGTATAAACTTGCACATTATGTCCTTTCAATTGTCTAAAGTTTTTCCAGTTCATAATGGCTTTCTGCATATGAGCTAATGGATAAAACTGTCATTTAATTGTAGAAATGAAATCAATCCATGATAGAATTATCTTACCATGATTCTTGATCTCCTCCTTTGTCTTGTCTTCCCACCAAACAAGTGTTGCACCTTCCATTCTCAATGAAGCTAATTGGATTTTGGTATCATCATCTTGAAGGTTCTAGATTCTCAAATAGACCTCCAATTTTTTAATCCAATTATCAAGCTTTTCTGCATTGACTTCACCATTAAACATTGGCAATTCAAACTTAACATCAAGTTTTAGAAAGGAATTTTACCAGTGTTCTTTGACTTGTGTGACTGATGTATTGAAAATGAAGTAGAGGATGCTGATGATGAGGGTGAGGATGGTGACTTTCCACTGCCTCCATCTCCTCCATTGCACTTCTTTTACTTATCTTCATCATTATGACCTCCTGATGATCCATGTCCTTCCTTATGAAGTTTTGATCCTTCTCCTTCTAATTTCTCATTTCTCATTCCTTTAAACAAATATTTGCACACAACAACATTAGAGAATAAACTCTAGCTCTGATACCAACCTGATCTGAAAGGATTGTATTAGTTTGTTGTTCTAAGTGTCTTTTCAGTGATAAAACATGCACATAGTTGTCTCCATAATTTTCTTAAGTATTGAGGATTTTAACCATAAATTGTAAGTGAATTTAGTGAATTAGAAGCATGAAAATAAGCCTAAATAACATTGAAAAATAGTGTATAACAGAGAAATAAAACCACACATAACATTTATACAGCAGGCATGATGAAGCAGTTCACCCCTCCTGGGCTACATCTGCTGGTCCAACTCCCCATGGCTTGTCCATCTTTCATTATGCTAAAAATTATGCAAATACATGTGTTTACAGGCCTCTTATAGCTATTTTCTCTGCTCCAATGGCTCCAGAATGCTCCAATTAGTCTAGGTAGACTCTTGTTTCACTCAAATTGGTCGAAAATTGACCCTCCTAGCCATTTTCCCAATAATTCTTAGAAAACCTCCAGAAATTGTGGAGAAATCCACCTAACTGTAGTTACAATTGGCAATTTTTGAAATTTTTGGAGGCGCGCTAAGTCTCTGCTAGTTCGCAAATTGTAACATTAACTTTAAGGTTAAGGGGAGGGAGTGGCCACATGTCAACCCCCGAAAACCCCGTGGTCATTAAACTTTGGAGTGGAACCCATGCCAAAAATTGTGGTTAGTTCCTTTCAACTTGAGTTTAATGCGGATTTTTCCATAACCATCAACATAGCCGTGGAGTCTACGGAGGCATGTGATAAGGCGTGGGGGTGTTAAGTGTTTGCATATTTTTTTGTCAGTGTAACTGTTTGATGTCACAGTTTTTGTGTGCCATGTGACCATATATAATGGACCGTCGGCGGTCCCAACCCCCAATTTCCACCCTTGTAATATTTGAATTGCACCGTCGCACTATAGGAGTTAAGAATCAATGCAACACGGTTGGTGGAAGTCTTTGCACACAGGGCGGAGGTCGCGGGGTCGAACCCTATGGACCTTTGCCTAAATTTTTACACCACCGTCCAAGGGACACGTGGCGGCCTGAGGGCTGGCCACGTGTCACCCTCCCATTGGTTCCCCAAAACACAACTCGTACAATCAACCATCAAATCACAACATGACACTTTTCGACTTCTGAATGGCTTGAGAAAAAGGAATATTCTTACAAATATTCCTATTTTGTTGATTGTGCACTTGCATGTTGGCTGGGCATCCTAGTCAAACCTGTCACAAAATTTAATTGTTTGGGAAATAGATAAGAATGCAATATCTCCCTCATACGACATCAATTTTTCAAACTATTCATGGTGCAAGAATCAGGAAGACAAGATCTACCCTATCACTTAGGTTCGACACAGTTTTGAGCATTTTGAATTTTGAGTAAAATTTATGGACTCTTGATCATCTATATATCGATAAGATTGAAGAGTGGCTAGATTCGCAAGGGGGTGATGGTATTCATTTGGGAAAGTTTGTTATAAGGCTTCTTTTGTATGCAGATGAACTTATTATGATTGCTAAATCTGCTCTTGGTTTGCAAGAGCACTTACTTTCCCTTGAACATTTTTGTAGAAGTGTGGGGATGCAAGCCAATATCAACAAACGAAAGTAGTGATTTTCTTTAACAAAATTAAACATAACCAACAAAAGTTCTACTTTGAAGGCAACATTCTGGAGGAAGTTGCGGATTACAATACCTCAGAATTGACTTCAACAGAAATCTAAGCTGGGATGGACGTAGAAGGAAAATAACTTTGGGGGGTTGGAAAGCATTTTATGCTTTTCAAAATAGGTGTAGAGAGGCAGAGTTATGGGACTAGAAAACCACTCTAACTCTTCTTGGGCTTTTAGTGATTCTGGTGATTCTCTACGGTTGTGAAGTGTGGGTCATCAGTACATCTGACATGCATTGGAAACAAACTGAGAAAATTCAGAAGCGTTTGATTACGAACAAATTCAAAATTAAAAGTGCAGTTCCTTATGCTATCTTGTTAAGTGAAATAGGGGTTGCTCCTATTGGATCAATTGCTATGGTGTAGGTCATAAGGTATTTAAAAAAAATGAGAAAATGGAAGAGGGCAGATGACCTAAGGTTGTGTTTAATGACATATTGTGCACAGGAAAGAAGACTTAGATGTGGAAAAATAACAAATGGTTTAGAAAATGGGCATTTTCTTGAGCATGTGTCCCACATACAGTAAAGAGATAAAATATTTTGTTATGGATAAGTTTCACATATGTACTTGGGAGGAGCTAGGGAGAAAGAAAAAGTATTATATTGAATAGTTTAATCACACTCATAATCATCAACAAAAAGTGTACATAGGGGTCAATATTTCTTGGAGAGCCAAAATTCTCATTTCTCAATTAAGGAATAACTCACATTAAATCCGTTGTGAAATAGGGCGCTAGAAAAGGCCAAAATAAGTGTGGGAGGAAAGAGTATGTATTTTTTTCTCTTTCGGAAAAGTGGAAACAGAAAAACATTTCATTTTAGAAAGTGAGGCCTTCAAAAATAGTAGAGAAATTTATGCAGATATTTTGGCATCCAACTCATAGGATATTCTTGTCAGCAAGGGCTTTGTCGAGAAGCTGGGAGAGTTTATTGTGAAACTTCACAGGAAAAGGGCATAACTCAAGAGCTAGATAGAGAAGCAATATGTCCCATAGGCTATCTTTAGCCTCTTGAACGTTAAAATAAATTCTTCTTCTTATTCTATCTCCAAGAAAACTTCACACTTCATGTCATATGGGGGCATTGATTGTGTTAAGCATTGAATGCTCGAAATGAGCTTTATTCTTTATTTAAGCACGGGAAAGACTTATAAATTTTTTTTTATTTATATGTGACATACTTTTAATAAAAAATAAAATGTTAGATGTAAAAATTTTGTGATCTATAATGTAGATAAATGTCTTTCGTATGAATAACATCATTAGGATTTTTTTGACCTTTCGAACCAACTAATGTGGTTCATGTTCATGACAAGGTGAAAAATCTAATTGATCTTCATGAATAAATAGTATGGATGCATCATTGCCCCGAGATAGCCATTAAAAACTGGCCATTAGGGAATTAGTTAATAAGTTATTAAGGAAATAACTTATTAACTAATTGGCCTCACTTATTAACTACCCCTGATGATGGACTCACTTAGACAGTCTGAAACGTTAGGTTATTAGGAAAACTCAGAAATAAGTTATTCCTCTCTTCTTCAGAAATAGGTTATTCCTCTCTTAGGAAATAACTTATTAACTACCCCTGATGATGGACTCACTTAGACAGTCCAAAACGTTGGGTTATTAGAAAAAATCAGAAATAGGTTATTCCTCTCTTCTATAATCTATTTCACCTGTATGGATTCTCTCTTTAAAAACATTCAATCCTACCATGGAAGGGATTTAATGGACAATGCCACCCTCTTTGAAAAATTGAGATTTTCTAGGGCTAAACCTCTCAAACCTAACCTTTTTAAAAAATTGCAGAGATCGTAACCTTACTCCTAATTTCGCTTATTGTAAACATCCTCTCAATCATGGACGCAACCTGCCAATATTAAAAAAACTAAGTGAATCCTTAATTAAATCCAAAATAAAAACCACCAGACTACGCCTTATCAAAATCTCTCAGCAACTTATGAGCTTACATCTCTTCTTAGCCTCGTTTCTATGCTGTGACTTATGGCGTTCTTTAGATGCCCTCACTTTATTAAAGTCAATCGATGGCTTTCCATAGACACAGCAAAGAAGAACAAGAAAACTGCTTGCTTATCTCAATCCTCGCTTCACTCAGTACCGTCCCCATCCAATCACTTCTTTGATAGCAACCAGAACTATCCTCACGCAATTTCTTCTGATCACCTCTCCAATGTAGTAAACCCGCACATGATTGTCCCTCCCTCAGACACAGACACTACAGATGTTAGATCTGATATCCTCGCACCCAACTCAACATTAGATTCTGTCATTAAAGTCGACTTTAACACCTGCATCTCCAATCCGCCCTTAAAATCTACCTCCATATCCTTTGGCACCCAACTGATAGACCTCTCTGCTACTATCAAAACTCTCGATGTCCCCTCCATCTCTCTCCTAGACCAAAAAGAGACATCAATAACCACGTTTCGAATCTCCTCGGCATATAGGATGGTGTCAACTTATTAGGTTCCGATGGTGTGCACATGACAGGGAAGACAGAACTGTCTAAAGATCACAACACATAGATTACAGATGACATCTATTTACACGCAAATAAATCAACATCAGACGGTTTCTACAATTCTATCAATGAAGTCCACATCACTGCACCAGAGAAATCGAGTTCTGATGTCTTGCACAGGTCGGTCCCTCCCTCACAAGCAGAATTTCTAGAAGAGAACGTCATACAGACTGCAGCCCCAGTGGTTAACACACCATTAAAAAATGCGGCTTCAAACAGTCTCGGTAAGACCACCAGAAACGTGGACTTCTCTGTACCTATAAACTCCTGCCCCTTTATCCCCAATCCATCCCATAACGCAAACTTCAACTCTCAAACCACTGTCCTCTCCTCTCAACAGGCTGACCGCTCACCCAAAACTTTAGACTTCCCTATCTCTCCCCCACGTGGTAACTCGCACATCGATAACACTAACCCATCTCTTAGCAACCCGACCAATAAAGGATTTAATAATCCCACTGTAATAAATTTGTCCAGCATTAACCTAGACCATGTTTCTTTGTCCCTTCTCCATAAAGGTCTAAACTTTGCCATCACCCCCAATAGAATTCCTGTTGACAATATAATTAGAAATATAGAAATTACTATAAGAGATCTTAACCTCATCGAAGCTGAAGAGATAAGACAAGAAACGGTTAAAATTATTAAAAATGCCAAACCTCCTCCTTGTAACTTATCCAAAGAAGAAAAACATGCTCTAAAAAACTTAAAAAATAATAAAAATATAATAATTTTAAAATCAGATAAAGGCAATGCAACTGTAATAATGGACAGGGTTGAATATATTAAGAAAATGGAAGATCACCTAAACAACAGTGGATGCTACAGAATTTTAGAAAAAGATCATAGTACCAAAATTCTCAAAGAAGTAACCAAAAAAATAAAAGACTCTTCTCTTGATAACATCATAAAAAAGAGAATCACCCCTTCTAGCTCCATCACCCCTAGAATATATGGTGCTCCCAAGATTCATAAAGCAGGGATTCCCCTAAGACCCATAGTCAACACCATTGGCTCACCTACTTACCTCCTCGCTCAATATCTGGCCAAAAAACTTCGCCCCCTTGCTGGAAACACCTCATCACATATAAAAGACTCTGCATCCTTTGTTCAATGGACCAAAAACCTTGACATGCATAACGATGATCTCATGGTAATTTTTGACATTGTCTCCCTTTACATTATGATACCTATAGACGAAGCCATCAACATTTTAAAAACTGTAACTGATAATGAGACTATAGACCTCTTAAAGTTATGTGTAAAATCTTCGTTCTTTAGCTTCAATGGAATGATCTATGAACAAACTCATGGGGTTGCTATGGGCTCGCCTCTATCTCCTATTATTGCCAACATATACATGGAACATTTTGAACAAATGGCCCTCAAATCCTTTCCATTCACCCCTGAAGAATGGAAAAGATATGTAGATGATATCTTTGCAAAATGGACCCATGGGATATTAAAATTACATGATTTCTTAGCCCACATTAATAGTCTCTCGAATCACATCAAATTTACCATTGAAATTGAAAAGGAAAACCAGTTACCCTTCCTAGACATCTTTTTAACCAAGAAATATGGAAAACTCAGCACCGAGGTTTATAGAAAAAAGACTCACACAGATACATACCTTCATGCTGACTCACATCACCACCCGAACTAGAAAATTGGCATCATCAAAACCCTAACAATAAGGGCATCCAAAATCTCAGATTCCCACCACCTAGAACATGAGATAAACTATCTTTGCCATGTCTTTCAACAGAATGGATATAATAAACATGTCATCAACAAAACCATTCACCAAACCCTTAATAAAAATAACTTAAAAAGAGCCTTTGACATCCCTAAAATCTCTTTACCTTACATAAAAGGAACCACTGATAAAAATCTCTAGAATGCTTAACAAACATAACATTAAGATTGCCTTCACTCCCCCTAATACTATTTTGAATATGGTAGACTCTGCTAAAGACCCTATAAACCCTAGGCAGCAAAAAGGAGTTTATATTATACCTTGCTCTTGTGGTAAAGAATACATTGGTGAAACAGGTACATCCCTTAACATCAGACTAAAAGAACATGTTGTTGACTTATCTCATAACCGAACAGACAAATTGGCCTTAGCAGAGCATGCCTTCGCATCCTCACATTACATATGAATGGAGGATGCCAAACTTGTCTCTAAAGAGGACCATTACCTAAAGAGAAAAATCAAAGAAGCTATAGAAATTGAGAAAAGATGGAACAACTGAAATCGAGATGATGGGCTTATTATTAGTAACACATGGAAACCCTTAATACATCAAAACCTCTCAAGACATTAAAAACAAATAAAAACCTGGTATAAATGCAACATGACCAAAAATAAATAAATAATAATAATAATAAATAATAAATAAGAGTATTTAAATAATTAATTAAAAATAATAATAATAATTATTATTATAATTATTATAAATAATTAAATTAATTAATTAATAAAATAAATTATTAATTTTTTAATCAAAGAAATAACAATATATTTTAATAATAAACAAATTAAAATAAAAAAATAATATAATAGATCATTTAATTATATAGGTTATCTTAAATACTTTAAGAAGATAGTAGGTCAACTATTTAAAATTATTTAGATAAATAAATTAAACAAATTAATAAATTTTTAATTTTTAATCAAAGAAATAACAATATAATTTAATAATAAACAAAATAAAATAATAGATTATTTACTATATAAGTTATTTTAAATACATTAACCAAATTATTTTATATCAAAAGAAGATAGTAGGTCAACTATTTAAAAATAACTATTTCATATTACAACTTAATTTTAATTATCCATAAATCAAATAAATTAATTAGATAATTTTCTAATTATCTCTCTTCATAAGCCGACCTTTATGAAATCCACATTATTCACTATTTATTCCTCCATTCATTTTCCCTATTCTCTCAACTTTTCAAAGAACTTTTGACGTCTACCCCTGATGATGGACTCACTTAGACAGTCTGAAACGTTGGGTTATTAGAAAAACTCAGAAACAGATTATTCCTCTCTTCTATAAAATAATATTCAAAATAGTTGTTAGGATATATATATATATATATATATATATATATATATATATATATATATATATATATATTAAATGGATTAATTTTCATAAATAATTTTTAACTAATACCAAAATTTTATTTATAAATGAAGGGGTAGTTAATAGATAATCTATTTCAATTAAATGGATTTATAATAATAATAAAGATAGAAATTTATTATCTATTTATGAATTATTATAGGAAATAGATAAGAAATTTATTATTATTATTATAAATCCATTTAATTAAAATAGATTATCTCCTAACAACCCTTTTATTTATAAATAAATTTTTGGTATTATTTAAGAATTATTTATTAAAATTAATCCATTTAATAAAAAATAAAAATAAAAATTAATAGATATTTCCTAACAACTATCTTGTCCCGATGATGAACCACGTATTTTTAGATTTGATTATCACATAAAGATTTTGTATACATTTTATGGATCACAGAAGCCAAATTCCTACCTATTTTGAATATTATTTCCTTAATAACTTGTTAACTAATTCACTAATGGTTATCTGGGGGCAATAATGCATCCATACTATTTATTCCTAAGATCGATGTGATTAATTTGAAAGACATTTATATAAAAAATAAAAAATTAATTTCCAAATTAACCATGTTACCTAATTCCATTCAACTATGATCTATCACTCACATACTTCATTTATTAATTCCATAAAAACAAAGAAATGAAATAGGCATTGATCCATGAAAGTAACTTTGACTGAAGAAAGTAACTTTAACTTTAACTTTGGAATGGAAGAGATTCACCCTCGTTTTTATAAAACGTATGTTTCACAAGCTGCTCAATTAAATTTTGCATGGGATGTTATGGTTTTGCATGGGATGTTATGGTTGTTAGCCCATGGACGTCTAGTAGCTATGGGTGTTGGGTTTTAAGTTTGCATGCAAATTATGTTCTAGTCTTTCTCCATGGTTTTAAGTTTGCATGCAGATTATGTTCTATTCTCGTTGGTCATGTTAATTCCAAAATTTTGGGTTTGAAGAATGCATGCGAGGTGGCAGGAGAAAGTGTGGGGGAAACCCTGAATCTCGACTCATCTTCTCATTTGAATTTCTTGAATAACCTTGCATGTTTCTTAATTAGCTTTGCATTTCAAGACTACAGAGTCGTCTATCAATTACAGGCCTTTGCTTGTCAAATTCTCATCTTTGTATGCCCAATTCATAGTTTTGGAAGTCAAATTACGAGTCTACTGTCTCAATTCCACCGCATAGGCAACAATTTTTGGAATTATACTGGTCATGGCCATAGTGATGTAGGTCAAACTCTTTGCCCTATTTGACAATTCCATAGTTCGGCACGACAATTTCATGAAATTGCATGCATGGCATATAATGATACTTTGGGGGGTAGAGTTTTGTATGATAATGTTGATAGTGTCAGGGGAAACTTGCATGGTAAGCTAAATTTTGGGTTGTTTTTTTGGGGGGCCTAATTCTATTACCACGCACAACGACGTTTCGTTCTCGGGTTGCATATGTGAAGCTTATCAGGTCTCATTTTCGGGTTACATGTGTGAATCTTATCAGGTTTTGTGTTGGAATCTTAGTCACTGTCAGGTCTATGTCTCGGTGTTTGTGGTGAATGGGAACATATTGTTTCTGCATGGCTTGCTCCTACATGTTAAGCATGTAAATCCTGAGAAGAGTATATATAACAAAATGTGGAAGGTTGAGACTCCTTTGTGTGGCCCTGTTATAGAAACTGAAAGCAACGAGAGTTGTACAATGCTCTCAGGCCAGCCCAATAAGCTATTGTGGTTCGCAAAATTTATAATGCTCAGGGATAAAAGAAGAGGGACAGATGAATCACAGAAAATGAATATGGTTAGGGTGGTGACCCTCAATAAGTAGGACATTATCTTCTGTAATCTTACTAAATTCAATATATTGCAATTATGTTGCCTTCTATAGGTCTTCTTAGCACTCCTCATTCCCCAACTACTAGGAAGATAGTTCAATTGCTGGCTGAACACCACGAATCCAAAATGGTGAAAGGGAAATCTACGAAAAAAGAGGGTAAGGACAAAGGAAATTTGAATATAGGAAAGTCAAAAGTAGGGCCAAGAAAGAGGGGAAGGAAGTCTAGGAAGTAAATAATAGAGAACCTTTTCCACACCTACAGGGTAGGTACACTTGGCCACGTGAAATATTTGATTTCGGGATGGGAGCAAGATCAAAAAAACAAAAGTGGAAGAAGACATCTATGATGAAGAGATGGAGATGATGACGGATTCGGGGAACACTAGGGGCAGACAACGAAGTGCTTACT
The DNA here is from genome assembly GCA_034641835.2 of Pinus albicaulis. NCBI lineage: Eukaryota > Viridiplantae > Streptophyta > Pinopsida > Pinales > Pinaceae > Pinus > Pinus albicaulis. The sequence continues at coordinate 872,167,429 of CM076579.1, forward strand.
GGCCAAGGCCATTGTTATTGTTCAAGAAATAGGTGGAGATCCGAAAGCAGTCTCTATTGTATCAGAAATGTGAAGGGACATCGAGGAAATCCATCTCCTGCAACACCATCAAAATGCTTTCCTTGGCTGAATGGAACGACAACCTTAGAGTATGAACCAAGTCGACATGCCTGGGTCAAGCATCAAGGATCTGGCACCCATAAAATCATCATAGTTTTATGGTTCTTTATTTTTTTTTTGGGATGCAAAGTATGAATAACATTTACTTTCTGGTTAAAATTTTTCGATGTGATATTTTTCTTCCTGATGCATCAAGCTCCAAGAACGGGTCGAAGAACGTTTCAGAAGGGTTTTTGTTAGGGTTTCTTTGGAAAGCAGCAGCAATCGCTGTCTGGTCTACGCCATGGCAGCGTCCTCGGGAGGAGGGATACCACCCTCCTACCGCAATATTACGAGTGGCGACCATTCACTATGTCCACCAAACTCTGCAAATGTTCAGCAAAGAACTGCTCATGTCTTAGGTGCAGAATGGCAAGCCAAAATGAAGGGGAAATGCTTGCCATGAGCGGTCAAGAAGCCAAGATTTTTTATTTTGGCTTCTAAGCTGGATGAATACAGAGGATACATGAATAATCATGCATTAATCTATAAGTTTAAAGGTATTTGGCCTACAAAAAAAGATTTGTTAAAATGGATTCAAATAAAATGGCAGCCCAAGGGTCACATTGATCTGAAATTTGGGGCAAAAGGTTTTTTTACAGTTATTTTTACTAATTTACTAGATAAATAACTCATTTTTGAGGGAGGGCCATATTTTTATAGCAATGTTGGGCTTTTTCTCAGACAATGGGAGGAATGTTACAACCGAGAACAAGAGCAATTTCTGGCAGCCCCTATTTGGGTTAGGTTATTTGGCCTTCCCATGGATTTCTGGGATCCTGAAATTTTGGAAGGTATAGGAAACTATTTAGGCAATTTTGTTAAAATATCAGACTCCACTGCTCATGGATGATATACATTTTTTGCTCGAATCTATGTTTATATGAATATATCTGAACCTTTGCCTGAGATGATTGAACTGGAATATGAAGGGAAAGTCTGGCTTTAGCTTCTAGACTACGAACATATCCCTTTTCGTTGTTGCCGCTATCATTAGTATGGGCATCTATACAAATCTTGCCCCCTTAATGTCTCTGAGCAACAACCTCCTCGCACGAATGTCTCAGATGAGCAACCTCGTTAGAATGGCGATGGTTTTGTTACAGTAACTGATATAAAATAGCCTCCTCGACCAAGGAATATAGGTTCTGCTTTGACTCCAATGCAGAACCCTATTGGCTTGAAAACAACTGAAAACCAATATGAGGTCTTACAGGAAGAAGGTGAACCGTCAGTTATTGAGGTAGTTGACGATGGCATTGTAGAGGGTTCCACTGAGGCACCCCCGAAACCTCAGTCATAAAAGCGAAAGGCGGGACAGGAAACGGCAGTTCCAGAAGATAGTACTTTGCAAGAACTTACCCCAGTGGAGGTAGAGCAAACCAAAGATGACCTAGGTGCAAAGGAAAAAATCTTGAAAATACTCTGTTTGAATGGAGGAATCTAGATGATAGGTTCATCCCGACAGATCAGAAGAAATTATATAAGGAAACCTTTGAACAATACCTGACAGTGCAAGCTCATAAATAAGTACAAGAAATGGAGCAAGCAGCAAGCAAGAAGGTACCCCCTCCATCTAAACCTTCTAAAAAGCGAGGGCGGCGAACCATGCAAGAATCTATCCAGTTGGTTGGAGAAATGTTGATTAATATAGGGAAGATAATACCGTTAACAACGGTATTCCAATAACTACCCAAAAACTCCTAATGAAGGTACTCTCCTGGAATATCAGAGGTCTTAATAGTAAGGGAAAGCAACAATATTTGAAGGAAAGATTGAAGTTTGAGAAACCTCAGGTCATGTTAATACAGGAAACAAAAGTCTCTGGGCAGAAGCTTCAATCCATAATTCAATCTTTCAAAATGCAATATGAGGTTATGGCTATTGATTCAGTTGGTACGACAGGGGGAATAGCCATACTATGGCATGTAGCTCAAATTAGTGCAGATGGATGGATAGGATTTCCTAGAATTTTAACAGGTACTTTTCAGCAGCTTGGATCTAAGGAAAGAATTCTCATATTGGCAGTCTATGGACCTCCAATTCCAGGAGAGCGAGCAGAGTTTTTGCAGAACATTAGAATGTTAAGCACAATGCAACAGGAGAATTATTGGCTTCTTGGTGGTGACTTTAATATGATTCTTAATCTCTCTGAAAAAAAAGGGAGGTATTAGAAGGGAGGAACTGGAAATGGAACTCTTAAGAGAGTTATTAACTGATTTACGTTTAGTAGATATCCCCAAGGTGAATGGTAATTTTACTTGGAACAAAAGAAGGGGAGAGCGTTATCAAGTTGCCACTCGGTTGGACCATTTTATAGCTTCAGAAGCTTTGGTAAGTTTAGATATTTATTATGAAGCAGCCATTCTTCCTATGCTTGGTTCAGATCATTGGTCGATCAAATTGGAGATTGACGTCAAGGCAGGCCTCCCTAATCGACCTTTCCGGTTTGAATTATTTTGGTTACGAGATCCTGGGTTTATTGAAAAGGTCAAAAATTGGTGGACTTCACATCCGGTTACAGGAAGAAATAGGATGCATTTGTTTCAGCTTCGTTTAAAGCATCTCAAAGCTGAAATCAAAAGATGGAATCATATTGAATTTGGCAATATTCATTAGGATCAAATTCTATTGAATGAAAAGATGAAAGATATTTTGCAAAGAATTATTCTCCATGGTTGTACTGCCAAATTATCCCTTGAGGAAGGCCATACTCTTAGTCAACAAGAAGAGCGACGTAAGCAAGAAGAGATTTTATGGAAATAGAAATCCCAGATTAACTGGTTAAAAGAAGGTGAGCGTAATACCAACTTCTTTCACAAAGCTATGTTACAGAGATGTCAGAAAATTGGGGAGTGTCTAATCAAGCATGAGGATATGGAGAAGGAGTTGATTACTCATTTCAAATATTTGCTTACAGAACCTCTTCCTAATCGGTAGGCAGCAATTGAGAAAATAACTGCTCATACTCCCAGAGTGGTTACTCGAGATTAGAATCTAGCTTTACTTCAGGAAATTACTCTACAGAAGATTGAAGAAGTGGTCTTGAATTTGCCAAAGAATAAAGCCCCGGGACTAGATGGTTTTACAAGTGAATTTTTCAAGGCATCCTGGCCATTCCTTGGTCAAGATATCTTAGAGGTCATTGAAGATTCTAGAAGAAATAAGATGGTATATCCAGCCTTGAATGCCACATTCCTAACTCTTATCCCTAAGCAGCAAAATGTTGATACTCCAGTTGGCTTTAGGTCGATTGCTCTGTGTAATGTAATCTATAAAATTCTCTCCACCATTATGGTCAATCGGTTGAAACCTTTGCTGCCCAGACTAATTTCTCCGAAACAGACTGGTTTTGTCAAAGGTAGAAAAATCTTGGATGGAATAGTGGTCACCCAGGAAACAATTCATTCATTAAAAAAAGACAAGAGGAAAGGACTATTAATTAAATTAGACTTGTCTAAAGCGTATGACCGAATTAGTTGGCAGTATTTGATAGAGGTACTATGTGCGTATGGTTTTGATGATAGATGGCTTCAATGGTTGCGTTCGTTTATTTCCTCTCATCATTTCTAAATTTTATTGAATGGTAGTCCTTCTTTCCCATTTAATAACTCTCGTGGTCTTCCACAAGGTGATCCTTTATCTCTGTTTCTTTTTATTATAGCTGCGGAAGGATTAGGTAGACTCATTAAGGCTCATCTAGTGGAAAGGAAGTTGCAAGGCTTAAAACTGTGGGGACCTCACCTTCCTTTAAATCATTAGCAATTTGTGGATGATATCCTATTGTTTTTTCTGGCATCGGTGAAAGAATGCAAAGCCATTCTCAGGATTTTAGAAATCTTCATGGCTGCTTCAGGTACTCAAATCAATAATGACAAGTCTAATGTATACTTCTTTAATTGTAACCTTGCGACACAGAATTTTCTTGCAAGAACTTTAGGATTTCAACTAGGTTCCTTTCCGATGAAATATTTGGGTATGCTCTTAAATTCAGGTCCAGTTTACATTGCAGATTGGCAGGATATCATTATACGTGTGGAAAAAAGGATCCAGAATTGGGCTTTCAGAGTTCTTAATGCTCCGGGGCGACTTATTATGCTAAAATCTGTGCTTCAATATCTACCACTATATCAGTTGTCTAGTAGAGCTTGTCCTAAAGGGATTTTTTCTCAATTGGTGTGCTTGTTTAAAAAACAATTATGGCAAGGTGCCCAAGCCAATCGAAAATGGGCCCTTCTCTCTTGGGATAAATTAATCAAGCCGAAATCTGCAGGAGGATTAGGCCTTCACAATCCTTTTATCTTGAATAATGTATTGGGAGCTAAAATCTGGTGGAGACGGCTTCAGGGTGGCCCTGATCTTTGGAAGAATATTTGGATTACAAAATATGATATGCCACAAACAGTTTCTGGTCGGTTGAAAGTTGATATTGTCCCAAGAGGTTCATCAATTTGGAATCTGGTAGCAACGAATCGATACTTAATTCGTTCTCACAGTTTTTGGGAAGTCAGGGAAGGCTGTACAGCCCTTTTTTGGGAAGATTCTTGGCAGCAGAGAGAGAAACTGTTTATTCGACTTGACTTAAGAGAAATTTTTCTATTCACCAATACACCAAATAATACGCTTGTTCATCACTATTGGTGCCCGAATCAGAATGAGTTATGGCGAAAATGGAAAGATAAAATACATTGGCCGGAAACTCCACAAACGCAACAATGGGAAAATCTTTCTAAAGAACTCAAATCCAGAAAACTCAGACATGTCGTTGGTCCTGATATTCTCTGATGGGGATATCTGACAAAAGGGCTATTCACTATTAAAGAAGGTTATTATATTCAATCTCAACATGCTCAACATAATGCTCGACCCTTATGGAATAAAATCTGGGTATTGAAACATTGGACTAAGGTGGAATACTTCTTATGGCTGGTAAGTCATCGTAGGATTTTGACATGGGAGAATTTACAAAAGCGCGGAATGTTAAGCCCATCCTGATGTTACCTTTTTCAAGCTGAGATTGAATCAACAGAGCATATTCTCAATTCTTGTCCAATGGTGCAGTCGCTTTGGTGGAACTTGGAGCAACTGTTTCGACAAACATATAAAAAAAATCAAAGCATTATGGAAACCATCCGCAGTTGGAGGCAGCGGGGGTTTCATTGTCAAGTGTTAAATATAGCCTGGAATCTCTCATTTGGATTCCTCCTTTGGAATATTTGGAAAGAAAGGAATCAAAGGGTTTTTAGAGAAGTTGCACAACCAATGCATCAGATCTGGCAACGCTCAATTGACAATATTCGTGAAATTATTTTAGTGGACCACCTTGTCAATCTATCGAGGATAAGTGGAAGCCCCCTCAACAAGGTTTTATTTAACTCAATTATGATGGGGCATCGAAAGGCAACCCTGGGCAAGCTGGTTCTGGTGGGATTTTTCATAATTATCAAGGGGCAGTTTTCCGGTTTTATGCCTCGAACTTGGGCTTTGCCACTAATAATGAAGCTGAACTCATGGTGGTTAAACAAGGTCTTCTTATTGCTATCCGAGAAAATTACCAGCGCCTTATAGTAGAGGGAGATTCTGCAATGGTTACAAGAGTCCTCCACAAGTTGCAGCATGGAACACCTTGGGAGAAAATAACTCAAAGTTGTTGCATAGCTGCTCTTATTCAAGAAGTAAGCAAGCTGCTTAAACATATTCAGTATTTAATCCTCACTCACATTCGGCGAAAAGGTAATGCAGCTATTGATTATTTGGCGAATTGGGGCTATAAAAATCGTGATCCCTCTATAGACGTTCGTCCCATTGATGCCATCTGGGATGTGGAACTTCACTTTCTTCAACTCATTGTGCAAAAGGATCTACAAGACTATGCACAGCAACGACCCCCCGATCGGGGTGTACATCTGTCAACAGCATAATGACAAGCCATGATAGCTGGCTGCCTCCCGTCCTTCACGCAATTAAGATTTATCATGGCGCAGCTTGATCCGTGCTTAAGGAAGTGTGCGATTGATCGGAGTTTAATGATCTGGCAGGGTCGATAGCCTGTGCTATCAGACTGGCGATGGAATGTCTTTAACAAGGTAAGTTTCTTATATCGCTATCTTCACTCTGCCATGCCATGTTCTTTGCTTGAGCAAGCTCGGAGGCAACACAGAAGGAAGCCGGACACCATACCTTCCATCAGCCATCCAGCTCTATTGGGGTATGTATTTGTCTTTCTACTATCTCTCATTGTTGATGTCGCAAGGGTTTTGTATTGCTCGCAGCAAGCTCTAGTTCTTTCAATTCTGCTAATGGGTACTAGCTTTGTTATTCCTCTGTTGCACCCTGTAGAACCTTGTTTTCGAGACCCATGTCATTTTTCTGGTCGCTTATCTGTTTTCGTTGTAATTCCGGCCAGAGTCTGCCTTCCTTTGTTTTCGGTTGGTGGGAAGGTCAACTATCAAAGGTTTATTTGGTATCAATTCCATGTTCAGATGTCGGAAGGTTTTCGGGGAATTCTCATTCCTTTATCTAGTAGTCGTGGATGGATTAAGAGTTGTCATTTCCGCGTTAATTTCGCTTGTCTGTTTCGTTTTCGTGGCTGGGTTTTTTACAGCTCTGTTTATCAGCGACGTCAATGGGTCAAGTTTATGGTAGTTTCTTTGCATGGTGGTACTTGGGGTGGAAGGTGTCTTTGTATCCATTTTCTAAATATTGAGCATTCGTCTTTCTGGGCTATTAATATTTTGCTGGTTCCTTCCGTTGATAGGGAGGTGGGTTTTGCTGCCCTATTTTCTGTAGGTTGTATGGGAAAATAGCAGGCCCAGCCTGAGACTAGTTCTAAAAAACGTGGTCGGAAGTCACGCTAAGAGGTTTTAGAAAACCTCACAGTTAACTATGTTCTTGGCAAATCCTCCACTGTTCAGCAGGAGATTCGAGGTTGGGAACGGGAAATCCATACTGATCCGGAAGATGATGATGTGGAAGCATAAATCATGGACTTTATCACCAATCCTGGTAATACTATGGGTCGTCTAACTTTGTTCCAGCAAACTGTCCATACTTACTGGATAGTCAAGTGTCTTTTGGCCAAGGCAATGCAAAGTTTTCCTCCTAATCCAGCAAGGATTGAGCCAAAAATTGTGGATTTGCTTCAGGATATTCAGAACCAGTTGAATCACATTAAAATTACTCAGTATCAGGCTACTAATCGTATCAGTAGAATTGACGATCGTGTGGGCCGAATGGAAAAACGACTTCAGCAGCTGCAGCAAGTGGGTATGCCTGGTTCCACAGTGAAGGATCCTGCTCCTGTTTATTCCTCTGATGGCTAGTTTGTATTACAATTTTCTCATGGTTTTTAGATGCATTTTGGTTTTTTGTATGGACATCTTTTAATTCCCCAACTTGTAGATAATTGCGTAATAGGGAAATTAGCTAAGGAGACTCATGGACGAATGAAACAGTTTCAATTTTGGCTTGCTTTTAACGCTTTAAGGTGACCAACAGACCTAGTTTCCTACGGGCAGGTTGATGCCACAGTCTGGATTTTTATTTTTTGTAACTTGCTTTCGAATTATAAATAGAAAATAGCAAGGTACTACCAAATTTACAAAAAAAAAAAAAAAACATTTACTTTATGGTTAAGTCTTTAGATATAATAGATAATATACTTGTTAAGGTAGCTAGAGATAGATTTAAACTTTGCCTATAACTCTCTGAGGTGGCCAATAGACCTGATTTCCTACGACTAGGTTGAGGCCATCAAGTACATATTATGATTGTAACTTGCTATTTTGTTCTAATGAACGAATAGGGAGATACTACCAAATTTAAAAAAAAAAAAAACTTTGACAAAAGCTCCATCTCTCAACATGAAAAGTAATTTACTACTAATTTTATTTTATTTTATATATATGTGTGTGTAAATGTATAGAATTTTATTTTTTTGGACTTTTCCCAAAAAATGTGGGTAAATTTAGCAAAAGTTTTTTTTAATAACTAATTTTAATTGTATAGTCTTTAAAATTCAACATCATCTTGAATTTATTTAACATTTAAAAATACATTACAAATCTATGAAAATGGTAATTTCACTTATATGATTATGTAATTAATATTCAAAAACACATTTTCAATTTATTTAACATTTAAAAATACATTACAAATCTATGAAAATAGTAATTTCACTCAAATTATATGATTATGTAATTAATATTCAAAAACGTTTCAAATAATTAGAAAAAAAACATTTAGAAATAATTATAAAAATCTAACATCATTTTAAATTTATTTAAAATTTAAAAATATATTTCAAATCTATGAAAATGGTAATTTCACTCGAATCATATAATTATGTAATTAATATTTAAAAACACATTTCAAATAACTAGAAATAGCAATCGTATTGAGAAAAATTATATAAAAGGGCAACATTCAAAAACAAATTTCAACCCACAACCAAAAATAACTGACTAAATTAATTAATCTTTTAATATTCAAAAACGCATTGATATTATTATATAATTAGATTATTTAATTTTATATCAACTAGATTATTTAATTTTTAAATCTTCAAAAATAAACTATATCATTTAATTTTTTAATGTTCAAAAACACATTTCAAATATCAAGCATTATAATGAGTTTGCTGGAGATCCAAAACGCCTGGACTGATATCTGATTGGTATCTAGCCAGCCGAGATTCCTAAAAAATCCAAAAAGACCATTAGTTAGACTACGGCGATCTTTAATTCGTCCACACTGAGCTGATATATAGCGAGCTGGGATTCCTAAAATTCCAAAAAGACTAATAATAAGACTACGGTGATATTTAATTGGAGTAACGCGCCAAGCGAAAGATAAAAGGATTTAGGATTAGATGAAAGATAAAAGGATTTATTTGAATCATGGTGTAGGAGGTCAGATGGATTGACATGCACATCACTTGCAGTTCACTTAATCGCTGTTACGAAATTTACTCTGAAGGGTATATACCATCGTCTGAAGTTGTTTTATTTAAAAAATAAATGTAACTCAAAGTGATAAGTATATGGCGTTGATATGCTATGAATATCATCTAAAGTGATAAGTATATGGCGTTGATATGCTATGAATATCATCTAAAGTGATAAGTATATGGCGTTGATATGCTATGAATATCCTCTAGTGTAACTCAAAGTGAAGATCATGGCTGCATTGATATGAATGACAAGAGGAAAAGGGGAGATGAGGAGCTCCTTGTAATTGTTTGTTTTTCCTTTTTCTTTTTTCTTTTTTTGGGTAACTTGCACTGAACTACAAGCTGGTGTCTGCAACTCTCAGCACATCTCTTTGGAGGGTTGCAGAGACGTACAGCAGATCAAAATTAATTAACAGCTTCAAACCCAAGGCTCCAAATAAGTGTTCTTCTATTGAAAAAGAAGAGAAGAATCAAACCCAAGGCTCCAAATAAGTGTTCTTCTATTGAAAAAGAAGAGAAGAATCAAGACATATATATATATTAATTGTTGCATACATATATATATGACTAAAACTCACTTCCTTTTGTTGTTGCTGTTGTTGTTGGGAATTGATCAGGAACAAGTCCTGACTGCAAAATTAGGGAAAGAAGAGATGGGATCTATCAAGGGATATTCAAGTTCGGCCTGTTGGTGGTGGTCCAGGTCCAGGAATTCGCCGCTACAAAGGTCATGCATGTCGAAGGGCATTTGAAGGTGCAGGCCATGATCTGGTTGGCAAAACAAAGTATTATTCACGGCGGCGGTGGGAGAATCCACGTTAAGGGACAACTCCGCATCGGAGCCCAGCATATTGCTCGAGTTAGAGAAGAACATCTCCAGATCTTCTGCGAAATTAATTGTTTCCACATCTTCTTCGACTTCCGGCAGCTTGTGGCCGCTAGTCCTAATTTCCATAATCTCTTTGAATTTTGATGACTGAGTAAAAAGATGGTCCAGATCGTGAGTGGGATCTTCTGGTGCTATACTGGACGATTCCTTTTCTTCGAGTAGGGGGGGCGTCCAAGAAAGCTGAGGCGGCGGCTGCAGCACCAAGTCGTCGTCGTTGTTGATGGGGGGGACGAGAGTCGAAGCGGAGTCGTCCTCGTTGGAAACAACAACGTCATCTCCACCAACTTTGGCTGGACGGATGTAGCGGCTCAAGTCAAAGTTGGTTACAGCATTCAAACCTCGGTATTCGATGGCTGCCATGTCGTAGGCCCTGGCTGCTTCCTCTTGGGTGCCTGCAACACAATACAGTAACACTCACACTATTAAATAATAATACATTGTGGGCACGCTGTTCCACAACAACAACAATTCAACTAGTGTAGTGTGTAGGTATTGCCGCGTGCAACTTACTGAATGTTCCTAGGTAGAGGTACTTGTTGCCTAAAACCCTACCAATGCGTGCTTCCCAGCGCCCGTTGTGATGGTGCCTGATCAATATTCATTTAACACATTTATGTTCAAACTCACGTGTCTATCATTCAACATGCAATGTGTCACGCAATAATAAATACCTGGCTACGCCCCGGTACTTTGAAACTCCTCTTGAAAACCCACTGCTCCTCCTGCATCAAAAGTTACAACCTTGCCTTATATTTACATTAATTTAGAATCCAATAACATCACAAAATTCGAACCGTGCTTCTCAACTTTTGACATGCCGCGCGGACAGTTTCACGTGTCAATGCCTAATTTGTTGCATGGTCTTTGTACGAAACTATCATTATAATATATTTTCTCTCCCAAAATCTAAAACAGTTATTGCCTTTAATAAATGCTTATAAATAAGCAAAAGTGTGTTCTCCCTGCTACTGTATAATGTTGTCACCAAAAAAAATGCTCACCCAAATAGGGCAAATACACTGTTTAACGCGTTTGAACGTGATTTTAATCCAACATTAATTACCTCAAAAGATTGACTAAGCGAAATAAAATTTTGATAACTTGACCTCACAATTTTTAACATTTAAAAAAGTTGTTTTTATCTTTATCAAAACACTTTGTTCAACTTCTGTCAAAACACTTATCACCCACAATAAGGGACAAAGGGAGCAGTTTAACTCCGAGTTGTTTGACATGTTTTAGTCTTTTCAGCAGATACGATATCACTAATTGTTCAACCTCTGTCAAAACACTTTATCACACACAGTAAGGGAGCAGTTTAACTCTTAAATGTTTTAGTCTATTAAGCCGAAACGATTTTTGGTAGGATGGTGATTTTTGGTTGGTTAAAATGTTTCTTTTGAATGCAAATCCCCAAAAAAATGTTTAAAACACTTAAATTCTAGATATTATAAATACTACTTTAGTGCTGCCTATTATATAACTAAAACTTGCAATTCCAAAAATTGTAAAATTGACCCAAAAATGTTTCAACAATTACAAGAATCTCAACAGTCAAACTAGGAAGAAGTAAATCAAACATTAACAAATTTAATTAATGATTAATGTTAAACATTAATCAATTTATTTTAAACGTTTTTCTCCTCTTAACTTTTTCTTTCCCCACCAAACTGACTCACTCCTTCTCCAAGGGAATAGCTTATGCTTCCTACCGATTGCAGTAGTAAGTGATTAATTATAAAAGGAGCAAGAAAATTGTGATGGACAAGCTTTGAAAAGAAATAACAGGACCAATAAAATATTGGTTAAGAATAAATTTTGAGAAGCCTATCCGCGTAACCCACTAGTGTGTTTGATGAGAAAAATTCAACCACATTGTTGTTGTGTTAGTCTTAATACATTAACGCTATCCACATGATACTTCTCTTACACGGTAGACTTTACCTGGATCCTAAATAAGCAGGTTGAAACGGTGGACTTTACCTGGTAGAATTGACTGGATCCTAAATAAGCAGGTTGAAATTCTTAAAAGGCAGGTCGAAATAGTAAATGGGCAGGTTGAAACTAATTATCATTCCTCTCAGTTTCAGACATGATGGATAATGTTTGCCCTCTTCAAGCACCCCTTAATAAAAACAAAAAGGAGGAAGTGGCACTGTACAGCATCTCCCTCAAGGATCACTTTGTGTAACCCAGGATCACAGATGATATATTGTATGGTTCTCCTCTGCTAGTAAAATGTAAGCTTCTCTGCTAAATGTTTAAGCTTTTCTAGTTTTGATTTTCAAAGCCCAAATTTTTAGGGTTTTGTTAATCCCTCTGCTTGTAGATTCTAAGGTTCGTCACTGAAATGTGCAAGTTTTTCTTTGAAAGGTTCATCACTGAGTGTACAAGCTTTTCTAGTATAATCCTTGAGCGTTTTTTTTTTAGTTTTCAGAACCCAAATTTATTCTTCAAATGAGAATTTATTCTTCACATGAGAATTTAATGAAATGTTTTTCTTTGTCAGATTTCCTTTGATAAAACATGTGATATACATATTCAGATATATATGTGAGACCAAACTCCACGATACAGATGTGTTAGGATGGTTCAGGTAAATTTGACTTGGTCAAGTTATTTGGACATGGACATATTCCAGAAGAGAACCCACCATTTTACTCATGGTATTAATGTCTAATGGGCTAACTCATGATTTTACCCATGGTATTAATGTCTAATGTAACCCAGGTCCCATATAAAGGCAGAAAAAGTCAATTTAAGTCGATAGTAATTGATCCATGGTGACCAGTGAAATCCCAACAGTGTCTTTAGACACTACCACTTTCTCAAGGTATTTCGTGATTCTGAAGCATCATTCTTAGTGTGTTTTTACAAAACTTCAAAACAAACAGCTCCCAAGGAACCATATAATGAGATGTACCAAGCAACCAGACACTCACATTCAAACTGAATGTGCTGCCCCTTGATATGTGATAGTTTGTTTTTGCAGGTTTCATTCATATATTTTTCCAAGGTTAGCTGATAGAGTGTATGCAATCGATGACAGCTCAGAATGGTATATGCAGACGAGTATAGACATGAAAAGGCTGCAAATGTTGTATGGAAGCTTACCTTCTGAGAGAAGCCAAATATTCCTCCTTGCTGACACTTTGCATTTCCTCGAGCTCCTTCGCATAGGTGCTTAACTGAGCATGGCAATGCAATCATGGCATTTATGTTTAGTGTCAAGTAACAGGAAATAGTGCAATCAAACTCTGAAATCATGCAGATGAGAGTGTAATCTCACAGGGAAATTTAGGATAGTTTCAGTTCCCCAATACTTAAGAGCAGCCAAGTCATATGTATGTGCTGCAGCCTCCTCATCATCATATGCACCTGGTTTTTCAAGGACAACCATTCAAGTCTCAGAGGTCTGTTGCTTTGAAACTTGAAGCACATTTTACAAAACAAGACACTAAAATATGTTTTTGGAATTCAGGGCCTGCATCATACATACCTAGGTACACTGAGCTTGCATGTGAAGAGTTGAGTCATTTTCGACGCCAAGGCGCAGACATAGAGAGCATACATTTTTCAATTGATGTCAAAATCACATTTCATTTAGAAACCAAATGCAAACTAAGCACATTGCCATAAATCAAGCCTAAAAATGGAAAGAAACAACCTACTGAAACTAGAAAGACATGATGATACCTTGCCTGCCCTTTTTATTTTGTCCCTGATTCCAGCAGTTCTTATCCCACAGATGTGCTTCATATCTACCAGTCCATCTGTGCCTGAACATTGAAAGCACACAGCATGAATCATGGCAGTCCGATCTCAGATCCAACACTTCAAAATGATAACTAAGACTGGAATAACCCACTTAATTTGGGAGATACTAAGTTTATGAGGCGCATTGACCACAACATTATTAAAGAATGAAGATTTCCATATCAGGAAAAAAACCTTTGCACAGTTCCTATCAGGAAAACATCTACTAACATCAAATTACTTTCAAAGTTTCTAATCGGAAATGAGCACCTAGTGACCCCTCTGTAAACAGAGCTCCGGCGGCCTGGTGTGGCGTTCTGCGACTTATCCTTGGGCACACACCTACGTACGCGCTTAACCCTGGGCTTCGTCGATCCTGAGCCTGAGACGAAGCAAGATTCAGATTCTCCATCTGCAGCGCCTATTCGCTTCATTAATACCTACCAACACAATCTCTTCAAATCTTGCTGCTGCTGGAAAACAATAAGGCGAAGCAACGCTTAAAATAGCCCTCCCTAAAGTTCTCAATGGTACCTAATTCTATCTCATGTCATGTCATCTGGAACTGGGAAATGACCTGAATATATATAAATGTAAACGTGATTTGCATTTCATGGCGAATGCAGAGTATGAGGGGAGTGAGAGAGAGAGATTAAAGAAAAGAAAGAATTCAAAGAAATGCAGACGATCTGATAAGAAAAAGTGAAGTCCATGCTCTGGAATTAGGTGACCAGCTAGAACGGACAGACAAGCAGGCAGTCACCACGCAACCGGCGGATTCTAGAATCCCGTCAAACTGGATTGCCCACGTGTCCGTCACCCACACATGCTCCGAACCCAGTCTCTCTCGGGCAACCCGGCGGGCAGCCGGCGATCGGCCGGTAAACAGCAGCAGCGGGAGTTTGGGGTTCCTACTGGCTACACCCGCCTCCAGCCGTGTCGTCTGCATGTCCGCCACCTTGTGAAACCACAAACGCCACCGCCACTGCCACTGCCACTGCCACTGCCAGCCTCTCCCCGCTGTCTATATTTGGCGGAGCGCGCTCGCTCTCTCTGTTATCTCTCTCTATCACTCCCGTTTGCTGCCCGGGGAGCGCATGCTCCGCCGCCGTGTGATTACGAGACGTACGGGCAGGCTTGCGCGCGCTTTGATTGGCCAGCACCATGGGGGTGAGGTGGGGGTTGACTATGCAATCATAATGTGACGTGGTTACGACCTGGGGAAGAGGGTGGTGGGGGTGGGTTAGTTCTCCCAGCGACTACCCTTTGCATTGTCTCACCCCACTCCACTCCACCCCACCCCCGTCTCGTGTAACATGTAATTAGGCTTAGGTTGCCTAATGTGGAAGCATTCTCTCCGTGTAGGTGGGTTAAAAATGTAGGGTTTGTTTCTTGCAAGAAATAGAGATTCAAACAGTTCGGTGGTTAAGTTAGCATGACTTCTGGGTTTTCATATCTACATGGGTTAACTCCATTTTCCGATTTTGGTTCACCGTTTCTAAACAAGCAACCTCTTCCTCTCCTTTCCACATACGTGTGTTGTTTTTGGAAACAGCAGCAACTACATTTTGACATCTACGGTTTTGCACGTAACGTCTCTATAGTTTATATATGTTCATTTTTTTATTTTATTTTACTTCATAACTCATAGACTTTCTTTCCTTATACGTATCTATATGAATTTATTTTCCATGAATACTACCTTCCCATTAAAGGTGTGCATGAGTCTATTTTATGTAAATAAGATTTTGTGCTACCTTTGCAATTAAGCCACTCAGTAATGGCACATAATTTGTGAAGTAATAAATAGAAATAATCTTTAAATAATTAATGATGAAATGTGGATAAATCTTTAAATAATTAATGATGAAATGTGGATAAATTACATTGGTTGGTTCAAAATCTGTTGAATATAATTATTATCAAAAAAATTCTATAATTTATAACGATAGATCAAAGCCAAAATTCTAAAAAATCAACACTAACTTAATTTTTATTGTTGTTATTATTAATTATTTAAATTAGTATTATATATATATATAGTTTAATATTATTATATATCTATATATATATATTAATTATTATTATATTATTATTTATTTATTTATTTATTCAAAATATATATATATATATTTTTGAATAAATAAATAAATAAATAATAATATAATAATATTAAATATAAAATCAAATTTAACTTTTATATAATTTATAATTGAAATAATATTAAACAAACAATAATGTTTAAAAAATGTTAACATTCTTTGTTTGATCTTTTAAATCACATTAAATGTTAAATCCAACAACTCTAACAACTTCCAACAAACACTCACAACTTAATATATTCCTCTTGTGCATAAAGGTTATGAGAAACTAATGTTACATTAATTCTTACAAATACACATCACTCAAATGATATAAAATAATTATCAATTCAAAAATGAAACACACATCATGAAAATTACTTAAAATAAGATTGAATTTAGTTTAAATAATGACTAAAATCAAATAAGATTGAAATTGAAATTAATATTTTCTCATGGGGTAGTCTAACTTGTAGACAAAATGACCTTCTTCACGACATTTTTCTGGTTAATTTTGACCAAAATCCTGGATTTTTTTTTAACTTGAGTTTAAGTTGTTTAATTTGTAAAATTTGAGTGCCCCAAAGAGTTTTTCAAAGTGTTGAATCCATTTATGCATTCAAAAAATGCATTTTAAGCAACAAAAAATCACATTCTTTCATGAAATTTTTTTGATGAAAGAGTCTATTTCGTCGTCTTTTCTTATTATCATGTTGCAAACAATTTGTATTCACACTAAATCACAACATTAACAAAAAATCATATACTTGTTATCATAATATACAAATTAAAATCAATTTGAAATAAATGCCAAAATCCTTTGTGACTTACCATGTTCATAATTCAATAATTTATTTTGTAACGATTGATATGGTGGGCCCCACACCCACATGGCATCTACTTCTTGGTCAATGTATAAGCCAAGTTTCCCTCTTGTGGTTGTCAATGGAGTTGTAATTGTGCCTTTAGTTTTTGTGAAACATCTTGTATACCTTTGGATTTCTTCCTTTTAGGCTTTTATGAGTATAAAAATCCAAACTAGAAAAAATCATTCAATACAATCTATTCATATGTTAGGTTTGTGAATTTGGATTGAGTGTAATATCTTTGCATTTTAATTTGCAAAACTCATTTTATAAATTTGGGGTTTCATTTAATAACAAAAAAATAATAATCCTTTATAGTGTGTAGACTTGAGTATATGAGGTTGTCAGTTTATGATTTCTAACTATTAGGTTTTTAATTGAATTTATTTTGGGCCACTTAGAGTATTGATTATTAACCCTCGCGCCTAAGTTTGCTTCTCATAAGTGACATGTCGAGCTCATATTGTTGTAATGACTTCGACCCTTATTGGTGACTCATTATGTGCCCTAGATATTCTAGGATTTACCTCATTGAAATGAGGGGAGTACTTGGGGCTTCTCCTTGAGTTTTTTTAACCTGGAAAAGAAACCATTAGGTTAACCTTGACTTGGTCAAGGATACCTAAAGGTTGACTTTGATTCTCTCAATAATGGGTTTATCTTAGGTAGATTACATGGCCATAGTATTAGGTAAGCCATGGTATGCACCCTTGATATTTGATATGATGAATCTTATTTAAAGGCTTGGATGTATACCCCATTGTAAGTGCCTCTAGAATTTGACTTCAATAGATTGGCTAAGGATAATAAAAGATATATATATTTAACTAGTTTTCAAAGTAAAGAGTTTCTAGGATAACTCTCTTGCTTGTGTTCGTTATTTTTCTAATAGTTCTAATCTTTAATATGGTAACAAAGCCAAGTAAATACATGGAATCTCCTTTGAAAATGGTTTATGGCACTAGGGTCTATGGAGAAGTGCAATAGTTCATTGGACTCTCATACCGCCATATGGGAGTGTGATATCTAATACCATTAAGGATAAAAGGATTAGAATGACCATTTGCATACCAAATAAAGCTTAAGAGATATGTGTCTTTGTGTAAAGACCATGCCACTCACTTGAAAATATAAATATTTTCTTATGGTTCTTAAATAACTCTTAATGATATTAGTGTATACCTTCCTAGGTTAATACTTTGCCTAATCCTTCCTTTGAGACATTTATATATGCTAGAAAATCTTGATCCATATCTATTATTTTCAGAATAAGAGTCATCATCAATAACTCTTTTTGTTTATGAAATGCTTCCTCACACTACTTAGTCTGTATAAATTTCTTCTTTTTCTTTTGTAGTTTCATAATAGGATTTGTGATCTTTGAAAATCATTCAACAACCATCGATGGCATCCTTCCAAAACCATAAAGCTGCATAATTCAAGTACATTACTAGGGATAAGACTTTCCATGGTTGGTTCTATCTTTTTCAAGTCTACTATGATTCTTTCTCCTAAGATGATAAGTTTTAAGTAATTAATATTAGAACTATATATGGGAATTTAGAAAGTTTTCCATATAACTTATTCTCTCTAAGACATTGTGACACTTCTTGTAGTTTTTTTTCACTCTCTTCCAACATACATGAATATATCAAAATGTCATCCAAAATACTTTCATAAACTTGTCAAGGTAATCTCAAAATACTCCATTAATTAAACTCATGAACACTCTTGGTGCATAACAACAAGGGTAATATTATGAACTCATAAATCCAAATCTTGTTTTGAATATAGTTTTTGGAATATATTCTTCCTTTATTCTTAGTTGATAATATCATGATATTAGATTTATCCTAGAAAATACTATCACTCCTTTCGTCTAATCAAATAAATCATCAATTCTTGGTAATGTATATTAATTTTTAATTGTCTCTCTATTTAATGATTGATATTCGATACAAAGTGTCCATGATTTTTCTTTCTTCTTTATGAATATCACTAATACTCTCCATAATGATACACTTGGTTGTATATATCCCAAATCTAAAAGTTCTTGTAATTACACCTATAATTATAACAAATCTAGTGTTGTTACATGGTAAGGAGTCTTTGTCATATGTTTCATTCACTATTTAAGTTTAATTGTGAATTCTAATTCTCTCTCTCTCTTTTTTAGGGTGGTTCACGAACACTAACTAGCCGCTACATCCGCGGGAAAATCCAAGTAAATCAACCCAAAGGGACCTACCCATCAGCTAAAATAGCAAGGCCTAATCACAAGGGAATCAAGGAGATTTGACCCCATGAACTCCCGACATGCGAGGTACTTAGCAACAAGAACTCGACCAACTGAGCTATCCATTGGGGCTGTAAATTCTAATTCTCTTTTAGGTAGTAATCTACACAATTCATTTGGAAATATAATTGGGAACTATGATAATATTGAATACTATTCTAAATTCATTAAATCCTTTTTCTCATTCATGAATATTATAACACATAATTTACATTTCTCGTACTCCACTTAATTTTTAATGCTAAAATAAACCATAGTGACACTCCTATGTTCTTCTTGAATACAATTTATTTATGACATGTGTTATCTATGTAAAATAAATCTTCTTATTCCTACAATATAATACTAGTTCATTCCCAAATCCGGGTGACGTGACAAACGTGCTATCCCAAGGCGTGCGATGACGCAACTGGCATGGGATCAACAGCGCCATGATAGGCAAGCCGCACCATGACGCTACAAGTTTCAGTTCAGGGCGTTAATGTTTCATATGGTGGCCAGTGTGACCTCAATCAGAGAGGCACGACCATAAATCCTCCACAGAGCCTTCACCCTCTCATTTCACCCCTTGCTCTCCAGTGCAGTTCTATCGCAACTCTCCTCCCTGGCTTGGTGTGCTCTCTATACCTCAGCCCAGTCTCCTACTTCGCTTTCATCTCTATGGAGCCAAGTTAGTGACAAAAGCCTCATAGAGGCAACATCAGGGGCACCCTTCCTGCTAGGCTGACCAGGGACTCAGCTAACAGATTCTTCCACTCTGAAGAAGATCCCTCCTCTGCCCCCTTCACTTAGTCTACCCCCTTTGCTCAGTTTGCCCCCTTTTCTCACTCTGCTGCCATGACTTCTGATTGCTCCTTCGCCTCTATAGCTCCTTCTGATTCACTTTCATCCCCCCTCATCTCCTTTGCTAAGCCCTCCATGTCGCCCCTACCCAGAGTCAAGCGGAAATACTGCAAATCCACCATCCCCCACCCCTTAATGCCTCCTCCCAAGAAGTTGGAACGTCTGCCTGTTAAGGCCTCCTCCATGTACATTCCCAACCTTTGGTGTTACACTACAGGTGGCTAGAGCAGGTGCGATGAGAATAAAGCACCGCAAAAGGTCGCTCACATATTCACGGAGGTGGAAGAGGAAATAGCTCATATCTATGGGTGTCCAGTGACAAAGGAAGAACTGGCGAAACCTGAAGCAGTTCAACATGGGGAAGCAAGCAAGAACTGGAGGTTTTTGCACCACAGTTCACTTCTGGACATACTTGATATCTGTAGTTTTTTTAGTTTTACTTAGTGTTTTAGTGAATATAGATGTTTCAGACTTTTCTAGACAATCTAAGGGATGGTTTCCCTATCATGGGCATCCCCTCCTTTTGATATTTTGGAGACAATTATGAGCAGGAATTGGATAAATTCCTCAGCTCAGACCATGGAATGTAATATATTTTGTTAATCAATAGAATTTAGAATAGCTTACAAAAAAAAATACTAGTTCATGGTTCTCTAACCATTCCATTCCTATTAGTATGTCATAAGTTCAAAAAATAGTAAAACATAGAGATATCTAGGCTACACATACATCTCAATTAATTTTATATTCTTTTACTAAATTTCCTACTTCCTATTTCACTCTTCAAGTCATATCTATTTCATTAAAATCTTCTTGACCTATTTCTTTTATTTTTAATTTTGACAAAGAAGTATGAGAAATGAAGCATTTAGTTGCTCTTTGATCTTTTAACTTGAAAAAATTAGTCTCCAACACTGGGATGACATTTGACTTGGTGGTTATTCATTGCCGCATAAATCTTATGGGTTATACCCCAATTTCCATCATTTCACTCTACTCCCTATTAGCTCTTGACTCTATGCTAGAGGACATGCTCTCTAAAAATTTGGCCCTCCACATATACCAAACCCCCTCTCACAAAGTAACTACCCCACTAAGAAAAGGTAGGTCTACTTCTATGATGTGTTAATCAAGTATGTTACATCAATGGTCGATATGTTGGTCTCTAGTTCCCTATTTATTGTATCTAGGTACTCATAACTAGCCCAAGGGAACGTATTTGTGTATTATTATAGGTTCTGATGTACTAATTGGTTGACAGTCTATGTGCTCTTGACCCTAAATGTATCGATGATCCAAACTAACCACCACCGACAAGTTTCTCCTCAAGTTATGATAGCCCTTTGAACTACCTCACGTAAGGTATGAGGAATCAATATCCTTATATTGGCTCTAGTATAATAATTCATCAAATATACAAACTTGTTGAATCACAAATTTTTAGTATTCAAACATGGTGCATAAATCAACAGTTCGATGTACCTAGCCTCATACTCAAACACTCACATGTTACCTTATCTTTGCGAGTTAAATTCATTTATTTTTCTTTTAATAATTATTTAAAAATGCAGCATTCTTTAAAACACTCCTAAAATTACTCCCATGAAACTTTGGACAAATCCCCACCTAATTATGGTAATAGTGTCCTCCACCACAATAAGGCACTTCCCTTTAACTAGAATATGTCCATTTGTATTTTGAAGTTGGAGGTATAATTCCTCAAAGCAAAGCATATAACATTTTCCAACTAGTCTTTCATTGCTTGTCCATTTGTAGATCCCCAAAACTCTAGAGATATCCCCTTTTCTAGTTCTATATGCAAATTATTGCTTGAAGGATTTTTTGATCCTTCAACATGTGTAGATATTCCTCCCTCTTCCCTTTCTAGTATATTCATTGATGCATCAGGCATCCTCTAAAATGACCACATTATGGTGATTACCTCTCTTGCAACTACAAGTCCCTATTCTTGAACATGTTGCTCTCCTTTAGGAAGAAAGTGTGAAGGTGTAGGTTATGGTGAGGGATGTGTGCCTTCACGTTTGATGATCCTACCTCTCCTTCCTCTTTTGTCCACAACTACCTCAAGGTATAAGAAGAAAAAAAATAACTTTCAGATAATTAACCTTTGATCCACTAAAATAAACATTAATAAAAATTTATTAATAGATTCAAGGCTAAGTGTACTAATATCACTCAATCTGCCATATAACACCCTTCTTGATATTAACCTCTCAATCTTAATATCACTTCTCTAGAACTAGTAAATACTTTTGCACTGCACAAGTTCATATAAGAGAGGATAATTAACTAAAAAAACACCAAACATTTGTTTTTGTTTAACAAATAATATAACTTTGTATACCTATAGGCTTATTTTAGCCTCGAGCCACTAGATCGGGTATTTTACCACATGTACAACACAACTATGCCAACATCTCATCATTGAAAATAAAAGAGACCAAAATATAGAGACCTATGGATATTTCAAGGAAATTCATTGAGTATTTGACATGGATCAAGTGCACTATATACTAAAAATGTGTAAGTCTTTCAAATAAAAACAACAAAAAAAGAAAATTGCACATACCTTGAAGTGTAGTAACTCTAAATATGCAGATTTGTGTAGTGAAACTGTAAGGGAAATTGGATCCTCAAAGAGTTTCAAAGTACGATGCACAAGCCATGACCACTTGGCCGGTTGAGAAAATTTAAAGGTAATGAGACGAACTTTTTAACACATTTGTACATTATGAACACATCTTTATACACGACGGTGTTGTTAAAGATCCTCTCGACTGATACCTTGTTATTTTTAATAACAAGGTTGTTACCACTCTATTGAAAAGATTAAAAGTCTTGCTCCTGGTCCAATAAAATAGACATCTAAACATCTTCATAGGATAAGTGGGTGAACATCTAAACATCTTCATGGGACAAGTTTTTTAAATGAAAAAATTTGGTAAAATCTAAGAGAATCCCATAAAATGTGGTTAGCATCTTTATTTCTTCATAGGACAAGTTTTTTAAATGAAAAGGCTTGGTGAAATCCAAGAGAATCCCATAAAATGTGATTAGCATCTTTATTATTCATCCCACTAACTGTGTTGGATTTTTCACAACCATCTATCTCTTATAACGTAGAAATAGTAAAAGATATCATAGACATGTCAACGTTATCTACCAAATTCACTCTCACATTATTTATATTTCAGTTACTTTAAACTTTATTTAATTATGTAGTTACATTTTGGTAAGAATCTCAATTTTTATGAATCATTTAAATCTTCTAATGTATTTACTCAATTAATCATATAATTCTGGTACAATATGTATTTACTCAATTATTCATATAATTTTTGTACAATATGATTAGGTTCAATTAATCATATAATTCTTGTACGATATGATTGGGTTGAGAGGTTCATTCTCTAGCTTAGTATAAGAGAAATATGTAAGTATGTTCGTTCTTAATTTTGAGTTGATAAATGTCCTTTAAAAAAAATATGTTTGCCCTCAAAGTACAAGGAGAAATATGTAAGTATGTTCGTTCTTAACTTTGAGTTGATAAATGTCCTTTAAAAAAATATGTTTGCCCTCAACTTTGAGTTGACAAGTGTCTCTTAAAAAAAATTTAAATAAAAAAAATATTAATTACAATTAAAAAAAAAACAAAAATGAAGATACATGTTTTACTATAACTAGCAACCATAAATCGAATATTTAGATGTCTATATGAAATCTCATAATCTTATATCAACTTTATGGCTTTTTTTTATAAAATTTTTAGTCAATTTTATTTGAAATAGAGAAAAAATGAATTTCCCAATTAAATTTTAAAGACATTGAATCTATTTTAAATATATATATATATATATATATATATATATATATATATATATATATATATATATATATATATATATATATATATATATTACAGATCTAGTCACTTTAGATGGATCAAATTTTTGGTTTGCAAATTTTTTATTTAATTTTTCCACACTAAAAGAAGTTTGCACCTCAAGAAATTTGGTCCCTCTCAATACTTGCTAGATGAATGATTAAAATGGATATATATTGATTATAACATATGTTATATCAATTTATAAAAAAAATTATAAAAAATATACTTCTTCATCTATTTTTTTTTTGGTATAAATATAACCTTGAGACTTGATTCATAAAAGTAAATTAAGTAAAATATAATATATACCATAAGTGCTTTAATATATAATTTTCATTATATTTTTAAATAACAATTAGCTGACTTATTACTTTTATTGTTACTGAATATCCAAAATATTAAAAATTAATTTATATTATATAATATCATATCAATATATTGGTTATATTTATATTGCAATCTTATAAAAAAAAATTATAATTTAAGTCTTTAATTAATTGCTTTTAATAATAGTTTTTAGACATTATAATTAAAAAAATAAATATACTTAAATTAAAATTTCATTATATTAATTTTTTAATAATTTCAAATTTATATAAATATATATAACATCATCTTTAATTATTATTTAATATAACTATTCAATATATTTCTACAATATTAAAAATTAAGATTTAATAATTTTGTTTTTATTATTAATATAACAATGTATATTATAGAATACCATTTTATATTTATAAGGACGATCATTTGACTTTAACATCTACCTCTGACTAAACTATATCATTACGCCTATTACTTAATAGTGAAATAAGGATTTCTTAAGGAACAAAATCGGTATTATTATCGACAAGATCTTATATAATTTAAAACAATTAACTAACAAATTTTAAGCTTTATAAACATTAAATGTTGGCCATATGTATAATCTACGAGTTAAATAATTGATCAAATGTATACTAATAATCAGTCTCGGAACTTAGACATAACGAGACTTAAACATTTGAATAACGAACATAAAATTTAATACTTACAACTTTACATTCATATTTTTTTATCGGTTTGAGTTTAATTATATGTTTTAGATGGATGAAATTTACATAATTATTTGTTGAAATTGGAAATAAGAAGAAGCTTATAATTTAATTTTTCCTTAATTAAACTAGAAGGAAATTGTAATTCCACATCACATGATAACTTGTACAAGTTAATTGAGTTGGGAAGACTTAGTTAGCTCAGTCAATTCGAGTTGGGTGTCAAACTTGGGGCACATAAAGTTCTCTCTAAGTTTTAGGGGGTCCAATTATAGTTTATTTTGAGTTGTAATTGTTTAACATAATTATTTTAGTTAAAATCAGTTTAACTAGTTCTAACTGATGGAGGAGCTAGTGAGGGGTCTGGTGAAAAAAATATGATTTAATTCACACATAGTGATCAATCAGATAACTGATAATTCGTTATAAATAGTTTTTTCATGTTAGTTTTGAGGAAGACCTAGTTGATATTGGATTAAAGGGAACTATACTATTAGTTGTATAATTAGAAAATTGTACAGGTCATGCATGAGGTCAGCAAGATGCCTTGGATGTATGGCACAAGCAATTATTGGGAATTTACTAATTAATAGGGGCTCAATTTCCCTAGGGATTGCGCAAG
The DNA here is from genome assembly GCA_034641835.2 of Pinus albicaulis. Classification (NCBI taxonomy): domain Eukaryota; kingdom Viridiplantae; phylum Streptophyta; class Pinopsida; order Pinales; family Pinaceae; genus Pinus; species Pinus albicaulis. The sequence continues at coordinate 872,192,832 of CM076579.1, forward strand.
CAAGGCTGGGTATCCAGAGGCAAGAAATTGGTTAAGAATTGGGCCAAACTTGCTTGGATTAGAGTGAGATAGTCAAAGATAGCTCTCAAGCCTGAGAGAAGCATTATATTGTCTCATATTCTTGACTTTATGCAATATACAGATAACGGGGTTTTTAGCTAAGACTTTCCCCAGATAAATCTTTGTGTTGTGTGATTGAAATTCTTTCTCTTTATTGTTCATGTAATTGGGCGATTGTAATTGGTTTCCGCAATTTTTAGAATAGATTCAAGTATTTTTTTAATCATACTACGAGAACAGTTGAATCTATATGGATTTTCTACATGGTATCCAAGTAGGAATCACTATAGAAGAGAAGAAACAGGGTTTGTTTTTAATAGGTGAATCGAATTTGCATATTTATTCTTCAGGACTAGTAGCAAATCAAGATGTCTTTCTACGGATTGAGACTCACATATGCCCTTGAGGGTAGTTTGAATTACATATCTTGGAAGGATAGGATGGAGGCAGTGTGCCAAAATTTGCAACAAGAAACAATGAAATTGGCATCCAGAAATAAAATCTAGAAAATGGCACCCAGAAATGGTTACCATGTGAGGCTTTTGATTTAATAATCCTTAAGTAAATTAAAAATATATTGTAATGTTATCTCATAACAACTAAGTGTGATAGACTTGGTTATCTCAATAATTTTGAGTTGAGGGTCAAAGGATAGGCATGTAGAGTGATTCTATTAGTTACGTGGTCCAGTTGCAGTTGTAGCACTAGTGTGGTGTGAGTGGGATTAGTTAACTCACATTAATTGAGTTAAAATCAATTTAACTAGTTCTAACTGATTTATGAGCTAGTGGAAGATCAACTGAATTAAAATAGATTTAATTCACAAGTAGTGATCTACCAAGTAATTGATGATTCACTATTAATAGATGCATGCATGTCAATTCTGATGGAGACCTAGTTGAGATGAATGTTTAAGACAAGTAAACTATCAGTTGTATTTTTTGGCGAACTGCCCAGGTGCAGTTATAAAGTCAAAGGAAGGCTCCATAGGGATTGCGCAATCAAGGAAGGCTAATTATCATATTTAATAGGGATTGTGTGAGAAAGAGCAGGCTAATAAAGGGCTGAGAATTGGCTAAGTTTTGGTCAATTTTGCGTAAGAATTGCTAAACAGTTTTGAGCAAGATCAGAGTGAGATAGTCAGGATAGTGCAACATTTTCTTAATGTGAGAAAGAATTGTATTGTTTAATGATTCTTTGACTATGTACAATATATGATAGAGGGGTTTTGAGCAGGTGCTTTCCCCAAGAACATCTTGTGTTGTGTGACTAATAATTTCCTTTCTCTTACTTGCATGTGACTGAGCGATCATGTTTTATATTCTACAAATATTGTAGAAGGATTTAATATCTTGATTTAGTACATTGCATGATCAGATTGAGTCCATTGATATAATTTATACATGGTATTATAGTTGTGTTAGATATTTACTACACAGTGTTGAAGGACAATGGGTTGAAGGAATTCATAGACAGTGATATTCCTAGGCCCATAGCAACAAATGTTCAAAATCTTGATGCATGGAAGACGAATGTAGCAAAGGTGAGAAGGATTATATTAGAAGGAGTTTGAGATCATATTTTATTGAACCTACATGGAAAGGTAACTCCATATGCTATGTGGAATGCCTTAACATATTTTTTTGAGAACAAAAACGACCACATGAAGCTTGCGCTGAAGGACAAGCTCATAAAAATCAAGATGGAGAAGAGTGACACGATACCAAAATACTTTCTGAAGTTCTTTCAATGTCGAGATGAGCTTGGAAGTGTTGGTGTGATAGTTTCTGAGGATGATCTGGTGAGCCTAACACTTCTAGGCCTTCCCAAGAGTTGGCACAACTATCAGGATTTGGTGAATGGGAGGGAGAAGCTACTAGAGTGGGAGTGATTGTAGTCCGACTTGGTACAAGAAGAGATTAAGTGGAATGCTAGAGATAGATCCTCATCAAAGAATGATGATGAGGAGAATTTTTCCTTGGCTGGAAAGGCAAAGAAAGTGAAAGGGAATGTGTCTCATTCCAAATCAGATTCTAGTCCATAGGAAAGAAGAAAGACTTGTCGGAGATAAAAAAAATTCACTGTCATAAGCTTGGACACTATGCTACAAAGTGTCCGCACAAGAATAACGACAAGAAGCCCTTAAAAGGAGCAGAAGGTGAAGCACTTGCTTCACAGTTCAAGTTGGATTTCACTCTCATCGTATGCATGGTGTCATTGGTGATGAGTTATGTGTGGTACTTGGATAGTGGAGTTTCAATCCATATGGCTGAGAACAAAGAATTCCTTAGTAACTTGGAGGAGAAGGATCTCTAGATGCACATCGAGATGGGAGATGATGAGAGGTATAGCACAACCAACATAGGTAGAGTTACTTTTTAGAGGGAGTCTGGTACTCCTCTCACATTAAAGTATGTCATGTATGTTTCTGGTTTAAAGAAGAATTTAGTTTTAGTTGCTATGTTGGAATACCATGGCTATGATGTGATATTTAGAAAATGAAAGGTGTTCCTTCGTCACAAAGTGATGGGACAGGTGAAGAAGATTGGGGTTCGGGTAAAGAACCTCTACAAATTAAATGTAGAATATTGTGTTTCCTTGAGCATAAAATCATAGAAGGTGCATAGTCGAGACATTGGTGAGTTATGGCATAGAATATTTGGCCATATACACCATGGCACTTTGAATATCATGCAACAGATTTCTATAGGACTTCCCAAGGGCGCACTTAAGTAGCGATATACATGCAAAGGGTGTACATTGGGGAAGTACACCAAATCCACCTTTCATGATAAGGAAAGCTGAGCAAATACGATCCTTGAAAATTTTCACTTAGATGTCTGTGGACTGTCCTCGACAATCTCCACAGAAAAACACAAGTATTATGTGATTTTTGTAGATGAATTTTCACGCAAGTGTTGGATATTCTTCATGTAGAAGAATGATCAGACTTTCTCAAAGTTTTGTGAGTTCAAAGCACTTGTAAATAAAGATACAGGGAAGAAGGTGAAGGCTTTCGAGAGCGAAAATGGTGGAGAATATGTCTCAAACGAATTCAAGAAATTATGTGCTTCAGAAGGAATTCAACGAGAATTGACAGCACCTCATAACCCACAACATAATGGGGTTGCAGAAAGGAAGAACATCACTATTGTGGGAGCATCACGAGTGATGTTTCATGATCAGGGCCTACCATTTCATTTGTGGGTTGAAGCATGCAACACAACAATATTTGTGCAGAAAACAAGTCCTCATTGGATACTTTGCATGGGTACAACAGAGGAAGATTTTTCAGGTAAGAAACCAGATGTGGCGCATTTTAAAATTTTTGGTTCATCATTTTATTTCCATGTGACCAAAGATGCGAGGAAGAAGCTAGAGCCAAAAAATGAGTTGGAAATAATTGTGGGGTACAGTGATACACCTCACAACTATTGGATGTACTTTCATCACAAGATGAAAGTGGTCAGAAGAGATGTGAAATTTGATGAAGAGAAAGCCACGGAAATTTCCCTTGAGAGGGAGCTTTAGTTGCATGCAGTTGAGGAGGTCTTAGCTCCAAAAGAAGAACCTCAATATGTGGAGTAGCCATAAGCATAGAAACAGAGATTGGAAGCACCCACTCATGTAAATACATCATGATATGGAAGGAAGCACATGAGAAAGGCTGACATGTTGGTGCTTGATGCTAGAGAGAATGTGGGAGCACCCACATCACAACGCAGGCAGAGAAGGTCCCCAGAGTGGTACACTGGCTACATGGATCTTATGAGTGAGAGTGTAGAGATAAAGCCATCCTCTTTCGAGGAAGCAGTGCAACAACCAGTTTGGGTTGATGCTATGGTTGAGGAGTATGACTCCATTATAAAAAATAGTGCATGGGAAGTTGTCCCAAGACCATAGGGGAAGTTAGTTGTAGGATCCAGGTGGATCTACAAAGGTTAAGTACGAAGCAGATGGGAGTGTGGAGAAACACAAGGCCAGATTTGTGGCCTGAGGGTTCTCTTAGGTGGAGGGAATTGATTATGAGGAGACCTTTGCACCAATCGCAAGGTACTAGTCAATCAAATCCATTGATCCAAAAAATATTTTTCTTGAAATGTGTTAAAGAATTACATGTGAAAATTACAGCTTTAAACAAGAAAATTTAAAGGCATAAACATAAGAAGAGAGAAGCAATTAACATCATGACAAAAGACACATAATCGATATCGGAGTTCGTCCTTGAGGGACTATGTCTCTGGGCCTTGCTCAAATAGTGGGGAGGCCCTTTTTCATTAAGTGGAAAAAAATGAAAGTACAAGTATAAAATGGGAAATTACACCCTTATACCTCCATAGATGAAAGTGCTCGAAAATTGAAGACCTTTGATGAAGAAATAGACAACACCATTGGATTTGTGGCATCGCATAGTGCATAATCCATATAAAAGTTTCCTGAAACTAACAAAGTGAAAATCCGACCCCTCTTGAAAATGGCTCAGATCATGGTTCCGCCCCCTCCTACACAGTGCTACTGGTTCCACTGTCTCGATTTCCATGCCGGCTCTTGGCTGCCTGGGCACATTGCTGAAATGAAGGTTTATATAATGAAAAGTTGGTGGAATTCCCAAAGGAAGTCGTTAGTTACATTGGTTAGGATCCATATTAGGAGTGAGGGGGTTGGGTGGTCAAACCCCGCCCCCTCCGTAATTATCTGGAATCTTGTTTTATTAACTGTGCATTTGTTTTTTTTAAATAGTCGTTGTATTAAATTGAGGATAGGTGTATGTTTAGGGGGCCGAGCCCGCATTGGGCGGCCCACCCCCATATCCGCTGGCCTCCGTTATACATGTGGCATGGGGTAAGGTTGGTGGAGGGTTAACAACCCCCGAGCCCATTAATATGGTTGGTCACCGTATCAGGTGGAGGGTTGGGGCCGTGGGGTAACAGCCTTTGTCCCCACCCAATTTATATTGAACGTTGTTGTGGGTTGTGTGGGCAGCAGGGTCATGGCCATTGACCCCCTTATTTTAATAATATTTGTTGTCATGCGGTTGGGGTAGGGCGGGGGTCATGACCCACCTTACCCTTTTTTAAATATTTTTTTAGTTTTTTTAAAACTAGTTGGTTCCTTCAAATCTTCTGGATTTTTGACAGAAAGAGACAATTTAACGATCCCACAAATTATCCTGGAATCCGGTGGCCACAAAACTTCCAATTTGTTGCCTCCTTAAGCTGCCAAGTCACCAAGTTAACCCTCAAACTTTGACTGCTCTTAACTCCTTCATACAAACTCAGAATTCATTGTCGTCTACGTCATTGGAATCAGAAAGATGAGATATTCAACTTGACATTAAGTTTGCCACATTCTAGACACTTTGATTTTTGAGCCTTTGTACTTAAGCCACTTGTACTTGGACCTATTTGATCCACCTGGATCATTCCTCCCCACTAAAGAGCTTTTGGACCCCAAAAGCATTAACACTCTCAGCAAACTGCTTGTGTCCTTTCCAAACCACAATTTCAATCCTCTCTACATGAAACTAGTACATCATTTGCAACCATGCACACCACACATGACTCAACAACTCCTTCTTGCCAAGAGTTTATAGCACACACTCATTGGGCAAGGATTACATAAAAGAAAAAACAATCAATATCTCAACTACTCATAAGGAAATGCCAAAACATCATCGTTGTGTTTCAAAGTGATGGGAAACACATGACCATGTTAACATTTACTTGCAAAATATGATTTACAAATGTGCCAACACACTAAGACCCCTAAAAGAACCATATTTTACTTAGTAAGGTATATGGATCATCCCCCTATGGAGGATCTGCCGGTGGAATAGCTTCGAGGACTAGACTCTGTATGGATGCTCTTTGGTCTTGACGTGTTTGACATGCAGGTTTCTGGGGTTCATTCTGGTTTTGATGATTCTTCCTCCTCCATACCTTCTGTATCATCTTGGAACGCCTCCTCCTGATGTGCCTCTGATAAGTGCCCATGAATCCCTCATTGTCACTGAGGTGTGAGGAAGTTCTTTCATCATTAGTTGTTGGTGGGTCGCTGGTTGTTTTGGAGCTTTCTCCCACTTCCTTGCTGGTGTATCCGAGTCCTGCATGACGCGGAAATTCCTCAACTTCTACCGGGTTTATGATACCGTAGCCATTGATTCCAAGGCCCTTTCCCTGATACCCCATCTTCTTTAGCAGTTTGGACCCGATCCCTGTAGTTTTCAAAAGCAACAAATTCATCATCATGAAAAGTACATGAAATTGAAAGGTTTCTTTTTACCTCGGGTTGGTTATGTCACACTTTTTCCAAGGCCTCATCCTTAACTTGTAACTAGCGTAGTAACATTTGTTTTTCTTCCCTTGCTTCCTGTAGAAGCCTTCTTAGCTCAACATTTTATACTTGGATGCCTTGGTTAATCTCTTCAAGTTGTTGGAACTCTGCTGCAGTAAGTGTCCTTTTCATCTTTGGTACACTATCTGTTGATATTTTTGTTTCATCGCCTTAATCGGAACCAAAGCCTATGGGTACTTCTGCTGTGATCCCAAACGCTGCAAGCTTCATTTCATCGCCAGAATTGGACCCTAGATCAATTGGTCTACCTAGTTAAAATCCTTCAGTTGTGACCTTTTCATCTTCCTCAGATTCATAATCTTGGTTTTGTTGTATGGTGGTAGCAGTCTTCTGCTTCCCCTTTTTGTCATTTCTCTCAAGTCTCAACTCAGGGTGCAACTTCCAGCAATTTTAGTCGTTGTGTCCCTCTTTTTCACAATGTGTGCAAGAGGGCTTTGCTTCCCTTCTTTTGGTTGCAACAATCCTTTTTGGTTGGTCACTTTGTTCATGTGCCCCCTGCTTTCTATGTGCATTGCCTTCACACTGGCCTCATCGATGGTAGGAGGCTCAAACAACAATAATTAATGTCTTATGTAACTATGTAATGACCCAATGTACTTAGTTACAACTTCAAGTGATTCTAATGAAATGCCTAAACTTAGTGCTCGTTTTCTAAATTCCTCGGTAAAGCTTTGCACGTTTTTTCCTTTACCTTGCCTTAGGTACTCCCACTCCATTAAGGATTTTTGCTTATAACCCAAGGGATAGAATTTATCTTTAAGTGCAACAATGAAATTTGACCATGAGGAAAGGAGGTTACCCAAATTATTGTTTCCTTGAAGTTTTCTCTCCCACCAGATGAGAGAGGTGCCATTCATTCGAAGAGAAACCAACTGGATCTTTGCCTCGTTCTTCACAATCTGCTGAATCCTGCAGTAGACTTCAAACTGCCTAATCCAGTTGTTAATTTTCTCTGCATAAATTTCACCATTATACATTGGTAGATCAAATTTGACATCTAACTTAAAGAAAGGTTTATTAGATGCATTTCTTGAATTCCTATTATGATGGTGAGAAGAGGAGGAATAACTTTCACTTGCTGGAGGAGAAGGAGGTGGATCTCCTCCATTATCTCCATGCCTTGAACCTTTTCCTTCTGAAGCATTCTCTCCTGCTTTCTCTAGTCTCTCAAGTCTAGAGAAAAATTTCTCAACCCGATCTGCCATGTTGTAGAAGGTCTTGCGGAAGTCGAGCTCCTCTTCATTTCGAACATCGTCATCCATGTTCCTTCTCTGATGTGCACGTCTCGCTTTAGGATCAAAAGACTGTAGAACCTCTTTGTATCTTCGTAGCCTGTTTCTAATTAGCATAAAAGCATGTAATTCACATCCAAAAACACCTGCTCTAATATCACTTGATCCAAAAAATCTTTTGCTTGAGATGTGTTAAAGAATTACATGTGAAAATTGCATATTTAAACAAAATAATTTAAAGGCATAAACATAAGAAGAGAGAATCAATTAACATCATGAAAGAAGACACAAAATTGATATCGGAGTTCATCCAGGAGGGACTACGTCTCCGGGCCCTTCTCAAATAGTGGGGAGGCCCTTTTTCATTAAGTGGAAAAAAATGAAAGTACAAGTATAAAATGAGAAATTACACCCTTATACCTCCATAGCTGAAGGTGTCCGAAAATTGAAGACCTCTGATGAAGAAATGGACAACACCATTGGATTCGTGAAGTCGAGTAGTGCAAAATCCATATAAAATTTTCCTGAATCTAACAAAGTGAAAATCTGACCCCTCTGGAAAATGGCTCAGATCATGGTTCTACCCCCTCTTGCACAATGCTCATGGTTCCACTGTATCTTTTTCCTTGCCCGCTCCTGGCTGCCTAAGCACACTACTGAAATGGAGGTTTATATAATGAAAAGCTGGCGGACTTCCCAAAGGAAGTCATAGGCTGCATTGGTTAGGATCCATATTAGGAGTGAGGGGGTCGAGTGGTCAAACCCTGCCCCCTCCGTAATTATCCAAAATATTGTTTTATTAACTGTGAATTTGTTTTATTTTAAGCACCCGTTGCATTAAATTTAGGATAGGTGTACGTTCGGGGGGGTTGGGCTCGCATTGGGCGGCCCGCCCCCATACCCTCCGACCTCCATTATACATGTGGCATGGGATAAGGTTGGCTGTGGGTTAACAACCCCCACCACCATTAATATGGTTGGTCATTGTATAAGGTGGAGGATTGGGGCCGTGGGGTCACAGCCGTTGGCCCCATCCAATTTATATTAAATGTTTCCATGGGCAGTGGGGGCAACGCGGTCATGGTCGTTGACCCCCTTATTTTAATAATATTTTTTGTCATGCGGTTTGGGTAGGGCGGGGGTCACAACTCGCCTTACCCTTTTTTAAATATTTTTTTATTTTTTTAAAAACTAACTTGTTACTTCCAATCTTTCAGATTTTTGACTGAAGGAGACAATTTTACCATCCTACAATTTCACCCGTGATCCGGCCGGAGTTGTTCGGGATCCGGTAGGAAAAGCTTCCAATTTGTTATCTCCTTAAGCTGCCAAGTCACCAAGTCAACCCTTGAACTTTGACTGCTCCTAACTCCTTCATACAGACTCAGAATTGAGTGTCATCTACGTCGTTGGAATTAGAAAGACGAGATCTCCAACTTGACATTAAGTTTGCCACATTCTAGAAACTTTGATTTTTGAACCTTTGTAGTTAAGCCACTTGCACTTGGACCTATTCGATCCACATAGATCATCCCTCCTTGCACTTTAAACGCAGATGGGATGGTAGATACATCACATGGATGTAAATATATCATTCCTCAATAGAGTGATTGAGGAAGAGGTGTACATTGAGCAGCCGGAAGGTTTTGATACCTTCGACAGAGAGTCACATGTGTGCAGACTCAAGAGAACATTGTATGGATTGAAACAAGCACCTCATGCTTGGTATACCAGGATCGACAACTACTTCACTAGGTTTGGCTTCACTAAGAGTGAAGCAGATGAAAACCTTTACCATATTGTGGTAGAAGGTAAAATTTTGATCATTTTACTTTATGGTGATGATTTGATACTGACAGGTGACGGGAAGCTCATCAAGTCTTGAAAATAGTATCTTGCAAGAGAATTTGAGATGAAGGATATCTGGATCTTGCATTATTTCCTGGGATTGGAAATTTTGCAAAGAGATGGGGAGCTATTTGTATCTCAGGGAAAGTATTCCAACAAGATTATGAAGAAGTTCCACATGGAGAGCAACAAACCCATGGAGAATTCTCTAGTAGGAAACTGGAGGAAGGAGGATGCTACTTTAGGCAAAGTATTATATGCTACCATCTACAGGAAGCTCGTGGTTTCACTCATGTATTTGGTTAACACACAACCAAACATATGCTATATGGTTAACCAACTTAGTCAAGATATGGTTAAGCCTTCCAAGCTCTTTTGGAATGCAAGAAATCATGTTTTGAGATACCTCAGAGACATTATAGAGTTTGGGTTATGGTAGAGGTGGACAAAGGGAGTGAAGCTTCAAGGTTTCACAGATGCAGATTGGGCAGGGATTCCATCTGACAGGAAGAGCACGTCAGGGGGCATCTTCAACATTGGATCAACAACAGTTTCCTCATACAACATGAAACAAAGATCAGTTGCACTCAGTTCAACAGAGGCAAAGTACATGGCTACTAATCAAGCAACATGCAAGGCCATTTGGATGAGGAAGATACTTGTTGGCTTGTTTGGTCAATAGATGGATCTAACGGTGATTTATTGTGATAAACAAAGTTGCATCAAACTCTCAGTTAATCCAATTTTTCATGACAGGTCCAAGAATATTGATATCTGGTATCACCATCTCAGATATTGTGTGAAGAGAAGGATTATGTCACTTTCAAGAGGAAAATTCGAGTTCCACAGAGGCAAGATCGGGGTAGCAGAAAATCCCTTTCTTGTTGAGAGGGTGTCACGTTGAAATTGGCAACAAAAAGAGGCTTCTAATTTAATTTTCCCTTTATTAAATTAGAAGGAAATTGTAATTCTACATCACATGACATCTTGTATGAATTAAATAAGTCAGGAAGACTCAGTTAGCTTAGTCAATTCGAGTTGGGGGTCAAATTGGAGGCATGTAGAGTTCTCTCTAAATTTTAGGGGGCCCAGTTACATTTTATTTTGAGTTGTAGTTGTTTAAATTAATTATTTGAGTTAAAATCAATTTAACTAGTTCCAACTGATGCAGGAGCTAGTGAGAGGTATAGTGAATTAAATCTGATTTAATTCACATGCAGTGATCATTCAGATAATTGATAATTCTCTATAAATAGTTGTTGCATGTCAGTTTTGAGGAACACTTAGTTGAGATTGGAGTTAAAGGGAACTACACTATCAGTTGTATAATTAGAAAATTGTACATGCCATGCATGAGGTTAGAAGGATTCCTTGGATGTATTGCACAATCAATTATTGGGAATTTTCTAATTAATAGGGGCTCAATTTCCCTAGGGATTACACAAGCAAGGCTGAGCATCCAGATGCTAGAAATTGGTTAAGTATTGGACCAAACCTGCTTGGATCAGAGTGAGAGAGTCAGAGATAGTGCAGAGAGCTCTCAAGCCTAAGAGAGGCATTGTATTGTTTCATATTATTGACTTAATGCAGTATATAGATAACAAGGTTTTTAGCTGAGACTTTCCCCAAATAAATCTTTGCATTGTGTGATTGAAATTCTTTCTCTTTCTTGTTCATGTGATTGTGTGATCGTAATTGGTTTTCACAATTTGTAGAATATATTTAAGTATTTTGTGTAATGTTCCAAAATTTTCATGCAGAAAATTGGAACATTAATTTTTGCTAATTTCACATAGGTGGAGAATAAATGGGTAAGGAGACCCATGAATAATGAAAAGCACAATAAAATCCCTCATATTATTAGAAGCGATCATTTTTGTATTTGATTTCACACCTCCATGTGTGAAAGGGGGCTATTTTGCAAAGTGGCTAGGTCAAGTTGACCAAAGTCAAACTGCACAGGCTATGAGGTGGAAAGCACATTGTGGTACAACGCAATAGAGAAGGAGGGAAGATTCCTTGAGAAGGAAAACACTAATGAAGTGGGGCCCATGGAGAGGGAGCTCATAATTGTATAAGAGGAGGGCAAGACAACCATTTTTTCTCATGAATAGATTATTGATTTCGTTGTCTTGAGAGACAAGGAGCATACTCCTGTTGTTTAACAGAGTTGCTGGGGGAATTCCTATTTAGGATTCCTTCCTCCTCATGAGAGGCCTCTTGAGGAATTGATCTTCAGCTTTCTCCACATCTTGGCTCAAGGCCAAAGCATTCTCTTCGATCATAGCATTATTCTTGCAGCAAGAAGACATTGTGTTGCTAGGGTTGCAGTGGAGGCTTCCATCACATCACTCTGGGACTTGATTTTTAGAGAAAGGAGTCTCCATTCAGTGGAGATATCATTGAGGAGTGTTATTGAGCTTATTTGCAGATTTTGGTAGCAGGCCAAGCTTTCTCCCATCTTCATCAGCGTAATCCCTTCCATAGACTGCATTATTTCAGAGTTAGTCTGTAGTGGGGGTTTGCACCATCACATCGGAGGGAGAAATTTCTAGTGTCGGGATCAGCCTTTCATTCCGGAAATCCTTTGGAGGAGATTGATTCAGATTGTAGAGCAGATTCTACCATCTCCTTATATTTTGATTATGAGTTGCTGCTGCTACCCAACAACTCTGACATTTTGGTATTTTCCCATTCTGGGCATATAGTGTAGCCAATCCTCTTAAGGATTTTTGTATTGTTGTTGTATCATTATTTTTAGGGGTTGAGAGCACACTCCTCCCCATTTCTTGAGCTATATTACAATATCATCATATTTCATATTTGTATGCAGCAGTGTCTCCATAAGACTGTGCAGTCATAGCTAGGGCAGTTTATGCAGCAGTGTATTTCATGCTTTCATGTACTTGTTCTTTGAGGTTGATCATTCCCTCTCTTGAGTGCTATTTCCCTCAATATATTGTACAATTATTTTGATACTATGAGATAATACAATAGCTATGAGTTCTTCTATCATTTTCTGAGATTGTAGCAAGTTGCTCTCCATGTATTTGTTTACATATTGCTGTAGCTCACTTTTGAGTGGGATTCTTCAATGAGCTCTATAGTCAGAGTCTGAAAAGGGCCAGATAGCCTCCGGTTCTCACACTTCATTGAGAAGGTGACATATCCGGTAAATGCCCCTTCAATCAATCTCTGGAATAGATTGATGATTGCTGACATTCCTGAAAAAGGAACATTACAGTGGTATCGGAGCACCTTTCTTGCCTCAGCCTGTGGCCTTCAAGCCCAAGAAATAAGAAGAAATAAAGATGAAGAAGATGAGCTTGATCTCATCCATATTTAGAGCAAAGAATAACCTCTCCAAGGAGGAGAAGCAAGAATAAGAGGAAGAACCATGTACTTCCTATTCTCATCAAGGAGACCAAGAAATAAGCAGGAAAGAGACTCCATATTTTGGAGAAGAAAATAAAAGGGCTGAATCAAGGGCCAGCTCTAGATTTTTCCATGAGGAGTGTGAGCATGCAGCTACACACCAGGGGGTACAGCGCAGTCACATGGCCAGCTTTGCCATGAGAAGAAAAGAAGAAGAAGGCATACCAGAGAAGGGAACTCTTAGTGGTTTCTTGCATGAGTATGAATCTCAAACCCAGAGGTTTAGAGATCATATTACTTTCCCGGAGTATTGCAAGATCATGGTGAGGAGGGGCAAGCAACATGATGTGGATATATTTCTTCTATCTATCTTTGATGGTTCCTCTACTTATTCAGCCAAGGCTTGGATTGAAGAGCTAGACACCTTTTTGTAGCAGCATCAGATTCCTGAAGATGAAGCCATTAGAGTAGCAGCGCTGCACTTGGGAGGTAAAGTCTATGCATGATGGTTATTTGAGTCTTTTTCTTTTAAAAATGAAAATAATTCTTCCTATGCAATGTTCATTAGGGCTTTGATGGAAAAATTTGGTGGGAAGAAATTTGAAACACATGTGGAGGAAACAAACATGGCTAGAAAAACAAAACCCTTACATGTGATGGAGGAATTCATGGGATCAAGACCACTTCAGAAACCCTTAGAGGAGGCTAATATCTTGCATGATGCTTTATTAGAGGCAAGATCTTCATCTTGCATTTTGTCACAAGGAGTCATGGAGGTCTCTCTTTCAAGATAGGATCTCATTTTGGAGGAGTTTCCCACATATGTTGATGAGGAGAAGGGCAACAGTGCTGTCAATCATAGAGCTGATCTGAGTACCTCGTGTAGAGGGAGGAGGAGCACATGCTCCAATGAGATGGATTCTTACATCATTGCACGAAGGTCCCCAGGATCTCATACATGGAGGTCCAAGCACAATCAGTGAGCAGCATGATTGTGCCATTTTTCAGCTGGAAGAAGGAAGGGGAGAGGAAGAGCAGCATCATGTGATGAGGACCACACATCCTTCTCAATTCTAGAAGGATAAGGTAAAGAGAAGAAAGGTTGTACTACACAGGGAGAGCAAGGGCAAGGTTGCCCAACCATATGTACAGTCCACTCCTGTCATTGATGTCTCACTACATAGGGGCATCCCACCAGGGAGACCACTAGATCTATCATTGATGAGAGGCATCATGTTGTGGGATTCACCGCTCTTGGATTTTGGAGAAATGAAGAGATTGGAGGAAAAATTTGGCATGAGGGACGTCAAAGTAGCAGGCAACAACATGAGTGGAGCTTCACATGCCAGATCACCAGCACTGTCACTGAGGAGGATTGATCCTTATTGGAGGTCTCAGCTTTTTGTAGAGTAATCCAAGGATCTTGGTGCATGCATGATTCTTGATGACCCGGATGGAGATGAAAGATATATGGTGGATGATGTGGTCATATATTCCTATGGCAGGATCTTCTTGACTAGATCTTCTAGTCTCAAGGAGAAGCTGCTACATGCAGCACATGAGGACTTCTCTTCTATGCATTTTGATGCATATTTCCAGATGATGGAGGAGTTCACTTGGGAGGGCATCCGGCATGACATATATCAGCATATGGAGAGATGCATAGCCCGGATGGTGATAGAGAGGATGTCACAACCACCTTCCTACTCATTGAGAGTGAGGGAGAATTTCCAGTTGAGCCATTTCAGCTCAAGAACTCAAGTACATGATGGAGGAGGTATCATTTCATGTTTTGTATTGTACTTCTCTCCTTTATTTGAGCAGCATGATGTAACAAGAAGAAATATTTATTCTTGCATATTATATGATCATGTACTTGCAGCTACTTGTAGCATTGATCTTGGCTATATTTTTGATGAGCTGTGGGGGAAGCCATATGTCTCTTGATGTGCACCAATGACACCATATTGTAATTTCATGTTTTCATCTTATGAGATGACTATGGAAACAAACAAGTGGCTGGAGAAGCACTTGTTGTTTTATGTTTTGATGCAAGAAGTGAGTGCACTACGCAGGTTCCATTAGTGGAACTATGATCCACTTTCCGGTTGTCATATGACAACTTGTTCGTATTTGTTCTTGCTTCCATGTGTTGCTGAGTTTTCTTTTGAAATGGGGATCTTTGTTTGGAAAGTGGGACATGAATTGAAGATGCCCATTGGGAGCATGATTCTCCCTATTTTTCATGATGTATGTTTTAGGGGAAACAATGGGCAGCCCATGATTTCCAAGCTTCATCTCTTTCCTTCATGTGGGAGGAGCTATCTAGAGAGCCTGAATTTTTGGAGGAGGCATTTCATGGTTTATATGTTTGATGGGGTGGCTTGGGTCTCTCTTGAAGACCATTATGTTTCAGCCATATATCATTAGCAACCCCATATGTATCATGATGAGGGAGGAACTCATTGGGTGGATGTGCCCTTTGGGAGGAGGAACCTCCATTGTTTTTGCAGCTCATGCTCCAATTGGGTATAGAAAGGAATGAAATATAGTCTGTGTTCCAACCATTTTTATTTCCATAGGGTGAACCATGTAGTACATTTGGTTCATATGATGATAGTTCAACTCATCACTGCCTTGAGATATTTGGGTAAAGAGTTTGTGACGTTGGAGAAAGGGAAAGAGGTCTGGGTTTGAATTTCGTGAACTTCATCTTACCTTGCCTCTTGGAAACAGCATTATTGTGAACTAAGTTCAACTTTGCTCATTTATCATGGTGGAGAAAGAGGACAATGAGAGTGAGCCATGAAGCTTACCATGTTAATTTATTTTATTCTACATAGCTGAGGTGGGATTATTTGAAGTTTCTAGTTGGAAGGTGACTCATTGCATGGCTCATAGCTTACAGAATGGAAGGATCACATAGGGTATATTACTCAACACTTCACTCTAAAGTATGCCTTGGAGGAAGGCTTTCGATTGTCTTCGTTGCTTGAGGACAAGCAACATTTGGGAGGGGAGGACTGTAATGTTCCAAAATTTTCATGCAGAAAATTGGAACATTAATTTTTGCTAATTTCACATAGGTGGAGAATAAATGGGTAAGGAGACCCATGAATAATTAAAAGCACAATAAAATCCCTCATATTATGATAAGGGATCATTTTTTTATTTTATTTCACACCTCCATGTGTGAAAGGGGGCTATTTTGCAAAGCGGCTAGGTCAAGTTGACCAAAGTCAAACTGCGTAAGCTATGAGGTGGAAAGCACATTGTGGTACAACACAATAGAGGAGGGAAGATTCCTTGAGAAGGAAAACCCTAATGAAGTGGGGCACATGGAGAGGGAGCTCACAATTGTATAAGAGGAGGGCAAGACAACCATTTTTGCTCATGAATAGATTATTGATTGCATTGTCTTGAGAGACAAAGAGCATACTCCTGCTGTTCAGCAGAGTTGCTAGGAGAATTCATGTTTAGGATTCCTTCCTCCTCATGAGAGGCCTCTTGAGGAATTGATCTTCAACTTTCTCCACATCTTAGCTCAAGGCCAAAGCATTCTCTTCCACCACAATGTTATTCTTGCAGCAAGAAGACATTGTGTTGCTGGGGTTGCAGTGGAGGCTTCCACCACATCACTCTGGGACTTGATTTGTAGAGAAAGGAATCTCCATTCAGTGGAGATATCATTGAGGAGTGTTATTGAGCTTATTTGCAGATTTTGGTAGCAGGCCAAGCTTTCTCCCATCTTCATCAGCGCAGTCCCTTCCATAGACTGCGTTATTTCAGAGTTAGTCTGCAGTGGGGGTTTGCACCATCACATCGGAGGGAGAGATTTCCAGTGTCGGGATCAGCCTTGCATTCCGGAAATCCTTTGGAGGAGATTGATTCAGATTGTAGAGCAGATTCTACCATCTCCTTCTATTTTGATTATGAGTTGCTGCTGCTACCCAACAACTCTGGCATTTTGGTATTTTCCCATTCTGGGCATATAGTGTAGCCAATCCTCTTGAGGATTGTTGTATCATTATTTTTTAGGGGTTGAGAGCACACTCCCCTCCATTTCTTGAGCTATATTGCAATATCATCATATTTCATATTTGTATGTAGCAGTGTCTCCATAAGACTGCATAGTCATAGCTAGGGCAGTTTATGCAGCAGTGTATTTCATGCTTTCATGTACTTGTTCTTTGAGATTGATCATTCCCTCTCTTGAGTGCTCTTTCCCTCAAGATATTGTACACTTATTTTGCTGCTATGAGCTAATACAATGTCTATGAGTTCTTCTATCATTTTCTGAGATTGTAGCAAGTTGCTCTTCATGTATTTGTTTACATATTGCTATAGCTCACTTTTAAGTGGGATTCTTCAATGAGCTCTATAGATAGAGTCTGAAAAGGGCCAGATAGCCTCCGGTTCTCACACTTCCTTGAGAAGGTGACATATCCGGTAAATGCCCCTTCAGTCAATCTCTGGAATAGATTGTTGATTGCTGAGATTCCTGAAAAAGGAACATTACATTTTGTTTTAGCATGTTACAAGGTCAGTTGAATCTAAGTAGATTTTCTAAATTATTATAATTTGTAATGATTAAGTTTGAATAAATTCAATAGTTAAAAATATGTGTTTCTTCTTAGATAATTATAAGTTTAAATTTAAAATAAAGTAGAGTATATATACATATGTGAATTTTAATATTGAAATTGCATTGTAAAATTATTCTTTTGTGTTACAAACAAGAAAGTATTATATATCAATTTGATGTTTAACTTGATTACAAATTTAAACTTACACTATTACTATTATAATAAATTCATATATATTTGAACATTCTATTGAAATTACCTAAATTACCTATACCAAATAGGTTTAAACTCTTTTTTTTTTTTAAATATAAATAATAACATTATTTATGTCTATTTTGAACTTGAGTGAACCTAGTTTGACTCAATGAATTAACTATAGAGTATCATGATTTGGCTCAACTAATTTGTTATAGAGTATGACAATTAAACATTAGAGGATTAATTACCTAATATGATTGTTTTTTCAATGTTTTGTATTAAAATAAGTTAATTAATATTTTTCAAAATTGTAATATTTTTATTTTTAAATAAAAATTATTTTTTATTTTTTTATAAATTATAATAATTGTACAATTAAAATTAAAAAAATAAAATAAAAAATTATTAAAAAATGATATAAATTATTTTAAATAATTTTTGTTATGTTAAATTGAAAAAAGTAAATTTAAATCTTAACTTGTGTTTGATTCACTAATTGACCTCTTTACAAACTTCTTTGGATACTTTATTTTCCCAAAGACCCTCCATTTATAATGGAATGTATAGAATGGTGTACTTTATTAGCAATATGATTGATGAAAAATTCATAAGTTTGAGAAGAAACATCACTTCTCAACAAACTTAAATATGCCAAGCTCTCAAAAAATACCAATGTTACATCTACATTTAATAATAATGTTTTCCTCTTGTCCCAAAGTTCCTTTTTACAAATTTTGTGGTCCATACCACTTGTCTAGCCCATACAAAAATATATTTTACTCGATTACTATTTAGTTAATATTCCAACTATTTACTTATACAAAAGCATAAACTATTACCATTCTAAAATTATTAAATAATGAATTATCGTGGTAACTGCCACATTCTTATTTTTACTCGAGTTATTTTTTCAATCTTGTCCTCGTTTCCTATGGTTTACATTTGGAATTATTAGTTTAACTATTTGTTAGTTAATATTCCAACTATTTACTTATACAAAAGCATAAACTATTACCAATCTAAAACTATAAAATAATGAATTATCCTTGTAACTCCCACATTCTTACTCTTAGTTATTTTTTCAATCTTCTCATGGCTCCCTATTTTAAAGTTTACATTTGGAGTTATTAGTTTAACTATTTGTGGGTTCACTTTAACTTACTTCAACTCATTTTTAATCTCCCCACTCTTCGACTTGAACTTAAATTTTTGTTTCTATTTTCTCTCCTTCACGTAAGGATGCACTAGTAATTAGCTTTTATTAGTAATTATTTATATTTATCTTTTTATTTCATACGCACTATTCTAATTGTAATTATTTGTTCTTAATACTTTTAATTAGATGATCTCCCTTACAATGATATACATTACGAATGCTATTTTCTTTAATATTTTTCAATTTAACTATTTTTTCACTATAACATTCAACTATTCATAAATGAGATCAAAGGTCTCGTGCACTTGAATTACTTTATTGTATTTCTAAGAGTGTCGTGATGCACATGTTTTTCGGTAAAGAAATGAAGTAGTAGTGGAGATATGATTAACTCATCTTTATCCTCATACCAATGTGAAACCTTAGAATAACATTGTTTTTAGTTTTTCAATTTAAATTCAACCTATATATAAAGAGTCCTATTAGGTAGAAACATAAATGTTTCTCTTGGGTCTTGTAATGATACTCAATATGTTTCCATACAACTCCATTCTCATATGTGGATGGATCAACAAACATGTTCTTTGTGTCTACACACTACATTCAATGCATTAATAATTTTCATAATCCAAAATCAAAATATAACATAATTATATAATTTTATGATTTATTGGTTCAACTAGAGTCTAATAGAATGTTGACACAACCCTATGTCAATGTGCCCTATGATTTCTCGTAACACCAGATAAATTCTCAATACCTTCTCCAAGTTAATGTAACTAACATTTTCGTTTCCAATTTATCTATATCATATAATTTAATACCATCAATTATGTCATATCAATGCTAATTACTTAATCTATATTATCATATAAATTGATAAATAAACCAATTCAATAATAATCATTTAAATCCAATTATACAATTAAAATTCATATTCCATCGCATGACATTGATCAAATAACTAAATCATTTATAATTAAATTCCCTCAAATAATAAAGTGTAATCTATCTTAATAATCAAACAAATTGAAGCACTACACATGCTCATAAATTTATAGATCTTTTCTAACATCCGTACTAACACTATTATTTCACATATATATAATAATGAGATATTATAATGTTTTATATTGAATGCGTATTTACTATGTCAATTTAAAGGATGTATACATATTATTAATTATATTTTTTTTGGTTTTTTTTTTTAATGTATTAAAGTATAATTGGTAACTAGAACATATATAAATTGTTGTTGATATAAGGTAGCAAGATTGACCAATAATCTCCACTCTTTCTTATAATAGACCCCAATTCACTGGTTAGATTGCTGCTTCCTTCAATCCAGCTTTGGGAAATAAATCCCCTTTATAATTGAATTTAAATGATGAATATGGAAAAAGAGTGAATAATTCATTTTCATCAAAGAGGAAGGATTTCCATGTAATACAAAACCACTAGATTCAATCATTTATACCATATAACATGTGCTGGTCCCAAACTTCAACAAAACCATCGTAGCCAATACTATTATATACATATATATCGTATCGTGGAATGGGGAAGGTTATTTTAGTGTGAGGAAGAATCCCTTTATACCTTTCAATTAAGCATGGGCTCAAGATTTATATCATTGTCCTTTCTTTGTCGAAGTTCCCTTTCTCAATGGTGCTTGTGACCACGGGCATGAAGGTTAACTCAAACCCCGATGATAATCATTTGGTGAACAATATTTAGACCCAACCCTCACAACATATGCTCACATTACCATACCCCTCAACCATAACTTCAGCCCCTAGTAATTTGGTAATGAGTCACCCTGACAATTATGTACTGGGCACCTCTTTTTATTTCTTGGGAAAACCCCCAGGATGGGAATATTTTTCGTTAAATGCCACACCCCAAAAGTTTGTCCCGAAAAATTATTTCAGCCTCAGAACTTTGAATTCCTCTACTTCTATGACTTCTGATATGGAAATCTTGTTGTTAGTTACTATATCTATCTTCCCCCTATCACCACCAATCATTTGTCCCAACATTTTAAAACCCAATATTGCTTGGAAACCTCCGGGATCGATTCTTTGGAGGAATCTGTTCCGAGTTAGAAATCTTAGTATGCCAATTATTGATGTCTTCTCATCCACTATCAAATAACATGCTTCCCACAAACCGAATCTCGACCTCTACTATATTCTAATTCAGTGGAAAATTGTCACCACTCGTAGGCTTTAAATAAATATTTAACAAGACTTCAATGTGTATCCTAGTAACACCTCTTCTAATTGGATCCAAGCTTCTCTTTATCATGATCCTTCACGTTCTTTTGGATCATTTATTACACTACTTGATCAATGATCAATGGTATTAATTGATCCCACTGTAAAAGGGAAAATCAAACCTTCTTTTCATTTTGTTCCTATGCTACTTCTCCAAAGCGCTTTTCCTCTTGAACTTTAATAACTCTGCAACCTTTGTGTGCACTACTCATGTTCTTTCTCTTACAAATGATTCCTCTTGAGCTTAAATATCATTTCTTCATTAACCTATGCAAGCATATCATCTGATTGTTGGTAATCACCTTCCAAACCTAGAATCATACACAAAGTGTCAGATTTAAAAACATAAGGCTCCTCATTTTATGCCTTAGCTACAAAATATTCATGCTTATACCTGAACTAGTTCCATAGTTCATCTAGTTATCAATAAATTGATCCTCGACATCTTTAGCTTCCTCATCGTCAAGGAATAGGCCTTGCTCAAAAACATTGATTTTATACTCAACTACTCTGGGTTCTTCTTTCAACTTGTCATACATCCTTTGACTCGGCTTCATTTGCAATGAATTCCATCTCACCTTCTTATTCTTCTTTGCATAGCCATATCTCTTGTCTTCCTAGTTTTATTGTAACAATTTTTTTATTATATTGTGTTTTTCTCTTAACTCAACAATCTCCTTGCTAAATTCCTCATCACTCATCCTCTTTATGTCAACTTCCTTGGAACTCTTCTTTATTTGATTATGAATCCTATATGAACCCTTGACATGAATATTAGTAGCCATCCTTTCCTTCTCCCGTGGATTCTCCTTGCCCACCTATGAGTTGCAACAAGCCTTCTCCATCTTTGTAACAAGTCCGCCACTTGTCACCAGTACCAAGTCATCCTATTGGTATCTTCTCTTATTTCAATTTTCTGTAGTAGAACCTCCTCTCGAGCACCTCTTCTCCTCAAATTTCAAAGTTGTTGGCTTATACAAATTCAACTGCTCACTAATCTCTTTCTCCTAAGAACATATTCTTTCCTCTCTTCCTTCTAGCAATTTCATCTTGTGGTTGTGGTTTTATCACAATTTCTTCACTTGAGAGCTCTACTTGCTCCATCTTCCTCTATCATAGCTTCACTGCTATAATCGTTTCTACCAACATCTTACCTACAACACAATTTTTCATGACTAGAGTTAATTTAAAAAACATTTTATTCACCTTTATAATATTTGTGCCGAGATATTATCTTCAATGGTATTCCTTTGATCCACTTTATTGAACCAATTCATTTTCAAGGTCACACATGCTTTTTACCTCTTTAAAAAAAAAATCCTTCTCAAGAGCACATAAAATCTTCTAATATTTTGTAACCATCCCAATAAATACTATCTTATAAACTTCAAAAAACCTTAGTGATCTTCCTCTTATTTTCAAAGGTCAACTCCTATAATATTTAATCAAATTGAAATAAAAAATATTTCTTGTCATACCTCCCAAACCTGAATTGTTGGAACATTATTCAATGGGAAAAATACTCAGTCTTTTCTTCCAAAGAGAATAACTATATTTTGTACCTTTAATTGTGCTAGATGTACCTTCATTGTTGTATTTTTTCTGTTATCACTCCCTCCGTTTCCCAAGGCTAAGAAATGAGACTAAAGGAGGTAACCTCAAACCAATCTATAGGTTTGGTAGCTAGCCCTACCAAATCAGAGAGGGCTCTCTCAATGTCAATTTCACAATCAATGAGGTGACTAGAAATGAAATTATCTTAGCCTAGATATAAGCTCAGTGAATTAGGGTTTTTTTTTGAATTTTTTTGGATAGGAAGTGTCAGTCTAGGAAGTAGGTCTAGGTTTTAAGGTATGATTTCAAATGGACAACTGCAGAGATGAAGATGAGGCCAGGTAGGTATACTTAGAAACACACTTAAATTGTAATTTTGGTATAGGTCTTGAAAAGTGAGAATCAGAATGAGCATATTACATGAGTTCATTCATTAGAGGAAATAAAACAAATTTATGAAAATATTATAAGACAGAGCACAAAAAGTAAGAATTTTGTTTATAGACTCATAAGATTTATCATATAGAAGCATACACGTACACTTAAATTGTAATTTTGGTATAGGTCTTGAAAAGTGAGAATCAGAATGAGCATATTACATGAGTTCATTCATTAGAGGAAATAAAACAAATTTATGAAAATATTATAAGACAGAGCACAAAAAGTAAGAATTTTGTTTATAGACTCATAAGATTTATCATATAGAAGCATACACGTGATTTCATGG
The DNA here is from genome assembly GCA_034641835.2 of Pinus albicaulis. NCBI lineage: Eukaryota > Viridiplantae > Streptophyta > Pinopsida > Pinales > Pinaceae > Pinus > Pinus albicaulis. Next base: position 872,216,198 of record CM076579.1, read on the forward strand.
AAGCATAAAAATTCAACTTGATGGTGTTACTGAGAAAAAAAAATGCTAATAAGCATACCACTGGAGTCCCAAAGTTATAGCTGCAACATGTCTTTGATTTCACCGTTAAAGATTGTACGTAAGCTCCACACTGAAATATCAAATATCGAACCTCTAAAATGACTTGAGTTGGAGTACATATAGAAAATAGAGAATATGCCACCTCAATGGGTCGAAACCTGATCCAAAACACTTCATAAATGCACCCTATGAGTCATTTCCTAGTTTGTAGGGAAGTTAGAAACAATCCTCCCAAATATAGATAATAACTAGGAGTCTTTGTAACCTTGAGTAATTACAATATTCCTCAACAATGAGGGGCATCAATATACTCCCTTATCCATAAAAAAACTATTGAGACAATGGTAACCTCGAATCTTTGACCAATTTGCACTGACACCTGTCTATAAATCATCCAACACAGAAGCATTGCATGCCTAATAGAAGTGTAGTGTGCAATGAAAAATAGTGGCATAAGCATGAAAAATATGGTTTTTTTTTTGGGTTTTTCTTCAAAATCAAGAGGTGTCATGAAAAAACCAAACCATATTTGAAAAGTACAATTCAAAAGGAAAAAAACCATGTAAATAATACCTCCATTGGACCCTCTGAGGAAAATCGTTGCGTGGTCACACTACACTTCTGCAACAGTGAAATTTCCAGATTTTTCCAAAATTCACAAAAAATACCAAAAATGCTCAAAACTTGTTGAATTTTGGTCCATAGCATCCTTGAATGATGGTCTAGACATATAAGGATGCCTCAGCCAACAAATCCAAGTTTTCCTTATTCTTTAGGTTAGTTAGGGTTTCTTTGAGCTTTTTCTTCAAATTCTTAACCCTAATTTTGGCGATTTGGTTCCTGGTGAAGTAGTGTCTCGCCATGTGCCTCTGGAGGTTATTGTTTATTTCTGCCTTCTTCAAGAGCTTCTCTAGATGATCATTTACCCTGTCAATCCATAAATCTTTGTTTTTCTCAATCTCAACAACGATCAAATCATCAAAACTTTGTTGACCTAATGGAGGAGACAACTCTATTTCTTTCTATTTTTGCTTGGTTAATCCTCTTGTTCTTGGCCTCCTTGGTTTTATTTCAATCTCCTTGTATTCAAATTGATAAAAATCTATCACTTCTTTTCCCTTACCTTTCTTTTCCTCAAGATCTGACTTTGGTTTTCTTAAGAGCAATTGTTTGACCTATTGAGATTCAACAAGATGATGAGCTTAGTGAAAAGAGTCGCCTTAACTAAGTGGGCCTGCAGGCTATTTTTGGCGCAAAGTTTATTTTTAGACACGTCGATCATATTCTATGAGTTGCAGGATGCTATTTGTGGATGGTTGGTCAAGTTGGAAAAATAGATGGACTTCTATTTTTAGACATTTTGGGCGGAGTCTATTTTTAGACTACCAGTCTAAAAATAGATATGTCGAATATTATTAGCTCTTAATAATATTTGGACTCTAAACATCAACTTATTCTCTTGGAGCACTTCAGTTCAGTGCACAGATGTGGCACAACAGCTGACAGAAGGAATTATGCTATTCCTGAGGGTTTACTGGAACTATTGCATGGAGGACTGAGTTAGAACTCAAGTGGCAGAGTTATGACACAGTTGGAAGAAGTAGTTATAGAGTTGTATTTAGTTTAACTCAGTTAGACTCAGTTGAGCTAGCTGTATCTAGTCTAACTGATTGATACACTAGTGAGAGTGGAGTGAATTAATTAGTTAATTAATTCACTAAATAATAACTCATTAATCAATTGAAAAATGTGAGTTAACTACGATAAATGCAGTTTCGGTGGAGACCGAAGGTGGAGGAATAGGTGAAAGGGCAAGATAGACTATCAGTTGTGACTATAGTGATGCATTGATTGCATCCAACACTCAGTGGAGATGCCAATGAGGATTGTGTGAGCAAGGCTGGAGAAATTTGAACTCATTCAGAGCCATTCTTCAGCAGGGATTGCGCAGTAGAGGCAGGCTAGCAGGTGGCAAAGATCGGTGCATGGATTTGCAAGATCGGGCCTGATTAGTGTGTAGCGATTGTATTGTACTGAGAGCTTGATATGATTAGCTTTGTATGAGGATTGTTACATGATCTCTATGAAATATATTATATACAGATAATTGGGGTTTTCAGCTTCAGGATTTCCCGTTAAACAATGGTGTTAATGTGTGTGAATTTTTATTATTTCATGTGTGCATTGTAATCTTGATTTAATTTCTGCAAATGATCAATGGTGGAATAGATTCTGTATTTTGCATGAAGTTAAAATAGTGTGAGATCAGGAGAATCTTGGACATATAACACATAAGTTATATAATTTCTACCTGGTATCAGAGGAGTATTGATCATTGGAGGAGATTGCAATTATTGAAGCGGTTGAGTTTTGTGTTGGTGGAATTTGAATTTGCTGCAGTGTTTTCTTGGTGTCGAAGTTGAGCATTCATTGAAATATCTTTCAACAGATTGCGATTGGAGTATGCCCTTGATGGGAGCTCGAATTACATAGCATGGAAGAACAGGATGGAGGCGGTGGTGGATGATAATGGGTTGAAGGAGTTCATTGATAACGATGTTCCTAAGCCAGCTTCTAGTGATGCAACCGCACTTGACGCATGGAAAAACAAGGTAGCAAAGTGTCGAAGGATTCTGTTGGAAGGTGTGAAGGACCACATTGTGTCCAGCCTTCACGGGAAAGCCACTCCATTCTTAATGTGGAAGGCTTTGACAGATGTTTTTCAAAGCATAAGTGACCAGAGGAAGTTGGCACTTAAAGACAAGCTCAGAAAAATAAAAATGGAGAAAGGCGACAATATTACAAAATACCTCACGGAGTTTTTCCACTGCAAGGATTAGTTGGGAAGTGTGGAGGTTATTTTTGTTGAAGAAGACTTGGTGAGCTTGGCTTTCCTTGGGCTTCCAAAGAGTTGGCATAGCTACGAAGTCTCTGTCAATGGACGGGAGAAACTACCAGGATGGGAGCGACTTTGGTCGGATCTTGTGCAGGAGGAGATAAGGCGGGGTACCAGGGATGGATCTTCATCGAAGAATGAAGATGAAGAAATTTCTCTTTGGCTGCCAAAGCTTGGAAAGGAAAAGGGGAGAAATATTCCAAATCTGAAGCTAAAGGCAAGAAGCAGGATTTGGTTCGCTCATGTATTTAGTCAATACACGACCGAACATATGCTATGCTGTGAACCAGCTTTCACAAGCGATTGTTAAGCCTACCAAGCTCTTTTGGAAGGCAGGCAAGCATGTTCTGAGGTATAGCATTATCAGGGAAAAATCCTTGGACAAATCCTAAATAATAATTATTAATTCACTAAATAGTAACTCATTAATCAACTGAACAATACAACAGGTAACTATAGTTCATGGCAGTTTCAGTGGAGACCAGTGGAGAGATAGGTGAAAGGGCAAGATAGACTATCAATTGTGACTATAGTGATGCATTGATTGCATCCAACACTCAGTGGAGATGCCAATGAGGATTGTGTAATGAAGGCAGAGAAATTTAGACACATTCGGAGGCTTTCTTGGGGGGGGGGGGGGTATAAAAAATCAGTTGCTGGATTGAGATGGGAATTTGATTAGTGTCAGAATTTATATTATCCCAGGAAGCATTGGAAATTAAACTTTGTATGAAAGGATCGTACATGATCTTGTTGAAATATATTATATAAGATATTTTGGGATTTTTGACCAGGCTAAGACAATAGCATTATTAATATGTACCAATTTTTATTGTTTCATGTGTGCATTGTAATCTTGATTTAATTTCCGCAAATGATCAATGGTGGAATAGATTATGTATTTTGCATGAAGTTAAAATAGTGTGAGATCAGGAGAATCTTGGACATATAACACATAAGCTATATAATTTCTACATGGTATCAGAGGAGTATTGATCATTGGAGGAGATTGCAATTATTGAAGTAGTTGAGTTTTGTGCTGGTGGAATTTGAATTTGCTGCAGTGTTTTCTTAGTGTCGAAGTTGAGCATTCATTGAAATGTCTTTCAACAGATTGCGATTGGAGTATGCCCTTGATGGGAGCTCGAATTACATAGCATGGAAGGACAGGATGGAGGCGGTGCTGGATGATAATGGGTTGAAGGAGTTCATTGATAGCGATGTTCCTAAGCCGGGTTCTAGCGATGCAACCACACTTGACGCATGGCAAAAGAAGGTAGCAAAGTGTCGAAGGATTCTGTTGGAAGGTGTGAAGGACCACATTGTGTCCAGTCTTCATGGGAAAGCCACTCCATTATTAATCTGGAAGGCTTTGACAAATTTGTTCCAAAGCAGAAGTGACCAGAGGAAGTTGGCACTTAAAGACAAGCTCAAAAAAATAAAAATGGAGAAAGCGACGATGTTAGAAGCCTGAAGTTTGTCACTGAGATGAGGGCGGGAAGTGTGGGGGATTCTTATTGTTCGAGAAGACTTGAGAGTGAGCTTGGCTCTCCTTGGGCTTTCAGAAGAGTTGGCATGGCTACGAAGACTGCAGCCAGTGGAGCGGGAGAAATTGCTAGGATGGGAGCGACTTTGGTTGGATCTTGTGCAAGAGGAGATAAGGCGGGGTACCAAGGATGGATCTTCATCGAAGAATGAAGATGAAGAAAATTTATCTTTGGTTGCCAAAGCTCGGAAAACACTGTTACCGATGAAATAGGTAACCTGACCTCAAAACGGGAACTCTAGCCCAAAAAGACTCAAAAAACATGAAAAAACACCCCAAAAACAAAAAAAGTGTATTCCAGAACGCACTTGGTTTTTTTTGAAGGTCAAATTTCAACATTTTATAAAATTATGCTAAAAACAAAATTGTTTCTTGAAAAAAGGATTGAAAAAACACCCTTAAAACAAAACCAGCTGATGTGGAATAACAAAAAAAAAATTGTGTCATATTTTTGACATTTTTAAAAATAAAAATAAAAATTTTTAATTTTTAAAATTCAAACATTAAAAAAACCTAAAATTTAAGAAAAAAATAAATTTAAAAAATAAAAACATTTTAAAGCTTAAAATTTAAAAATATATAAGAATAAAAAAATAAAAATAAAAACAAAATAAAAATTTTAATTCAAACATGAAAAAAAAAAAACCTAAAATTAAAAAAAAAAATAATAATAATAAAAAATAAAATTTAAAGATCAAAATTTCAAAATATATAGAAATAAAAAAATAAAAAATAAAAACAAAATAAAAATATTAAATTAAAAAATAAACAAGTTAAAAAAAAAAGAAATTATAAAAAATAAAATATAGAAATTAAATTTAAAAAAGAAAAAGAAAATATTTATTAAAAAAAATAAAATTAAATTTTAAAATAAAAAATTAAATTTAAAGAAATAGAAAAAAAAGAAGTAAAAAAATAAAAAATTAATTAAAAATAAAAAATAAAAATAAAATACAATACAAATATTAAATTTAAAAAAATATATATTAAAAAAACAAATAAATTTTAAAAAATAAATTAAATTTAAATTATATATATATATATATATATATATATATATATATATATATATATCTTAAATTAAAAATATATATATATAAGAACTTGAATTAAAAATATATATATTAGATATTATTAAATTTAAAAGAAAATGTTAATATTAAAATAACAAATTATATATATAATTTTAATAAATAAATAAATAAACAAATAAATTTTGAAACAAAAAATAAATTTTAAACATAAAGATAAAAAAAACCATTGTTAAAATAAAAAGTTAAAAAACTTTAAAAATCAATTAAAAATGAAAAATTGAAAAAAATAAATTAAATAAAAAATAAAATAAATAACAAATTAATTTGAAAATATTAAGTTTAATTAAAAAAAATTTCTAATTTTAAATACACAATTTTAATTGAAATAAAAAAAATATAAAAATTTATGTAATTAAAATAATAATAATAATAATAATAATAATAAATATTAAATTCAAATAAATTAAAAAAAAATACAAAATTTATTAAATTTTAAAAAATTAAATAAAAAAACTAAACATAAAATTTAATAATAAAAAAAAATATGAAAAAACTTTAAAAAAATCAATTAAATAAATAAAAAAAAACAAAATTTAATAAAAATTATTAAAAAAATTAAAAAAAAAACAAATTAAAAAAAAATAAAAAAATAAAAAAAATAAATAAAAAAAACAAAAAAATTAAAACAAATTAAATTTCAAATATAAAATTAAATTAAAAAAAAAAAAAATTGAATTTTTTAAATTTAAAAAAAAAAAAAATTGATCGTGGTGGCGCCGCCAATCAGCCTCCCGCCTAGGTGGTGTTGGAGGCCGATTCTGGGAATCAGCCTCTTGCAACGGGAGGGCGCTTCCCGGAATCGACCTCGCGTGGCGGGAGGGCGCTTCCCGGAATCGACCTCGCGTGGCGGGAGGGCGATTCCCGGCCTGCCGCGACGGGAGGGCGATTCTCGGAATCGGCCTCCCGCCGTGGGAGGGCGATTCCTGGAATCGCTCGGCAGCGGCGGGAGGGCGATTCCCGGAATTGGCTTCTCGCGGCGGGAGGCCAATTGGCGGCGCCACCACGATCAATTTTTATTTATTTATTTTTAATTAGATTTTTTTTGTATTAATTTTTTTTTTAGTTTTCTTTTTTAATATTTTTTAATTTGTAACACACACACAAACACATATATTTTTGTTTTTAATTTTTAATATTTTTTTTTTAATTTGATTTATTTCTTTTTTGTTTTTAAAATTTTTAATATTTTTTTAAATTTATTTTATTTCATTTATTTATTTATCTATTTATTTTTTAAATTTCAAAAAATCAAAATATATATATATATATATATATATATATATATATATATATATATATTCAAATTTTTTATTTTAAATTTAATTTAATTTGTTTTTTTATTTATTTTAAATTTAATATTTTAGATTAATTATTTTTTAAAATTTAAAATTTATTTATTAAATTTTAATTTAATTAATTTTTTTTTTAATCTTTTAATTTATTTAGTTTTTCATTTTTAAAATTTATAAATTATTTCATTTAAAAAAAAATAGTAAATTTATGGATATTTGTTTTTTAATTATTTGCATGTGGTTTTTTTCATTTTTTTTGTTTTTTAAAAATAGTTTCTTTTATTTTAATTTTCTTTTTCAATTCTTTTTTTTTTTTTTTTTTAAATTTGTTTTTTTTGGTTAATTTTAAAATTTGTATTTTTTTCTTATTATTATTATTTTTTTAATTTAAATTTTTAAATTTAATTTTTTCTTTTTTGTATTTTATTTTTTTTTATCTAAATTTTAATTTTGTAATTTTAATTATTTTTAAATTTTCTATTTAATTTTTTTTTAATTATATGGTTTTTTTTAATAACTTGGAAAAAAAATGTTTTTGATTTATTTATTTATTTTTTTAATTGTTTGGTTAATTTTTGTTTTTTTTTTCTTTAAATTACGTGTTTTTTTTTCAAATTTTGTCATTTCTTTTGATATAATTTTCGAGTATTTTTGTTTTTTTTTTTTTGGTCTAAATTTTTTATTTTTACGAGTTAATTTTGTTTTCTTTTACATTTTTATTGGTTTTTTTATTGTTTTTATATATATATTTTTTATCTAAGTTTTGTGTTTTATTACCAACATGAAAATCACCATTCTAAAAAAAAGGTTGATGCTGCATCAATACGTTTCAAAATTAGCATGAAAATCACCACTCTAAAAAAAAAAAGTTAATGCTGCATCAATACGTTTCAAAATTAGCATGAAAATCACTAACATTTTAAAACAAATACTCATACTTCATAAATAAAAATATTAGAGTGTCAAAAATGTGCACAAAAAAAGGGGTGATTCTGCATCACCACTTTTCAAAATCGTGTGCTTTTTATGCTACCAAAAAAAAATAGGTAACAGTGTGGTTACCTATTTCATCGGTAACAGTGTTGGAAAGGAAAAGGGAAGAAATATTCCAAATCCGAAGATAAAGGCAAGAAGCAGGATTTGTCCAAGGTGAAGTGTTTTCACTGTCACCAGCATGGGCATTTCGCCACTAATTGTCCACAGAAGAAGAAAAATAAGAGCGCTGTTGGTTCTGCAGCAGGAGAGGCCTTAGCCTTGCAGTTTGAGCTCGACTTTTCTTTGATCGCATGCTTGGTTTCAAGTGTGATGGGATCGGTGTGGTTTCTTGACAGTGGTGCGTCTTTCCATATGACCGGAGACAAAGATTTTCTTAGTGATCTAGAGGAAAAGGATCTTGGAGTGCACATCGAGATGGGCGATGATGGTAGATACAGTGCGACTGGTATCAGGACCATTTCCTTTGAGAGGGAGTTTGGTAAACCTTTCATCTTGAAGGATGTCATGCATGTTCCAGGATTGAAGAAGAATCTGATCTCCATGGCGATGTTGGAAGAAAAGGGTTATGATGTTGTTTTTTGCAAGGGAAAAACCTTCCTTCGACATAAAACAATTGGTCAAACCAGGAGGATAGGGATTCGAGTTAAGAATATTTATCAATTGCAGGTAGATGGCTGCACTGCAATGGTAGGAAAAGTGGAAGGAGTGGTGAGCCGAGAAGAGGGAGAATTGTGGCACAGGAGATTGGGCCATCTTAACCATGGCGCTTTGAAATTTTCGCAGAAGATTTCTACCGGGCTTCCCAAAGGTACACTTGCGCAGTCAGATCAGTGCAAGGGATGTACTTTGGGAAAATTTGTGAAGACCACTTTTCATGAGAAGGATAGTCATGCTTTGACGATCCTTGAGAGAATTCACACAAACGTATGTGGACCTTTCTCGGTTGCTTCAACAACAAAGCACAGGTATTATGTGATATTTGTTGATGAATTTTCTTGTAAGTGTTGGATCTTCTTCATGTAGAAGAAGAGCGAGACATACTCAAAGTTATGTGAGTTCAAGGCGTTGGTTGAGAAAGAGTCGAGGAAGCAAGTGAAAGCTCTCATGAGCGATAATGGTGGTGAATACATTTCTGGTGAATTCAAAGACTTCTGTAGCAAAGAAGGAATTTGAATAGAACTCATAGCGCCTCATAACCCACAACAGAATGGGGTCGTGGAGAGGAAGATCATAACGATCGTGGGTGCTGCACAGGAAATGTTACATGATCAGGGCCTTCCCATACACTTGTGGGCTGAGGCATGAAACATTACGGTTTATGTACAAAATCGTTTTCCTCATAGAGTACTTGGCATGAGTACACCCGAAGAGGCGTTTTCTGGTAAGAAGCCTGATATTTCTCATTTGAAGATTTTTGGCTCACCTATTTACATTAATTTGACGAAGGATGCCAGGAAGAAGCTGGAGCCAACCGCAGAGGTTGGGATATTTGTGGGGTACACAGAAACACCCCACAATTATCATGTGTATTTGCCAGACAATCAGATGACTGTCGTGCGACGGGATATCAAATTTCATGAGGAGAAAGCCATGAAGTTGTCACTTGAGAGGGAGCTACACTTGCATGCAGAGGAGGAGCTACTTGTTCCTAAAGATGAGCCTCAAGATGTGGATCAGACACAAGAGGAGTTTCATGGAGTGGAAGAAACCAGTCATGTAGCGCCAAACCTCAGAGGGTGGAAGCGCACTACAGAAGCTGAGCGACTGAATCTTGATGCAGTGCAGAATGTAGGAGTTCCTACATCACAGCGCAGACAGAGATAGTCACCTAACTGATTTACTGGATACATGGCTCTGTTGAGCAAGTGTATCGTGACGGAGCCATCCTCTTTCGAGGAAGTTGTGGAGGATCCCACATGGAAGAGTATGATTCGATTGTTAGAAACAGTGCATGGGAGATTGTCCCAAGGCCGGAAGGGAAATCAAGGGTAGGTTCGAGATAGATCTACAAAGTGAAGCAAGCTGTTGATGGGAGCGTTGAGAAGTATAAGGCAAGATTTTTTGCCCGGGGCTTCTCACAGATCGAGGGGATTGACTATGAAGAAACCTTTGCTGTCGCGGTATTCTTCCATACGGACCATCCTTGCTCTCTCGGCGCGGATGGGTTGGCATCCACATTCATCGAGATGGATGAGAGGTAGTTCTCTGTGGGATCATTGGAGAGGATGGCTACGTGAAGCCTGAAGGATTCAAAATCTTCAGCAGTGAGTTGCATGTGTGTAGGCTCAAAAGAGCGTTGTATGGGCTGAAACAAGCACCTCGTGCTTGGTACACATGGATAGACAGTTATTTCACCGGACTTGGTTTCGCCAAGAGTGAGGCGGATCCAAACCTATACAAGATTGTGGTGGAGGGTAAGCTTTTGATCATCATGCTTTATGTAGATGATTTAATACTAACGGGTGATGAACTGTCGATACACTCATGCAAGGCAGATCTTGCAAAGGAGTTTGAGATGAAGGACTTGGGCCTCCTTCATTATTTCCTGGGATTGGAAATCTGGCAGCGGAAAGGTGAACTGTTTGTGTCTCAAGGCAAGTATGCCCGGGAGATACTGAAGAAGTTTCACATGCAAGGCTGCAAGCCTATAGACACTCCTCTTCTTGGTGGTTGGAGGAAAGAGGATGCTACATCGACAGAGGTAGTGGATGCCACTATTTATCGATAGTTGGTTGGTTTGCTCATGTATTTAGTCAATACATGACCAGACATATGCTATGCTGTGAACCAGCTTTCACAAGCGATTGTTAAGCCTACCAAGCTCTCTTGGAAGGTAGGCAAGCATGTCCTGAGGTATAGCATTATCGAGGACAAATCCACCATTATCGGGGTGGCAGATAATCCCTATCTTGTTGAGAGGAAGTGTTGAGATTCAACAAGATGATGAGCTTAGTGAAAAGAGTCGCCTTCACTAAGTGGGCCCGCAGGCTATTTTTGGCACAAAGTTTATTTTTAGACATTTCGATCATATTCTGTGAGTTGCAGGATGCTATTTGTGGATGGCTGGTCAAGTTGGAAAAATTGATGGACTTCTATTTTTAGACATTTTGGGCGGAGTCTATTTTTAGACTACTAGTCTAAAAATAGATATGTCGAATATTATTAGCTCTTAATAATATTTGGACTCTAAACATCAACTTATTCTCTTGGATCACTTCAGTTCAGTGCACAGATGTGGCACAACATTTGACAGAAGGAATTACGCTATTCCTGAGGGTTTACTGGAGCTATTGCATGGAGGAATCAGTTAGAACTCAAGTGGCAAAGTTATGACACAGTTGGAAGAAGTAGTTATGGAGTTGTATTTAGTTTAACTCAGTTAGACTCAGTTGAGCTTTAACTCAGTTAGACTCAGTTGAGCTAGTTGTATCTAGTCTAATTGATTGATACACTAGTGAGAGTGGAGTGAATTAATTATTTAATTAATTCACTAAATAATAACTCATTAATCAACTAAACAATATAGCAGTTAACTACAGTGCATGGCAATTTCAGTGGAGAGCAGTGGAGAGATAGGTGAAAGGGAAAGATAGACTATTAGTTGTGACTATAGTGATGCATTGATTGCATCCAACACTCAATGGAGATGCCAATGAGGATTGTGTGAGAAAGGATGGAGAAATTCAAACTCATTCAAAGCCATTCTTCAGCAGGGATTGCGCAGTAGAGGCATGCTAGCAGGTGGCAAATATCGGTGCATGGATTTGCAAGATCGAGCCTGATTAGTGTGTAGCGATTGTATTGTACTGAGAGGTTGATATGATCAGATTTGTATGAGGATTGTTACATGATCTTTGTGACATATATTGTATATATATATTTGGGTTTTTCAGCTTTAGGCTTTCCCGTTAAACAACTGTGTTAATGTGTGTGAATTTTTATTATTTCATGTGTGCATTGCAATCTTGATTTAATTTCCACAAATGATCAATGGTGGAATAGATTCTGTATTTTGCATGAAGTTAAAATAGTGTGAGATCAGGAGAATCTTGGACATATAACACATAAGTTATATAATTTCTACATCACCTTCAATTGCATGTTTTCTTGTTGTAAGAATGTTATCATGAAAATTTCCCTTGAGAGGTTGTCCTTGAGCTCTGCTATATCTATTTCCTTTTCTCTAATTATCTCCTCAGCTGACCTATTTTCCACCTACTTTGCCATGTTAACCTCCAAAGGTTATTGGTCTTCATGTTTATGCAAGGATGACTCACTCTCATGCATAGGTGGCTGCTCCATGGTTTCTCCTAATATTTTCTTAGTTGTAGGTTCAGGTGAAAGAACACCTTTGGTGATCATAGGATAAAACACCATACTTTTACCCTTCTCATAAGTTTGAGTCAAGTCAGGCCTTGACGTCTTTGGAAACTCTGCTTGTTTTCTTGAAGAGCCAACCTCCTATGGCTTTGCTGATGTTGATGGTATGCTTTGAATGATGGGTGGACTGGTAGTGGGAATATAAGCAACTGATTTCATGAATGTTTCCCAAGACATATTGATTTTTGAGAGTTGATGTAATACTATAACCTTGAATGTGGAACAAATTAGTTTGGTGATCCTTGCCTTTACTTTGTACTTTTTTAGTCATTTTGACCAGAATCCTAAATAGATAATGAAGCAAATTGAGTGGCTTGGTGGCAGTGAAAAGAATCAATATCCTTATCTTGTATTGGTACAATCTTGATAAAATCCATTCACATGTAAAATACTTCATGATCAACTTAATCAAAGGGGCATACCTGCCAAGTAAATTCCTAAAGGGAAATATGTGTTGAGGAATATTTTGATATAGTGAATTCAATCCCTGCTATGTTAGCCTTATCTCTCCTAAAGCTTGTGGAAAAAAGGTTTTCCAATGGAGCATGACAACCTACCTCTTGAACTATTTCACAAAATATTAAACACTCAGTGTCTTAAAATATTTCTTGACATAGGGAGAAGCATTGATCTCCTGCAAATTTGATAGCTCAAACCTGGAATGATGACATCCCTCATTGTGTTAGGTATGTGTTATATTCTTTCCATGATTAGTCGCACACTCGGGGGGGGGGCGATACCCCCATGTTCGTTGCAATGAGCACAACGAGGGGGGCGACAACCCACACTATTTAGGGGTTCGCAGGGGGAGGGTAGCCCTCTGCACGGGGTCCGGGGTAGCACCTTGGGAATTTTTTTTTTTCCTTATTTTTTGGTGGGTAGACTCGCCTATGGTTTTTTGCATGGGGTTACACATGGTTTTGGGGCATGATGGTTTTCATCCACTCATATATTTTAGATCCGGTCAAGGGAACTACAACTATGTTCTAATTCTAGGTTAATGGATTGGGGTTTGTGAATGCTTCTGCATGTATATATATGTGTTGTAAGACTAAAAGGAATATAATGTAAAATCAAGTTGGTAGTCCTGATTTGGGATCTAGGGGAAATTTTCTATGTATATCTATTTTATTTTTTATGCTCTCACTATTGTTTATTTTCTGTCTTTAAGAATTAATTTGCAAATAATTTCTATATAGGGTTAAAACCTACATTTGGTATCAGAGCTGTTTCAGATTCAAGGGGATGCCTTTGCTGCTGAGGGGTTTTTTTTTTCTCGGGCCTGTGGTAGACCCTATTCAGTGGGATATTTGCGTGATCGATTCTTGCGATGAAAGAATATGGCGAGAAGTGGAAATATTGAGATCTAGAAATTTAATAGTCAGAGTTTTGAGTTGTGGAATCTCAAGATGGAGGATCTAATGGTGGATAAAGATTAGTGAATCATGGTAGATCTGGGTACTAAACAAATGTCAATGTCAGATGAAGATTGGGTGAAGTTGGATCAGAAGGAAAAGAGCATAATACAGTTGTGTATCTCGGATTCAGTATTGTTGAATGTATCTGGGGAAGCTACGATGAAGAATTTGTGGGTCAAGTTAGGAACTTTGTACCAATCTAAGTCTTTAGTGAATAAATTGTTCCTGCGAAAAAAGTTGTATAACTTGAGGATGAAGGATGGAGACTTCGTGATAGAGCATCTAAACGCATTCAATAATGTGGTAAGTCAGTTGTCATATGTTGATATTAAAATATTAAATGAAGACAAGTGAATCAATTTGTTGTGTTCTCTACCAGATTCATGGGACAGTCTGGTTATAGCAATAGGTAGCAATACAACTACCTTGAATTTTGATGAAATTGTATTAGCCTTGTTGTCGGAGGAAATGAGATGGAGAAATATGGAGGGCTAGAATGGAGATGCCTTATTTGTACGAGGAAGGTCCCAAAACAAAAACAAAAATAAGTTTTCGACTTGGAGATCTAAATATATAGGGAGATCTAACTCTCCAGGAAAGCATGTAAAGGTGAGCTAGAAATGCAGAAAGGACGAGCACTAAAAAAAGGACTATAGATCTAAAGCTCCTGAGAAAGGAAAGGGATCTGATGATGCTCCTTTTACAGAGGCAAAAACCACCTTAAATGAAGGTGGGGATGTGTATTTGGCTTCTTATTCAAATACACATGTAGATCATGAGGCATGGTTGATTGACTCAGGTGCATCCTTTCACTTCAATCCCCATAGGGAGTTGTTCTGTGAGTATGAGAAGTATGATGGTGGTGATGTCTTCTTAGGAGATGATACGAAGGCTAGAATCGTCGGATGTGGAAAATTCAAGCTGAAGCTACAAGGTGGAAGGATTAGAACACTTCCTGGTGTTCTACATATTCCTGCATTGGCCAAAATCTAATTTGTGTAAGCAAGATGGATGATGCAGGTGTAAAAGCAGTGTTCAAGAAAGATACCTGTAAGATGGTTCGAGAAGAATTGGTACTAATGTAGGGAGATCAGATTGGAACTATGTACAAGCTTTAGGGTGGTATTATTGATGGGTGCAATGGTTCTGTGGTTCTTGAAAGTGGAGTGGAAAGCCTAATGGTCTCTAGAGAAAAGACCATGATATGGCATCAAAGGCTTGGACATATGGGAGAGAAGGGAATTTGGATACTACATGGTAGTGGTATGGTAGAATTATGTCTAATTTATCTCTGGATTTTGATTTTTGTGAACATTGTTCATATGGAAAGCAAAATCGTGTGAGTTTTCCTTCTAGTGCTAAGAGGGCAAACGAGATATTAGAGCTTGTTCACATTGATGTGTTTGGACCTGTGTCGGTTCCATCACTGGAAAATTTTGTATACTATGTTTCATTCATAGATGACTTCTCAAGGAATACATGGATATATTTCTTGAGGAAGAAATCTGAATTCTTTGAAAGATTTAAAGAATTTAAGGCTCTGGTGGAAAACCAGACATAGAAGAAGATAAAGGTGTTGAGGATAGATAATGGTGGAGAGTTATGCAAGAAGGAATTTGAAGAGTTCTGTAAGAAGTGTGGTATAGCACGGTACAAGACTACACCATACACACCTTAAAAAAATTGAGTTGCATAAAGAATGAATAGAATACTGATGGAAAAGGCAAGAAGCATGCTTAGTGGTACCGGGTTAGGACACGTATTCTGGGCAGAGGCAGTGGAGACTGCATGTTACCTAGTTAACGGATCACCTTCATCGGCGTTGGAGGATAAGACTCCACATTAGGTATGCACTGGTAAGAAAAATTCTCTTTCACATCTGAGGGTATTTGGATGTGATGCATATGTACATCTTCCAAAGGAGAAAAGGACCGAGTTGGATAATAAATCTGAAAGGTTCATCTTTATTGGTTATAAGGATGGTTTAAAGGGTTACAAGATTTGGAGCCTATAAACAAGGAAGGTTGTGTACAGTTGAGATATGGTGTTTAGAGAGGTAAAAGATGTTGTTAAACATGAAATCCTACCCAAGGAACCTGAGAAGATAGAGTTTGAGCTAAAGGAGGATAAATCAAACTCTACAACAGAACAAAATTTAGAAGAGGAAGAGCCAAAAACTCTAGTTGTGAGAAGATCAGTTCGGGAAACAAGGAAGCCAGAAAGTTATAGTCCATCTTCTTTCTATTCAAATTTTTCTTTAACTATCACTGATGATGATCCGAGAAATGTCAAGGATGCAGTGGATTCAGAGGATGGAAAACTCTGGAAGGAGGCCATGGTTGATGAAATGACATCCTTGCACAAAAATGAGGCATGGCATCTAGTGGAGTTGTCGGCTAAAAGGAAGCCCATCGGGAGAAAATGTGTGCTTAAGAAGAATATGAATGTAGAAGGAAAGGTGGAGAAGTAAAAATCTCAGTTAGTAGAAAAAGGTTATTCCCGGGTTTCGGGAATTGTTTTTGGTGATATTTTTTCTCCTGTTGCCAAGGTTACCTCTATTAGATTACTTTTATCTGTTGCTACTGCATTTGATTTTGAGGTAGAAAAAATGGATGTGAAGACATCATTTGTTCATAGGGATTTGGAAGAGGAGATCTACATGAAGAAAATAGAATGCTTTACGGTGAAGGGTAAGAAATAACTAGTATGCACATTAAAAAATTCTATATATGGGTTAAAACAGTCACCAAGGATGTGGCATCAGAAATTTGATACCTATATACAGGGACTTGTCTTCACCAGAAGCAAAGAGGATCACTATGTATTTTTAATTAATTTGTGACCGTGTTATTTATTTGGTCTTGTATGTGGATGATATGTTGCTAATTGGAAATAACAAAGAAATTATCCAAGATTTGAAGACCCAATTGTTCTCGAAATTCGACATGAAGGATCTTGGTGCTATAAACTATATTTTGGGCATGGAAATGAGAGATATCGAGAAAACATGAATATTTGGTTAAACCAGAGGAAGTATGTTGAAAAAATATTGCAGAGGTTCAATATGTAGGATAGTAAACCGATGTAGGATCCTATTCATGTAGGTGTAAAGCTATCTGCTGAACAGTTTCCCAAGACACAAGAAGAAGAGGAGGATATGTCCTGTGTTCCATATGCAAGTGCAATGGGTAGCCTAATGTATGCAATGATCTGTACTAGACCAAACATTTCACATGTAGTGGGAGTATTGAGTAGGTTTATATCAAAACCAGAGAAGGAGCATTGGACAATAGTGAATCAGGTTTTCAGATATTTGCGTGGTACTAGTGATTATGGTTTGTGCTACCATGGAATACTAGGATTGGATAGAGTTTTGGACATATGTGGTTTTGTTGATGCAGACTTGGCTAGAGATCTAGACCAAATAATATCTACAAGTGGGTATGTGTTTAACCTATTTGGAGGTGCAATCAGTTGGATGAGTAAAAAACAGTATGTAGTAGCTCTTTCAACTACAGAGGGAGAATACATGGCCGCCACTCATGCAACAAAGGAAGAAGTTTGGTTGCAGAGATTGTGTTCAAGTATGGAGTTGGTGAAATGAGCTATAAGGATGGACTGTGATAGCCAAAGTGCAATTTCTTGGCTAAGAGCCCTGCTTATCATTCAAAGACAAAGCACATTGATGTTTAATATCACTTTGTGAGAGATATGGTTGAGGATAAAAAGGTGTTGCTGGTAAAGGTTGACACTTTGTAGAATGTTGCAGATGCATTGAAGAAGTATGTGAGAACTCAAAAGTTCTCTTGGTGTAGAGAAACAATGGGTGTTGCAAGGTTGGACTAATGATTAAGCTCTCTTTTGGCCCCTTGCAGAAATAAAACAACAAGTGGGAGAATGTTGGGTATGTGTTATATTCTTTCCATGATTAGTCGCACACGTGCGGGGGGGCTCACAGGGAGGGCGATAGCCCCCTGTTCGTTGTGTTGGGCGTAATGAGGGGGGGTCAAATGGGGGGGGGGGAAACCCCTTCTGTCCAGGGGTTTGTAGGGGGCGATTAGCCCCCTACATGGGGTTCGAGGAAGCACCCTGGGGAATTTTTTTTTCCTTATTTTTCGGTGGGCGGACCCACCTATGGTTTTGTGCATGATTTTGCACATAGTTTTGGGGCATGATGGTTTTCGGCGGCTGGTATTATGTAGATTCGGTCAAGGGAACTGCTGTTATGTTCTAATATAGGGTTAATGGATTGGTTTTTATGAATGATTTGGCATGTATATATATGTGTTGTAACACTAAAAGGAATATAATGAAAAATCAATGTGGCAGTCCTGATTTGGGATCTAGGGGAAATTCTCTATGTATATTTGTTTTATGTTTTATGCTCTCACTATTTTTTATATTTTGTCTTTAAGAATTCATTTGCAGATAATTTATGTACAACGTTAAAACCTACATATTGTACATTCTCTTCTCACCTTCCATGATGTTTATCAGCAAAAGAAAACCTTAGAGTGATGTGGAGGAAAGGGAAGGTGAAAATTAGGAAAACAAAGGATAATGATGCAGTGGGTTTAGGGACTGAGATGAGATGGAATGGAGTTAGGAAAAAATCCATAAAAATTTGGGGAGATAGGATGGTGAGTTAGAAACACAATGCAAGTGAAAATTTTGGAAATGGGCACGGTAAAGAGGGAAAAAAGTTTAAAACACAGAGTTAACCTAGTTATCTTTGAGAAAACATAGTGAGGATTAGGGTTTGTGTGAAAATGGTAGAAATGAGAGGTATGAATGCTATGGAGTGATTTGGTAAGGTGTATGAGCTATGTTTGAAGGTTATTAGGTGATGAAACTAGGGGTTTTCTAACTGAAGCAAGCTAAACATCAATGAAACCAAAAATGTAGTTGAAAACCCAAGAAGAGGGAATCCACCCTTTTTTGAATAAATTCACTTGAATGAAAGGTGAGGAATGTTCACTTATTGACTTGGAAGCACCTGAACCTTGAGAAATTTCGAAATGACCCTTATGATGGCTTTCTAGATCTTTGTTGGAGCGAGGTTCCCTGGGGTACACTTTTTGGTATATTTTTGTATAATTTTTGTATATGCACATTGCACGAATGAGTCAAGGGGCTTTGGGGCAGGTCAAAATCCATATTTTTATGTAAAAGAGTTTAAGGGTAAAATATGGGCCTCAAACCATGGTTTGAGACCATAATATCTACGCGCTAGAATGATATATATAGATAGATCGAGTATAAGGAAGAAATATACTATTATTGATGTTTTGATCTAAGTTTATGTGTTTGCGATACTTTGTAAGGGTTTCTATCTGGGTTGGGTAGAAAGGATCTGGTTGGATGTGTGTGCGAAGACCTAATCCTGGCTATGTGCGGACTCTGCTGGCTGTGTGTGTGGAAGGGTAAAGTGTAAGGTAAATTCTAATGTACTGGATTGATTTGAATTAATACAAGGACTGATTTTGGCGGAAACATTGTGTATCGATCTGAGTTATTTGTTCTGTTTTAAGATCGCATTATTTCTGTGTTGCTTATTTGTATCTGCACAAATACAATTTCTATTTATGCATAAAGTTATATTGATGGTTGAATACGTGAATGAATATTCTTAAGTAATTGTGCATTAAATAAATCTAGATCTGGTTCTATACGTCTGTGATGAAGTGATATGTAATTTTGTGTTGTGATCTGATAAAGTATTATTTTGTATTACGCACATCTGTTTATGATCGATATAAGTCTGCAATCAATATGATTAGGGCCACTACATTAATTTATTCCTCCAGGTGTGGAAACCTAGTTCCAGTAGCCCCCCATACTACTTCGGGTGAGACTTTGATCTACACAAGCAGGTCATTGCTGAAAGGGATAATAGTTGGAAGGATTGTTGGTTGCGCGATAAACTCTTAACCTGGGTCAGGACCCCTCAATCCAACAAATGGTTCCATTTCTGGTAGTACATCAGTTGCATGACGAGATACAATTGAAAGAAAAACAGTTTGCTGAGATCCGGATGGTGGTGCCTACCCTTTTGCTTCCAGAGTGCCTCGCCCACCTACAGGAGGGACAGAAAATCCAATTTGTGGTATCAGGAATGAAGACACAAACCAATTCTGGTTTATTACTGACGTTGTATGGATAACGCAACAAGTTAATAATGACGATGTTAAGAAAACACAATTGGCCACTTCTTTTCAAGATCGCACGCTGGATTGGTACATAGGTATGTGGCGACGAACCCTAATGCAACTATTGATAATCTAAAGTTAGCATTAAAAGAAAAATTCAAGACGCCAAAGTCATTTTCACAATGTGTAACTGGGTTGAAGGATATTTTCCAAGAATTGAACGAATCCATATGGGACGCAGATCAACAGTTGAAGCGCACAATGAGAGATGGAGGATTTGCTATAGATGGCACCCAACATAAAGATTGGTTTATTGTTGTTGGAACGAGTCCCTTGTGGTAAATTTTGATCAATTTTTGTATATATTTTTAGTTATGCGCATTGTGTAAAAGAGTCGAAGGGGCTTTGGGGCGGGTCAAAGTCCCCTATTTTATGTAAATGGGTTTTAAGGGAAAACTGTGGGCCTCAAACCATGGTTTGATACCATAGTATTTGCGTGTTGAATTGATATATATATATATATATATATATATATATATATATATATATATATATATATATATATATATATTGAGTCAATTAAGGTAGTTCTATGAATCATGCTTATGTTGATGAACATTTTGTAAGGATTTCAGTTTAAGTCTAGGTTTGGGTAGAAAGGCTTCTACTAGCTATGTGCGCGGAGACCTAGTCCTAGCTATGTGCATGGAAGGGTAATTGTAAGGGAAGTTTGAATGTATTGAAATGTTGAATCTATTAATGAAAATACTATTTTGGCGGAATCAAATGTGTTATGTGTTTGATGTTTATTTATCTGATTACTGTGAATTTGATTTTTTTTATTGATTTAAGATCACTTTACTTCTGCTTATGATCAAATGTGTCTGCGCGAATGAATGAAGTATATGAAGTATATTATGAATAGATATAATTAAAGTATATTTTTTATTGCACACAACTATACATTATATGTGTGGAAATAATCTACGAGGATCTGTGATTCTATTATTTTTTTTATGCGCACTTGCCTATATCTGTGACGAAGTTGATATGTTAATTTGTTGATCTGTTTATGCGCACCTTGTCTTATAATCTATAATAAGTTATGTTATAAGACTATTTAGGGCCACCACATAAATTTCTTCCTCAGGGTGCATAAACCTAGTTCCAAAACCCCCCCATACTGCTTCGGGTGAGACTTTGATTTGCGCAAGCAATTCATTGCGGAAAGGGCCAGTAGTTGGAGGGTTTGTTGGTTGCACAATAAATCTGAACCTAGGTCAGGACTCCTCAAGCCAAAAAATGGTTTTTTTGCCAGGACCAGGATCATTTTAAGGGAGAATTGATGTATTGGCATCCTACGCAGAACGAATTGCAGGATTGGCTGGATAGAAATATCCATGAAGTCACAATCCTAGAGAATAAAAGTTCTATCTAATGAAGATTGGGTTAAAAAGTATATTTATATATAAGTTCATGAGATATTATTTGATTCCTTTGCGATTGAGCTGCATGAGTGGTGTCTTGATTGACTAAATTTAATACCCGCGTGAAAGACGACGCAATCACTCACTGGACTTCATAATTGGTACAACAATTAGAAAAGATAAGCAATGCGATCACTCGCGCAATAGACCATTGGATCAATCGTGTTCTAGGAGGATTTGTGACTGAGTTTTCCATTGATCAGTTTGTCTCTTATTCTGAAGCTAAAAGAATATTTTTGAAAGGTCCCAGAGGTAAGTTTCTGCGCTCTTTGAAGTTGTGGATTAAGATGCTATTGTGTGAAAAGGGTTCTCTCTATGAGCATATTGCGTGAATGTCCCAAAGAGGCCCGACTATGCATAGTGGAAGAATTTACCATGCAGATCTAGCAGAAGGGTTTATTTATAGTCCTCCCAAGGGTAAATCTGATAGTGACAATGAACGAGAGACTAGTAGCTCAAGTGAATCTGTGCACTTTGAAGAAGAGGAAGCCTCCCAAGAATAAGTCTCACAAGAACGGAATAATCAGGGATTTTTGACCATAGTTTAGATCCCATCCACTCCACTTCCACATTCATCTCACAAGTCATCCACTCCCCCTCCATCTCCACCTCCCCCAGGCGTAGATATGGCCGCATCTATGAAGTTGCCTACTTTCATAGCTATTGTAAATAAGATACATAGAAAATTTTCTTTGTCACTGATGTTTTATGGAGAGAAAAACAAGTCAATAGTGATGATGTCAAGAAACCACAGTTAGCCACTGCTTTTCAAGATCGTGCATTGGGTTGATATATAAGATATGTATCAACGAACCCTAATGTGACTATGAATGATCTAAAGGATGCCTTAAAAGAACAATTCAAAAAGCCTAATTCATATGCATAGTGTGTTGCAGAGTTGAAAGAGATTCACCAGGAAGTGAATGAATCTATTTGGGATGTATATCAGAGATTGAAGCACACTATTAGAGATGGTGGATTCAATATTGATGATACCCAACACAATAAGTGATTTATTTCTATGCTTCTCCTACATTTGTGCCAGCCATTGAGTCAACAGAAGATTTCTACGCAGGCTAAGGCTGTAGAAATATACTATAAGTCACATTGGTTCCTGTTGTGATCGAAACTTAGTAGATTCAAAGTCAGTTAGAAGCAATATATTTGGAGATTCAAAATCTGCGCAAAGATAATGGAAAGGAGGTATGCGCACAAGTATGGTGCATATGATGTAAAGTTGTTGGGCATCATAAGGATCAATTTTAAGTATTCAATGATTATCTGCATTTTGGAGGACCAAGCCCACTGAAGAGCTTGATGGGACCAAGTGGGACACCTCTAGTATGGTGCGCGATTCGTCAGACTATGGGTCTCCATGCAATAGATTTTTGTCCAAGGATTGGAAAATACATGCCTGAGCTGAAGAAGTTTTTTTTTAGATTATACTCATCGTTGGGACACGATGAAAAACATTGCCGAAGTTTTGATTTGATGATTGACAAATTTGAGCTGTACAAAATGCAAGATGAAGCTACCTCACTAGCATCCCCGTCTGGGCACGGTGGATTCTAGACTAAAGGAAGAGGAAGAGGAGGAGGATCATATGGTTGAGGAAGGGGACAGGTCATTTGCTACAATTGTGGAGATGCTGGTCATTATGCATGCAAATTTCGAAATCCTGCATGACAATCATGCAAGTACAATAGTTAGTTTGATCATGTAATAGAATATTGTCTTGTTTTAATTGCTAAGATGCAGGAGAAAAAACATAGACTCCAACGTAGAACATTTAGATGGTCAAGATGAAGTTGCGCGAAGAAGATCCTAGCGTGAATGTTGTCACTAGGAGTGGTGCAGCCACTGGTGAAGATAAAGGAAAAAAGCTAGATGTTGACCTTTGTATTCGTATGGAACCTGAGAAGAAGGTTGGATTTGACTTACAACGTGAAAAATAAACTTTTGTTGAAGCAAAAAATGGGTTCGCAGAAGCAAGCTCATCGACATCAGGTAGACCTATGAATGAGGTAGGCGTAGACGAAGAAATAAATCCATTCTTACAAGCTTGAATTAAGTTACTACGCAACAAGAAGGAAGTTAAGAATCTTCAAGCTTTGATAGATAAGTGTGTAGAAAAGGAATAGCCTTAGATGGAACAAAAAGTTGTCAACAAGATCTATAAGAAAAATAACAAGAAAATAACTGGACAAGAGATGCGTTTGACTGCTCAGATCGGTGCTTATAAGATGGATCAGGTCATTCTGGAACTAGGTTTTGATGAAAATGTCTTACCTAAGAAAACTTGGTAGTGCATGGGTGAGCCTAAGTTGGAGTGGTCTACTATTAAACTGCGCATGGAAAACCAACAAGAAATCATTCCATTAGGAAGACTGTCACAGGTGGTAGTAGATATTGAAGGAGTTAAGGTGCTTGAATATTTCAAAGTCGTACAAATTGTAGATGACACTGATCCTTACCCTACGCTATTGGTTCTGGATTGGGCTATTGATATGGATGGCATCGTAAATCTGAAGAGGAGACTCATGGTATTTGAGAGCAATGAAACCAGAGTTGTAGTTCCCTTAGATCCTGCAGAAGGTGAAAGATACACATACCCTGTGCACGCTGATGATGATATTAACCATATCTATAAGCTGACTGTGTGAGATGATGACTGGATCATTGAAAGAAGGCTTAATTTGGAAAAAGACATTTCCTACTTTTAAGATTCATATGAAGAGTAGGAGAACTGGAAAAACTAGTTACATGAAGTATATGCAATGCATTGTAATTGAGTGACTAGATCTCTTTTCTAAATATCATCAAAGGTACGAGAATTACCATATTATGATGGTTTAACTAATGTGAATATGTTTTTAGGATAAATTGAAAGAATTTTTCCAGAAGGACAAAGATTCCATGCATTAGATATCGCATTACGTACCTGATGGTGCAACAGCTGCGCAATGAATTGTGTGTCAAGGAGAAGAAGTTTGTAGATATCAGGATGGCGAAGCCCACCTTCGTGTGCCTCATCCGCCTATAGGAGGGTCGGGTTATTCAGATAGAAATCGAGGACCTACAATGCCGAGAACACTTACTGGAAGCATGGATGCAACCTTGGGCCGAGGAAGCCCTGTAGCTATCTTAGACATTATATGGGGCATTGAAGACCCTTCAGCAAACCCAATGTAGCATTTACCTCACAGCTAAAGGAATGACAATGGAGAAGCTGGTGAATGAAGCACAGGGAGACTCTACGCAGAGCATTGAGGTGGTTTTTCCACTGAAGATCTCTGTCGCCACGCTCAAAGCAAAAATGAAGGAGCCTACCCCATAGTGACTCGGGACTAGTCACAAGTTTGTGTTGGGGGCCTATCGGAGCAGGGTCCCCTGGGGTAAATTTTGATCAAGTTTTGTATATATTTTTAGCTATGTGCACTGTGCGGAAGAGTCAAAGGGGATTTGGGGCAGGTCAAAGTCCCTATTTTATGTAAATGGGTTTTAAGGGAAAACTGTGGGCCTCAAACCATATTTTGAGACCATAGTATTTACACGTTGAATTGATATCAATATAGATAGATCGAGTCAAGTAAGGTATTTCTGTGAATCATGCTTATGTTGATGAAAAATTTGTAAGGATTTTAGTCTAAGTATGGGTTTGGGTAGAAAGGCTCTTGCTGGTTGGGTGCGCGGAGACCTAGTCCTGGCTGTGTGCAGACTCTGCTAGCTATGTGTGTGGATGGGTAATTGTAAAGGAAGTCTGAATGTATTGAACTATTGAATCTTTTAATTCAAATATGTATGTTTGTTGAATCAAATGTTTTATGTGTTTTATGTTTTAGTTATCTGATTACTGTGAATATGATTCTTTTAATTGCTTTAAGATCTCTTTACTTCTGTTTATGATCAAATTTGTCTGCTTGAATGAATGAAGTATATGAAGTATATTATGAATAGATCTGCTTAAATTATATCTATTATTGTGTGCAACTATACATACTATGTGTGGGAATAATCTACGAGGATCTAAGATTATGTTATCTGTTTATGCACACTTGCCTATATATGTGACGAAGTTGATCTGATAATTTGTCAATATGTTTATGCGCGCATCCGCTTATAATATGTGATAATTTCTATATAAGTCTGCTAGGGCCACCACATCAATTTCTTCCTCAGGGTGTGGAAACTTGGTTCCAGCACCCCCCCATACTTCTTCGGGTGATACTTTGATCTACGCAATCAGGTGATTACCGAAAGGGCTAGTAGTTGGAGGGTTTGTTGGTTACACAATAAATCCAAACCTGGGTTAGGACCCCTCAAGCCAAAAATTTTCATGTTACTACTGCATCTGCACCAACCATTAAGTCAACAGAATATTTCCATGCAGGTTGGAGCCGTATAGATCGCAATGAAGCTAGAAGCCTCAACGATACCTGCTGTGCAGATCGGGACCCAGCAGATCCAAAGCGAGTTGGAGGAAATGCACCTAGAAATATAGAGTTTGTGTAAAGATAAGGGAAAGGAGGCATGCACATATGTATGGTGTATACGCTGCAAAGCTGATGAGCATCACAAGGATCAGTGCCTTGTATTCAATGGCTATCTGTAGGCTGGAGGAACAAGCACACTGAAAAGCGCGACTAGCCCAAGTGGAACTCTCACAATGTGGTGTGCGATTTTTCAAGCAATGGGTATGAATATGACATATTTATGCTTGAGGATTGGTAAATATATCCCTGAGCTTAAGAAACCTTTTTGCAAGTTTTTCTCATCACTGGGACATGATGAGCAGCGATGCCACAACTTCGATTTGATGATTGACCGAGCTGGCCTATATAGGATGCATCGTAAACCTACCTCACTATCATCCTCGTCTGGGCATGGAGGATTCCAAAATAAATGACGAGGAAGAGGAGGAGGAGTTGGTTGAGGAAGGGGGCAACTCATCTCTTACAATTGTGGAGAATCTCATTATGCGTGCCACTATCCAAACCCAACACAACAATATTGTAGGTACTATAGACAATTTGATCGTGTTATTGCCTATTTTGATTGCAAAGATGCAGGAAAAGAAAACATAGACTCCTATTCAAAATATTCAGATGGTGATATCTAAGCTATGTGAATAAGAACCAAGTGTGAATATCATCACTAGGAGTGGTGCAGCCACTGGTGAAGACAAAGGGATGAAGCTGGATGTTGACCTCTGGATCCGAAAAGCTCCTGAAAAAAGAAAGGATTCAACTTATAGTGAGAAAAATAAACCTTTGTAGAAGAGAAAAAAGGTTTCGTAAAAGCAGACACCTCAACATCAAGCAAACCTATGGATGTGGTCAAAGTAGATGAATAGAAAAAGCCCTTTATACAAGCTTGTATCAAATTGCTGCGCAATAAGAAGGCAATCGAGAACCTCTAGGAATTGATAAACAATTACGCAGAGAAAGAATAGCCCCAGATGGAGTAGAAGGTTGTTAACAATATTTATAAGAATAAAAGAAAAAATGAACGAGAGATGTGCTTGGCTGCTCAGATTGGTGCATATGAGATGGATCAAGTCATTTTGGATCTAGGATGTGATGCGAATGTCTTACCAAAGTAGACTTGGCAACGAATGGGATAACCTAAGTTGGAGTGGTATACTATCGAGTTGTGCATGGCAAATCAATAAAATATTATCCCATTAAGAAGGCTCTCATAGGTAGTAGAATATATTGAAGGAGTAAGGGTGCTCGCAGACTTTGAAGTGATAGAGATTATGGATGATACTGATCCCTACCCTACGCTGTTGGGGTTATATTGGGCTATTTACATGGGTGGCATCATCAATATTAAGTGAAAAATTATGGTATTTTATAATAATGGAACCAGGGTTGTGGTCCCCCTAGATCTTGCAGAAGGAGAAAGATATACATAGCCGATGCGTGTAGATGATGATGACGATCATATATATAAGTTGACTGCGCGAGATGAAGATTGGATCAACCTAACAACTGATGGAAGACTCAACTGGGAAAATGATAACTCCTTTCCAGATTCAGATGAGGAACTGGAGAACTGGCATAACTGGCTACATGAAGTATCTGAATCGTGTTGTAATCGGGTGAAAATATATCTTTGGTGCATATCCTCAGAGGTACGAGAATTTCCTTATTACGATGATCTGGCTAAGGTTAACATGTTTTTAGGAGAACTTTAAAAAGTTTTTCTAGAAGCACAAAGATTACATGCACTTGATATAGTGCTGGGCTCAACCCTAGCATGATGGTGGGAGACACACAAGGGAAAATTGGCTAACTATGAAGAATGCACCCACATGAGGCATCTGCGATTTGAACATCCAGAAACCAGAATGGGAGAGACCTATTCCAGAGAAGGCGATCCGTGCAAACATTTGGCTAGATGGAATGAATTTTGGGTTGAATAACCAAAGCAATAATGGGGGAAAAAAATCATCCATACTTTGGGGAAGGTGCCTACAGACTAGTACCTTAAGACTAAGCTGCGACGAGGAACCAATGAATGGAATATGTTGACATAAATGCTTCTCTTCACCTTTAGTTTTGAAAGTGGGTTCGAATGCTTGGAAGTAGCATTGCAGTATATTCAAGATGTCATCTTTGATACTGTAATATTCCAAAATTTTCACATGTTTATATTGAATATTAAAGTCTTAATAAACTTAATTAATTAAATAAATAAAAGGGTGGAGGGACCCATAATCCTCAAAGATTAATAAAATCCACTTTTGATGTGTGTATGTGGATTTTATATATCTAGATTAAAATCATGGAGTAGTGGAGCAACTCCATTAATGTTAAAGGAGTGGAGATCATGTCTCATTTATGAGATAGATCATGGAGGATGAAACGGTCAAATACGATCATGGATCTTAAATGTAAAATCATGAGGATATTTGAAAAGGTCAATTGAGATCTTAGTGCATTCAAAGTAAGATCATAAAGCACGTATGATAGGTTAGTGGAGGAAGTGATGCATTTAATGCACACATGATTGAGAGGGTGATCATCACATGTAGACATGATGGAGGACATGTAGAAACAATGTAGTCAACCATGGAGACTTATGTACACGTGTAAAATGTAGTTATGGTGTGGGCATAGGCTATGGAAGGCTCATAATCTATATAAGGAAGGCGAAGGCACAATAGAGCGCAGATTTGGATAGTTGGATTATTCTGTGATTTGTATAGATATGGATTTTTCTTAGGAAATTATATGCATGCTTGAGTTGTTTAGATAAGTCTGCAGTGCTATTTAGCAGAGGGTGTTTCCGAGAAGAAATCCTACCCTTACCCACGGGGGACTTTGAGTGCCTACTCTGGGAAGGTTTTCTATTGGGCTTTATTCCTCATCAGACATTGGTGCCATCTTTAGGAGGTTGTTTCTAGCATTTAGCTAGGAAACCGGTGGAGGAATCATCCTACCACTTTGTTCTTCAGATTCAGTCTTCTAGGAGCATCAGATCTATATCTAACATTCAGGCCATTGGGTTTTATCTCCATGCAACAATAGTCCCTTCAAGGATTGCGTAGTCTAGTCCTGTAGATCTATTTGAGGAAGGAAGTTTCCAATATTTCAGCTGGAAATCCCATGAAGGATCATCTCCTCACATTGGATCTATTGTTTCCATCATTCAGGAGCTGATTTGACATATCTAGTAGCATGTTATTGAGCCTCCCTCTCTTAAAACGTAGTTTTCTGAAGCTGTTGTTAATCCACCAGTTATTTTCAGTTGAGAAGATTGGAGGAGCTAGATCTCGAGCTTTTAGCCCAAGGATCTAGCAAAGCGATCAACCCTTCTTGCATAGAGCTAATTGTGCATCATTGTAGCCATCATATCATTAGTTTATGTAATAGATCTGCATACCTAGCAGCTACATAGTGCAAGCCCTAAGAGGGTGATTTTCTGAGATTGATAGATCTAGAAAATCCTTTCTAGGTTATCTCGGGGATCTATCATAGAGCCCAGATCTAAATTTTCAACATCATCGGAGCTCCCATAATGCCTAGATATGAATTTCTATCTTTCTGGCAGTTAAAGTCCCAATAGTTGCAGCAGGAACATCGCAGTTTACCTTCCAGCAATTCAGCAGTCCCTCTTGTGGGATCATTTCAGGGTCATTCTAGGCCATCCATTTGGCTTGAGTGTCTCATATTTTGAGCACTGTTGTACTTTCTATTCACCTCCTATATAATAAAATGGCTCAACTTCTCTGTAAATTCTGATGTTTTCGTTATATTAATTGTTTACTTTGTTATTGTTCAACTATTGTGTTTTGTATCAATTCATTATTCCATTTTAGGATATTACAATGGTATCAGAGCACGATCTTTGGCTCAACTTGTGGACACTTCATCTTTTGCATCAAAAGAAGAACCAGATAGAAGAGATCTATCATGAAGGAGGATTGTAGTTTTTCCACTCTTCTCTTTAGATCCCTGCAAGATATCTCCAAGGAGGTCAATCAAATGAAGAGAGAAAGGAAAAGGAAGGATCCAAGAAGAATATTGGATGAGGAAGGTCCAAGCACTTCCTATCAGAAACAAAGAAAATATAAGAATCATAGATCTCCTCATAGATCTACTATGCCCACTTTCTTTGAAGATGGTGAATGGTATAGTCATGAAGAAAGAAGAAACATGGAACCTGAGACTCATGAGACTCTCAGTTTATATCTTGAAGAGTACAAAGCACAGTTTAGAGCATTCAAGGAGAATGCAACTCTCTAACAATCCTTCAAAATCAAAGAAGAAAGAGGATCCTATAGCAACAAAAGAAGAAAGAGGCACAATAGATTCTATTTGCCTACATTTTATGGATCTTCCTCAAGCACCATAAAGGCTTGGAGGAGGGATTTAGATGCATTCTTCAAGCTACATATTATAGTTGAAAAGGAGGCTATTCAGATTGCAACACTTCATCTTCATGGTGAAGCCAATGATTGGTGGTTTGCTCACATGGAGCATGCAAAGGTGACTAAATATTCAGATTTCTTTCACAAGTTGAGAAATAAGTTTGATGTGAGAAAACCAGAGATATGTCACAAAGAGACATTTCCTAAGGAAATAGAGGAGGATGTCAATCTTGTCACTCCAGACAAAGAGTCACTAAATTCATCATCAGCTACAGAAGTACTTATATCCAGAGGAGAGACACTTGCATCTTTGCAATATAGTATTAAGCTTTTGACATATAGAGTCCCATGCATGATTCAATATATGCACGAGGAAGAGGAGGTTGATTCCAGTGCTAGTACATTGATAGAAGAGAAACCATCACTCTTACCAATAGTTGGAGACACCATTGTCCCGGTTGGAGGAACTCTTGTGGTCTTGCAAGAGGTTCCCACACATTAGTTGATCCAAGGTATGCATGCACTTTCATCTCATATTGTTTCAGTACCTCTTATCGAAACTTATGGGGACATGCCATCAGGGCCATTGCATGACCAAGGATTAGAACAAAATTCTGATTTGGAGCAGCAGCATATCACTACGCAAAGGACCCTTGAGTTGATCAAGGAGGATATCTAAGTTCATCATTGTTGAGCTACATTCAACCCTTTGAGTTGAAGTGTAGACTTTCAGAATATGGGATGAGTATGATTCTATGTATAATGGATAACTATGAGTTCAACCTTGTGCCTTGCCATGAGATAGCACATGTATCACCATGAAGATCTACAACACTATCACTTAGTAGCAGTGATGA
The DNA here is from genome assembly GCA_034641835.2 of Pinus albicaulis. NCBI lineage: Eukaryota > Viridiplantae > Streptophyta > Pinopsida > Pinales > Pinaceae > Pinus > Pinus albicaulis. The sequence continues at coordinate 872,247,251 of CM076579.1, forward strand.
TGAGAGGGCCCCATTATTCTTGGAGCATTCTGAAGGTAGCTTCACTCATGAAGCAATGGAGGTAAAGATGATAGAGGGTAGACATCTTGAGATGAGAAATATTTTCTCCTTTCCAGATGACACTTGCTCAATGAGCATCTCACAACCCAAAGAGAAACTTATACCTGCAGTAGATCCAAAACCTCATTGGTTTTGGAGGGCCATTGATGAAAAAAGAATCTCATGGAGAGATCTCATTGGAGGTGCACTCCAAAATATCATGGGGTGCAAAGCTCTTCAACAGTTTGAGGAGGTTGGTGTCTTACAATGGGAGGATACCAAGATTTTGCAGAATGAGATCCATCATCCTCATTGGGATGAATGGTTGATAATGTGGATCAAGGGGTTGCCAAACCACATGTAGACTTATGATATAGACCAGCAAGAAGTATGGATGTGCTGGTTGCTCTTGGGTGAGTATCGCTACTACCCAACATCACATATTTTCATGATCCATGCCTTATACAACACTCATGTAATGAAGAAGGAGGCATGGTTGTGCTGGCTGCTCTTTTCTTGAGTATGGTCACTACAAAATAGCTCATATTTCTTTAACTCATGCCTTATGTATCAATTACATAATGAAGCAAAAGAAGGCATGTTCACTTTGGTTGAGAGAGTTTGGCCATCACATGACATCTCCCATGGTTATGTGTTTTGTATTGTTTTTAATATGGCATAATACTCTCATGATGTATGATAATGGAGTTTGTTTGTATTGGGCTGATATGACATTCCATATGTCATCCAGTATGTTGTTGTTGCTCCACGATTTACATGATGATGTGAAGAGGCAGAAAGAGATCTTTTTTCTTTGGATTTTACTGGGGGATTTTGGCCCTACATACTCCCCTAATTTGCATGATAATGTTAGAGGATGGAAACATGAGGCATTCCTCCTATGGATCTTACTTGGAGAGTATGGGAACCATACTTGGTATTTTGATGGTGTGGTGTGGCAGCAGGGAGCATTGTTGCATTGGTTACTATTGGGAGAATATGGTGTGACACCTTTGTCTACCCATATGTCTCTATCTCTTCTTTTGAATAGTGTTGGAATGATGCTTAGATCCAACAAGGCCAATAGGGCTAAGGATGGAGGCATGAAAAGCCTCTCTTTACTTCATGTATCATGGGATGGAGGCATGAAAAGCCTCTCTTTACTTCATGTAGCATGGGATGGAGGTATAATTTGTGAGTTGGAGCTTTTCTTTTGTGGAAGGAACCATATATATTTATGTATCTCATGTATTGTGGAGGATTTTGGATAACTTATGGTTGTCACTTGGAGCTTCATGATTGAGGAGGGACATCTAGCTACATAGTTAGAGATCACTCTAGACATTCTAGAGAGGAAACTTTGGTGTTGGGAATACATAAATCATTGCAGAAAATGGGGAGACCTTCGTGTGGATGCCATTGGGAGAGGGATCGATTGCTCTAGCATCTACTTTTGCAGTTGCTTAAGGACAAGCAAGATTTTGTTGGGTAGGACTGTAATATTCCAAAATTTTCACATGTTTATTTGGAATATTAGAGTCTTAATAAACTTAATTAATTAAGTAAATAAAAGGGTGGAGGGACCCATAATCCTCAAAGATGAATAAAATCCACTTTTGATGTGTGTATGTGGATATTCTAGATCTAGATTAAAATCATGGAGTAGTGGAGCAACTCCATTAATATTAAAGGAGTGGAGATCATGTCTCATTTATGAGATATATCATGGAGGATGAAACAGTCAAATAAGATCATGGATCTTAAATGTAAAATCATGAGGATCTTTGAAAAGGTCAAGTGAGATCATAGTGCATTCAAAGTAAGATCATAAAGCACTTATGATAAGTTAGTGGAGGAAGTGATTCATTTAATGCACACATGATGGAGAGGGTGATCATCACATGTAGACATGATGGAGGACATGGAGAAACAACGCAGTCAACCATGGAGACTTATGTCCACATGTACAATGCAGTTATGGAGTGGGCCTAGGCTATGGAAGGCTCATAATCTATATAATGAAGGTGAAGGCACAATAAAAGGAAGATTCAGATACTTGGAGTATTCTTTGATTTGTTTAGATCTGGATTTGTCTTAGGAAATTTCTATGCATGCTTGAGTTGTTTAGATAAGTTTGCAGTGCTATTTAGCACAGGGTGTTTCCGAGAAGAATGAATATCAAGACCTATTTACAACAAATTTTTCTAAGCTGAAGGGGATAATAGGAGATCTCGAGGTGATGAAGATCACCTTGAAACCAAATGCACGACTTGTGAAACAACGCCTATATAGGTTGAATCCCAAATATAAGTAGAAATTCAAAGAGGAATTAGAGAATATGGTTGCTGTAGGAATCATAGAAACAGTGGAGGAATAAGATTGGGTGAGTCCTATGGTGGTTTATGGCAACAAAACTAACGGAGAAATAAGAATTTGGGTGGATATGTGCAAATTGAATGATGCTTGCATACAAGACCTATTCCTAACCCCATTGTCTGATGAAATCTTGGACAATGTAGGAGGACAAGAAGCTTACTCATTTACATATGGTTTCTTAGGATATCACCAGATCAGAATCACGCCGGAAGACAGAAGCAAGATAACCTTTGTGACAAAATGGGGATCCTTTCAATATACATTCATGACATTCGGTCTGAAGAATGCATCAACAATATTCTCACACGTGGTAGTAGCTACATTCAAAGAATACATCCATAATTTCTTATGAGTCTACTTTGATGATTGGTCTGTCTTTGGGTTGTTGAAGAAGCATGTGTCAAGTCTGCACATGATGCTGGATACTTGTCGGAGTATCAGATCTTGGTCAATCTTAAAAAGTGCATCTTTTGTGTGGGATTCAAGATCTTGCTCGGTCATTTTTTTGTCAGCAAGGACTGATGGTGGATCCCGCAAAGATCGTTGTTATTGTTAACCTCAAAGTTATTGAAAATGTCAAACAACTGCACACAATTTTGGGGCATACAAGTTATTACCGAAAGTTCATTCAAGGTTACGCGCTAATCACTGTGCCCATGGAGAATTTTTTGAAGAAGGATGCCTCATTCTATTGGGATGAATACTTTCAGATGAGATTTTAATTACTTAAGGAGAATATGGTCATTGCACCCATATTGGTCTTTCCAAACTATAAAAAGGTGTTCCATGTACACGTTGATGCCTCTTGCATTGCGTTGGGAGCTATTTTAGCGTAGTCAGGAGCCATGGATATTGACCACCCTATTGCATTTTCAAGTAGGAAGTTATCAAGAGCGAAGTGTAATTACTCGACCACGGAGAGGGAAGGTTTGGATATGGTGTATGCACTGCAGAAATTATGCCACTATCTATTGGGAGGCCGCTTTAAGATGTTTATTGACAATTATGCTCTGAAGTACCTAGTAAATAAGCCTGTGTTGGGGGGAAGATCTGCAGATGGTTGCTTCTTTTTCAAGAGTATGAATTTGAAGTAATTGTGAAACCTGGAACACTGAATGTTGGGCCAGACCATCTGTCGTGCTTCGAAAGAGGAGAAGAGCCAACTAGCTTGGAAGAAGGTTTACCAGACATGAAACTATTTTCTATAAAGGTTGTTGATGATCATTTTTCATATATTATTCATTTCATAACCACTGGAAGTGTTCCCATGAAGTATATGTTGCAACAGAAGAAAGAGATGGTCGTGCGCGCAGCTGACTTTACTCTAATTGCCGATCAACTGTACAAAATGGGTGTAGATGAAGTCCTGCGAAGGTATGTGCTGGAATTCGAGAGATGGGATATCTTAGCTGAGGCTAATGGAGGATTTGTAGGAGGCCACTATGCAGGGAAAGAAACTGCGCATAATATTTTACAAACTGGATTAAGGTGGCCCATGGTGCACAATGATGCACATACATATTTTTGCAGTTGTGATGTATGCCAACAGATAGGAAAAACCTCTTGCAGAGATGAGATGACCTTGCACCGACAAATGGAATTGCAAGCTTTTGATAGAGCTCAAGGACATCCTCTCAAGGGAAAATTTCATGATAACATGCTTACAACAAGAAAACATGCAATTGAAGGTGAAACAAATGCTCCTAAGCAAACAAAGGCAGATATTGAGGCAGAGAAAGGTAAGATAAAAGTAGTGATAGATGTTGATCAGTTTGAAGACAAGTAGGCTGAAATAAAGCCAATGAGGCCAAGAACAAGAGGATTAACCAGGCAAAAAGAGCAATAAACAGAGTTATCTCCTCCATTAGGTCAACAAAGTTTTGATGATTTGATCATTGCTGAGATTGAGCAAGAAAAAGAGTTATGGCTTGACAAGGTAAATGAGCATCTAGAGAATTTATTGAAGAAGGAATAAAGAAACAATAACCTCCAGAGGCACATGGCGAGACACTACTTCACCAGAAACCAAATCGCCAAAATCAGAGTTAAGAATTTGAAGAAAAAACTTAAAGAAACCATATCTAAGCTAAAAAAGAAGAAAAATTTGGATTTGTTGGCTGAGGAATCCCTAGCTATATAGATCATCATTCAAGGATGCTATGGACCAAAATTCAACAAGGTTTGAGTATTTTTTGTATTTTTGTGATTTTTGGCAAATTCTTGAAATTTCACTCTCGCAAAAGCGTAGCGTGGCCACGCGACACTTTTCCTTAGAGGGTCCAATGGAGGTCTTATTTACATGGTTGGATTTATTTTAAAGTTTACTTTCAAAATATGGTTTTTTTTTATGAAACCTCCTGATTTTGAAGAAAAACCCAAAAAAACCCTATTTTTCATGCTTCTGCCACTATTTTTCACTGCATGCTATGCTTTTTCCAGGCATGCGACACTTCTGTGTTGGATGATTTCTTGACAAGTGCTAGTGAAAAATGGTCAAATATTCGAGGTTACAACTATCTCAAGAGATTTTTTATGGATAAGGAAGTCTATTTATGCCCCTCATTTTTTAGGAATCTTGTAATTACTCAACGAGACAAAGACTCCTAGTTATTAGCTAAATTTGGGGGGACTATTTATAACTTCCCTACAAACTAGGAAATGACTCGTAGGGTGCATTTATGAAGTTTTTTGGATCAAGTTTCGACCCATTGAGGTGGAAAATTATTTATTTTCTATATGTACTCCAACTCAAGTCATTTTAGAGGTTGGATAGTTGATATTGCAGTCTGGATCTTATGTACAATCTTTAACATTGAAATCAAAGACATGCTGTAGCTATAACTTTGGGACTCCAGTGGTATGCTTATTAGAATTTTTTTTTCTTAGTAACACCATCAAGTTGAATGTTTATGCTTCCATGAAATCACATGTATGCTTCTATATGATAAATATTATGAGTCTATAAAAATAATTCTTACTTTTTGTGCTCTGTTTTATAAGATTTTCATAAATTTGTTATATATACTATGATGAATGAACTCATGTAATATGATCATTCTAACTCTCACTTTTCAAGATATATACCACAATGAAAATTTAAGTGTGTTTTTAAGTATACCTACATGGCCTCATATTCATCTCTGCAGCCATTCATTTGAAATCATACCTTAAAACATAGACCTAGTTCCTAGACTGACACTTCCTATCCAGAAAAAATTCAAAATAAAACCCTAATTAACTGAGCTTATATCTAGCCTAAGATATTTTTATTTCCAGTCACCTTATTGATTGTGAAATTGTTAATGAGATAGCCCTCTATGGTTTTGTAGGGCTAGCTACAAAATCTAAATATTGGTTTGAGGTTACCTCCTTTAGTCTCCTTTCTCAGCCTTGGGAAACGATGGGAGTGATAAAATTTTTGGCACTGTTGTTGGGGTGTGAAGGTTAAATATCTCCTGAGAAAGAACGAAAAATATTATCTCTAACTACTGATGGTGAATAGTGGTCAGGCACAAGAAGGTTGTGCATCTTTCACCTGGCGACTCTAGTGTCGAAGAATCTAAAAGTTCAGAGTTTTCATAGCGACTCCACTATTCAAAGATGGGTAGCTTGAAGAAATTTTTGATGACTTCATTTTTTTCAAGATGGATTCAACTACTAGAAGGTATGCCCCAATGAATCATGCACACATTCTTGGTTTTCCAAATAGAATTCCTTGCATAGATTGGAAAATTTATTTGCACAAATTCATGGATGGAAATGAGGATGAGGCTATTATGCATATAATAAAATTTCATTGGCATATACATAAGCTTCGGATTAGGTTTCACGAGGATTGTTTGATGAAAATTTTTATGGATACCCTCGAAGGGAAATAAAGATCATGGTATGAAGGGTTGAAGCCAGGTAGCTTATTCTCTCTTAAATATTTCCACACAACATTCTTTGAGTTTTATGGAAAGTCTCACCATTCATTCTTTTTGTTCAAATATTGTTACGAGTCTTGTGAATATTTCATTCAATACCTTGAAGAGGCTTTTGGTGATGAAGAGTGTTTGGATTATGAGATCATAGAGGCCCTTCATGAATTTTCTTCTCAATAGAAAATAATAGAGATTAGCTTCCTTGATACAAAGGACCATTCACAACACACATCAACTCCTTATTTGCTTGAAGATGAAACATATCTATGTCCTAACAATCAAGTTTTATCCCATGAACTTAAAAAAGTTTTATTCGTCTTTTCATGATCAAGAGTATGCGAACTCTTTCAAACAAGAAAAGGAAATAGAAAATCCATTGGTTTATTCATCTTCTGGGTCAATGATCAAGGAAGAGAAGATTACAAATCCTTTTGAGAATTCTTAGTTTCAACAACATGAGAATGCAACCCAAGATGCTGGGATTAAAGGGGTATGTGACATAGAATTGCATCTTGTTGTGCCAGTTATTGAAGAGTATATTAAAGTTAATATTTTTCAAATATATAATGAATCTTCTACTTTAGAAACACTTAATTCATATTCACATGAAGGATTACTCCTGAATCAATTTTTCGAAAGAGAGATACATGTACCTTCAGATTTTGAAGATGATAGGCTTCAAATTGACCATCATAAGTTGTGGGGCAGTAGTGAAAAAGAAGAGGTTGTTTTAGATCTTCTTGCAGATGACGATCTTCCTCCAGGTTAGAAAAATGAAGAGTATTCTAAAGAAGAGGAGTTTTTCCTGGATCCTATGGCTGTGCACATTTTTTCTTTTAATAATATGGCTACCTAAAATGCAAATTTTCAAGTAAAAACATCCCTTTCTCTGGATATTATTGAAGATCCTATCGCCAGTTTGTTGTAGCCATCTGGGAAGATGAATCTTATTGTATTTATGAATCATGAGCACATGTTCAGTGGATACTTTGAGTTGCCTATCTTTTTTTTCTTTTGCCTACCCAAGGAAAGTGTCAGTAGGATTCAAGTAAGTAGCCATTTGCTAGCTTGGTTACACTGGAGGGATTATAATGCATGATTGTATACATATCTTCAGTAGGTGGGAATTTATCATTAGGATTTGAAGCGCAAGGTGAAGGCCCTAATATCCCAATGGTATGTTGCCATAAGTAAGTTCAATCAATAGTCAAGTTTTTGAGTGAAAGTAAGTTTTTGTTTCAGTTAGTCACTTGAGTGTCTAGTGTTTTATTTTTTACTCCATTTCCCAATGGATGAGGCTACCTGGTCTATGGTGTTCTTGACACCTCCTAAAAGGAGCTGCCATCCCCAGCTGGAGCCAATGTTAGTGTCTAAATGTTTTAATGATTAAATACTCTCTTTTAGGTTTATTTGGTAGAAGTCCTTGGTCAAAATTTTATGTTTTCAAATAATTTCTCAAATAATTTTCACATAGGTCAAATGCTGCTCCCTTCATCCACTCATAGTCATCATCAATTTCACATTCATATCATCATTTAAATATCTAGGGTCATAGCTGATTAGTTAACATACCATAATCTAGGTCATGGTCTAAGGCTTCTTCGTTTTTGTCATCATAATGTCAAATCATGTAAGAAAGGAAAATAAAAGTCATTGTTAGTATTAAAGTCACCTTAATTGGGAGTTAGAAAAGATAGGAAATAAAAAAAGTGAAACTTGTCCTTTTTGCAAAGAAGTATGCTACATGGTCAAAATATTTCAAAAAACATTTTTTTCTCAAAGTTCATATGATGTCACTAAAGTTAAAAGAAAATTTTGTGAGTTTATAAAGGGAAATAAAGCTTCTTTTGAGTTCATTTCATTCTTTTGTTTTCAAAAGAGCTCCTTTCTCATACAAACAACTCTCCACATCCATCCAAAGATCAAATACAACCACAAAAAACTGATTCAGACTACTCTTCACTACGTTTCTTCTCCTCGCTACACTTCTGGGGTAGCCACACTATGTTTCTGATAGTTTTCTATGTTTTTGGCATCCAAGCTTGTTAGAGTAGGGTCCCCTGAGGTACACTTTTTGGTATATTTTTGTGTAAGTTTTGTATATGCACACTGTGCGAATGAGACAAGGGGTTCTGGGGCGGTTAAAAGTCCCTATTTTTATGTAAAAGGGTTTAAGGGTAAAATATGGGCCTCAAATCATGGTTTGAGGCCATAATATCTACGTGCTAGAATGATATAAATAGATAGATCGAGTCTAAGGAGAGATAGACTATTATTGATGTTTTGACATAAGTTTATGTGTGTGTGATACTTTGTAAGGGTTTATGTTTGGGTTGGGTAGAAAGACTCATGCTGGATGTGTTCGCATAAGGGAAAGTCTGATGTACTAGATTGATCTGAATTAATACAAGGACTGATTTTGGTGGAAACATTGTGTATCAATTTGAGTAATATGTTTTGTTTTAATATCACATTTCTTCTATGTTTCTTATTTATATCTATGCAAATACATCTGCTATTTATGCATGAAGTTATATTAATGGTTGAATATGTTAATGATTTTTCTTAAGTAATTGTGCATTAAATAAATCTGGATCTGGTTCTATATGTCTGTGATGAAGTGATCCAATGTAATTCTATGTTGTGATCTGATAAAGTATTATTCTATATTGCACACATCTGTTTATGATCGATATAAGTATGCAGTCAATCTGCTTAGGGCCATTACATTATTTTCTTCCTCGGGATGTGGAAACCTGGTTCCATCACCCCCCCCCCCCCATATTGCTTCAGGTGAGACTTTGATCTATGCAAGCAGGTCATTGCCGAAAGGGCCAGTAGTTGGAGGGTTTGTTGGTTGTGCAATAAACTTTGAACCTGGGTTAGGACCCCTCAAGCCAAAAAATGGTTCTGTTGCTGGGACATGGATCATTTTGAGGGAGATTTGATGTTGTGGCACCCTTCGTGGAATGAATTACAAGATTAGATGAATATAAAGTTCCTTGAATTCACACTCCAAGATAATTGAAGTACTAAGCTATCTGACGAAAAGTGGGTACAGAAATATATAGATATATAATTTCATGAGACATTATTTTTCTCCTTTGCATCTGAGCTACAGGAGTGGTTGTTGCGATTGACTGAATTCAATACATGTGTGAAGGACAACACAGTCACTGAGTGGACTCCTGAATTGATTTAGTAATTAGAAAATTTAGACAATAAGATCACCCGCATAGTGGATCATTGGATCGATCTCCTCTTGGGAGGATTTGTGATAGAATTCGCCATTGATCAATTGGTGTCATATTCTAAAGAAGAAAGAATATTTTTCAAAGGTCCTAGAGGTAATTTCCTACACTCTTTGAATTTGTTGCTGAAGATGCTATTATTTCAACAAGGCTCCCTGTGTGAACATATTGCTTGAATTCCATGAAGAGGCCTGACTACATGAAGTGGAAAACTTTACTGCAAAGATCTAGAAAAAATTATTTATAACCACCTGAAGCATAGATCTGATAGTGAAGGTGAACTAGAAATTGGTAGCTCTCGCTACTCTGGAAAATAAGGTTCATCAAACCAGCACAATCAGAGAGCCTTGATCCTTGGGAAATCAACACAAGGAATGGTTCATCGCTATGTTTCTACCACATATACGCCAACCCTTGGGTCAAAAGAATATTTCCACATAGGATGAGGCTGTGGAGATCACAATGAAACTAGAAGCTACCCAAAAACTTGTTGCACTTGGAACGCAACAGAACTAGAATTAGTTGGAATCCATGCATTTAGAGATTTAAAGCCCGCGCAAAGACAAGGGAAAGGAAGTATGTGCAGAGGTCTACTGCATAAAATGTAAATTTTCTGGACTCTATAAGGATATATTCCCTATCCTCAATAGTTATCTGAATGTCGGAGGCCTAGTCCATTGAAGAGCACAATATGGTGCACAATTTGTCAAGTTGCTAGATTACATGACACATATTTCTGCCCAAGGGTCAGAAAGTATCAGCCTGAGTTGAAGCAATTTTTTTGTAGATTCTATTTGTCACTAGGTCATGATGAGAAGCATTGTCACACTTATGATATGGTGTTGGATAAAGCTGAAATATATAGGGTGCAGGCTGAAGAGTACGAGGAGGTGGATCAACTGGTCGACGAAGAAGACAAGTTATTTACTATAACTATGGATATTTTGGTCACTATGCACATGACTGATTGAATCCAGCGTGAAAATCATGCAGTTATTGTAGATAGTTTGATCATGTGATAGAATATTTCCCTATTTTGATTTCTAAAATGCAGGAGAAAAAGACAACGACTCCAACACAAAATATTCAAATGGTTAGAGCAAAAAATCGTGAAGAAGATCCCAACGTGAATGTGGTCACTAGGAGTGGTGCAACCACTAATGAAGATAAGGGAAAGCACTCGAATACTGACGTGTGGATTCATAAAACACCTAAGAACAAAGAAGGATGTGATCTACAGTGTGCCAAGGAGTCTTTTGTTGAAGAGCAGAAAGAATTTATAGTGGGAAGCACATCAACATCAGGCATACCAATGAAGGAAGCGGGAGGAGATGAAGAGATCAAATCATTTCTACAAGTGTGCATTAATTTACTGCACAACAAACACGAAGAAGAGAACCTTCAAGCTCCTATAGATAATTTCACAGATAAGGAACATCCTATGGTAGAACAGATAGTTGTCAAAAAAATATATAAGAACAAGAAGAGAACGGGTAGAGAGATCTGTATAACCTCACATATCAATGCTTATGAGATGGACCGAGTTATTCTAGATCTAGGATCAGATACCAATGTTCTACCTAAGAAAACATGGTAGCGCATGGGAGAACCCAAGTTGGAGTGGTCTACCATTCAACTGCACATGGAAAATTAGTAGAAGATAATTCTATTAGGGAGGTTATCACAAGTTGTAGTCAGTATCGAGGGTGTTAAGGTGATGGCAGACTTTGAAGTTATACAAATTTTAGATGATATTGGTCCTTATCTTGTGCTACTAGGGTTGGACTAGGCTATTGACATGGATGGTTTCATTAACCTGAAGAAAAGAAGAATGGAGTTAGGGTCATCATTCCTCTAGACCCTTTAGAAGGAAAAAGATACATAGTGTCTGTGCGCACTGATGATGATATAGATCAAATATATAAGCTGAGTTTGTGCAAGGAAGACTGGATTAACCCAACAACATATGGAAATATCAATTGGGAGAAGGACAATTCCTTGTTCTCGGATTCTGATGAAGAATTGGAAAATTGGTAGAACTAGTTAAATGAAGTATCTGTGCTACGTTGTAATATTTTGACCAAGTATCTTCGATGTATAACATCTAAGATACGTGAATTACCGCATTATGATGGTTTAACTAACATACACATGTTTATAGGGGACCTTGAAATAACTATGCCAGAATGACAAAGATTCCATACTTTGGATCTCGGATTGCGTGCTACTCCAGCAAGATGGTGGGAAAATCATAAGGAAAACATGGGCAACTGGGTGGAATGTGCATGCATGATGAGGTTACGCCTTGAGTGTCCAACTATTAGAATGGAAGACGTCTACTTTGGAAAGGATGATTTATGCGAACATTTGGCTAGAAGGAATCAGGTATGGGAAGTAGAACTAAGACCTGAATGGGTCCACATGTTTATTCACACATTAGGGAAGGTACCTACTAATTAGTATCTAGAGGCAGAGCTGCACTGAGGTACTAGTGAATCTGCTGTGCTGACGGAGATTTATATCCTAAAATTCAGGTTTGAGAGTGCATTTGATAATATTGGAAAAGCTTTGCATAATATTCAAGAAGTCATCTTTGATACCACAAACCCTGCAATCGAGTGCTCTTCACGAACATGGGATGTGCAGATGAAGGATATTGTGAACTATAGAAATCTGATTGTTGAATAGAATGAAGAGAATCCAAGGAATATCATGATTCCAGAATCTGAGGGACAACACATAGTAGCTGGGCCCTCGATCACCTTGCTAGATGTGAAAAAACCCCTAAAGATCCAACAGTTGAATATTGGATCTGAAGAGAAACCTAAGTTGGAAAATATTGGAGACTATTGGGATGATGATACAGTAGGAAAAGTTGCTAAGTTGCTGACAAAATATCAGGACTTGTTCCCTACAAGTTTTTCAGAGCTAAAAGGAATAATTGGGGAACTTGAAGTTATGAATATCACTTTGAAACCTGATGCGTGCCCAGTGAAACAACGCCCATACAGGTTTAATCCAAGATATCAGAAAAATGTGAAAGAAGAGTTGAATAAAATGGTTGCTGCATGCATCATCGAACCAGTAAAAGAGTCTTATTGGGTAAGTCTAATGGTAGTGCAATACGAGAAGACCAAGGGAGAAATTAGGATCTATGTAGATCCGTGCAAATTGAATGATGCTTGTGTGTATGATACATTCCCAACTCCATTTTATGATGAAATATTGGATAATGTTGGAGGACAAGAAGCATATGCATTCATGGATGGTTTTTTAGGGTATCATTAGATCTGGATTGCGCCAGAAGATCATAGTTACGACCACCTTTGAAACTGAATGGGGATCTTTCGAATATAAAGTCATGCCCTTTGGCTTGAATAATGCGCCTTCCATCTTCTTATGCGTAGTAGTAGCTTCTTTCAAAGAATTTATCCACAAGTTATTGGAGGTATACTTTGATGATTGGATTGTGTTTGGGCTATTGAAAAATAATGTTTCAAACCTACGCTTAATGTTGGATACCTGTAGGAAGTACCAAATCTCATTAAATTTGAAGAAGTGTGTATTTTGTGTGCCATTTGGGATACTGCTGGGACACATTGTCTTCCAACAAGGATTAGTGGTAGATCCTAGGAAGATCACAATAACAGTTAATCTGGAGATACCCGAGAATGTTAAGAAATTGCACTCAATATTGGAGCACACTAGGTATTATCGGAAGTTTATTGAGGGTTATGTGCTGACAATTGTGCCCATGGAGAAGCTTATAAATAAGGATGCAAAATTCTGCTGGGATGAGGATTGTCAGAAGATTTTTGAATTATTGAAGGAAAAAATGGTCACTGCGCCCATACTGGTCTTCCCAAATTGGTCAAAGATGTTTCATGTGCATGTTGATGCATCCTGTATTATGATTGGAGCTATTTTAGTGCATTTAGGAATGGGAGAGATTTATCACCATATTTCCTATGCTAGATGAAAACTCTCAAGTGCAAAAAAAATTACTCAAACACGGAAAAAGAAGGACTATCAATGGTGTACGCGCTGTAGAAATTCCACCACTATTTGTTAGGAGGCCATTTTAAGATGTTTACTAATCATTCTACTTTGAAGTAACTGGTCAATAAGCCTGTGATGGGGGGGGGGGGGGGAAGATCTGTAGATAGTTGTTGTTATTCCAGGAATATGACTATGATATTATCGTAAAACCTGGAAGAATAAATGTTGGGCCAGACCATCTTTCATGCATTGAGACTAGTGAAGAACCTATGAACTTGGAGGATGGATTTATAGACGCACAGTTGTTTTCAATAAAGGTGGTTGATGAGAATTTCCATGATATTATTCAGTTTCTGGCTACTGGATGTGTGCTTGAGGAATATATAGTTCAACATAAGAAAGAGCTTGTGGCACGTGCAACCGACTTCACCATTATTGCTCGAAAATTATACAAAATGGGTGTAGATGAAGTTATACGAAGATATGTTCTGGAGTATGAAAGACAATCAATCCTATATGAAGCTCATGGATGGGTTTCCAGTGGTCATTATGAAAGTAAGGCAACCACACAGAAATTTTTTTGAGCTAGGTTATTGTTATCACTAGAAAATCAAACAAGCAAAGATGACATTATTAAATGTCAGATAGAAGGATTTACAGGGCTGAGGCACATTAGAGAATCTATTTTTTTTTTTTTAAATCTTTAAGGTCCAGAAGAAAAATCAAATTTCTCACTCAAGACACTAGAAGAATGCACCTTTGTGCACATTTTTCTTTGATAGGAATGATTTTGCGTGTATTTACCTCAAAAAGCCACGCGGACCTAAGAGTGGCGGAAGTCACTTTCCGGGACCACAAGGCACACTCTAGGAAAATGATCCCACACTTGTGGCCGCCCAAGGACAGCTGCCTAAGCCTCCTTGGGACCTCAAGGGAGAACACAATGGAATCAACCCCCTCTGTTGGGTCACCATCCATCAATGTACCAAGAGAGGGAAGGAGAGTTTGAATTCATCTATAAAAGGACACCAAGAGATGAAAAAAAGGAGAGCACATTGTTATCCTGGCCAAAATTTCTTTGAAGAAATCTAGCATTGTGTAATCCAGAGCAGAAGTAGAGATGAGATTCAATTTTTTGCCATCCAACAAATACAACCCTTTGGAGTAGAGAGAGACCTTGCACCAGGAAGCTAGGAGGTAAAAACGTCCTTGCATCGGGTCTTAGAACTCCATAGTTCTAAGGGCCCCTTGGCAAGTGTGTAAACGTACTGTCTTTCTCCTTAATAGAAAAAAATAAGAGGGGACATTGATGCCACGATTAGTATTATTGTTTTGTCTATATCTATATGAGATTTCATGTATTTTTTTAGTTTAGTAGTGTTTCCTCTCTACATATACATACTATATCATTATGTAGTGTGTTTTGTTTTATAACATGTTCACTAACCTGCTAACTGTTTTGTTTATCTGCCTATGACCAGAAGCTTAAGAGGCAACGACCACTCCTCTTAAGAAAGTTTGGATTAGTACACTTATGCACCAAATCCACCAACACAGGATTGGCGACTCCACTGATTTTACTTTCGAGTTAATATGGTTGCACCTATTGCAGGGACCTTTTTCTCTGCTTTGGAGTTTGGCTTGAACAACCCCTCTTCTCTTCTTCTCTACTCGTTCACCCTCAATGAGAGGTCGAAGTTCAGAAGCTCCAAAATTTGTTTTTTGCAGTAAATTCACACGTATTTTACACAGACAAACGTGCCCGACCGCACGCGGTCAACACTGACCTGCGCGATAGATTTCACGCCTGTATGAGAGATTTGCGTGCGGAAAAAAGTGGCAGAAAATTTCTTCCATTTTTCTTCATTTCCTGTTTGTAAAGTGATTGGAATCCCATAAGAAATATGCCAGCACCGTGTGAGGTGTCCCATGACTGGTTAAAACTCACTATTGGCTGCATTTGAGTAGTTCTAGGTGTTAGTTTTAAAATTTCAAAGTTTATTTTCACAAAAAAACCACATAGTTTAAGTAGGGGAAATTTACTTGCAATATGAAATAACTTATTTTTTGTGAACATAGACACCAAAAAATAGATAGGTAATTAGCTAAAGTAAGTGGCCCTAGTCCACACATGCTTAGCTAAATTTTTCATTTTTCCTATTTTAAAGTCATTAATTTTAGTTTAATTTTTTGGCAGTAGGAGTTGGGACTGGGATTTAATTATCCTTAGAGAGCAAGTAATCTTTGATGCTTTTGCACCTTTGGGTGACTCTAGGCAAGCATAGGAACTCTCTCTTCCGATAATTCACCAACTCCCTTTAGTTGATCACTTAGATTAACTAGGCAACATTGTAAGCGACCCATATCCGCACATGATTTTCTCATAGCAAGGAACAACCAAACATAGATTAATAGGGGATTTGTAAAGGATCACTGCATATCCACATGTTAAAACTATGTGATTGTTCACCTCTTTCTCACACACTTTTAGACCATAAGTGAATCAAAGCCACCTTAAAATTAACCTAACTAAACTCATTAAATCTCCCCACAGGGGCCACAAGAGAAATTACAGTTTAGGTTAGGACCAAGGGTGTAGGCATCCAATAAGCCGCCTTGGTTAGTTTACATCTTGAAACATAGAAGTTGAATTTTTAGGGACATTTAAAATCCATCTATCCACCCACGGAAAAGACAACCCGAGTGCCATAGAGACTTAATTCAGAGGGGGTTAAGCTTAGGCCCAGTGCGTGCGGTATTATTCAGGGCTACCTGACTCGTCTTATACTCAATACTGGTAGCTAATTTACCAAGAATCTCAAGACTCGAATGCTCATGTGGGATGACGGTACTTAGTGTCCAAATATAGGGTATCCTTCCCTATAGGTGACGGTGCAGGCAACGCTAGATCCTCTACCTTTACCTTGGTCGATTTTCTTCGGTTGACTGGAGGCATCGCCAACTCTTTCGGGACATTGTGCCAGAATTCGCAAGATATATTCTCAAGGCCTAGCTACATTTGAGAGTGTGAAGATGTTTAAGTCTTCTAGGATTTGAGTATCATACACAAAAACAACAAAAACCATACTTTTTGATTGACTGGTCACATAGTATTAATCTAAAGGGAAAATTTACCTTTCATTTTTCGCTTTGTTTTAGGTATGCGATCACATTTGTGATTTGATTATAATTTATGTCCTCTAAAATATTTCCAAAATCATACCTAGTCGACGCCATAATGGACCCAATGGGACCTCGTCGATCCAGATGTCTTCTGAACCTCCTCCCATTACTGGGAGGGGTTCCAAGTCTTTTGCCATTTAGGTGTCAAAGACAGAACATTGCCACCCTTATTGGTTCATCCTTTATTGGGAAATATTTAGCTGAGAACCCTTCACAGTCACCCAACGCCACACTAGTGGATACCCCCACAGGGTTACCACATTCCACTCCTCCCACAACCCCTAAGGGGTAGAGGAGCGCTACCCATCTAGGAAGCCAAGTGAAATCACAACCGGGGTTACCACATTCTACTCCTCCCACAACCCCTAGGGGGTAGAGGAGTGCTACCCATTCAGGAAGCCAAGTGAACTCACAGTCGGGTACGTCACAAAAAAAACCTATACCTAACTAGAACACTATGTCTTCACAGTGTGCAATGGATCTCAAATCGCAATCACCATTCTTAGCTTTTTTAAACTTGCGCGATATAGCCAAGTTAACAAATGAACTTATTGCAAACAACCCAATATGGCCACCCATGCCCACGAAGCTCCCTTCGAACATTCCAAAGTTTGAAGGGAAGCAAGAGGATGACCCTAGAAATCATATTATGACTTTCCACCTATGGTGTTCGTCGAATAGCATCATTGATGATATTATTCCACTGAGACTATTTCGGTGCACCCTAACTAGACCAGCTGCGAAATGGTATGTGGAGTAAACATCTACTACACATGGAACTTTTAGTGCCCTCGTTACTGTTTTCCTTACCTATTTTCAGTTACCCATCCAGAACGATTTTGAGATGGAATTACTGCCCCATTTTAGGTAGACACCCATCGTCCATATCTCAGACCATCTCCACGATCGAGTTTTGCTAGACTTGTTCCTGAAAAATATCACTATAGATATTTCAAAGGATGTGGAAACAAAAAACCATATCCGAAGAGGATGCCATCAACAAGGCCTAGTAGCTCGAGATGATCTACATGCAATTGGGATATATTTACAATATCCTTCCTAACGCTCCGCGCCTAAAAACTTACAAAGAATTTCTAGGCATGTCAAACTCTGTAGACAGTTTGATTGGGTCATTGACCCAAAATCACCTAAGCAGTAGTGTTCAGTACCTTGGCTATGCATATGATCCTAACCATAACATCCCACAACCTGGGTACCAAATTCATCATGTACCTTTGCTAAATATGACCAATAGAGCGCAACCGTACCATCATCAACAAGGAGGACCATACCCTCTAGCTCAGGGGACCCAATATGTAGTTAGAAATGCTGAAGAAAGAGCTCTACCCCAACAAAAATTCACAAACCAGGGACAGGGGAACCTGGTTTCCTCACTCTCTTGAGTTATCTAACTTTCCATTCACAGATTTTCCTGGTACGTCAAATACTATAGATGGTTTGATTGGGTCTTTGGCCCAAGATCACTTAGGCAGCAGTAGCACCCAAGAGGCTGAGGGAGTTAACATGCACATGGATACTGTAGACAGTTTGATCGGGTCTTTAGCCCATGAGAACCTAGGAAACAATAGTGCCCATGATACTTAGGTAGTTACGAGGTGCATAGAATGCTGCAGACAGTTTGATCTGGTCTTTGGCCCAAGTTCACCTAAGCAACATTAATTATTACCCATGATACTCTGGGAGTTACCAGGTAGGTCGATACTACAGATGGTTTGATCGAGTCTTTGGCCCAAGATCACCCAGGAAATAGTAGTACCCATGATACTTAGAGGGTCACCATGCACATCGATACTACAGATGGTTTGATCTGGTATTTGGCCCAAGATCACTTAGTCAACATTAGTACCACATTCTTTGATACTGTAGACGGTTTGATTTGGTATTTGGCCCAAGATCGCCTAGGCAGAAGTAGTACCATGTGCATCGATATGTAGATGGTTTGATCTAATCTTTGGCCCAAGATCACCTAGGTAGCAGTAATACCATTTGTGTTGATACTACAGAAGGTTTTATTAGGTCTTTGGCCCAAGGGCACCTAGGCAGTAGTAATCAGTACCCTGGATACTCATACGATTCAACTTAGAATGTATCACAACTTAGCTATCGTGAAAGTCACCCCAACACTCATATACCAACCAAGGACAAGGGAGCCAATATCCCCCATTCCCCACACAAAATGGACCACTGCCACAACATAACACGTTGGTCAATCTAGTGCAACCTTCCTAGGCTCATCAGCAACCATACAACCAGGAGAATTATGACAATCATGCAAATGATGCAAAATGAAGCCGAGGAGAAAACAAAAGGGAGATACTGGATAGTGGCAGTAACCAGCAACGTCCCCCGTTATCTCAGTCTGTGGGCAACCCCAATCAAAATCAAAACCAGGAGCCAAGTAACAACTCCCAAAGGAAAACTGGAGCTCAGAGTATTTGATCACGAAACCGAAAGCAACATAGTGATCAACACCTCATAACGACCAAAGGAGGCTCCACACATTCACACCTCCAAAAAAATATTTTTTCAGTGCCGACAGGTATGCCCTCTCTTATCTTCTGTTCATTCGGAACATGTTTTTAATAATATTTGAATGAAGAATATGCTTTCACCTGGGGTATTTTGTTGCAGGTATTGTGCACCCCATCCATCGATCCATCCACTGAAAGTACTAGAGTAGGTATCATTATACCCTCAGCATGATAGTGTCCCAGAAAAACTCTGCATATCCTGACATCATTTCTCCACAAGAAATAGGTTTCGAGCACCCAACCATGTTTATCATCTCCCTACATTGCACATGATAAACATCCTTGTTGGTCGGTAGAGCCTCCCCTTCATGGCGCTCGTCACTCAAAGTAGTCCATAAATTAGAAAAATCTTGATGCCATGTCCATACCACTTTAGTCCGAGAAGCACTTCATGCCCATTCACCCACCATGCATCAAGTCAATTTTTACCATATCAAGATAAAACCCCTTTCCAGGACTATCAGGTTTTGCAAGTAGATCTAAAGCGCACCACCGCACCTCACATTTGGCCTACCATACGTCCACCAGCATAGCCCATCTGCAATACTTTCCACCTAGTTCATCGCCCCCACACAAGAGACCAACCAATGGGGCCCCCACACTTAGCGAAAACACCCTCCTCACATCATCAGTGAGTGAGCACTTTCATGTTTTGGGGCACCCATCTCTATGTTTTGTAAAATCCAAATCCCATTTTTTCATTCTTTTGGTAAGTGTACAAAGACAAAAAATGGTGAACATCATCCCCCACTCGTCAATCCATTTTTTCTCCCATGGTAGCAGTCCTTGGTCACCCTTGGTCGGAGTATCACACCTTTCACGTATAAGACACCATGAAATTCATAACCCACATATGCACACCCAGGACGTCCTACCGACTCCAAGGTTTTTCCCATTAGAAGCAGCTATGACTGCAACCAAGCTATTTTTTATACTCCAACCTTCGGCCACTGAATCCCCATCATCAGTTTTCAGACACCCCTCGCCATCATGCCTATGTGAAACCTATCACATCCAATATATTTATCCCTTGCATCATGACCCTCTCATTCGGTTGAGGCTTCCTTTTTGTCAACTTCAACTCCTATTTTCCATAAAGGAAGCGGTACCTTGGATTACCCCTCACCACAATAGGGACATCCTTGGGTGGCACTGTGGGAATCATCATTGCCCATAGATGTCATCGAACCTCCTGACATTTGAATACAACACAATATTTCATGTTAAGATGGTATCGTACGTTACAACCATTGCACTTTGACCAAATTCATTGAAGACCCGTGCCATTATAAGAATATCTTTCAGGAATGCTTACACGAGAAGGTCCCAGTCATCCACACATGCATACAATGAGCACTTATATGCCATACCAAGAATATGCATTTTGGTACCAAATTTCACCTATTGTCCAAGAAAAAATGCCCCTAAGGGCGTTAGCAATCAGCATCATCAACCAAATCAGCAGACCACTACCATACTAGTGACACAGGTAGAATATGTATCTGTCAAATAGATTTATTTAGCTAGCCAAAGCATCACGAGAATGGGACATCCCTGTTTCGTAGAAATTTTTTGTTTATTGTATCATACCATTTCTTGCAGGGTTCCCACATGACATGGTCGCTCTTCAACCCGTTGTAAGGCGTTTCCAACTTTTTGCCACATGCAAGTCTCTCTCTCTCTCCACACAGTACACAAAAAAGAAAATATAATGTATTTCAGCTATACAGTTCTTCCTAGACCTCACACATTAGGGGGCAACTGTTATCACTGGAAAATAGGAAAAGAAAAGACGACATTATTAAATGTAAGGCAGAAGGATTTACAGGGCTGAGGCACATTAGAGAATCTGAAATTTTTTAAAAATCTCTAAGGTCCAGAAGAAAAATCAAATTGTGCAGTCAAGACACTAGAAGAATGCGTATTTGCGTACATTTTTCTTCGATAGGCACGCCTTTATGCATATTTGCCTCAAAAAGCCTCACGGACATGAGAATGACGGAAGTCACTTTCTGGGACCACAAGGAACACTCCAGGAAAATGATCCCACACTTGAGGCCACCCAAGGACAACCGCCTAAGCCTCCTTGGGACCTCAAGGGAGAACACAATGAAATAAAGTGGCACACAATGGAATCAACCCCCTCTCTTGGGTCACCATCCATCAATGTACCAAGATAGGGAAGGAGACTTTGAATTCATCTATAAAAGGCCACCAAGAGATGAATAAAAGGAGAGCACATTGTTATGCTATCCAAAATTGATTTGAATAAATCCACCAGTGTGTAATACAGAGCAGAAGTAGAGAGGGGATTCAATTTTTGGCCATCCAACAATTCCAATCCTATGGAGTAGAAAGAGAGACCTTCCACCAGGCATCTAGGAGGTAAAAATGTTCTTGCATTGAGTCTTATAGCTCCATAGTTATAAGGGTCCCTTGGAAAGTGTGTAAACACACTATGTTTCTCCTTAATAGCAATCAATAAGAGGGGACATTGATGTCACTGTTAGTATTATTGTTTTTTCCATCTCTATATGAGCTTTCATGTATTTGTTTAGTTTAGTCTTGTTTTCTCTCTACATATGCATACTAAATCATTATCTAGTGTGTTTTTTTTTAATAGCATGTTCACTAACCTGCTAAATCTTTTGTTTATATGCCTGTGACCATAAGATTAAGAGGAAGCGACCACTCCTCTTAAGCAAGTGTGGATTGGTACACTTGTGCACCAAATCCACCAACACAATTATGGTGGTCTACACTGCACAATGATGCCTTTGAGAATTTCCATACATGTGATGTATGCCAAATAATTGGAAAGCCATCGGGAAAAGACGAGATGCCCTTGCATCCACAGATGGCACTGCAATAATTTGAGAAATGGGCTATAGAATTTTTTGGACTTATCAATCCTCTAGACAAGAAGAGTGGTGCACGTTACATTATCACTGCGATGGAATATGTAACTAGATGGGCTGAAGCTCCCTGGATGCGGGTAACAGAACTGACACGTTAGACAGTTACATCTCACACACACCAAAGGATGGAGATCTATTGCTTAGAGCCTCACCTACTGCGGATCCTCAAACCGTTAGCCATTTTCAAGGGAATCAAAAAATCAGGAATGATGACGAGACGATGGAAATTATGTCACCATGTCCAGGGCATCCCTTTGCATCTATCACCATAAATTATCACCATGATTAACCCGTATTGCAGCCATCCCCCTTCCCTCGAGCCTGCTCAGGTGATCAATCATGGCATGCAGCTGGGTGCAAGGCATACTCATTATTATCCTACTTGCACACATCCTAGCCCCTTTAAAAAGATGAGCTCTCAACCCCTTTCAAGCCATAATATTTTATCTTTTCCTTTCGCCTCTTCACCTCTGCTTTGGCATCTCCTTAAATTTAGAAGGTTGTGAAGCCCTACTCCTAGTGTTACGCTACACAGTTTCTTCTGGGATGCTGCATCCCCTCCTGCACACCTCCCCCTTGCTTCTCCGACCCCCTGAGCCCCTACACTGCTTACCCTTCTGTGTATCCCTTGCTGAACATCTCCCCCTTTCCTCTTCACGCAATGGCCCTAGACTTCGACAGAGAACAATCCGCGATGGACAGAGAGGGGCTCTCCCTGGCCGTTATCATTGCGGTGAGGACAATCGACTAGATTTGATGGAAGGATCCTCCTCTAGCACTTTTGCACATCAGAGCCCTGATTCCAAGCAGGATGAAGTAGCCCCTGGGCAGGCTACACAGAGAGGAAGGCGCAACCCGTAGAAGTCCACCATCACTCCCCAGACGCACCCCAAATACCAAAAAACTGACCCGCTGCCAGTTCAGGAGAAGGAAGATGATTATTCAGACTCCCCAATCCTCTGTGCACCGGTCCACAAACCCAGGCACATAGTAGCAGATTCAGATGAAGCCGTTGCATAGGCACCTACTTTCCCCATTGAGGAGGAGGTCCCCAACAACGATGATGAATACGAAAAGTGAGGCCTGCGCAGCTACACAAATCTTCCATGTTTTTTATCAAGCATGTCATCAGTGATTTTTTTCTACCACATATGTTTTCTACTTAGGTACACTAGCGCTATTGCGTATAATGTAAGTTTTTGTTTTAAGTCTTGTACGTGCTGGTTTCCTCCTCTGAGGCAGCCTCAAAATTGTGTAACTAAGGCTGGGATTGGCTAAGCACAGCTTGCCAACCCAGCCTGTAGCATATGTAACTTCTCTGTTTTCAAATTAATATAATAGCCTAACTTACCAAAAAAAAAAAAACTAGATGGGTTGAAGCTAAGCCTACGAAGGATTGTACTACAGACACAGCTGCACAATTCATATTTCAGAATATTCTGACTCGCTTTAGATTTCCTAAGATTATGATTAGCAATTAGGGTATGCATTTTGTGAATGAAACCATTGAATCATTGATAGAAAAGTTCCAGATGCATCATCAAAATATCTCTCCCTATCATCCCTAGGCGAATGGTGCGGTTGAAGAATTCAATAAGATATTGGAGATTGTGCTTACCAAGGTGTGAAATTGATCCAGGTGGCTCTAGAGACACACATAGGACAAAGAGGGCTTATGAAAGCTTGAAATTAAAAATAACATGAATATGGAAAACTCAACTTTAGATTGAAGAGCTCATTGCCCTGATCTTAACGGTGCGAACAACGTGTCAATCCGAGCTTGTATAAGAAAGTTAGAGTAGTTTGAAGTTTTTTTAAGGCAAGCGAAGTGGGGCCCACAGCATGCCACATGG
Source organism: Pinus albicaulis (assembly GCA_034641835.2). NCBI lineage: Eukaryota > Viridiplantae > Streptophyta > Pinopsida > Pinales > Pinaceae > Pinus > Pinus albicaulis. The sequence goes on from CM076579.1 coordinate 872,271,345, forward strand.
CATCCCCTCAGATTTTGACACATGGTGCTCCTCCATTGGTCCTCAACCTGCATAAAAGACATTCTTAAAAAACAAAACAAAAAAATACCATAAAATACAAAATCATATTAAATATAACATATGGTATGGTTATTGTAAACAAAATCAAACCATGTTAAAAAAAAATCAACGAATATTTAGAACATTATGGTTATAATGATTATTTGGGGATATACGTTTAAGTGGCATGGTTATAATATTAAAAACAAAACCTATATGTGTTAAACGTTATAACGAACCCATATATATCACATTGTTGTTACACCAATTTTTGGTCATCTAACTTGCTACTATTAGATGGACCAAAGTACACTATGTAAGACCAATTTTACCCTAAGTAAAATTGCTTTCACTATGAAAATAACTTAGTAATCCATAATTTATTAAGTTGTTTATAGTCTAAACAGGAAACCCCATGAGGAAATATTGAATAAACCCATATTTGTTTGATTTTCCTCAAGGAATAATTAGTTAAACAATAGTTTAATTAATATTCCTAGTGATATTTAACCCAAAATAGGAAAATTAATGAGATAAATCATTATTTCTCTTATTATTTTCTAGGAATAATTATTTAAACATTATTTAAATAATATTCCTTGTTAAATTTGACTAAATCATCTATAAATAATTGAATAAATCACTATTTATTTAATTATTACTCAACCACATCCTTAAAATAATAAATAAATCATTTATTTATTTATTATTTACAAATAAAGGGATTTGACCAAATTCAAATTCGTTTTCTCTCCAATAAATATAATAAAATATTCCATAAAAGTTTGATCTAGATTTGGTTAATAATATTTTAATTATGCTCCAATATCTAGACTAACTCAATATTTTGGTATAAATAGAAGGTTTTTTCCATTCACTCACTAACTTTTGTTGCCTAAAGATCACTCTGGATCTTTAATTTTGGTCTGACTTTGATCCTCCATCATTGTCATATTTTTCTATCTTTTTTCTTGTGAGCTCCCTTTGAGTTTCATTTTTGTCTAGATTTTCTACACCATCAAGAGAGAGAGAGAGAGAGATCTCAGATCTGAAGTGCTGAGGACATAAAAGAACCCATCCCATTGAGGGGGTCTGGTAACATATTTCCATGTTCCCTTCCCAGGTGTCGTAAATACAAAAATTCTTTAAAAATATTCTTGTCTTGTATATTGGATGCATGGAGCAAATCTTGATTTTATTTACTGCTTAATGTCCTTTATTGTATAGATATGGATTTTGTAGCATTTATCTTGGTCAACTAACTGCATATCTAAAGAAATTGGCAGCCATTTTTGATGTTAGGGTTGTTTTTTTATGGACAGCTAAAGTAGGCTTTTTTTGTATGCTTGCGATTAGAATTCACACTAACAACTAGTGACTCCACAAGGGTTTATGATTACGACCACTGTCATTTTTTAGATCCCTGCATGACCAGCTACTGAAAACCCTAGGGTTTTTCTTCAACTTCTTGTTTTTCTTTTCTTGATGTTTTTTTTAACCTTTAAAACCCTAAAACAGTAAAAATTCTAACTTCTGTGTGTTTCTGGGCCTATTGCGTAGGTAATAAGTATCAACCGCAGCTGAGACACCACTTTTTTTCTAAAACCTGTTCCCAAGAGTACCAGAAGTGTAGGTCACACATTTTGGGCCAAAAACTACGACCTCAACCTTCAGTAAGCAGAAAAAATCCTCAAACCTGCGACCTCTACAGAAATCAGGTCAGAAACTGCAACCTGTACTTTTGCGGGAATTTTTCTGTGATTTTTTTGGGTTTGTTTGGGCTACTATTCAGGGTTGTCTGACCTCCATCTCCACCCATTTTTGACTTGTAGTTGCTCTGTTTTACTCGTTCAAGTGGGAACCTAGCCCCCTAGGGCTTCAGTATGCTTCCACCTTTCTAGGAGGAGTTTAACTGAAGTAGGTCGTCTGAGATTTCAGTGTATTTAGCCATTTTTCAGATCTGATCATGTACCTTCAGATCCATTTCAGATTGGTTATTTATCGATAGAAAATACCTCTTTTCCATTTTGTTTGGTTCTCCTCTAGGATCCCCTCCATTTCCCTTCAGGTTGTAGCCTTTGACCACCTCATTTGTAGCACTTTTCCCTCTGGTTTTTTGCTATTTTCTACACCCATTTCCAACATATCTAACCTTTAGATCATTGTCCCTCCCGAATTTAGATCCAATGGCTATTTTGGTGTGTTTTCACTATATTTTTTTCCCACCCACAGACTAGTTTTTGAGAGGCCTGCTGTTACACAGCATTTTGTCACTGACCCTGCAATCCCCAACTTGCACATTGGAGGGTCATTTATGTGACCAATAAGCAGTTTCATGCTTTGCAAATACCATCCTTGCATCCCTTTTGATAAAGCAACATTCTTCTTGTTGACATTTCCCTAAGCAGAGCTGTAAAAATACCTATTTTTCCCTTGGCGCAAGTAGCCCGTTACATCCTCGTGCCGACCAGGAAATTTAATACTGACCCCATGCCACTTGGCGCTACGTGCTAGTTAGACACCCGTGCCAAGCTGTTTGTGGAATTTAAAAAAAAAATAGAGGCGGAGGTTCCATTCTAACCACCTCGGGGATGATTCATTGGGAGTGGTTGAACTGAAACAACCACGAAATCCTTCCTTTAGTTAGTAGTTTCCACCTCCCTTCGAACTATCCTAAAGGATAGGACTCCCTCCCACTTTTGTAGAGATCCCAATCTCCTCTCTTTCCTCTATATAAGAAACTATCTCTTTTAGTAGAAGTTAGCTGAACGGCTGAATAGCTGAACTAAGAGAATTATACTATAGCTAAGCTGCTAGAGGAGATAGAGTAAGAAAGATTGTGTTGAGAGAGCTTGAGTCGATGAATTCTAAGAGAGCTTGATTTTGAATTCCCTGACCAAAAGTTGAGATGTGTTTCGTTTGAACCCCACTGAAGGAGATTGTGACGTCAAAGCATCAGTTGTACTCTTCCTTCTACTCATTAATATACATGACTACTGTTTGGTTCCACTATTGTGTTATGATGTTTATTTGATGTGATATGTTTAGCCCTCTTTGACTGGATAATAGTTGTGAGTGAAACTATTTTGTCATTTGTTATTCTTGTTCTTTGTCCTATGTGTAGGTTCTAATCATGACAGCGAATGGATTGTGATTTGCCAAGATAGGAGCGAGAGGCCACTACTATTTCTGCAACATCGACAACGTTTGATTCAAGGTAGGTCAATCTACCATGATCTTTGTTCATTCATTAACTAGGAAGTAACACTTTAGTGTGTCCTTTTGTTACTAGACCCACCCTAGGGCTAGAGGGATCATCTCTATCCGCAGAGAATATTTACCTTCATAAAAAATTGGCGATTCCACTAGGGATCAGTGCAAGTTAGTCGTGTTGGGTCGGTTTCCATTTTTGGTTTAGTTATATATTTTTTTCTGATTTGTTTTCTAATTTTCATTCTCTGTTCAGCTCCAGAGAGTCAAGATTGACCTCTGCTCTTTAGGTTAGGGTTTTTACTCTTTTTCCCATAGGTATCCAGCGTGCCGTGTTTTTTCTCTAGATAGTCGTGCCGATTGGTGCAGGTTGCTCTTTAAGCACTCGCACCAACCTCTGTATGGCACAGATTATAGCTTTACAGTCACGCCAACCCCTGTAGGTTTTGGTTTGACCTCCCTAATGTGTATTTTGGTCATTTATTCTTGCTTCTGGGTTATTTTTGAGTGTGTTTAAGCCTTTGCAGACTTTGTTGACTACTGGAGACTTGTTTCCCTTAGTCGTTTATCCGTTGTCTTGTCAGTTCCATTTAAGACCTTAGGGTTTCTAGGTGTTATTGCACATCAAGCCTTCTGTTCAGGAACAAGTCTCTTTGATTGTTATCAGTCTCATTTCGTGTTTTTAGACTAAGTTTTCTTGATCCTTTTGTTTTTCTGATTGAATGGTCTTTTCATTTTTTCGATTAGTCCTTCTTATTCAATACTTTGAGTATCGATTACTTCGAGTATCAAATTGAAAGAGACTAGAGTCATATTTTGTCTGTTTCTTGACTCCTAAAACATGAAACAATAGATTTTGGTTTCAGTGTTATAAAATTAATCACCTACGACTGCACGCCCATTAAAAGTTTGTTACTTGGTTTGATTGATTTCCTTAGTTCTTGATTTTGGTACTTGTGATTGGTTATCTCTTTTCCTTCCTGTTATGATTTATAGTCAAAGTGGCAGAACATCTAGTTTCGTCATCCTCACTGCCTCCTAGTGGTGGTTTGTTTCCAGATGTTTCTTTCGAAACCACTCAATCCACTAGGTCTGTCGAGTTCTCACAGGCTATTATTTCTTCTATCCAACCCCTTGCTACTCGATCTACACTTGACAAGCCAGTTGAGTTCAGTTGGCCTCCTTCAAGTGCTTGGCATGGTTTTGGGGACGAAGGAGAATTTCCTCCTCTCATGTTTGGATCACCTTTTGTTGCTGCTACGGTACCTCCTAGTCCCCGTAGACTTTTAGAAGATCTTACGAAAGACTCAGATATGGATTCCTCCAGTCCTATTGGCAGTGAAGGAATGCTTGTATCCACAGGAGAATATCAACTCTTTCCTAAATATATTTCTCATGCCTCTGTCTAATCTTCTTCGCCTTCGGTGTCACTTTCGGCTGGCTATAGGTCTCTAAGTCAGATTATGTCTAGTGTTGCATCCATTGCATAATCTAGCATAGTAACTCCTCCTCAGAGTTCGGTCCAATCTTCGTCAGTACCGTTACCTTCGGCGTCAAATCCGTCGGTTATTGTTACATTTGTTCCAGTCCAACCTACAGTCTGTGTGGCTTCTAGTTCAGTTTCCACTACTCCTGTGATTCCTGGCGGTTTCAATTTTGATGAATATCTACTAGCTATTTAGTAGAGTTCTCAGGGTTCTCAACAACCCCTGCCTCTTAGAGATCCACATTTTCATTACTATGATGCTGTTGGTAATCCCATATATGTATATTTTCACCATTATGATGAGCATGGGAATCCAGTTTATATGCCTCCTATAGATCCTTATCAGGCCGTTTATGATCCTTATTAGTCTGTTACTCATTTGGGACATACTTTTCCTATGCAACCCTCTGGCTTACAAGGACAACCCTCTTAGGGACAACCTTCAGATCAACAGCGCCCTGCTTTTGGTCCACAGGGACAACCATATGGTCCACAAGGACAACCTCTAAAAGGAAAACCTTTGGTCCAACATAGATAACTCTCTGGTCCCTCAGGTCAACCTCTGGTTCAACCAGGATCATCTTTTGGTCCTGGGGGGCAAGTTTATCCACCACAAGGATAACCTGTTGCACCTAAATCACAGCCACACATGCAGTATGTCCCAAATGTTATGCAACCAAGACAATCCTATGGTCCTTCTCTGGGTCAACCTAGTCATTAGGGACATCCTGGACCGTCTCAACCATCAGGCCAACCTTTACCACAAAGTCAACCTGATGACCCCCAACAATCATTTCAACAGTCGATTCAACTTTCTCAACAACTGTTGCAACCTTCCCACCAGCAGATTTCTTCATTTCCACAGATGGTTTTACCTGTTTATCCTGCTCAACAGCCTGCTCAACCTGCTCCGCAAGGTCAACCTGTGCAACCGCAGGGTGCTTATTACCCTCAAGTTTCCTATCAACTGGTATATAATGCACCCCAAATTCCGTACCCTCAAAATAAATCAGTATATAGTGCACCTCAGATTCTGTACCCTCAAAATCTACTTGTGTATCAGCAACCTTAAAGTCATGCTTACATTCCATAGCAAAATCCTTATGCTACTCAGCAAGGACCTCAGTGGTTTTCTTCGACTCAATATCCTGGTCCTCAATCCCAGCATAAACCGAATTATACTGTTTTTAATCCCTATGATCTGAATCCTTCAAGACATAATATATGGGGACAGAATCCTACTCAGACTGGGTGGAATGTACATATAGGTCCTTATCAAAGACCTCTAATTATTTTCAATACCCAGTTACCATTTCTTGCTACGTTAGAATTACCCGATGTGTCGATGTTGAAAAATGATCCTATTCTTCATAATCCTTATTGGCCTCCGGTTTCGACCAAGATTCCTGGTGATTGTCCGAAATTTGAGGGTAAACTTGGTGAAGATCCCCAAATGCATGTGATGACTTACCACTTGTGGTGTTCTTTTAATTCTTGGGTTGACGATTTTATTCGTCTCCATCTTTTCCAGCGAACTCTTACTGGTGCCATTGCAAAGTGGTACATTGAGCTATCTCGTGGAGTTTTCCAAGATTTCAATTCTTTGGCCATGGCGTTCCGTACACATTATCAGTTACCGATCCGCTATGAGACCGAGATGCATCTCCTCACATCATTGAAACAGAACCGAGCTACTCATATCTCAGATCATATTCATGAGTGTTGGCGTCGTCGTCGCATGATCGAATTTGATATACATGATCAGCTTCTGACTCATTGGTTCACTACCTCCTTTTTCAATCAGGTTGCTAAAGACATTGCTATGGGGGCATGTGTGACCGAGGAACAAGCCATTGCTTACACCCAGTACCTTGATCTCGTGTATTCTTAGTCTGGCGCATTGTACGATATCTTGTCTGATGCTCCTCAACCTGGAACTTCTAAATCGCCAATGAATCCATCCATTGATGGTATTATTGGTTCGGTATCGCAGACTTATCAGAAGTCTCCTTCATCTAACTCTGGGAAGCAGAAGTCTACTTCTTCCAATAATGTGGCTTCTCAGTCAACTTTGAATTCTGGGACACCCGCATAAGTGAATGTTGTTCAGGCCAATCCTATAGATACCACTTCTAAAGGTAAGAAGAAGGGTAAAGGTAAGGCTAAAGCCAATACCCTGAAACATGATTCTTCAAAACCTCATTCTGCTAATAGTTCTCAATGCAAACTGAAAACTCCTTGTTTGATTTGTGACGATGAGCACTTCACCAAGGACTATCCTCGACGGTCTGAAGTGAGTAATTTGCTCAAAGGCACCCAAGGAGCTCCAACCGTTCTTAAAGTACCTTTCCCTTAGCCGACCCAAATGGTAGAGCACCCTCAATCCTCTGCTCCATTTAGTTCACAAGTGTTCATGATGAACGGTTATACACCCATTTCTATTTCTACTCGATCGAAATATTATTCTGGCTCACGTCAGGCAACGTGGAAATATATCGTTGACGGTCCTCCTCCTCCTCCTATTTATGGCCCTCTTGAGATTGAATGGCCTATCACCGAATCCGTTGTGCGACCACCTACAAAAGGTGTGCTTCGTAAGTCTTCGTACAATCCTAATGCCCGTGCCGTTTAGCATTATAGTAGTGTTGATGATTTGGCTCAAGCGTCGTTCGCAATGTCTATGTTATAAGTAATTCAAAGTTGTCCTTCACAACGGAAAGCTTTTCTATCTGCGATAGGTGGGATTGATCCTGCCGATATTAGCTTGCTCACTTTCGATTTAGAGAATTTCGTCCTGCGACTCCGCACCAAATTGTGCTCATCATTCAAGTTGGTATTAATGGTTTGAATATTCATCAGGCTGTCATGGATGAGGGTGCATCCACCTATGTTATGTCATCTACTTGCTAGAAAGCCATTGGTTCTCCAGCTCTTACTTCATCACCCAATTCCCTTGAAGCATTTGATGGAAGAGAATCTAAACCTCTTGGTGTTCTTGCTAGTTTACCAATTACATTAGAAGGGAAGACAGTCAATGTCGAGGTCGAAGTCATTGATGCAAAACTCAATTATAATCCCCCCCTTGGACGCAGTTGAACTCACGCCATGTTGTGCATTCCATCCACCCTCTTTCGTGTTTTTAAGTTCCCGCACGAAGGAAATATTATTATTGTTGATCAATTGTCTTTTTTCACTTCTACTTCCAAGAACAACACTCCATATGTGGACAAGATTCCTACTCCCTATGAGAGTGTAGGGCTAGGCCTTTTCAAGGATCCTGCCCTCATGGGTGTTTTCCCTCTTCCACCACCAAATACTATTCAGGTCAACATGATTTCTCGACCTGATGACCCCTGGGTTATCCCTTCTCCTGATTAGATCGGTTTGTTCGGTGATTCGATGCCTTCGAGTCTGATTGAAATTGATTATTGTGAACTCATTGCTGCATCAGATACTTTTTCCTCTGATTTTTCTCCTTTGAGCATAACTCTTGACATCTATTCTCAATCCCCTTGGTTTGGTGATTTTGATTCACTAGATCTTTTGAAAGAAGTGTTTCCTTCCGATGAGGCTATCTTGGAAACCCTGTCTCTCAACGATCTGCCGTGGGATGATGGTCATCATCGTTCCTCGTTTATACCAAGCCTTAGGGCCATGTCTACCTGTCTTGAGAATTTTTCCTCTCAAGTTCCTTCTCCTCCACTTTAAACACCTATTCAGGTCCATGAGGTCTTTTCGAAAGGTAACTTGAGTAACATCACTCAGACGATGCCTATCGACATTTCCATTAAACCAGGAATCATCGAGAACATCCATATTGGGGTTACTTGTTCTTCAAACGAAGTGCAAGTCTATACTAGCCTTTTTCGTGAATTCCATGATGTCTTTGCACGGTCCTACTCAAAGTGGATTGTCATCCTCCAAGAGTTTGATTTGGAATTTACTACTGCCAAATCTAAGAAATCATTGGTCTTTGTTGATTTACTTTGTTCTCTCCCTTCCGACTCTGCTCCTTCTCGTTCTGAGGACTTCATCCCAGACGATTCACTTTTCTTGATTAGCACCCTCGATCCTTGGTATGGTGATATCATCGTATATTTCCAAAATTCATCTTTTAGATCTGAATTGACGAAGGATGCCCGCCGATGTATCCGCCATCAGTCACAAACTTATCGTATAGTTGGAGATACTCTCTATCGTATTGGAGTTGATTCCATACTCTGACGATGTTTGACTTACAAGGAAGCTGAGAAAGCTCTAAATGATTGTCATAATGGTGTCTGTGGTGGTCACATGTCTGGTTATGGTATTGCATAGAAGATTCTTCGTGCTGGTTATTTTTGGGCTTCTATTTTCAAAGACTGTATTGTCGCACTTTGTAAATGCCATGATTGCCAAATTTATCAATGCAAGATGCATGTGCCACCCATTCCTCTTCATCCTTTCATTACTGTTGGTCCCTTTGCGAAGTGGGGTATCGATTTTATGACGTGTAATCCTCACTTGGCTGGGGGGCATGCTTATATTATTGTAGCCATGGACTACTTTACCAAATCGGCCAAAGAAATGCCTACACTTGCCACTAACGGTGAGACAACTGCTCATTTCATATTTAATCACATTATTGCTAAGTTTGGTGTCCCTCAAGCCATCGTTACCGATCATGGTTCCCATTTTTGGCATTATATGGTGGCGGAGTTGACTTCTAAGTTGGGTCTGCATCACGACAGCTCAATGCCATACTATCCTCAATCCAATGGTTAGGTTGAAGCTGTGAACAAAGTTCTTGTCACGATGCTTCAACGTACAATTGGGATCCACAAATCAAATTGGAATCTCATGTTATTTTCGGCTCTTTGGGCATACCGAACCTCAGTGAAGAACGCAACCGGGTTCACTCCTTTCCAGTTGGTTTATGGCCTGGAAGCTACTCTCTCGATTGAATGTGAAATACCTTCGCTTAAATTGGTTGTTGAATTACTGTTGAATACTTCTCTAGAAGAAGAGTGTATCCTTTGTTTAGAAAGGCTGGATGAAACCTGCCACTTTGCTGCTCTCGTTATCAAAGCACATAAAAAGTGTGTCAAAGCTCATTTTTATCAATCAGTTTCCCCTCATTCTTTCGTTAAAGGAGATCTCGTCCTCTTATATGACCAAGCTCATGATAAGCCAGGGGCAGGAAAATTTCAACCTATGTGGCATGGACCCTACATCGTTAAACGTGTGTTGCAGAATGGGGCCTTTGAGCTAATTGACTATGAAAGTCATCCTCTTGAACATCCCAGAAATGGGTTGTATCTCAAAAAATATTATGCATAAGTCATTCATGCGTAATAGGTGTACATAGGTGTTGTTTTCATTTTTGTACATGTTTTCTGGTTTGGTGTGTGTTACACAACATTTTGTCACTGTCCCTGCAATCCCTCATCCCTTACATTGGAGGACTATTCCCGTGGCTTGTGAATAGTAAAATGTCCTGAAAACACCTTAGTGGCATCCTTCTGCATAAGGGAAAGAATATTTGTGAAGAACATTTCCTCTAGAAAACCCTACAAATCCATATTTTGGCATTGGCGCGGGTAGCCAGTTCATCCCTCGCACCAATGGGGAAAAAGCACCATAGTGGGCGCGCCAATTGGCACTGTGTCCTTGTGTCTTGCTTGTGCCAAGCCTATTAAGGAATGTTTTTTAAAAATAAATGGCAGAAGTTTGATTCTAACAAACTCAGAATGAATCATCAGAAAGAAGTTGGGTTGTTTGCCTCCGGATCTCCCTGATTAGGAAGTGGTTTTCCACCTCTCATGGAACCTTCCTAAGAGATAGGGCCCTATCCCATGATTATAGGGATCCCAACCTCCCTTCATCCTCCTATAAAAGCCTGCCCTCTCCATTGACAAGCTAGCTGAACACTTGGAAGCTAAACATTTGAGAAGGAAACTATAGCCAAGGAGAACCCCGTAAAGGAGAGAGCTTTGTCCAAATCCCCGACAGGCTTTGTTCAGAAGCGCACATCAGAGCACTTGGTTGTAATACCCCTTTTTTTCATCTATAATATAAGATAATCTTATTTTGGTTCCATTCATGTGTCTACTCTTTTATGTAATGCAATGAATTATATATTCTCTGACTGATATATAGTTACATGCTTTAAGTATTACGTTGTATGTCGTCATTTCTCTGCGTGTGTATAGGTGTCCGGACGTGTCAAACGCAAGGATTGTGATCTGTCAAGTTAGGGACGAAGAGCACTGATTCTTCCTCGACAACAGCAGCGTGGGATTTAAGGTAGGCTACTTATCGTAATCTTTGTCTTTCTTGTAACTAGGAGCTAACATCATTGCGTGATTCGATTGTTGCTATACCCAATCTAGGGCTAGTGGGATCACCTCTGTCCGCAGAGGGGATTTACCTCCTCAACAATTTGGCGACTCTGCTGGGGATTAGTGGGAGATATTCCTTCCTCCTTTGGGTTTTTTTTTGGCTTTTCATTGATTTATTTTCTTTTCTAGTTCATCTTCCCTGGTGTTAAGACCCTGTTCAACCCCCAGAAGACCAGATACAGTCTCTGTTTGTCCATTTTCATCATTTTTCTAGGGTAAAATTGATTGGCGCAATTTTTCCCCTGACATTCGCACCAACTGGCACTTTTTTCTAGTTAGGCCCCTAAGCCAATGCCTTTTTGGCGCATATTACAGCCAGACAGGTGCGCCAACTCTACTTGGTGTTTTGCTTGCTTTTGGGCTCTCTGAGCTTGACATTTGGTCGTGGTTCATTTTTTATGATTGCTTGAGTGCTTTGAAGTCATTTTTTACTATGTTTAGCCCTTGTCCTCCGGTTGTTTGCCTTTTTCTATCAGTTTTTCATTCTAGCCCTAGGGCTTCTAGGTGCTTCAGTGTGCTAAGCCTCCCATGGGAGTTTTGGGTATTTTCTTTCCCGATTAACCTCGTTTTTTATTTTTTTCATTCATCTTGCTCGATTACTTTGAATCATTGTGTTAATTGAGTGATTGTACTTCCTTTCGTTCGATTTCACTTTGTATTACTCCAAGCCTAAATCACATGGTTTGTTTGAGTCTCTTTCGAGATTCTTCTTCACTTTGAGGGATTTCGTCATCAGTTTGAGTCTTGATTGTGTGCGTTTCAATTGAGTGAACTTGTTTGTTTCAGCTCTCTCTTTGTCATTTCTTAAATTGGTGTTTTCATTAGTTTTTCATTCATCTAGTGCATTTGCATTTTGATTGGCATAATGGAAATTGAAAGCTCTTTCACATTACTAGCATTATATAATTCTAGAGAAAAATTTTTCTAGTTTCATTAGGTTGCATTGGAAATACAAGTGGATGTTTTTGTGTGTTCGTTTTGCTGTCATTGGAAATCTCTCAACTCTCTCGTAGATAGCTCTTCATTGAACAAAATGATATTTCATGGCATGTAGTTTTGCATTTAGAGGTTTTATGAGATCCAACATTCAATAGGGCCTTGAAATTGAAACGTAAATTGAAGATAAACTTTAAAATTTACTAAATGAACCTAAGGCAACATTGAAACATTAGCAGAACATCTAGTAGTCCAAGGTAGAGACGTGTTCCGGTGTCTTTAAGCCTAGCAGCTATCGCTCGCCATCTGGCTTTAGACAATGCTAGTATGGACTTGTGCTCCCCGTACCGTCACGTATATAAAGGGAGAACCAATTAGGTTGCAAATACTTTATCCATAGGAAGCCAAGTCTGCCTCCTTTTACTCGTGATACACCAGACACAACATTTGGGGAGATTACCTGCATGTACGTTAAGTCCTTAGCTGATTTCTCTTTCATTTTTACCAAGGTGTATATGGCAGTTCACGGATATTTGGTACACCCTTTTACCTAGATTACTAGAGCAGTCATTTTGATCTTTACTAACTCTTTTAACTGAAAAGATCATTGTGCTCTTGTCCTTTCAAGCTTGTGTCCAACTTGAAAGAGATAGAGTCACCTTTTTCTTGTTTCTTGACTCTTAAAATATGAAACAATAGAGTCCGGTTTTAGTGTCTTAAGAATTAATAGCCCACGAAATACTCCTGGTTAGAATTTTTGTCCTTATTTTTTTATTTCAAGGTCGTTTCTGATGGCAACTTTTCCAGAGTTTTCTAATCGAGGAGTCCCCTCTGAAGGGATTCCTAGTCTTTTTCTTGCTTTTGGAAATGTTGGTGCTCCTTATATGGCAACGTTGTCCCTTCCTAGGTTAACTGTTGGGTTGCCTATTTGGTTGTTCCCAACCTCTGTGGTCTCGAATTTTCTAGCTACCGTACCATCCACTCCTCCGCCTGAGCAATGCCATGTTGATTTGAAGGTGGACCTCTCCCCTTCTTTGCCTATCTCTTCGTCCTCATCTTCTACTTCTCCTGGTGAAATTTTGGATTCTAGTACCCAGGTGGCTAAGAAGAAGAAGAAGAAGAATAAGAAGAAGAAGTTAGATAAGCGAGAGGCTAAGGTTGCGGTTACTACCCCTAAAACATCTGCTCTCAATGAACCTTCCAAACTTCCACGGAAAGTTAAGTTTCCTTGCATGTTGTGCCAGGGAAAACATCTTCTTCGAGATTGCCCTGGCATTCCCAAGGTGTTTGAAGTATGATCCAATGTTTGTCCGTTGTTTCCTTTGGCTTCCGAGAGTTCGGTTGGGGGCACATCTTCAACTAGTGCTACTAAAGCTCCTAAGAGGCAGGGTAAGCTCACCTATCCCTGTAAGTTGTGTGAAGGGAATCATGCCATTCACCTTTGTCCATATATGGATGAAGCTAAGAGATTTTTGGACATCTCGACTGTTTCTACACCGTGCCTTCCGACTGGTTACAAATAGCTTTATTTGATTCCTTCAACAGTTGATTCAATGGTTGATCAAGAGTTATCCTTAGTCGGTCCCACTCCCCCGGAAATTAAAATTCAGGAATCCATCCCTGACCAACAATTGGTCGTGGGATCAATTGAGTTGACCCCATCTGCGGAGCACCAGGTCTTTTCTGTTGAGAGTGGATCTCACATCCCTCAGGTTCTTCTTGTTTCTTCAGATTCCTTAGACTCGAGGAAAGATTCTCCTGTCCCTATATCTCAGGAAGCTACTCCTCCACCTCCCATGATGGAGGTCCCAGAGGATACTCCTTCTGCCTCTATGATCGAGGTAGCAGAGGATGTTCCTTCTTATACCGTAACACCAGGGGAAGACCATCTCGGTCCGATGGTAGCCCCTCCAAGTAGTTTGGTTGCTTCCTTCGATTGGGGTTGATTCGTAGGTTATCACCTTCCTTCTTATGTGCCCTTTGAGATCATGGTACGGGCCTCCCTTCTGGTCATACCCAACACCATTATAGATGAAGGCATGTCTGTTACTATTTTATCCTCAACTACTTGGCAAGCTTTCGGTTCACCACCGCGTGTGAATGTTACGCAGAATCTGTTGGCATTTAACAGAAGAACTAGTCAACCATTAGGGATCCTTCCAAAGTTGCCTGTTACTTTGCGAGGGAAAATCATCCATATGGACGTGATGGTTTTTCCTGGCCCCCTGGACTTTAATTTACTCTTGGGCTGCGATTATACTTATGCCATGGGAGCGCTTGTCTCCTCCCTCTTTTGTGCGATGTTTTTTCTGCACCAAGGTCAAATCGTGATCATTGATCAGCGTTCATTATTTTGTCTTGGCATGACATCTAACCCACCATCATCCCTGCTGGAAATTCAAATTTAGGAATCCATCCTTGACCAAAAATTGGTCATGGGATCGATTGAGTTGACCCCATCTGCAGAGCACCAAGTCTTTTATGTTGAGAGTGGATATCACATCCCTTAGGTTCTTCTTGTTTCTTCAGATTCCTCAGACTTGGGGAAAGATTCTCTAGTCCCTATATCTCAGAAAGCTACTTCTTCGCCTCCCATGATGGAGGTTCCAGAGGATACTCCTTCTGCCTCCATGATGGAGGTAGCAGAGGATGTTCCTTATTATACCGTAACACCAGGGGAAGACCATCTCGGTCCAATGGTAGCCCCTCCAAGTAGTTTGGTTTCTTCCTTCGATTGGGGTCGATTCGTAGGTTATTGCCTTCCTTCTTATGTGCCCTTTGATATCATGACATAGGCTTCCCATCTGGTCATACCCAGCACCATTATAGATGAAGGCGTGTCTGTTACTATTTTATCCTCAACTACTTGGCAAGATTTTGGTTCGCCACCGCATGTGAATGTTACGCAGAATCTGTTGGCGTTTAACAGAAGAACTAGTCAACCATTAGGGATCATTCAAAATTTTCCTATTACTTTGGGAGGGAAAATCATCTATATGGATGTGATGGTTGTTCCTAGCCCCTTGGAATTTAATTTACTCTTGGGTTGTGATTATACTTATGCCATGGGAGCGCTTGTCTCCTCCCTCTTCCGTGCGATGTGTTTTCTGCACCAAGGTCGGATCGTGATCATTGATCAGCTTTCATTCTTTGGTCCTGGCATGACATCTAACCCACCATCATCCCTGCCGGATCTTTATCTACTGGTTGTGTCATCCCCGCCGCATGTTAATTATGTGGCTACCGGTCCTGTGACTGTATCCAGTGATAGTGCCATTGTACATCGTGTGCTGGGGGCATTGGGTCCAGACTTCCAAGATGTTTTCCTTCCATCGGATGGGCAACCCTTGGAAGCTATGACTTCTTATTCATTATGATAAATTATGTTGGAGCATAGTTTTTTTTCTTGTGTCAAGCTCCTTAAAAAAATGAAACAAGGTCATCGAAGCAAGGTTTGTTTTCTTGTGTCAAGCTCCTTAAAATTGAAACAAGATCATCAGAGCAAGGTTCGTTTTCTTGTGTCAAGCTCCTTAAAAATGAAACGAGGTCTTCGGAGTAGAGTTCGTTTTCATGTGTCAAGCTCCTTAAATCATGAAACAAGATCTATCGGAGCATTGTTCATCTGCTTGTTTCAAGCTCCTTAAACCATGAAACAAGGGTCTGTCGGAGCATGGTTCCTCTTCTTGTGTCAAGCTACTTAAACCATGAAACAAGGTCTGTCATTCAATTTGAGTCTTTGATCAAATTTCATAAAATCCTAGTCGAGTCTTTATATTGATATCGTAATTTGAACCTTCACTCCATCTGCCTATGGACTGAAGCTTGGGGGGCATGTACCTCGAATTGAGTCACCATGCTGGGGGCATGCTTAAATTTTTCAAGCATAGTTTGTTTCCATTTCAAGCTTGTGTAAAAATGAAACCGGTTTCAAGCAAAGTTTATCTTTGTTTCAAGCTTGTGTAAAAATGAAACCAACTTCAAGCATATTTTTCTAATTTCAAGCTTGTGTAAAAATGAAACCATTCCCATTTTACCTCTCGTAATTTCCATTTTATCAACCTGTTTTGCTAGATGAGCCTTGGTTTTCTCATTCCACCATCACTATCTACTTGGCCGATCATATGCCTTCACTTGCTTATTTCACCCATTCCTGAGGAACCACTGCCATGAGTGGTCTTGTTAGCTAGCCTCTTAACTTTTACTTTTTCTGAGCAGTTCCACCATTACCAGAAATAGTAGCTACCCTTAATACCACTCGTTCCTCTAGGCGAAGTCATCTTTCAACTCTTTTCTGACTCTCTAAAATTGAAAATATTTCCGAGACTCTTGTCGTTTTGAACTCATTAAATGGCTGCGAAACGATATCTACCCAATATACGTTTACCCTTTTTCAGGCTGGGATATATTATTTATGAAAAAGGAATACCTTAGCCTATCGCGACTAAGAGGTTCTCTCAGACATATTTTTCTACCTTTTCGGATCTGTGGGACTATCTATGAAAAGAGACTGCTAGATTTTTCTTTTTCGCTGTTTTTCAAACTCTCTAAACATGAAAAGACGCCGAGTTCTTCCTTTTTCAGACTCATTAAAAATTGATGACATCGGACTCCATCGTAATGACGTTACTCGAGTTCCTCCTTCCGAGGGCTCGTTAAATGTACTAGGTTGGATTTGTCTGAAGGAAAAACGTATTTCGCAAGCATATGCTATCCCCTTCAAGCATATGCTATAGTTGTGTCGGGAGTATGTCGCTCTTGAACATGGCACCTTTCTGCATTCGTTTTGGGTTGGGACCATCTCGTCTCATTATCTGCTTGCCTTCATAGGTTTGGGTAATATCTTTTGATTGCTCATCTACTCTTTTCCACGTCACCATGACCTCAGATCCCTTGATGTCAAATACTGCCAAATCCAATGTTGTGTTACCGATATGTTCAAGAGAAGTTGACCTCTGCAGTTTTCAACCTCCCTCTGATTCTCTATTGGTCTTGATTCAAAAACATTATGTTCCTCTGTCTCATGTCGATGATGTGGGAAACATTATGGCCCACCTTCGATCAAGGTCACTTCCTGTCGACTTCAACTCATTATCCAGGAAGCTGATCTAGAGAATCCCTTCAGGTAACTTGGAGCCTGCATGCCTCAATGGTAGGTTCTTCACATTCGACGCAAGGTTTTCATCATTGGCTTTCGATCGGATGATTCTGTGGATGTTTAATGCCAGCTCACTATTCACATTCTGTAGATTGTACCTCTTGTACCTTGAGAGCCATCGTCATTATTGGTGGTTCCTCTTGCGTCTGTTAACAACTTTCATTATTGACTGGTAATCAGGTGATGTTCTTGCATGTTGGACTTCAGCTCACATATTCGCATGCTTGAACTTGTACTCTGTTCGGGTCAAGATGGAGTGCAAGACCCTGGATCTTGTCTGATAAACATCCAGGCTGTAGGTTCTTTGTTGATTATTATGATTTACTACATGACTCATTTGATTGGATGGCTGCGACCATACCCGAGTCTACTTGTTGATCCTTCTTTGCTGGATGGCTGCGTCCATACCTTGGATCCTGGTTTTTGTACACTCTATTATGGATGGTTGTGCCCATACCACAGATCATGTATCAAAGATATTAGTTGTATTCGTATTCACAGGTTTTTCGACGACAGTGTTTTCAGTTGGGCGCGTTCTCATAAAGCATTTCACCCCTCCCTCTCTCTCGGGCCTCGTGCTTTAGGGGGCGTCTGTTACACAGCATTTTGTCACCGTCCCTGCAATCCCTCATCCCGTACATTGGAAGACTATTCCCATGGCTTGTGAACAATAAAATGTCCTGAAAACACCTTAATGGCATCCTTCTGCATAAGGGCAAGAATATTCATGAAGAACATTTCCTCTAGAAAACCATAAAAATCCATTTTTTGGCATTGGCACGGGTAGCCAGTTCATCCCTCGGGCCAATGGGGAAAAATCACCATAGTGGGCATGCCAATTGGCGCTCCATTCCTGTGTCTTGCTCGCGCCAAGCCTATTAAGGAATGTATTTTAAAAATAAATGGGCGAGGTTTGATTCTAACAAACTTAGAATGAATCAGCAAAAAGAAGTTGGGTTGTTTGCCTCCAGATCTCCCTGATTAGGAAGTGGTTTTCCACCTCTCATGGAACCTTCCTAAGAGATAGGGCCCTATCCCATGATTATAGGGATCCCAACCTCCCTTCCTCCTTCTATAAAAGCCTGCCCTCTCCATTGAAAAGCTAGTTTAACGCTTGGAAGCTGAACATTTGAGAAGGAAACTATAGCCAAGGAGAACCCCGTAAAGGAGAGAGCTTTGTTGAGACGCGCTCCGCTGCAAGCCCCACCGAAGGAAGATCATAGCATCAGAGCACTTGGTTGTAATCTCCCTTTTTGTCATCTATAATATAAGCGACTATGATTTTGGTTCCATTCGTGTGTCTACTCTTTTATGTAATGTAATGAATTATATCTTCTTTGACTGATATATAGTTACATGCTTTAAGTATTACATTTTATGTTGTTGTTTCTCTGCATGTGCATAGGTGTCTGGACATGTCGAATGGAAGGACTATGATATGTCAAGTTAGGGACGAAGAGCACTGCTTCTTCCTCAACAACAGCAGCGTGGGATTTAAGGTAGGCTACTTATCGCAATCTTTGTCTTTCTTGTAACTAGGAGCCAACGTCATTGTGTGATTAGATTGTTGCTAGACCCAATCTAGGGCTAGTGGGATCGCCTCTGTCCACAGAGGGGATTTACCTCCTCAATAGTGTGATTTGTGATGATTTTCCTGCTTATTGGGTCTTGCTTATTGTGCAGATGTCTATTACCCCTTATGTCGGTTTCGCGGATGGTGCTTCCCACAGTACCAAAAATTTGTCTTCGGCAGCCTGGGTAATTTATGATCCTACTGGTGAGTTGATAAGATCTGCAAGGTATTTTTCTAGGATGAACTATAGGAAATTTCACTGAATATAGTGTTTTCATTGAGCTATTAACCAAGGTAATCAACCTCGGCATATGTGCATTTCTTGTAAATCTAGATTCACAGCTTGTTGTTCTGCAACTCAATAATCATTATTCAGTTAGAAATTTGCACATTCTGAGATTGTATTTATGTATTCGTTTGTTGGAAAGACATTTTGATTTTATTACCTATCAACATATTCCTAGACAAATGAACACATTAACTGATACAATGGCTAACATTGTATTAGATAGACATTTGCATAGTTTGTAAAAGAATCATCATATGTAAAAGATCCATGTAAGGAAATAGATGTATGTATATATATCGCATGTTTGCAACCATATGCATCATAACTTCGAAAAATATATGTGTTTCTGTTACATATTGAGACATCATGTCTCTCAAATATGCAGATAAAATAAAACCTAGGTGTCTAATCAACACGGTGCTTGTGATAACATGTCATGAATCGTACTAGCTGCCTCAGAAAGTGGTGAATTTGGCTGGGCACTCCTACGGTATGTCTCTGGTAGGCGCGAGGAACATCATCAAAATGTGAATAATCTAGGACTTCTCATGTGATCCCCTCTAGGTTGTGCAATATCTCATCTTCCTCGCCACCCTTGCCTTGAGGGTTGAAATTGCGAGGGATTCGCCTCGCTATCGGTGACATGCTAGCAGGTTTCTCTAGGCCAACATATCCAATTACATGAATTTAATACCAGAACATGCATAAATAATAAAAAATCATAATACTCATAAAACTTAAAAAATGAGTCTCACCCAAATCTTCATCCCAATCTTCTCCCTCCGGGAGTGGGAGGTCTGGATCATCAGTGAAGTATGTACCAGAGTAGGGCCAATCCTCCACAAAAATTAGTTTTTGACAAAGCCAATCAAATAATTCTGGTCTCCAGGGCATCTGTTGGCCACCCCTTGCCCTTAGCATCCGAGCTGCCCATCGAGCCATCTGTGGTTCTCTCGCTAGTGGTGTCGGGACTATAACCTCCTGTCACTAAAAAATGGGTAGTCATTCCAAGAAGAATGATACCAGAATAGATCCATAACCAAATTATTTTAGTTTGGTCTTCTTGCATTTGGTTAGTTTGCGCTTCATGTTTATGGCCACGACCTTTGCCCAGTTGTAGATGGTCGGTACCATGCAGTCTACAGCAAGAAGCAACTCTGTCTTTGTTGCTTCGTGCGGTGTTTGTGATACCACAACCCATGTGATGGTATGTAGTACCACGTGTAGTGTCAAATCTGGGATAGTTTTTATATCAACTTTCCCACTACCTGATCCCTTCCGTGCTCCTCGACATACCCTGTCTATCACCATGGTTATGTTTTCCATCCAGGGCCGGGTGCCGGTTAGGGTTGGTGCTGCACCCCTCCGCGATAATCTTGTGATGAAGTACACATCAGAGATATCAATCTCAAGTTCTTGATCCCGAAGGATGAACTTCTCTTGATTTTCATCCCATATATTGATCAGATACTGTAGAAATTCTAGTTGGGTTCGGAGACATGGTGTTAGGAAGAATTTTTTCAAACCACAGTTTTTGAGGGCTTCCATGACTCCCTCTTTTCCCATGGATAGCTCATCTTCGTCACTATGTTCCCGTTCTTTCCATTCAATGACCATTTTTCCTCTTTTTACCTGAAAACACACACACATGAGTGGTATTAATCAATTTTGACCCTTGAATCTATAAATGATTGGGGTATTTGATGAGCATTTTTTGCTATAAATGGTTTGCGCCATTGGCATGACTATTTCCAAAACAGTCATGCCAATGGGTGTACCCTAGTGTTAAAAATCGGGTGATTGGCGTGACTCCATGCCCGAAACCTGCACCAACTGCGAAGCCCTAATTTTTACATTTCCTCCCCCAAAATTCGAAATTGAAAATTGTAGGAAGCAAGAAATGACTTAAAATGACGAGAGGGATCTCAGCTCTTACCTGGAGTTGACGGATTTGCGATTTATCTACTGGATTGGCCGCTATTGTCACTGCAAGATTGCATAGTAAAATGAGTAACTATTGCTCCACACGAGGTAAAAAGTGAAAAGTAATTATTTTTACCATTTTTTGCATTTTATAACTTTTTCAAAAACCTAATTAGGTTTTAAGGCATTTTTTTCAATTATTTTATTCTATTATTTTCGAGAAATGGGTTTTACACATGTCTCTTGTGCAACAACAGGTTTTTCATGTGACAATGATGAAGTAACAAGTTATATTTTATACTTTTTCGGACTCGGTAAAAACATGAAAAAATTTATTAATGGAGTCATCTTTCAACTCTTTTCCGACTCTCTAAAAATGAAAAGATTGTTGAGATTATTGTCATTTTGAACTTGTTAAATGACTGTGAAATGATATCTACCCAGTATACATTTAACCCTTTTTTAGGCTGGGACAGATTGTTTACAAAAAAGGAATACCTTATCCTATCGTGAAAAAGAAGTTCTCTCAGACATAGTTTTCTACCTTTTTGGATCTGTGAAACCACCTACGAAAAGGGATTGCTGGATTTTTCTTTTCTTCCTTCTTTTCAAACTCTCTAAACATGAAAATATGCCGAGTTCTTCCTTTTTCAAACTCGTTAAACCTTGATGACATTGGACTTCATCACCATGACATTATTTCGAGTTCCTCCTTCCCAGGGCTCGCAAAATGTACTATGTGTTGGAAATACTGAGAGGGGGGGGGGGGTAAATTAGTTTTCCTTTCAATTAGAGCATTAATTAATCTTCAATTATTATCAGTGTTTGTACAATGATAGCAGCAAACAAGAGGAACACAAATGCACACAGTTTATAAGGTGGAAACCCATTCCAGGACAAAAACCACCTAATGCTTTTCTAATAATTCTTTAATATTCAACTCCAATTGAAAATAAAGCTCCAACTTCCTAGAATCTAGAAAAAAATTCTTCTACAGCTCCCACTGGATGGATGCTCCAATGCCCGAGATTATTTAGTATTCAACTGAATGGATGCCCCAAAACCCAATGAGATACAACTCACCCTAGCACCCTTGACACAAAATCATCCTGTGGACCTGTACACACTTCCACTCCCCCTGGCACACAACCATCTTGTGGACCTGTACACACTTCCAATCCCCCTTTATATTCCGAATAAGCAAAATATAATGAGAACTTGGGAGAATCCCAAGCTTCTAGCGAAGATATTCCAACGCTTCATGAGAAATCTCACGATCATCAACACTTCTTGCCCAATCTGCATATGTAAAGGCATGAATAATGAGATTGTTACCCTTGGGATACCACAAGCCATATTCTGTTGTTCCCTTTAGATATCGAAGAATTATTTTGATGGTAATAATATGTGATTCTTTTGGTGCTACTTGGAATCTTGCTACTTGTCCAACTGCTTGCATAACATCTGGCCAGGAGGCTATTACATATAGTAGAATAAGAATCATAGATTTGTACAAAATTTGATCCACATCCTTAGATGAGTTTTCTATTCTCAATTTGCAACCTATTACCATTGGAGTAAGGATGGGTTTGCAATCTTCCATTTTAAGTTTCTTGAGCATTTCCTTGATGTACTTGGCTTGAGATATAAATATTCCTTTCTCTTGCTGAGATATTTGAAGCCCTAATAAGTATGTGAGCTCACCAAGTAAAGACATATCGAAATCACTTTGATCCTTTGTAGCAAACTTCTTACTTAGTCGATCATAATTGCTACCAAATATTTTATCATCCTCTTTAGCTATTAGATATGCTTTAGTTGCTTCATCCAGAACATATATGTCATTTGGAGCTTGAATTGCTGTAGCCACAATTTCACCATACATGCCTTTCCTGATTTCACATTTTTTGGAGTTGAATAGTATTATGTGTCCTTGATCACACATTTGTCCAACATTGAGCAGATTGTGATTCATGTTTTCAACCAATAGAACATTCTTGGCTAGAGCATATTTTCTTCCGAGAGTGACAGTACCTGATCCTATAACATTTGAAGATCCATCATTTCCAAAGGACATGGTTCCATCCTTCTTCTCTTTCAGAGATACAAATTTATTTCTATCTCCATTCATATGTGTTGAGAAACCGCTATGAGCCTTGAAAGCGAGAGCACAATTATCAGTCTTCTTCTTCTTCCATGTTCTTTTGTTCTGTGGCTTCGAAGATTATTCTGGACCACACATCCTTATTGCTTTGAGCCTTGAAAGCGAGAGCACAATTATCAGTCTTCTTCTTCTTCCATGTTCTTTTGTTCTGTGGCTTCGAAGATTATTCTGGAGGATTTTCAAGTCCACAGTCTTTGGCTATGTGTCCAAAATTTTGACATTTGTAACATTCAATATTATTTTTTAAATGTTCAAATCTATTGATGTTTTTCTGAGCCCTAGGAGGTTCATATTTGACAGATCTCCTGGAATTGTATTTGTTCCTAGGGTACGTGTGACATTCTACAACTTTATGACCAAATTTTCCACATGAATAACAATAGCCATAAAAAATATGTTGGCACTTGGATGGAAATTTTCATCGAGGAATTGTCTTCCAAGGCTGTTCTTGCGAATCTTGTCCAATGAAGTCTACATGCATGTCAGATCTCATAGGTTCATTGTATTTTGTTGTAGAAGTTCCTGCTTCTTCTTCTTTGTAACCGATGCCAATTCTGTCGTTGTAAGGTCGTTGATTGTTGATGAGTTCTTCCAATGCCCTTGAGCTGTTGGCATAGTTTTGGATAGATTTACCTTTCTTCACTTCCTCACTCAACGAGACTACTTCAGCTTCTAATTCTTCCCTTTCTTGGTTGCTTTATTCCAACTTATTTTGAAGTGATTCTTCAATGCATCTGTGTTCTTCAACTTCAATTTTGAGACCTTGAACTTGTTCTTCAAGAATATTGGAATAGATCTTCTCCGCCTTGAGATATTTTATAAGCTTGATTGCTTCATTATAAAATTCTTCTATGGTCAATCCTTCTTCTTCGTTGTTTGATACCTCTTGTTTATTGTGCTTGGCCATAAACAATAATCTCTCATTGGCTTCTTCTTTGTTGTCACTTTCTTCATCGGATGATGAGTTATCTTCTTTAGAGAGAAAGTTCCTTTTGGATCCTTTCTTTTTGCCTTGCTTGTTGAATTTATTAAAGCTTTTCTTTCATTTTGAGTTTCCATCACTTCTGTTCGAAAATTTTGCTGCGAAATGCCCAACCTCAACACAAATGAAACATATCAATGGAAGTATACCTTTGAATTTTCCCTTACTAGTTTTTAGTTTTCTCGTAAAGTAAGCATATTCTTCATCTGAAAGACCTTCTCCATCATCTCCCTTTTCTTCACACTTGCAGGTGCATGTCATTTCAATTGAAGGTTGTTTATCCTTATTGTTTTTCTTAGATGCAATGAACGCAGTTTCTAGATTTGAAGTACCCTCTTCTTCATCAAATCTCATTTCATATGCTATGAGAACTCCATGTAATTCCTCTTTGTTGAGTTTGTCTAGATTTTCATTGTATTCTAAGACCGATACCTTTGGGTTGAATCTCCTTGGTAATTTTCTAAGAATCTTCCGTATAATACTCTTCTCATCAACTGGCTCTCCCAATCCTTCCAGAGTATTGGTTATTTCATCGACGTATTGAAATTATGCAGCAATGTTGCAATATTCTTTCATTTCGAGTTGCTCAAATTTTTCTCTATAGATTTTAAGCTTTGCTTCTTTGACATTTGAGTCACTTGCATATATATTCTCAAGCTTTTCCCATACATTTTTGGCGGTTTTACACCCCAACACCTTATGATAAGTAGATTAAATAGGTTCACTGATAATAATATTCTTTTCTTTTGCATCATTTACAAAATTCTTCTTACCTTGTTCATCAATGGTTGATGTAAATCCATTTTGAGTAGTGTCCCATACTTCATAACCTTGCACCAAGAGATAGAACTCCATTCTTCCCTTCCAGAGTGCATAATTATTTTCATTGAACAGAGGTACACCATTCTTCGTATGCTCCATGACCTCCTTCCAGCTATTAAAATGCTATTGAAGGAACCAAGCTCTGAAACCAATTGTTGGAAATACTGAGAGGGGGGGGGGGGGGGGTGGGCGGGCGGCGGTGAATCAATATTCCTTTCAATTAGAGCAGTAGTTAATCTTCAATTATTATTAGTGTTTGTACAATGATAGCAACAAACAAGAGGAACACAAATACCCCTGAGTTTATAAGGTGGAAACCCATTAGGGACAAAATCCACCTAATGCTTTTCTAATAATTCTTTAATATTCAACTCAGACAAATAAAGCTCCAAACTTCCTAGAATCTGAAAAACATTCTTCTCCAGAATATCCCTGTTGGATGGATGCTCGAATGCAGTTATTTAGTAGTCGGCGAATGGATGCCCCAACATCCAATGAGCTACAACTCACCCTAGCACCACCCTACCACCTTATAGAAGAATAAAAGAAGAATGGACTCCTATACCAGGGAAAATGGTCCACTTTACAATGATATAGAATGATGTAGAAGAAGAAGATACACTAGACCGTAACCCCAACTATGAAACAACCACCTAATGATGATCCTAGACCACCCGACACCGCCTCTTCAACTCTTGGCAGATAGACACTAGTACAATTTGTCCAATAATGTATTTACAATGACTTAGTACAATAATACCTTTACAATGATTGTATGAAGTGCTACCCACTTGAAGACTTAATGTAATGAAATTCTTGCTATTTTTATGTACCTTGGTTGCTGCTCTTGTCATGCTACCCTCTAATGCACCTTGCTTTGCTTTGCTTTCCTATAAAGTCTGGTCCTTTGCAGCCCTTGACAACACATGATCTAGCTTTTTCTTTGCCTTGTAGGAGCTCGATATTGAATCTAGTGTATCTCTGTTATTTCAGATCCCCAATATCTGATTTTCAGTACTCTAGTAGTCCTCTGAGTCATCTTTCCAATGCCATAGGTCTGACCCAATTTGGATTCTTCAAGGGAGAGTTATAACCAATCTCTCACAATGCCCTAATTATGGACTGTTTCAGAAAATCTAACTTGTACGATGTGCCACGTGTCACTGTTTTTCCATTTGTCTCTAAAATTGATAGAGAGAAAACTAAATACTATGAAATATCTGCCACTTTTTACATAATTCCAATCCGATACTCAGAGAGAGAGTTATGACGCTTTTCCCAAGGTTTCTTCTTTGAGGTGAATTTTAGGAGCCTGCGAAAACCCTGACTTCCACACATCATATCTCCAAAAATTTTGCACACCTTGATCTGAAATTTTTACTGCAGCTTCCTCAAGATTTCAGCTTCGTCTCATAAAAATTTCGAACCTTCGTAGAAAAAACGTTAGAGTGAAAATGCCACGATGACCTGTTTCAGATGGTTGAATCCCTTGCATAAGGAGGAAATGAAGATCACAATTTATATGAATGCTTAAGTTGAGAGGGGCTTCAACAAGTCAACGTGGGAGGGATTTAACAAGCTTAAAAAATATTAATTATAACTTTTCAATGACCCATGCCCCAACCCCATGGGGTTTTAGCCCTGTGGGGTATAAACGCCAGACATGAATATCTCTCAAAGCGTGAAAAATTACACTTTCATATATCAATGGAAACATCTCGATAAGTAGAAACAATCAAAAGAATTGTTACCCAAAACCAATTAATTTGGTAGGTCAAAATTCCCATGCAATATTGGGTTAATTTTGGTCTTGCTAGGTTGACCTGTGACAACCTCGATCAACACTAGGTTGGATTTGTACGAAGGATAAAATTACAAGATAGGCATATGCTATCCTTCAAGCTTGTTTTGAAAAAATAATTGGGGTCCTGCTTAAAAATGATGGGGAAAATGGAACCAAGTTTAGTTATGTTGTGATATGTCACTCTTGAACATATGCTAATGCATTGTCTTTGGGTTAGGGTTTCATCTCATTTCATCATTTTTGCCTTCATGGGTTTGGATAATCTCTTTTGACCTCTCATCTGCTCTTTGCCACGTCATCATGACCTCAGATCCTTTGATGTCAAATACTGCCAAATCCAGTGTCGTGTTGTTGATATGTTCAAGGGAAGTTTGCCTCTGCAGTTTTCAACCTTCCTCTCATCTCCTGTTGGTCCTGATCCACTTTCATCATGTTCCTCTGTCTCGTGTCGATGATGTGGGAAACATTATGGCCCTCCTTCGACCAGGTCACTTCCTGTCGACTTCAGCTCATTATCCAGGAATTTTATCTAGAGACTCCCTTCTGGTACCTTGGAGCCTGCATGCCTCAATGGCAGGTTTTTCACATTCGACGCAAGGTTCACATCATTAGCCTTCAATTGAGTGATTATGCGGATGTTCGACGTCGGATCACTTTTCACATTCCGTAGATTGTACCTTTTTTACCTTGAGGGCCATCGTCATCATTGGTGATTTTTCTCGCGTCTGTTAACAGCTTTCATCGTTGGCTGGTAATTAGACGATTTTCCTGCATGTTCGACTTCAGTTCATACATTCACATGCTCGAAATTGTACTTGTTCGGGCCAAGATGGAGCGAAAGACCCTGGATTTTGTCTGATAAACTCCGGGCTACGGATTTTTGTGGATTATTATGAATTATTGCATGACTCTCTTGATTGGATGTTTGCGACCATACGTGAGTCTATTTATTGATCCTTCCTGCTGGATGGCTGTGTCCATACCTCGGATCTCAGTTTTTATATATTCTATAATGGATGGTTGCGCCCATGCCACATGATTCATGTATCACAGATATCATTTGTATTTGTAATTTTAGGTCTTCTGACAGAGGTGGTTGGTTTGAACGCATTCTCATAAAGCATTTCACCCCTCCCTCTCTCTCGGACTTCATACTTTAGGGGCATCTGTTACACAACATTTTGTCACTGTCCCTGCAATCCCCAACTCGCACATTGGAGGGTCATTTATGTGACCAATAAGCAGTTTCATGCTTTGCAAATATCATCCTAGCATCCCTTTTGATGAAAGCAACATTCTTCTTGTTGACAATTCCCTAAGCAGAGCTGTGAAAATCCCTATTTTTTCCTTAGCGCGAGTAGCCCGTTACATCCTCTCGTCGACCAGGAAATTTAACACTAAGCCCATGCCAGTTAGACACCCGCACCAATTTGTTTATGGAATTTTTTTAAAAATAGAAGCGGAGGTTCCATTCCAACCACCTCGGGGATGAGTCATTGGGAGTGGTTGAACTGAAACAACCACGGACTCCTTCCTTTAGTTATTAGTTTCCGCCTCCCTTGGAACTCTCCTAAAGGATAGGACTCCCTCCCACCTTTTTAGGGATCCTAACCTCCTTTTTTCCCTCTATATAAGAAACTATCTCCTTTAGTAGAAGCTAGCTGAACAACTGAATAGCTTAACTAAGAGAATTATACTCTAGGTAAGCTGATAGAGGAGATAGAGTAAGAAAGATTGTGTTGAGAGAGCTCAAGTCGATGACTTCTAAGAGAGCTTGAGTCTGAATTCCCTGACCGACAGTTGAGACGTGTTTCGTCTGAACCCCACTGGAGGAGATTGCGATGTCAAAGCATCAATTGTACTCTTCCTTCTACTCATTAATATACATGACTACTGTTTGATTCCACTATTGTGTTATGATGTTTATTTGATGTGATATGTTTAGCCCTCTTTGACTAGCTAATAGTTGTGAGTGAAACTATTTTGTCATATGTTGTTCTTGTTCTTTGTCCTATGTGCAAGTATCTGAGCGTGACAGCGAACGGATCGTGATTTGCCAAGGCAGGAGCAAGAGGCCATTACTCTTTCCGCAACATTGACAACGTTGGATTCAAGGTAGGTCAATCTACCATGGTCTTTGTTCATTCATTAACTAGGAAGAAACACTTTAGCATGTCCTTTTGTTAGTAGACCCACCCTAGGGCTAGAGGGATCATCTCTGTCTGCAGAGAGGATTTACCTTCATAACACCCGCCTCATTGGGTTTAGATTGATGCATCTTTAGCTCTTTATTTTCTGTTATATTTAGTTTACTTTACTATTATTTGCAGATCTATTCACAATTATACAACACACTTTTTTATTCTTCTCTACACACGTATGGGTTTATAAATTGAAATTAACACACTTAACACACACACCCTAAGTGAAGAGTGCCTAATTTACACCGCTAGGAAAAGACTATAACATTGTAATCATTTGATCCTGCACCTCTCTGCCCTTGTTTCGACATTTTAATCATTTTATCCTGCACCTCCTTGCCCTTGTTGGTCTCTCTTCCTTTTGTGATTCGTGTTTTTTCTTCCATCACTGCGCCCCTAAGGCGTTTATCTCAGAGACTTCTTGGCCTTAATCCTCTGTTTCCATTAGGAAGACTTACTCCTCCATGTAGGATTCGAGTTATTCCTCCACAGAGTCCCCATTCTGACTCCGCTTATAGTTCATGGGGTTCCCCTTCTGGTTCTATCCCCAGTTCTCCCCCTGTCACCTTCACCATGTCTGGTTCAGGACCTAACGTTGGTGGTAGCCCTGGCCCTAATACTAGGAATACTACTATTGGGACCACAACGGGAACTATCTAGGTTGCTCCCTTTCTCCCTTATATGGCAGGTCTTGGTCTTCTCGATTTCAACGGGTTTATCAATGACCCCATACACCATGATCCTGGTTGGCCTAATATGCCAACCAATCTCCCTTCTGGCATCCCCAAGTTTGAAGGTCTTGCTAGAGAAGATCCTACAAACCATGTTCGATCTTTCCATATGGGGTGTTCGTCCAACTCCATCACCGATGAATCTGTCCGTCTTCGGTTGTTCCATCATACTCTTACTGGAGAAGCTTCTACGTGGTATGTTGACCAGGCCTCTTCCTCTCATACTACTTTTACTACTCTCTTCTGGGCTTTTCTGTCTTACTTCCAGCTTCCCCTTCATTATGACACTGGTACCAAACTTTTGACCTCTTTCTGTCAATCTTCTATGACCCACCTATCAATCATGTCCAGGAATGGTGGAGAAGAAAGAGCCTATGTCGAGCACCTACCTTCGAAGATCGTGTCTACATGGACTGGTTTCTCAAATCCCTTTTTCCTGTTATTGGCAAATATGTCGCATCTCGTTTCCCTCAGACCGAAGAAGCTTCTCTCCAGATTGCATTGAAATATGACCTGATCTATGCATAGTCTGGTTATGTTTATACCGTCTTACCTAATCTCCCTAGACCTAGTGGTGCCAATGCATTGGGGGCATCCCATGCCACCGACGGTATCTTTGGAGCCCTTTTTCATCCATAAACTCATCCTCCCATGGTTTATGGTTTCCCCCAGGGAGGGGCCAAATCCTCCAGCACTTTTCCCCCTCCCTGTAGCATGTATACAGGATATGGCATGCCTCCTCCTTTTGCCCAACCTATTTACGACAATGTTGCCAAACCTCCTTATTATCCGTATCCACATCCTAGTGCTCCAACATCTCCAGCATTAGCACCCCCGCCTCCCTTGCCTTCTCAACCCCCACAACAGCAGCCACCACCCCCCAGGGGTAGGTGTATGCTTAGCAGGGCACGACTAATCCTCCTACTTCCAAAAAGAAGAGGAAAGGCACCCAAAATCAATCTGCCCTAGGTAATATAGGACCCAATCCCCAAGGGAATTCACTTAACACTACTAACAAGAAACATGGCACTCACCCCAAGCGGGACAAGCCTGTTCGCACGAATAGGCCTTGTTCTTGTTTTAGTGTCTACGGTCACTACACCCACAGTTTTCCTCTTTTACCTCAGATGTGTCAGATGTGGGAGACTCAAGCAACATCATGAGGACAACAAGCATCCCATTCAATTCCTCCCATTCCTACAACTATCCAACCGACTATGTTTAAAACTCATTTCCCCTAGCAAGGATTCATGGCTACCCAACCCCCTAAAGGTTAGGCGTCCACTCAATCTCCTCCATCTGATACCTCTGATTACCATATTCTCACGATGAACTTTGAACAACCCATTACCATTGACCTCAACCTTCATACTCGGTCTCGTCAGTACAACAAGCCTCCCACTACATCTACCCCTGAGCCCCCTTCTTCAGGTTCCAAAGAGCCTCTTTCGAAAACCAATGGTCCTTTACAGATCCCTCAACCTAAGGTAGAGGTTAATACCAATATCCCTAAGGGACCATTAAGCCGAAACGTTGCTTCTGGAAAATCTCCCCATTCATATAGTATAGTAGATGGTTTGGTGCAATCCCTTACTGCCATATCAATGCTGGAACTTCTCCAGTCATGTCGTTCACAACGAAAAGCTCTACTAACTACCATGGGAATTTTGGATCCTTCAGATGATCATTTGATCATCTTCGATGTTGACCAGTCGAAACATCCTCCCCTTCCTGCTTTCGTCGCCTTCCAAATCATCGTCAAGATCCGGAATGCCAATGTCTCCTATTGTATCATTGATGAGGGGTCATCCACCTGTGTGATGTCCAATTTGGTTTTGAAGCAACTCGGATCTTCTGAGTTGGCCCCTTCCACTATGACCCTCCGAGTGTGGGATGGCCACTCTTCCCAGCCCATTGGCCTGTTCTACAATTTTTCTATTACTCTTTTGGGCAAGAATATTTGTGTTGACGTAGAAGTCATTGATGCCCCCTTAGATTACAATATTATATTGGGTCGTAGCTACACTTATGCGATGTATGCTGTCCCATCTGTGGTTCATCATAAGATGTGCTTTCTTCAAAACGGAAAGATTGTCACCATCGACTAGTTGACATATTACGAACCAAAGTCTCAGACCTCCCGTGAGTCCATCATCTCTTAGGTGGCGAACAAGCAAATAGTCGAACCTTTGACTAGTGTCTCACCCGGAGTCTACAAGACTCCTCTTTTTTTGGTTCTTTCCCTAGTCTTCCTCCTCCTGTCTCTAATCCTAGTTCGTCGAACGTTTGCATGATGCAATCGTCTCGAGCTTCCCTCAAGTGGCCCGCTTCATCTAGTCAGCATCCTCTCCCTCCACAACCTACTCCTAGCACCTCAAATCAACCTTCAAAACCCCCTCCTCCAGGCCCCTCATCTATAGCTGGTACCCATGAGCCTCTCTACCCTCTTGGCATAGTTCCTCCTGGCCTTAACCATCTTGGAGTTCTCCCACCTGGCCATTACCCCTTCGGTCAGATACCGTTCCTAGCTCCCCCTCCTGGAGTGTTTTCGTTACCTGTTATGGCTACCTTATCCCTTCCTAACCTAGCCCTGGGGATCCTAGTCTAGTACATTGATCCCCAAGCTGCTATCCTGCCTATTCAACCTAAACATTACCTTGCTTTGACCCTGGTTCAACCGGTCCCCATGACCCATCCCTTCGCTACCATGCCTCAAGCACCTCAACGGGAGCCTACTACTATTGCGACAACTTTGGGTGAAGGGGGAAAAGCTCGCAAGAAGGCACCTAAAGACAAGGCTTCTCCAACAAACCTTGCTCCTCCTCAGCCTCCAAAGCTTACCCCTCCATGCACTTTGTGTGATGTTTTCAGTCATGCCACCCATCATTGTCACGAATTTCCTCATATCAAGCCCATGGTCATTGTTGCATTCCCTGAGTCTACAGTCCCTGAAGCCTCTGTTTCTTCCTCGAATATAGCCAAGAACCCCAAGACTATTCACAACAACCAACCTTATGCTTTTTGTGATCTCCATGGCCATTATACCCACTGTTGTCCCCACCTCATGCATTACCATGCCTCTTTGGAGGTAGTTCGAGAGTACGAGATTGAACAGAATCAGTTTGCCTCTCCCATCCTTGTGCAGTATGCTTCAAGCCAACTTGAGGATTTACCCGCTCACATTGACATTTCTCCTCCAAATGTCGAGATGACAGAGCCTGCATCCACCATCCTTTACTTATCATCATTCATGAGATCCACAGTGGACGCTCCATCTAAGAATTCCCCTTCTGTTTCACTCGACCTCCGTTTAGCGATCACGCTGGGCTCAACATCAGTGGATTCCTTATCTGCTTGTTCTTCCATCACCCCCTGTGACGATGCGCATGTGAACCTTTATTTTAATGATGATGATTCAGGTAGCTTCGCCATGTCATGTGGTATCTCTTCCTCTAGTCACCCCATCTTCTATTGTGATGACGAATCATAGAAGCCTTTTCCACCCCTTACTTCATCTTTCCTGCCCATAAGTAGAATGGAAGCATCTGTGTCTATGATGATTTTCACGACCTGAGCCCAAGTTTCCCCCAAGTCAGCTCCCATAAACCACCTACCAGTCGGTGTGTGGGTGGTAGACATCATACCCAGAGCACTCCCTCTAGCAATGTTTTCTTGATTTCTACCTTGCGTTCAGGTTGCTAGAATTATTCATAATCCTCTCATTTGTTGTCTTGTGGCACCTTTCAGATGGACCCCCCTTCCACACCTTATATTGGTTATGTCGATGGTGCAAGTCGCTACTCCTGGAATCTAGCCTCAGCAGGTTGGGCCATTTTTACCCCCTTACATTTGCTTGTTCTCTCAAACGGTGTATGCATTGGTACTGCCACCAATAACCAGGCTGAATATGATGCAGTGCAAAGTTTATTAGCCGATGCCCTTTCTCATCACATCCTCCACCTTCATGTTCATTTAGATTCCATTATTCTTGTCATGCAATTGAATGGTGTCTATCGTGTGCATAATCCTATCCTTTTTTGAAGATATTTACGAGTGAATATTTTGATGCATGAATTTGAAATCATTACATTCAATTTTGTACCTAGAGCACAAAATCACTATGTAGATAGCATTGCAACCAATATTCTAGATTGGTACTTAGCACATGCATTTAACACAAGAAAATAACATAAAACCATCAAAATGACGCATATCCATTACATGTGTCATATAAAATGTTTTAGAGTCCATTAACTCTAATACATATGAAATGCCCATAGCATGTTACAAAAAACTCAAAACTGGGGGCCCCACATGACCCTACACCTAATCACTATTTGGAGGATCTTGAGCCAATGGCTCTGCTCCTGCATCTCATAGAACACGCATCCCCTGTCCAGCCATTGCCATGTCCCGCATGACCCCTCGCCACTCCGAGGGTAGAAAAATACATGGTTTTATGTATTGTTCATCCAAGTCTTGCCAGACGCACTCTGAAACACTGGTCAGAAGCCTCTCACATCTACAATGAATGTTCTCCAGGAGGGCGACTGCATCCTCATTTTGAGGTGCTCTTGATCCACTAGGTCCTGCAACACCTGATACTGCAGGCCGTCCCATGTACTCGGCTGGTTTTACTGGTGCTGTATCTGCATACCAAAAGTGAATAAATCAGTACCATATATAATATTCTAAAACTTTAAAATGCACATAAAATATTAGAAACTTGTCACTTACCATCGGGCCCCTATACTAGACCAGGCGACAATGGCAAGTTTGGGTCCCCATGATAACTCATCCCACTATAGGGATAGTCGTATATGTACAGTGGCATCTAATCCCAAGGAGCAAAAAATTCGGGTCGGAGCACCCATCCGACTGCTTGACCTCCTTCTCTGCAAAATAACCGCCCCCAGCGACACATCCTGGGCTCTCTTGGGCCCCCATCTTAGATCTGTATGCGAGGTTGAAGTGTCGAGATCATTTAAAAGAAGAGCAAGCACAACATTGTGCCATATGCACAGTCATGGTTCACTTTCCGCTTGTATAGCGACAACTATCATTTCAATGATGACAACATCATTTGGGCCAACCCATAGTAGGTCCCACTCAACACATTCTCAACAAGTGTCATCTTACCCCTAGTGATGTGGTGGAGTGCCTGGTTGCCTAGGATCCACAACACCGCTGCAGACACTGCATGGGTCTCTAACCTCTCTAGATCCCCGATCGGTATCTGTGTCCCCTTGACATGGAGACCTAGTCAGCAATGACGCTCTACAAACTCCATAATGTACCGCCCTTGCGGTAACATTGGCTACGTATTCCCCACCATCCCAAGTGGTGGGAGACCAGTTAGGAAATATATATCTTGGACCGTCAACTCGATCTGGTGCCCCTGCACTATAAAGACCTCATGGTCCAGATCTCAATAACTGACAATCTAGGACAACAAAGGCTCCCCAGCTCTCATCAAAGGGTTCTTCAAAAAATTCAGGACCCCAAACCTGGCCAATGCACTGCAGACACCGTGATCCTCTTGGATCTCTGATCGTAATGTGTCCAAGTCTCTTTCTCTCCAGTTGATCCTCAATTCTTCCGTTTCTACACAAAACCATCATACTTGTCATTGTATAGAAAGGAAAGACTGCATTCAAACATAAAAACCCAGCTCTCAGCCAAGAAACAACACTGAAATACCCCTCTTTATTAGGTTGCACTTTTCAGGAAAAATCCTGGGACATGTCGCAGTTTTCTTCCCAAAACCTGCTACCCAGGTCACAAATATTGCCCCAAAAAGTGTGACCTAGCCGAAAAGAGGATCAGGGGTCTGTTCCTGAGCTCTAGGCACCTAAAATGAACTTTCAATCCACTGAAATGAAAAAGTAGGGTTAGGCCTCTTACCTGCAACTAACGGATCTCGATTCCAATGGTCTATTTTTCTGCTACATTCGCCGCAAGATTTAGGGCCTTTCCTCCTCTCTATATTCACAACAACTACACTTGCAAATGAGTGAATTTGGAGGAAAATGCCTTATTAAAATAAAAACCCCAGATTTTTCTTTCACCCGCTACGGCGAAATCGTAGTTCAGTTTGACAAACCATCTATACGATTGGAAAGCTCTCACCGAGCTCTAAGATGGGTATCTGTTAGTTTTTTGTGATTTGATAATTCACCTGGACACATTTTTTCCAAGAAGGGTCACTTCACCACTCCTCAAAATCAAATTTATTCACTTGCAACAGTTGTACTTGGGGCACCACTTTGTCTCCATACTTGTCCATGCTCGTGTCAATTTTCTTAGTGAGTAACCATCTTGTACTCATGTCTTTATGGTCCCCACCGGACCTTTTCTGTATGGTAGCATCATCAAGTCGCCCTTGTTTAGAGCATCCGAGTTGAGTCATCATCGCATTCATGGAGTCTATCCTGAGTCCCTTTGTATCCCGATATAGTACTCCATCCTTCATTGCTTGGTTCCTCTCTCATGTAGTAGATTGTGGCCTTCAGTCCTACTATCCCCTATCTCATTTGATGCTATGCTAGTTGCTACCAAGTCATCCATGCCCTTCATGCTCTAACAAGGGAAGTTGTCATCCTGCTACTCAGTACCCCAATTCCACCATCATCCCTAATGTCTGTCTATCAGTTTCTCTAATATTATCTCTCCTACCTTAGTTGAGGATCCCTTATTGCCTCACCTATGGCAGACCTCCTTCTGTCGAAATCAGTTCATTCATTCCAGAAGATAGGTCTAGAGGGCAATGTACCTTGGTTCTAGCTTCCACTCTTGTTTGGTACCTCGGATCAAGCAAAGAGACTTCTTATTGCCCTTTTACTTGATTGTTTCTCAGTTCCAGCTCCTTGCAACATGATTGAGATCTGTATACTTGATGGTTCAGTGATGCATCAGATTGTACCTGTGATTCTTAGGTGTGTGTGAGATGTTTTAGACCTCATGAGGGGGTGGCCCTTTAGGTAGCCCCCCACATGCCTGGATGATCTCTTCATTACAGCCTTCGATGCAGCTCCACATATTTCATGGTTATGGCCTCAGCTGCGTGAAACACCTTTTAGTTTGCATGTATCATTCAGATTTTCAGAGCCCTCTCCTGTTTACAGGGCCTCTTTGGTTGTAATTATATCTCATGTACTCAGCTATTATTGTATAAGTCCTCGTTGTTATCCCAAGCACAGTATGCATGTGGCATCCATTATCATGTTTTTATCTGGCTCATGTTCATGCCAGCATGTACTATATAGTTCATTCCCTTGTTTACTGGATGCATTATTATTTATAATTTGTCTTGGCGGGCATAGGTATGCCTCCCCCGCCTCTTGTAGCATAGGTAATCACTCATAAAAGAGACTTGTCACACCTGTAAGTCTCGCTTCCTTGGGGTCTTGTCCTCTAGTGCTTTGTTCTACCTTATATTTTGCTCTCTCTGATTTCCCCTTCGAAGTCTAGTGATTGAGTTCTTACAACGTACTTCGGTCATACGATTAGCTCCTAACACTCGCATTCTGGCGGGAAATCTGTTACACCTATTTTTGGTCATCTAACCTATTACTATTATATGGACCAAATTACACCATTTAAGACCAATTTTACCCCAAGTAAAATTGCTTTCACTATGAAAAATAACTTAGTAATCCAAAATTTATTAAGTTGTTTATGGTCTAAACAAGAAACCCCATGAGGAAATACTGAATAAATCCATATTTGTTTTATTTTCCTCAAGGAATAATTAGTTAAACAACAATTTAATTAATATTTTTGTTCATATTTAACCCAAAACAGGAAAATTAATGAGATAAATCATTATTTATCTTATTATTTTCTAGGAATAATTATTTAAATAATATTCCTTGTTAAATTTGACTAAATCATTTATAAATAATTGAATAAATCACTATTTATTTAATTATTACTCAACCACATCCTTAAAATAATAAATAAATCATTTATTTATTTATTATTTACAAATAAAGGGATTTGACCAAATTCAAATTCTTTTTCCCTCCAATAAATATAATAAAATATTCCATAAAATTTGGATCTTGATTTGGTTAATAATATTTTAATTATGCACCAATATCTAGAATAACTCAATATTTTGTTATAAATACAATGTTTTTTCCATTCAGTCACTACCTTTTGTTGCCTAAATATCACTCTGGATCTATACTTTTGGTCTGACTTTGATCCTCCATCATTGTCATATTTTTCTTTCTTTTTTCATGTGAGCTCCCTTTGAGTTCCATTTTTGTTTGGGTTTTCTACATCATCAAGAGAGAAAGATATTAGATCCGAAGCACTGAGGACATACAAGAACCCATCCCATTGAGGGGGTCTGGTAAAATATTTCTATGTTCCCTTCCTAGGTGTCATAAATACAAAAATTCTTTAAAAATATTCTTGTCTTGTGTATTAGATGCATGGAGCAACTCTTGCTTTTATTTACTTCTGAATGTCTTTTACTATATAGATTTGGATTTTATAGCATTTATCCTAGTCAACTAACTACAGATCTAAATAAATTAACAACCATATTTGATGTTAGGGTTGTTTGTTTTTTTTTTAGACTGTAACGGTTATTGGTATTAATGGGCGGCAAAACAGCTGCCGCATACTGATGGAGTACAACAATTTCTGGAATTGAGAGTACAGCAGTTTCTGGGATTGAAATTACTACAGTTTCTGCCGCTTACTGAAGGTTCACAACCATTTCTGTTACAGATTGATGAATCACGACCTTTGAAGCCGGTTGAACTGGCTCCGAGGGCGCCTCGCCTCATAAGTTCTGAAACTTGAATTGGGTTGACCCAACATTTGCAGCAGATACCTTGGAAGTGAATCGGTGCTATTGCCTCTTCCATGTTGCAGATTTGAGAGCGGAGGCCGGAATTGATTATTTTTCCAAGGGGACTATGCGTTGGTGGGGATAAACGTCTTTGAGCGCCCTTAATATTATTGAAGTGGCCTGTAGATCGGAATCCCCTCCAGAGACCTGAGGGCTGCTGCTTAAATTTGATGGACCTCCCTATTAGATTGATCTCGCCCTTAGAGCCAAACTCCAGGTTTCGCCTTTTGTTTGCCCAGTTACTGATACAGAAGAGAGCGAAAATGGTCAGAAGAGGGATTGGCATGTTGGTCTAGAGAGGGATCAGCTTCAAATACTTTGGTTGGATGCTTGGAATCGGGCTTGCAGGTCTGTATTAAGAGATCCACTTTGTGAACAGGTCGACCTTTAGAGGGTTAAGGAATGATGCATTCAGATTCATCAGCATTAACTAGCAGGGATCTTCTGCAGCGAATGGAGCCCAGATTGGCTTCAAGATCAGCTTGCTTGTTCAGGTGTCTCAGAATATGGAAAAAGGTTATATGACGGAATTGGGCCAGAGTAAGCCTGATTTTCTTAAGAATGGAGATTAGATGAATTTGTGAGGGATTTGACTTAAGATTCAACGCTTGTATGATCAGCCTGGAGTCACCAAAGACCTTCAGAGACAGTATGTTCCTTTTGACAGCCTGTTTGAGCCCTTGCCACAGAGCCAGTGCTTCTGCTATGTTATTAGATTCTATGCCCAGCCCCCATTGATATCGAAATTCAGTTGATCCATCCGGCTTCAGCAGAACCCCACCTCCACCTGCAGCTCCAGGGTTGCCTTTAGAGGCCCCGTCGAAAAAGAGGCAATGGTCATCCAGAGCAGATCGCCATTTGATAAACTCCTGTTCTTCAAGGCGGATTTCCCAGTTAGCATGGGGAATAACAGGGGGCAGGGGCTTGCAAACAAGATTTGTAGCAATGTCTTTGAGCCAGAGCTCCTCCTCACAGTCCAAAGCAGCTTCATTCCTCAAAGAAGATTTAGACTCCAAAGTCTCGCCAAGAAGAGCTTGTATTTTAGCAATTATCTTACCTGGAGTGAAAATTTCATCCCTGAACAGTCTATTATTCCTCTCCAACCACAGCTTCCAGCAGATGAATTTTGGAATCCACATCCAGGCTGTTTTGAGGAGGCTTTTTTTTGAAAGGCAGAATGGAGATAAGCTGGCCCAGGTGTGAAGCAAGTCAGGAATATTACCGGGAATCACAACTTTGTCAGCTCCAGACCTCAGGACCCCCCTCCAGACATCACGGGCAAAGGGGCAGAGCAGCAAGAGATGATTAGCAGACTCTTCCTCTGACACACACAGAGGGCATCTAGAGGGCCCTTCCAATCCACGTTTTCTCAGGTTATCTCTGGTGAGAATTCTGTTATGAGCTAAAGTCCAGCATAAGAAGTCGACTTTTGGGAGCGAAGGGAAGGCCCAAATAAATCTCCATTTAGTAGGGTCTGGAGGAACATTAGGAATCGCTGTCCTCCTTGTGTAACCTTCAGAGACTGAGAAATTTCCAGAGAGGGAGCCCCACCCTCGTTTGTCCTTAGCTGTTGCTTTGGAAGGAGACTTCCCTTGGAGCATATCTAATAGAAGCGAAGCTTCAGCTTGCAGCCTTTGGGGTATCTCTCCCAGATACCAGCTGTTCCATTTTCTTCCAGAGTCATCCGTCCAGGTTGAGATATCCCACAGGGTATTCAGATTGTTGGATTGAAGCCAGATTTTTATGTTTGCCAGGCCTTCCATGTGACTCAGAGGCTGATCACCAAGAATCCGATCATCCCAGATTCTGATTTTTTTCCCATTACCTGGTATCCAGTAAAGGTTGAGACAGAATTGCTCCATGGCTTGAAGATAGAGTTTGAAGAACGGAGAACCTTTAATGGTTTTTGGAGGCTGGTCCAAACACCTTAGCCGCTGTCCCTTGAAATATTTCTTCCACAGAACTCTCTTACTCCAAGAAGCCTTTCCAGCAACTATACTCCACAAGATTTTGGAGCCCAGAGTGAGGTTCTGGGCACCCAGATCTTTTAATTGAAGACCTCCTTCCAGGATTGGCTTTTTAATAGTGTCCCAATTAACTAAGTGAAGTCTTTTTTCATTATTTTTCCCCCCTTCCCAGAGGAATCTTCTTAGCAGACTGTCCATTTTACTGAGGTAGGTTTTGGGAGCCAGCATAATGGAGTGTTGGTAAAGAGGCATACTTGTGAGGACATTTTTCATCAGGATAACCTTCCCAGCATTGTTCAGCCAAGAGGCACCCCAAGCTTGGATTCTAGATTTTAGTTTGTCCAGCAGAGGCAGCCAGTGGGCAACTTTAGTTGTGGATTTGAAAATTGGAATCCCAAGATATTTAAAAAACTCCTAGGTATGAATTCCTTTCATCTCTAAGAGTCTGGCAATGTCAGCCAGCTCCCTGACCGAGCAGTTCCAGCCAAAGATAGTGCTTTTTAGGTTATTTATCTTGCTGCCCGAGACCTCCTTATAGATGTTCAGCTCCTTCTTAAAAGCTCTTGCTGAATTTATACTCGCTCCTCCAAGCAGAAGGGTATCGTCGGCAAATTGGGCATGGTTAATGTCTTTAACATTAGGGACAATTCTGAGGCCAGGAAGAGAGTGGATTTGCTGACAGCGGTCAAGTTGGAAGCTAAGCACAGAGGCTTGAATAGCGAAGAGGAGCGGGGACAGCGGGCAGCCCTGTCTTAAGCCCCTAGAGGCATTGAAGAACTTTGTAGATCGGCCATTAACCAGCGGCGCAATCCAAGGGGAGGCTATACAAGCTTTCACCCAGTTTATGAAGTTTGTAGAGAAGCCCAGGTTCTTCATAACAACAAAGAGGAATTCATGTTTCACCCTATCAAAGGCGTTGGCCAAATCAAGCTTTATCACCATTCCTTTCTCTTTTCGCTGGCAGCTTGAGTGAACTGCTTCTTGCACCAACACAATATTGTCCAGAATCTTCCTCCCTTTGATGAAGCCCCCTTGGTTTTCCGGAATGATGTCCGGCAAGATGTTCTTGAGACGGTTGGCTATTGTTTTGGTGATCAGCTTATAACTTGTGTTACACAGTGAGATGGGCCGAAATCTACCAAAGTCGGAAGCTCCTTTCTCTTTCGGAATCAGAGCAAGAAAGGCCGAGTTGATGCTGCCTCCGATCTTGGAACAAGATTGAGACTTCCTGACCATTCTCAGAAGGTCTTTGTTAATGGTAGACCAGCAAGTCTGATAGAACCTGGCGTTGAACCCATCAGGCCCGGGAGCTTTGTCCGGCTCCATGCTGTCCAAAGCCTTCCTGAGCTCATCCATGCTTATCGGAGCAGTCAGCATGGAGTTAACAGAGTCCTGAACGGAATGAGGAATTTGGTCAAAAGGATAGGCATGAGAGTCTATAGGAGGATTTTCGGGAGCCGTATAAAGCTCTTGGAAATAGGTGAAAGCAGCTCTTTTGATGCCTTCAGGATCTTGGACCACCGCATCATTGGATCTGATTTCAGAGATAGCTTTGAATTGCTTGCGAGCTTCTGCTTGTTTATGAAAGAATCTGGTATTTTTGTCACCGGCCTGTAACCATAAGTTTCTTGATTTTTGTCTCCAGTACTCCTCTTCCTCCCTGCTAGCTCTATGAAGATTTTTTTGTAACTCAACTTCTCTTTGAAGCTGACTTTGAGTAACAACAGCATTTTCCATTACTGATTGATGGGCAGCAAGGTTATCTAGGGAATATTTTCTCTTGGTAGTGGGTGTTTTCAGAGATTTAGCCCACTCCTTGAGTCTTCTTTTAAGGCCCCTCAATTTTTCTTCCCACACATAGAAAGGGGATCCCTGAATCTGCCGATTCCAGGCTTCTAGAACCACTTCCTGGAAACCCTCTTGCTGAATCCACAAAGGGCTGAATCTAAAGGGAATTGGACCAAGGTTACCATCAAGTGAGAGCTCAAGGCTGATGGGTTTATGATCGGAAGTGCAGTTTGGGAGGATTAGGGTTGTTTGTTATGCACAACTAAAGTGGGTTTTTTTCGTACACTTGCGATTATAATTCATCCTAACAATTGTTACCAAGGAAGAACGGTGCCGGCAGGGGTTGAACCCACCCGACCCACATAGCCAGCCCCTAAGAAGGCGACACCACATAAGAAACAAAAACGAATCCATAAACCAAAATGCGCCTATTATGGAGGGGTTAGGATTTTGCCCCCCGACCTCCCTCCAACGAAACTTCAAATTTTACCACTGTGCCAACTGACTTTCTTGGTAAATTTTTCCCAAACTTTAATATTTAAACCCAATTATTTAGATGTGCCCAGGTAGAGTAGGTTAGAGTTGGCACACATTCTGAGACCAATATTATTTAATTGCAGGTGGAACCATGAGCCATGATGCAGAGGTAGTAGAACCATGATTGAGCCTCATTTCTAGAGGGGCCAAAATTTCCAAATGTCCAAATTGGAAAAATTTTATATGGATTTTATGTTGAAGTTTGCAACAAGAAACAGTGAAATTGGCATCTAGAAACAACATCCATGATCCTAGTGAAAATTAAGCACCTACACTAGGGTGGGGCCCACATAGGTTAATTTTAGGTGTATTTCTATTTATAAATGTATGTGCATGTCTATTTATACATGCATGTCTATTTTTATTATCCCTTAATATTAGATGTACATTAAAATATAATCCATTCTCAATGAGAACTTGAAAATAGTTAACTGAAGTGGAAAATATGTTAGCTAAGTCAATTTCGAGTTAAGCGGTTGGTTGGTGGGTCACACAA
This sequence comes from Pinus albicaulis, assembly GCA_034641835.2. Classification (NCBI taxonomy): domain Eukaryota; kingdom Viridiplantae; phylum Streptophyta; class Pinopsida; order Pinales; family Pinaceae; genus Pinus; species Pinus albicaulis. Next base: position 872,314,694 of record CM076579.1, read on the forward strand.
GTTGACTTTAGTTGTAATAGAGTGATTCTATTTGTAACAGAGTTGGAAGTGCAGTGGTGCATGAGTTGTGCAAGTTGTAAATAAGTTTAACTAAGTTAAGTGAGTTAAAGTCAGTTGTGCTAGTTGTAATTGCACACACTAGTGAGAGATCAAGTGAATCAAATATTAATTAATTTGCATGTAGTGATGTCACATGTAACTGGTGTTTTTACTATTATTAACTGCACGCATGTCAGATCCAGTGGATACCTAGTTGAGATCTAGGTGAAAGGGAAGTGTAACTATCAGTTATGATATTAGCAGGCTACCCAGGTGTAGTTAAAACACCACAGGATGCCCATGATACTCAACGTAGTTGAGGAAGGCTGCAATTATTTGTGATTAAGGATTGCATGCATCAGGAACTGCATGAGAAAGGCAGGCTGTCTGGAGACAGTAAATTGGCTGTGTATTGGCCCAATTTTTGTATGACAATGTGAGACAATTAGCTGATGTACTAAGGGCTCTTGTGAGAAGAGTTTTGTATGTAATTGTTTCATGATTCCTTGTGGAATATACACTATATGATAGAGGGGTTTTGAGCAGTAAGCTTTCCCATGGAATATCTGGTGTTGTGGTTTTGATCTATTCTTCTTTGCTTCATGTGATTGGGAATTTTGTTGTTTTTTTAATTCCGCAAAATATTTGTAGAAGCGATTCAATATTTAACTTTAGCATATTTTTATATCGGGTGAATCCAAGATATACATGCATATTGTATAATTTATACATTTTATACTTCTCAGCAACACGAGTCTGATGGCAGTGTCAGTTTCTACAACAGAAGTCTCGATTTTTCGGCCATTTTCCATAATGGAACGACAGTGTCAGATTTTAGCATGTGGAAAGTCAATTTCTTTCCATTCGATGCCACAATTTTTATGTGGAATTCAGATCCAATGAATCAACAGTTTATTCTTTGGCCAACATAATAGTTGAGGTATATGAAGTGTTGTTGCCATGTACTTCATTGATTATTGTTGTGAGATTATTTATGTCGTGTTGATTCCTACTTGATGTAAGATCCAAAATATTTATGTGTATTTGATGTGGTATGTATGTATCATAGATGATGATTGATGTTGTGAAATACCTTTGTTGCCTTGATGGCGGGATACTCCTTTTCACCATGTGTGAAGTTGTCATGCTTATAGGAGGTTTGCGATGAGTGAGAGTTTCTTGTAATGGAACATCTTGTGGAGAGGCTTTGCCACTCTTGTTGAGGGATCATTTCCTTGTATAAAAAGTAAAAAATGTTCATGTAAACCATAAGAAGTTATAGCACTGAATGAAGCAGCCAACACCATCGAGACATCGAGGTTCGGAGACGTAGTCCACACTGGATGAAATCTGTTATAAAACGTGTTGCATTATTGTTGTGTGATTGTTGACATGTGTTCCTCTTAATTATATTTTCATGTTTGTTCATTAATTCTTTGATAAAATTAAATTCTAACACATTAGTCGAAGTAAAATGTCTTGGTTAAAATGGTGTCAAAATTCAACCCAGATCAAGCGGTATTAGAGTGGGTCTTCTTGCTGATGTGAATTGCAAGCATGAACCATTGAACATGAAACAATGGAGGATGTAAAATACATGTACGAGGCCATGCTCAGGATGTCTGAAAGGGTAGACATGTTGCATGAAGAGTATGAGAAACAATTAGTAGATAAAGCTGAGTTAAAAACACTTCTACAAGAGGAGAAGGAGGACAAGCAACGATTTCAGTTTCAATTGTAAGCCATGGCAGAGGCATTATAAGAATTAAATCACAATGACGAAAGTCTTCAAGCATATCATGAGGCATTGAAGACACTCCTACAAGAAGAGAAGGAGTAGAAGCATCGATTACAGCTTCAGCTACAAGCCACGACAAAGGCCTTGGAGGAAGTGAAGCATAACGAAGGCTCAGAGAAGACCTCTTCACTTGTTTCAAAATTGACATCTAAGGTAAACAATTTTGATCATTCTTCAATATCATATTCACATGATATTATTTCTATTGGAAATGTTGAGATCCCCATTACAGGAACTGGCATGAGACTCCTTACCAAGATGGGTTACAAAGCAAGAGGACTTGGCATTCATGGCCAAGACATGACTCAGCCATTGGAGGTTGTGTAGAGACCTCGCTACGCAGGTTTGGGATACAGTGAAGGAGAATTTTCAAAGGTGTCATAAGCCTCCACAATAATGTGGAAACCGTCAAGGAGAGAGAACGATGGGAACACTTTTCCATCATCGTATGGCAACACATATTACAGACGGAAGGCTGAGGCAAGCTCTCATCTCCATAATGACATCAGAGGAAAGCATACCTTGTTGAACTTTTCAGGGGAAAAGAATGATGGGAACACTTCACCATCATCCCATGGAAGTGCATGTTGCAATAGAAGAGCTGAGACAAGCTCCCATCACCATGATCACACTAGAGATCACCAAGAAAGGTATAATAAGTTTTGATATTCCTAAGTTCATTTTGATTATAAGCATGTTGCTAATCAGGAGCGTAAATCATGGCATAGTAAAAATTTTCGTTTTTGTGGTTTACATAAACATGTCATTGTTGAGTGTTGGAAAATAATGGTAACACAAAGGAGGATGAGACGTGAAAATCCTTTTCCACAATAGGGAAAGAAATTGGTTAAGCAGGTCTGGAGGAAGATGACCTTTTGCACCCATTACAACCAAAATGGTCATCAAAGAGCCGTGTTCGAGGCTCCATCCATAGCAACACCTTAAGGATGAAGCAACGGTGCATGAACCCGTTGAAACGATTGTTCGACAAGCAAGTGCACCATAGGGAGATGAACCATTCACTTTGATAAGTGAGAGATGGTTTTTCAAGATGTGGTAGTGTGTCATGGCCTTATTTGTAAATCATGTTTTGAATTTATTTTTGTAAAAGTGATGATGTGTTTTCCATCACTTTTTAAGCAACAATGATGTTTTGGCCTTGTATTGATAGCTGGGGTATTATTGATTCCATTTCGATGTAAGCTTGACCGCTGAGTATGTGTTATAAACTCGTGGAAAGTATGGAAATGTTTGGGTCATAGTTGGTCATATTTTAGTATGTAATTTGCAAGAGATTGTACTATAGGTTTCTAGGGGATGCAAGTATCGGTTCATCGCTTATGGCTTCGAAGGACAAAGGTGAAGGAGAATGAAGGGTGACCTTTTAGGACACTTGTGATGCAGACATAGTACAAAAAAGTTTCATATTATTTTTTATGCTTTTGGAGGACCAAAAGCTCCTCAGTGGGGAGGAATGATCCAAGTGTCTCTAGAGACACACATAGGAAAAACAGGGCTTATTAAAGCTCGAAATTCAAAGTGACGAGAATATGGAACACTCAGCTTCAGATTGAAGAGATCGTCGCCATGTTCACAATGGTGTGAACGACGTGTCAATCCGAGCTCGTATAAGAAAGTTAGAGCAGTTTGAAGTTTTGTTAAGGCAAGGGAAGTGTGGCCCACAACATGCAACATGGCATCCCAGTAAGCACGTGGGACCCAAATGGAAACCCCTCAGATGTTGACATATGGCGCTCCTCCATTGGTCCTCAACCTGCATAAAAGACAAAACAAAAATATATATTAAAAATGTCATAAAAAACAAAACAACAAAATACCATAAAATACAAAATCATATTAAATATAACATATGGTATTGTTATTGTAAACAAAATCAAACCATGTTAAATAAAAATCAATGAATATTTAAGACATTATGGTTATAATTATGAGTTAGGGATATACGTTTAAGTGGCATGGTTAGAATATTAAAAACAAATCCTATATGCATTAAACATTATTACGAACTCTATATATATATATATATATATATATATATATATATATATACATATATATATATATATATATATATATATATATATATATATCACATTGTTACAAAGGCAGAACGATGTTGGTGGGGGTTGAACCCACCCGACCCATGTGGCTGACCCCCAAGCGGGCGGTGCCACATATGAAACCAAAACGAATCCATAAATCGAAATGTGCCTATTATGTAGGGGTTGAGATTTGACCCCCTGACCTCCCTCTAATGAACCTCCAAATTTTACCACTGTGCCAACTAACTTTCTTGGTAAATTCTGCCCAACCTTTAATATTTAAACCGAGTTCTTCAGACGCACCAAGGCAGAGAAGGTTGGATCAGGCACACATTTCGAGACCAATATTATTTAATTGTAGGTGGAACCATGAGCCAAGATGTAGAGACAATGGAACCGTGATTGAGCCTCATTTCCAGAGGGGCCAAAATTTCCCAGTGTCCAAATTGGACAAATTTTATATGGATTTTATACCTCTCGGTGACACGTGTTTGATGGGAGTGTCAGTTTTTGCAACAAAAGTCTTGATTTTTCAACCAATTTCCATAATGGAATGACGGTGTCAGATTTCAACATGTGGACAGTCAATTTCTTGCCATTTGACGCCATGATTTCAATGGTGCATTTAGATCCAGCGACTGAGCAACTTATTATTCAGCCAACATAGTAGTTGAGGTATATGAAGTGTTGTTGCCATGTACTTCATTGATTAGTTCTATGAGATGCTTTATTTCGTGTTGATTCCTGCTTGATGTAAGATGCATAATCTTTATGTTGATTTGTTGTTGTTGATTCCTACTTGATGTAAGATGCAGAATATTTATGTATATTTGATGTGGTATGTATTTAACATAGATGGTGATTTATGTTGTGATATCCCTTTGTTTCCTTGATGGTGGGATACTCTTTTTCACCATGTGTGAAGTTTTCATGATGATAGGAGGTCTGTGATGAGTGAGAGTTCCTTGTAACAGAACGTCTCGTGGAGAGGATTTTCCACTCATGTTGAGGGCTAATTTTCTTGTATAACAAGTCAACAACATCCATGTAAACCATAACTAGTTACAAAAATGAATGAAGCGACCAACATCATTGAGACACTGAGGCTCAGAGATGTAGTCCACACTAGATGAACTCGTTATTAAACGTCTTTCATTATTGTTGTGTGATTTTTGACACGTGTTCCTCTTAATTATATCTGCATGTGTGTTCATTAATGCTTTGATAAAATGCAATTCTAAAACATCAACCAAAGAAAAAGGTCTTGGTTAAAAGGGTGTCAAAAGTAAACTCAAATCATCAATGCTAACCGAAATGATTGGGATGAGCACATACCTAGAGTTCTATGGGCATATCAAACCAAATGCAAGAAGTTCACTAGTAGGACACCTTTCAGGATGGTATATGTGCAAGAAGATGTGTTGTCGATGGATTTCATTGTTCCCAGTCTGCACATTGCATCATTCACAAATATGGAAGAAGCAGATGCTATGGAGGAATGCTTGTCGTAGTTGGTTGCTCTGGAAGAATATCACTTTATTGAAAATTATCACCAAAAAGTTCAAAAGGTGCGTGAAAAAGCATGGCATGATAGGCACATCAGGAAAAAGGTGTTTAAGGAAGATAATTTGGTCTTGTTGTATGAGAACAAGTTTGCACGCCACCCAAGGAAGTTGAAGATGCATTGGCTAGGGCCATATGTTTTTAAGGAAATCACTGAGGGAGGTGCAGTGCGCCTGACCACATTGACAGAGAATACCTTCCTGGGTATGTCAATGGAAGCCGATGGAAGACATACAGGGATGAACCTATACGTACCAAATGACTATATAGCCAAATTATGATATCTACACAGATGGGATGACATATGCACAGAAAGGTGTGATGCGCACGTGGTAGCTATGCAAAGAGGTTGAATGGGTCGCAGAGGTGCCAAAAACTAGTCGTTGGAACAATAAACTTGGAAAAGACAACTTTATTATCATTTATGGGAGCATCTAGGTTACATTTAATGAATGGATATTTCCAGACTTGGGACCATTTTTTCATTTATGGAGACACATTAATGCAAAGGAACCGTTGAATATGCACTATAAGTATAAATATTACCTATGGGGTCACAATAGTTCCCTTTGCTTTCTGAGTGAATTAGTTACCTTGAGTTCCTTGATTTCCACAGTATAATCATTGTCTATGTTTGGTTTGGATCTGAGATTCAAGGAAGAGTTGCGACATAGAGCGTTGGGTTACAAAATTCCACCCAGTATGACAACTACACGACCCAAAGATGACCCTGTTGCACCAGAGGTCCCTGTTGTGTCCATGGTTGAAATACCATTGCCCACAAAGTATAAGAAGGGGAAAACATATGGAACAAGGAAATCCCCGAGGGAAAAGACTCCAAAGCTGCACTCCACTATGGCTGAGCACCTAAAAATACCTATGATAGAGCTCCTCGAGGTGATTATAGAGGAAGAGGAGGATGTGGTTGAAGTGGCCCCATTCTTTTAGTTTCTGACCTATGTCGCATTGCGCAAACCGATGGTAAGGGTTCCCAAATATCTTGACAAAGTGTGAGTGAGCATCCAAATGCATTTGATCTCTAAAAATATTTCGATGGAAGGGGATATGTTTTCCAAAGTTACGCAGCTCAGAATGGAGGATTGAGACATCATGGGCATGGATAAATTTCCTGAACTCATGCCAAAACTGTACCTCGACCATGTCCCACATGAATGGGTAATTGTGCACCCAGATCCGAAGAGATGGGTGTTGGGTCTGCACAAGGTAGGCCTGATGAATTCGCTGCAGATCCCTCACTTTGGACATAGCCCAATAAACGATATATGTGTCCAAAAATTGCTCGTGCTTGTGCATGAAGATGCACTATGGTTGGGAGAGCACATTCCCATTGATGTTGCATTGATCCATAGGATCACTGACCTACTTGCTAAAGGTACACACCTAATTATTTATTTTGGAGGAAAAGCGCAAGAAAAATCTGTCACAAAAAAGATCAAAACTAAGTACCAAGTCTCCCAAAAAAGGATAGGATTTGTGGTGAGTGATATAAACAACACTATTGTTCAATTTGGTATGCTCATGTTGGCCTGCAAGATTATGCGCAAATGTAGACCAAAGGAGGTGTCTGCACAGGTGATTTCTCTCACTATCCAATGTGAAAAGATGATGATCTACAATTGGTCACATTATTTTTGCAAGGCTTTTTTAGAGAAAGTGAGCGAAGCACAGGAAGAGGGCAAGCAATTCCATTATGCTTGGTTGCTGTTGATTTATTTAATTGGGTGGAAGACCCCTAAGGATACCCAAATTCCTGAGATAGAGCCCCATATGTGTGAGGCTGCGCGGTAAGAAACACTTTGGAATTCATCATATAACACGCGCATTAAGGAGAATAAGATTTTCTGGGTGTTGTTCGATGCCTCACTCTATTAGGCGGCACAGTCTAAGCCAAGGTTGTTGCCAACAATTTATGATTAGTAAAAGATGTAGTCAATTTCAAAGAAAATTTCCATAATATGCACATCCACATGAATGGTGATGTGGAGGGAGTTTGGTACTATTAGCCCAGGTATGTTAGTGATCAAATGACTCTTTCAGTTGTTTTCCATTAAGTCATAGGTCAAATTTTTTACTTTTTCGAACTAGTTCTCATAAAACAATTTGGTCACTAAAGAAGGCTAAACCATGTATATTTCTCCTTCATTTAATTTATCATCACCATTGTCAATATCATCACCATCATCAGTTTCATGGCCACCATCTTCATCATCATCATTCAAAAGGTCTAGGGTTATGCCATTTCATTTCATGCAAGTCAAATCTAGGTTCAACATTGCATTTGGAAAAATATTCAAATTTTCACTGAACATAAGGAAATAATCCTCCATTTCATCCATGAAAACCTAGTGAAGGAAAAATTAGGTTTATAAAATTCAAATAAAGTCATTTTTATTCTTTCATATGGCTAAAATTTCAAGAAAAAGTTTCAAAATCTCATCTTTGTCTCACTGTTTCATGAAAATTGAAGAAGTTTGTCTGACTGTCTCTTTTAAAGGATCAAAAAGTCATCATCCACTGTCAGAGCTCCAAGGGAGGTCATTTTGACATAATTTCTTAGTCAAATGCAAAATAGAAGTTATTTTAAGCTTCAAAGACATCTTATTTGTTTTGAAGAGTCACTATCCAATGTGAAAGTCCAAAGGTGAAAGGTTTTTAAAGTCTTTAATAACAGTCTTGATGTCTCATGAAAAAGAGAAAATTTGTCTCAAAGACTCATTTTAAATGCCTGATAAGGTCATCTCAAGTGTCAAGGAATGCAAAAGAGGTTAACTCTATCCTCTCATCTTACTCAAAGAGCTAAAGAGTCACCTTTCATGTCAAAGGGTTCAAAAAGTGTTTTTCTATCTTCTTACCTCATTTGAAAAAGCCAACATGTCATCGTCCAAGTTGCACAAAAGGTTTACAAAGGTCATTTAAAAATTCAAGGAGAGTGAAGGAAATCAAATTTGTTTTTTCTTCTCACGTGAAAGAGTAAATAGTCATTGTTCAATTGAAAAAGAGTTTAAAGTCAATGAAAATGTTAAAGGAAAAAGGTAAGGGTTTTCAAAGTTTATAAAGGGAAAGTAAAATTCATTCTTATTTTTTGTTACCCTTTCATTTGTGTGAGAGCCACTATGATTACCTCTCTATACTCTCAATATTCTCTCAAAAATATCAAGAAAACCACAATTTTACATTGTTGTGGTGAAGAAAAATTCTTTTGTTATGTTTCTGTGTGAGAGGGAAGTAGAATTGTTACACTTCTGTGGAGGTTAAAATCCTTTTTTTACGCTCCTGGATAGTTCAAAATCCTTTTTGTTACGATCCTGTGAGTTGTAAAAATCAAGTGTTAAGTTTCTGTGTGTGTGATGAGAAGCAGTAGTGTTACACTTCTGGGTAGTGTAAAATACTTTTATTACACTCATGGGTAGTGTAAAAAAAAAATGTTGTTACGCTTCTGTCTATGAAGAACACTGTTGTTACGCTTTTGAATATTGGAGAAAACATTGTTACACACCTGTAGGTGGCTAGCTCTGGTGTTGTTGAAGCCTGAAACCCAGATTTCAACCTCCATTCATTGCACTAGTTACTTCATGCGGTAAGCAACCATCCTTTGTTTGTTTTGGTAATATTTTCATTGTTTTTATATGTCTTTTATGACTTCTCCATATCTCCACTATCCACACACACACACACACACACACACACACACACACACATATATATATTTTCAAAACCCTACCCTATTCAACCCAAACCCTAGCCTATTCAAACCTAAACCCTAACCTATCACATTCATACACCCCCATTCCCATCTACATTCTTATCACATTACCCTCATAACATGTCAAGAACAATAACATCCTAATCTAAGGCTATTTTACACAGCGAGAGGAGTGAAAATAGTGAAAACCTAGATGAATGTTTTTTAGGGTTTTAAAGGATCTATATTTATCCATTTTCACTCATTCCACTTTCATTGTGGAGCTAAGGTGTAAGCCTACCCTCTGAAATTTTATCAAAATTTATGTCTAGCTCCATGACCCTCAAAAAATAAAAAAAATTCTTCACTAGTTTTTCCCACAACCAAAATTGGGAAATGACTGTGTTTTGAGGATTTGAATGACTTGAAATCATCCATTTGCCTTCATTCCACCTGAATTATCGAGACAAGACACCATCCTACACATTGAATTTTTTTAATAATTTTTACTAAAGTAACCCATCACCCCCTTTTCACCTCATAAACTTGCCCTATTGTTGCACAAGCTATTCTCATAGTCAAAATTAGGAATTTTCCGTGTTTTAGACATTTTGACACCTTCCACTCATCCATTTTCTCTCATTCCACCTTCAAATTGAAGCTGACACACAACAATACCCACTCAAATTTTTCTAGAATTTTTCTCAGCTTTAAGGCCCTCCATTTCATCCACCAAAGTCACACCTTCATACGTTATGTTTTCTATATTTCCATTCTCATCCACCCATTTCATTGACATCCTAGGGTTTTCAGCATCCAGTGACCAAAATCATGGAAAGTGACAAGAAGATCTTCAAAGGAGGGTGTATCTCAGACTTGATCCATTCACCATGCATGATATTAATGATTCACCATTGGCCAGAAGATGCTTTCAAAGAACTCAATGCTTAACATTTTGTGAAAGGCTTATGGAAGGAGGGTATCATCTTCAGTTGACCAACCTTTTTGCAACCAACTACAATTTGGGAAAGTTCACTCTTGCATGTATGGAGATCAACTTATCATCTGACCTAATTTCTTCAGCTACAAGTATCCCTTCTCAAAGAGAGCAATGGTTCAAGGGTATGGATTTTGACATTGAAAACTCGAAGTAGTTTCTAAAGCCTCATGCTAGAGATGATCCATAATTTTTTTTTTCCTTTTAGAAACCTCAGAAACAAGTATGATCCTCTGATGATGTTTATAATTAAGTACTTTACATGCAATGGAAGATTATCTAGGCTATACATGTATCACATCAGGATTTTGAAGCATTTTACCAGAGTCAAAACACTTGATTTGCCTCATTATTTATACATGAGTTTGATTAAGATGTGTAATATTCCCAAATGGGAAATGCGGGAATATAGTGCATAAACAAGGAAATAACAAGGTAAATCAACACATCAATACTGGAGACCAATATGGAGCCATAAAAATATGTATAAGAACAAAAAATCGGTACAAAGTAGTGAGGCATAAACCATATGAAATGAGTAAACAAGCCTCCCATAAACAATCACTCCCAAATATGAGTTGCTGCTACAATAAAAAATGCTAGAGAGCTCATAAAACATAGTCATACTAAGCATAAATATAGCTGGAGATCATACAATGATATAAAAATACTTATATAGGACATAATAGATTCTCCAAATACATATCTAGGCACTAGATCAACTTTCCATGACAACCCAAGGGTTTTCGGAAAATGCACACAATGTGCTAATGTGAGCTGCAGCCCTAGGGCTGAAGGTATGCTGAAACAAAAGAAATGAGAAGATATGGATGAAGTTTATGTATAAACCTACATCTCTTCTCCAATAAATCCTCTGGATGAAAGAATGGCTCCTCCACTGAAGAAATCACCTCCCAAAACATCCACTACAACCACCCCTGCAAATCCTCCCTAAAATAACACAGATCTAGGTTAAAATTGCATTGTAGGGGATAAATAATCCTTTGATTGATGCCAAATATGTCAATAAATCCCAAGTAACTTATTTAGTGGCCTTCCAATGGAAGGAAACCTTCCTCCATTGCAAAACTAGCTCTAAAGACACCCAATATAATCCTCCACTGTTGCACCCTGCAACACAACAAAAATTCCTGCAGAAACTGCGTTGTAGAACAAATATGGAGTTTGGAATGATGTTGAATAGTGGAAAATGTAGTGCAATACTCTTCCAAGAGGCCTCTCAAGGAAAGAGGTGGGATTCCTGACCGGGAACACCCTATGCTAAAAGCACTGCAATCTTAGCTAAACAACTGAAGAGAGCACAAGTCTAAATAGACCATATCAAAATAATAATCTCAAAACATAACCCCATATGGATGCCATCTTGTTCCTTATATAAGTGATTATCTTCCTAACCCTTGGCCCCACTCAATTAGGTCACTACTTCCATGCATTCAATCTCTCTCAAAAACTGCGTTGTCTCACCATGAATGCCACTCCTCCATAACAACATTGTTGAGTTGGTTAAAGTTGACCCAGTCTTCATGCTCCAGCTCCTTTTCACCCCTAAGGGTATTCAATCCAGCTTTTAGGATGACCTCCATTCACACTAGAAGTGTCTTTTATTCCTACTAAGGAGATTTATGGTTCTCCATACCTTATTATTCCTCTATCTAAGATGAAAGTCAAAATTTAATATTCCAATTAGTTGTGTGCTAATTTAGGAATATTACAATCCTCCCCTCCCAAATGTTTCTTGTCCTCAAGAAACTGCAAGGATAGAACTGAATAGCCTCCCCTCTTCCTCCTATAGCATCCTCATATGATAAGTTCCTCCAATGAACAAGATGCCCTCTCATCAATATGTCCTTAAGTTGCTCCTCCAAAGTGTATAAGTATGCCTTTGGTGAAAAATCCAAATGGCTCCCATCATGAACAAGTGGGATATCCATGGAGGAAACTATATGTGGTCTAGAGGATTTCTTTAGGCAGGGGATCAGTAAATGATTAGGAACTTTCCTTCCCATTTGAAGCTCTGAGGCCCAAGCTATCAACCACACAAAGTAAGTCACTCTCCAAAATGGTAACTCAGGAAATATTTCTTCCACCTTTGGCTCCTGTAATGTAGGTGGGCTGCAGAACTGAACATGATAGACCAAATGGCCTACCCCACGTTGTATCTCTCTCCACTTATGGAAAGTGTAGAGATGATACTGATATTGGGCTGTAATAATGTTGTCCTCAAGATACAAAAGGACATTTGGATCTCCAAAGATCCCTCCTCTAGTTTCATGAGCCCAAACCATCCCATACAAATTGAATGGTACATCATCGCCATATGGTATCCAAATCAGAAAAATACTAAAGTTTATATTCAAGTTTGGATGGTACCAATGGTTTCTCCAGTGGATACAACATAGTTTTACCAACTGATGTTGTAGAACATCATGTGGCAAGTTGTCTCCCAACATGTTGCTAGCTGTGCATGTTTGCTCATCTACTATGAGGTAGTAAATGGCATTATATATCAGCTGAGCATAATAGAAATAAAACCACATTTTCCGAAGGTCATGCAAAGAAGGGCTATCTCCATCACAAATGTTGGTCCTAGAATGACCATGAAACCCAAAGATAATCTTTCCCTTTCATGGAGCAATGCACTGTATGGTGAGATAATGAAAACATTTTATGAAATGATCAATAAGTATAGAAAGACATTTCTTACCATGCATTGTGAGTAGGATGAGAATGAGGTCCATGGATGAGCCCTCCCATGAGAATATCCTCATAAAGGTCTACAAAATGAAGGGATTCATACTCCCCTTGGAATACTCCATCAATAGATACATACTCCCAAATGACAGCGCTATTGTCCTTGGTGATAAGGCTCTTGCCACTTCATGACTCCATTCCTTGACATCTCTACCTCCTAATCCTTTAATTCTGAAGGGTGGCCTCCTTGCACTTTGATTGTGACATCCCTTTCTCTTGAAACATCATGCAAAGTATGGGAGAAATTTAGCCCATATTCAAGTAGCCAAAGCAACAAGATCTCTTGCTACCTCCTCACACCTCCATCATACAAATCATGAGGTGAAAACATCATGATTGACAATGAAGAATTCCATATCAACATAATGCACCCAAACTACTTGCTACCATATGATGCAAGTGCCATGCCAAATCTCATCCACCAACATATCCCTTGAAATAGAATGTGTCACATGATGACTAAACACTTTCAAGGGTAGCCAATTTAGCCTTGCCTCCTGCTACCCTGTGTCATAGATCTGCAAGTGGATTTCCAACCTCTTGCTCATCAATATCACCCATCCAACCAATGGTGAGTGTCTATCATCATGCTCAAAATTGGTATTTCTCCAATGGAGAATACCACCCTCCCAAATCAGATTTCTATTTTTACATTTCATGGGATATTGAAATGAAATCTCCTGGAGATCTCCAAATGAAGAAAACTCATCAATGACCATGTTGAATCCATAAGGATCCAAGTATGTTGAATGAAAAATCTTCTCATTGAGCTGTGAAATGCTCATCAAGAAAGATCCATCACCACAATGAAAGATAAGATGTCTCTCATCAATCATCTGCCTATCCACTGCTACACAAGTGTGTTGGTCATCAGAATGTCTCAATATCAGTTGGGCCCCCAACTCATCACTACTACTCATCGACATCACTGTTGATCTCCATAATGGTGCATCTTTTGTCTCAAGATCATGCTCAATGTTGAACACATGGCTCTCATTGCATTTTTTAGGACAATACTCATCCTATCCTCCAAAAATCTACACTCCAACCCCAAGTGTTTTGTGCATCTCAACAATGAATAAAAAATATGACTGTATATCTCCTCCTTTAACAAATAAAGGGTCCTCAGTGCAGTGATATTCTGCTACTACAAATTAGCAATGTTCTTTGACCCTAGGTCATGCATTTTCCCTGATAGCATGTTTCCATAATCCTCCATATGATGTTCTGAAATAATAGGAAATGGAAATATGTGCATACCTTGGTAAAGCTTGGGAACATCTTGTACTACTACAAGGGTTCCTTCCTCTGGTGTGATGAATTCCCCAACTACTAATGATGATGGCTGCTCCTCTATGGTTGCATCAGCGCTGGTACAAGTCTCCTCCTCCTCATGCATCTCCAGAATGGTGCATGGGACTCTAAATGTCAAGAGATCAGACCACTTTTTAAGGGTGCAAGTGCTCATGTAGCAAGTGGTGGTGGAAGTTTATTCTCCTTTGATTTATTCTTGTCAAACTTCTTGATCAACCTTTGAGTAAAATCTACATATGCATTCACTTTTACATGATTCAAATGGATGAACCACCAAATGTTTGCTTCACCCTCAAGGTACAGCGCTGCAATCTCAACGAATTCTCTCTCTTCTACTGGATGTAGCAGGAAAAATGCATCCAACTTCATTCCCCAAGCTCTTGCTATACATGTGGATGACCCATCAAATGTAGGAAATAGAAATCTATTGCTGCAAGGTCTTCTTTCTTCTTTGAGCTGAATGAACTGTGGGAGAGTTAGATTCTCCTTTAAAGCTCTAGGTTAAGACTTATATTCTGCAAGATACTCACTTAGAATCTCATGATCTAAGTGTCCTCCATCTCCATGCCTCTTGTCTTTTTCTTCAAAAGGAAAGGGCATAACATGTTGCTTTGGAGCTCTATGCAATACCGGTTCTTCTTTTTGCTAATAGGAAGTACATGGACCTTCCTCGTCTTGAAACCCTAGTGTGGTTTCATTTCTTTTCTTCACTTTTCTGTGCTTGACCTCCTTGGTGAGGTCCCTATTAGATCTGAAAAAGAGATGAGACAAAACTCATTCTTTCCATCATTATGATCTCTTTCTTCTTATTCTTATTTTATATTGGCTGAAACTCACAGGCTCAACCAAGATTATGCTCTGATATCACTATAATATTCCCAAATGGGAAATGCAGGAATATAGTGCATAGATAAGGAAATAACAAGTTAAATAAACACATCAATACTGGAGACCAATATGGATCCATCACATTATGTATAAGAACAACAAATCAGTACAAAATAGTGAGGCATAAACCATATGAAATGATTATAAAAGCCTCCCATAAACAATCACTCCCAAATATGAGATCTTGCTACAATACAAAATGCCGGAGAGATGATACAGTGCTTTAATACTAAGCATAACTATAGCTAGAGATCATACAATGATATAAAAATACTGATATAGGCCACAATAGATTCTACACATATAGATATAGGCACTAGATCAACTTTCCAAGACAACCCAAGAGGGTTTCCAGAAAATGCACACAATGTTCCAATGTGAGCTGCAGCCCTAGGGCTAAAGGTATGATGAAACAACGTAAATGAGAAGATATGGTTGAAGATGATGTAGAGATATACAACTCTTCTCCATTAGATCCTCCGGATGAAAGAATGGCTCCTCCACTGCAGAAATCACATCCGAAAACATCCACTTCAACCATCCCTGCAACTCCTCCCTAAAATAATGTAGATCTAGGCTGAAACTATGATGTAGGGGATAAATACTCCTTGTCGTGATGCAAAATATGTCAATAAAGCCCAAGGGGATTCTTTAATAGCCTTCCAATGGAAGGAAACCTTCCTCTACTGCAAAAATAGCTCTGAAGACACCCAATATAATCCTCCACTGCTAAACCCTGCAGAACAACACAAATTCCTACAGAAACTGCACTGTAGAAAAAATATGGAGCTTTCCTTGAAGCTAGATAGTGGAAAATGTAGTGAAATACTCTTCCAATAGGCCTCTCAAGGAAGGGTGTTCTCGGGATTCCTGACTGAGAACGCCCTGTTCTAAATAGCTGAAGAGAGCACAAGTATAAACACACCATATCAAAATAATAATCTCAAAACATAACCCCATATGGATGCCATCCTCTTCCTTATATAAGTGATGAGTTGACTCACCCTTGGCCCCACTCAATTAGGTCACTACTTCCATGCATTCAATCTCCCTCCAAAACTGCTCTGTCCCACCATGAATGCCACTCCTCCATAACAACTTTTTTTATTTGGTCAAAGTTGACCCAGTCTTCATGCTCTAGCCCCTTTTCACACCTAAGTGTCTTCAATCTAGCTTTTAAGATGATCTCCATTCACACTAGGAGTGTCTTTTATTCCTACTAAGGAGATTTATGGGTCTCCATACCCTCTTATTCCTCTATCTAAGAGAAAAATCAAAATTTAATATTCCAATTAGCTGTGTGATAATTTATGAATATTACAAGATGGCTGAGAAGGTTCAGAGCATAAGATAAGATCATCATACTAGCCTCTTTAATCATGGCCTTATCAATCTCATTGTGCTGCATCACTTGTCCTCCATAAACATGGCATCTGAAGATTTCTTGGAGATTTTGTTAGCAATTCTTTTTGTCTTGCTTATTACATCATCCCCACAGCCAATGGAGATTGGCTCTTCTTGTTGGCAATATGATGCTGAGTGTTGTCCTTGATGGCAACCCACTTGATGAAGATGATGGAAACCTACTTGATGAAGTTGTCCCTGATGGAATATGTCTTGATGAACTTGTTAAATGATGTAAATCTGGTGTATATACAATGAGTACAGAAGGTAATGATGGAAGGAATGTCAGTATGTGCTAGAACATGATGAAAAGAGTATGTCTCAAGGCATACGCGGATTTGTCTAGACAAAGTAGCGTATGCACGCGGGAAATAACGTGCCAAGTCGTGTATGGGAAAAAGTGCTCTAAATATGTAAAACTAGGGGTAACCACCATGGTATTGACCCATTGTATTGAGTAATGATTCGTTTATGTGACCCCGTCCAGGAATACCATCGAAAGTAATGTGGTTTTGGCTCATGGTATTGATAAAGGGTAAACCTATATAAGGAGAAGAAATTCATTGTGCAAAGGGGGGCAAGAAGTCTGAGCTTGAATGAATACTTCTCTCTGAAGCATATCTGAATGGAAAGGGTTATAGTTGAATGAAAGATCTGAATGTATGATGCACCAATGAAGAAATGATGAAGAAGGGAATCTAGATCTGGAATGTATTTGTATCTGCTAGATCTGTTTACGGAATGATTAGATCTAAGATGACGTGAACATCTGTTTGAAGTAAAGGGTAAAATCTGAGTGATGTATCTGTTCTGAAGAATTGCAATGACCTAAATGTCTGAAGAACTATACGTGAGTTCGCTGCAGAGTAAGCGCGTATATACGTGGGTTTGCTGAAGAGAAAGCGCGTATGGACAGTAAAATTAGCTCTGTAATATGTACATAAGTATACGCGGGTTTGTATGCATGGAAGTGCGTATATACGCGGAATCAGTGAAAGGAAAGAACGCATGAAAACTAGGGTTTTGCTGAAGTATGAAGGGTGAAATTTCTGATCTGTTTTGCTGTGTTACTGATATCTGTATTCTACAGTTCTGGGTTGAATGAATTGATAAGGGTATAAGTTTCAGTTTGATGTATGATTGAGCTTAAATGTGTGGAGTGGGTCCAGTCTGAAAATATGATGACAACTCAGAGTTGTTGTTCAAAGGAAACTTTGGATCAGGTGGGTTCCGATATATAAACGGCTAGATCACTGTATGTGGGTAGTTAAGGGTTAGCCTTTTAGTGGGGGGGTTGTAGCTCCCTTTCGAGGTGAGGCTAGTAAGCGAGGGCGGGGAGTGTAGCTCCCCTTGGGGGAGAAGGTGATAGCGAAGCCGGAGGGTCGGTGCTCCCTTCCAGGAGAGGCTGGTAAACGAGCGCAGGTGGGTGCCTACGTACTGGTATGAGTCTGCGCCAGTACATAAGTTGTAAGATGTTTTCTTTATAATAAAATATTGAAGGCTGAGCAACGGCAGCAGTGGTTTTATCCTGACTTGGGTTTCCACCTAAAATCCTGGTGTTCATGTGTGATGCTTATGTGTGATGATTTATTCTGCTCTTACTGCACATGTTTACAGCTTATTGAACATCTAATGAATGAATGATGGAATGATATAAGTGAAGAATTAATGGCATAAAAAGATCTCAGTGTATACGCAAGTTTTATGAAGGATATCCGCGTGTATACGCTAGTTAGCTTCAACAAAGTAGCGTATGGGTTTTAGTGAATGGAAAAGTAAAAAGTTTTGATTGAGTCCTAAATACTGATTCACCCCCCCCCTCTTAGGTATTCATTCCCCTCTCAGTATTTTTCCCAACACTTCTAGCATGCCTATTAATATTTAAGATTTCCCTATGGTTGTGGGATTTTATCACACATATGAGAGAGGGAGGAGGAATTTTTTTTTGCCTAAGTCTACCACGATATTTCTTACACTTGACACCCATGATGAGCTATGCCAGTTAGAGGAGAAACACATTTTACATTAGCATGATGAGTCAGTTCCAATGGATCTTGAGGTATCATAACATGACGAGGTCAGATCAGTTGAAGACATCATCAAATAGAAGGATAAAGAGATTGAAAGTTGAAAGAGGCCTTCTCCATTGCCCAATCCCGAATTACTTTCCTTGAGTAGGAAAATCTTCAATTGCAAGTGAATCAAATCCTCCAAAGTAAACACAAATCAGACATGGAAGAAAACATAGGTAAGTGCAAGAATATTGTTTTTGTTGACCAAGTGCGGGAGATGGAGGCTGAAGCACATCCAAAAAGACCAAGAACAAGAGGCTTAAAAAGGGCATTAGAGAGAGAGAAACAACAAATTCATCAATCTGAAGAGATGACTTTTGATGAGATCATTGCCATGGAGATCAATGAGAATATAGAGATTTGGCTATAAAGAGTTAATGAGCATATGGAGAAGTTGTTGAAGAAGGAAAAAAGGGATAACAAGCTACAAAGGCACATGGTAGGTCATTGTCGTACTAGGGATACCATTTCTCAAGTAAGGCTGAAATAAGTCAAAAAGAGGCTTAAAGAGGCGCAAATGAATCTCAAGGAGAAGGTAAGCTTGTATTTATTGTCTAAATATTAATTATCTATGTAGCCTATCTCTTTCAAGTGTCAAAGAACCAATTTTGAAATATTTGGAGTAATTTTGGTATTTTACATGATTTTTTACAGAATTCTGGAAATTTCTCATTGCAGAAGGGTAACAGGCACTTATCAATTTTTGTTTTGGAGGCATCCAAATGGTGATTTCTACACATG
The DNA here is from genome assembly GCA_034641835.2 of Pinus albicaulis. NCBI lineage: Eukaryota > Viridiplantae > Streptophyta > Pinopsida > Pinales > Pinaceae > Pinus > Pinus albicaulis. The sequence continues at coordinate 872,334,048 of CM076579.1, forward strand.
GATGGATGTATTTTGATTAGTAAATCATAGATCAGTAACCCTTATGGCATGAAAAGCTACAATTTGGGAGAAAAAGCTCAAAAACCACCTATTTGTAATGTTTCTGCCTCCTTTTTGGATCATCTGTTACACTTTTGAGTGACTTTGGGAGAATGTATTTTTGAAGGCCATCCCGTGGTCCATTTTTAAAAATTCAAGATGTTATATAAGCCAAGCACATAGAGCTAGTTGGCTGTTCTTTCTGAAGTGGTTTTGGACTTCTAAAAGTGCCTCAAATGTTCCTCTAAATTTATGTTACGCTTCTACAATATGTTTTTAAATTCTTCAGTTAGAATTGTCACAGATCAGCATTGGATTCCTTCAATAAACTTGTCAAACTAAAAAATGGTCACAAATTTGAGGCTATGAGTTGTCATTAGAGTTATTGTGTTGGTTTTTTCTTCCTATTATGATGGAATTTGTAATTAATGTAAGGGACAAACACTCCTAGTTTGTAGCTAAAATTCAGGGAATGTTTTCTAACCTCCCTAGAAACTAGGAAATGACTCATATTTTACATTTATGATCCAGTTTGGATGGGATTTCGAACTAATGAGGTGTCATTGTCTATATTTTCTATAGGTAGAATCTTTATTTTTTTTATTTTTTGGGGTTGGATAGTCTCATATTTTGCAGTGGAGCTCTTGTAACTAGTTTGTGGAATGGAATCAGAGACATATTTGTAGGAAATATTGTGAGATAATTGTGGTATTCTTTGCAACACATGTGTTTCTCATGTTTTCTTATTATCATATGCTTAATTCCATGTATAATTATTCATATATGTCTATCTTGTGAGTTTGGGAGCAGAATTCATGTTATGCATGCTCTATTTTATACAAGATTCACCATATTATGTTTATTTTCTTCTTAAATTGAATGAATTCACCTCAGTTCTCTTTCAATCTCTTCTCCATATTCATCCTATACTCAATGAATTATTAATATGTTTTCAAAATACCTACCTTGTCTCACACACTCTCTGCAGGTTAACCTCGAAGTTTAGACCTAAAAATATCATTTACAATCCATTCATTGACTTTCCTATCAAGCATTCAAAATATCAAACAAATTTTACTCATTTAAGCTTATATATCTAGCATAAAATATTATGATACTCAGCCATTAATTTGAATGTTTAAAGTGACAAAGGGAGAGCCCTCACTGGTCCAAGTAGGGCTAGCTACCTAACCTAAATTTTGGTCCGTGGCTACCTTTCTCCAATCCTACGATTAGCCTTAGGAAGTTGGGGAGAGTGATAAAATTATTGACACCGTTGCTGGGGAGTGATTGCTAAACATTCCCTGGGATTATTTCTTTAATCCTCTGAAAGTTAGACTTGTAGGTGACAAGCTGATCTAGCTTTCAAAATAGGCTGAATTCTAAAATCTGAGACAAATTGTAAAATTCTTATCTTAAGCTTGCTCCTAAAAGACATACCAGGTCAAATCCAGACTCAAATCCCTCACCAATTGCATATGATCTTGAGAGTATTTTTAGAAAACATAAAACTAAGTCTAGGAAGGTTGGAAGAGTTGTTCCTCCACTTGTCAAATCAAATCCTCTACCTACGAGATTTGTTCCATAAGGTTTGGTCTATTGTTCATAATATGGAAAATATTTGTTTAGAGCCAAGTCTGAAACTTTTCTTTCAGAAGCTACCTTTGATCCTTTCAATTTTGAGTCCTTTGCACCATTTTCCAAATATTTTGAGTTTGAAATCGATAGTGAAGTCTAGTATAATTTTCATAAACTCAAGGTTTTGGTAGACAAATTTCAAGAAACTTCAAAGAAGGACTATTTTCAGTATTAGTAGAATAGTTTTGTTCCAACTGTGATCTCACCTTCTTACAAAACTACATCATCAATACTTCCTTTCATTCTATCATTACCTTTGCAAGTTTTCACTCCATCAGCACCTCCACCACCTCCTCCATTAGTCATGGCCATATTTTCTCCGTTGATCCTACCGCTTCAAATCTCTCCACTACCTCAGAATTATGGTCAGGGGCTTCCTCTTTTTTATGGAACATTAGAGGTTATAGCCTGTCAACATGTTGCCAAATTGATTGAATTCATAGATATTCAAGAGATCGGCAATGACGATGCCAAAATGCACATCATTGCATAGAGTTTACCCGAAGAGGTAAAGAAATGGTTTCGATCACTCAAAGCTAGTTCATTAGGTATCTCACAGTAGTTTATTGATATTTTTTATGGAAAAATGGGAAGATAAGAAAAATCCATTGCAGATTCTAGTTGAGTATTATGCCTTAAAAAGGAATCCCAATGAGTCTGTCTAAGACTTTACAGCTATATTCGAAAAATTATATGATTCAATTCTAGAGAATATTAAGCCTCCTCCAGGCCTTGCTTTAATTCATTATCCTGAAGGTTTCGATCTTGACATGGTCTATCAGTTGAGGGAAAGAAACCCATCAACTCTTGAAGAAATGTAGAGAAACACAGTGAGCGTGGAATCATGATTTGATCATCATGACGTCTAAAATAAAGATGGAAAAAAGAGTCAATATCAAAGAATAAATGTCCACTTCATCATAAGGAAAATTAGATACCTTGATCAAGACCATGAAGAATATTATGGATAAAATGTCCATCATTGATCGACAAGCTGAACCCTCCATTATAAATCCCAATTTCAGGGGTCAAAATCAGTAGCCCCAATACAAGATTAAGAAAAGGGAATAGAGGGGTCAGGATCCACAAATTCAACATCAAATTCACACTCCATTTCAAAATAATTATATTGAAGGCCCCAATGAAAATTATGAAGAAGAAATTTCTGTTGAGAACCATTTATTTGATGAAAATCAACAACCTATTTTCCTCACTGAAGAAGATCAAATTTATGAAAAAATTTGTGCACCTGATGATCAACAATTTGTCTTGTAAAATGATGACATATTATCAGTGCGCACGGAAGATTATTAGAGGGGATACTATAATTCTCTTTCTCAAGTGTAGAGATAGTATGGCTTGAGGAATAGGAATGTTCATATAACCTCTAATCAGAAAAAACAGATTGCGCAAGTAGATGCTCATCCCAAAGAAGCTGCTGCCCCGAATCAAAGTAAAGACAAGGGACCTATTGTTACTAATCATGTTAAAGGAAAAGAATATTCTTCCAGTGGTCAAAGGAAAGATAAATAAGTCCAAGAAGGAGGACAGAAGAAAGAGTCTCGACACATAGATCAACTCGAGAAAAAATATGCATCATTAAAAGAGGTAGAAAAACATTCTGCTCTTTTTTCTCTTGAAAATGAAATTTCCAAGTTGAAAGTCTCCATTCCTCTAACTGAAATAGTTAAGAATGATCAGTACAAAGTTCAAGTTTCTAAGTTTCTTTTAGTTGATCAAATGTCCGATATGGTTAATGTGAATAATTATCACCCTGAGCTTCTTTTTGGTCATGTTGTTGATGGCTATTTAGAAGATAGTAAAGTCCCTCCATTTTACCTAAGCCTAAAAATCCATGAATTCATTATTCATAATGCCATGCTTAATTCTGGAGCCTCTCACAACATCATGCCTAAGGCTATTATGGAAATATTAGGGTTGGACATCATAAGAACTTATTATGACCTTTATTGATTTGATTCAGGGAGGGTGAAATGTCTTGGCCTAATCAAGGACCTAGTGGTGTCATTAGAGAAAATACCAGCCAAGAATGTCCTCATGGACATTGTTGTGGCTGATATCCCACCCAGATAGGGAATTCTACTTTCTCAGTCATTGGGAGAAAAGCTTAGAGGTACCTTACAACTTGATTTTTCTTATGCTACCATTCCTGTCTTTGGATAACTTAGGAAACTATACCGAGAAAGTAAGATAAAATACATGATCAGTAGTTAAGAAAATCCAAATAACCATCCTATACATGCTGCTCATATATATTTAGAGTCTTTTACCTTGTTCAATGATGAATGTTTAGCGTCTTCCGAAGATTTGATTGAAGAAATTGTAGAAAATTTTTAATTTTCAAATTCTGTTTTAGAATTGGAAAATGCATAAATTCATAAAAAAGTTCCAAATGGTTTGGACTTGAGTGTATCAACTCAAAAAAGTAATGAAACAATGAAAGAATCAGATTTTTTTGGTACAACAGAGGTCTCTCAAACAACAAGCAAAGTTCTACCATCTGCTTTGCAGTTTCCGGATGAGGAAAGTATTTTCTGGACTATGGACTTCGATGGAGATTTGGGAAAATAAGGGGCTGGAATTGGAGTGTGGATTCACAAACCTATAAATAAGTCTTTAAGCATACCTTCCAATGTTTAAATTCCCTCCTAAAAGATGGCCTTTGAATTTTCAAATAATGAATTTGAATATGAGGCTTTGATAGCCGGTCTGAAAATTCTCAAGAAGTTGGGTGCAAAGAAGATTTCTATATATGGTGACTCTGAGTTAGTGATAAATAAATTCAAAAGGGAATACTAGGCCAAGCATCCAAGGATGCTATATTACCAAAACATAGTGATAGACATCCTTAAGAAATTTTCTGAGTACACCTTATTTTTTATTCCAAGAGACAACAATGTTATTGCTGGTTCTCTAGCTACCTCAACTAGAATGTTCAAAATTCCATTGTATCATAATAATAAGTGTGAGATAAATGTATCATAATAAGAAGTATTGGAAAGTATTTCAAGATAATAAACATATCAGCAACTTCTTGCAGATAGAATAAGAGTTTGTAAATTCTCAAATGGACAACCAGTGCTATGAAGATGACCAAGAAATCCATGCAGCATAGATGCAAGTGATTTAGCTGAACGATAACTCTATTCCAAGAGGTTTGGTACCTTTGGAAGATATTTTTGATCAAGATGATTTTGCACACAAACCGACTATGTTACCGACAAAAGTGGGAGTGGAAGATCTCAATCTTGGCACTCCGGAAAAGCCAAAAAGGGTAAAAATTTCAAAATATTTGAGTGCAGAAATGAAAGGTAAATACGAAACACTTATGTCTAAATTTTCTGATGTATTTGCTTGGGAATATTCTGATATGAAATTCTATGATAAGAGCATAATTCAACATACCATTCCCTTGAAGTCGAATCAAAAGCCTTTCTGTCAGAAGCTAAGAAGAATGAATCCCAATTTCCTGCCCTCTATCTAGAAGGAGTTAAATAGATTATTCATTGCTGGTATCATTGTGTCTCTTCGCTTTTCAAATTGGATGTCTAATCTAGTGCCACTAAGGAAGAAGACATTATTGTTATGCAAGTTAATCCCTCTTGCGGACAAGAGTGATCTCCCTACTATTCTACGAATAGCTCGAAACAAACATCCATTTGGAAACCTTTTTCTCTAGATTAATTGCAATTCAAAATTATTATAAACAAAGAGAGAGGACATGCCCCTACCTTGAAATCCAATGTTTGATGCAATCTTTTATCCAGTCGCTCCAAAGAGTCTTCTCTAATAAGTAGAACCTGCAATCAAAGAGAGACAAAAGAGTAAAAGCACCTGCAACATATAATAATTAAGAAAAGCTAATCCAACTTAGTGATCAAGGAGTCTAAGTATTGATGTTATTTGACAAGCACAAGAAAAAATCAATGAGAAAAAGATAACCATATGTATTATCTTGAATGAAAAAAGTAACTTTACAACTTGATGCCTTGATGTCGCACAATTTTCTCCTGGGGTACTGAACAATCATTCTTCCTTCAGTTTGACAAGCCTTCCTCTCAAAATACCAGCATGGAGTTATGGACATAAGGGTGTGATCATTCTCATGCCAACAACAACTAGTGTAGAGAGTATGCAATCTTGGGAATTTATTCAGCAACTAACATGTATGTCTACCCTTGAGACTGAAACATGAGCTCAATTTATAGGAAATGATGGTAGTTTCAGTTCCATGAAAAGGGGGATGGATTCCTCTCATGAAGGGATTTGAGCTCCATGGATGAAGGGATAAGCTCAATGAGTGGAGGGATAAAGCTCGACCTGATCATGCCTCTAGAAGCTTCAAGTTGGGAGGATATTCAACCATCTAGGCTTATAGAATTTAATTTTTCCTTTATTTGAATTTTTACGAGGGTCCGTAGGTTTTAGTAGCAGAACGTGCAGGGGCTACCGCAGGCTATAGAACAAGTATCCACGAACCCACAGGAAAAGGATAGAAAAAGTGCGGAGGTAGAATTTTAAGGGTTTTAATGAGATTTTCTCCAATTCCAAGACTTGGTTCGGGAACATTATGGTTTTTTACTTCTAAGGGAGCAAAATATAGGTAGTGATAAACCTATATGGATAGTCAAATTTCATGGTGACAAAATAACGTGTAACAGATTTCCCCCTAAAGTTTGAAGTTTGAGGTTGTTCTGAAAAGTGAAGTGCTTTATCATTCCGAGGATTGGATTGTGGACATCGGTCAAAAACCTGTAAAAAAAATATAATGCAAACATATATATATCATCACTGAGGTAGGCATTCCCATACTCAGATCAAAACTAACTAATTTTTATGGTACATGTATGATTTAATTATTACATCAAAAGTAGACATAGTATGGGCACAACCATATGTCAGAAGTAGTCTACTGTATCATGAATAATAAAACTCCTCATAGCCTGGATGGTGGAAACTAGATCCAGGGTCTTTATTTCTACTTCCCGAACTATTATGATTCTATCCATGTGATTGATTGCGCGAAGTTGAACATGGTAGAAACCACTTGATTACCAGTCAATGATGTGCATTGTTAACAAGTGTGAGAGAAACCACCAATAATGAGAAAGGATCTCAAAGTACTCAGTAAAATCCATGAAGTGTGAATGAATGATCTGCAGTCAAACACTCATAGAATCTTTCGATCGAAGGTCAATGATGCAACCTACCATTGAAGGTGAGAAATCTGTCATTAAGGCATCCAAATCCCAAGGTACTGATAGGATTCTAGATCAAATTTCTAGATGATGAGCCATCGTCGATAGAAAGAGATCCATCGTAGGAAATGCCACGACAGGAAACAATTAGATCAAGTTTTAAAGAAATATTTTCAAGGAATGACTCAGGGATGGTCAACGTGAATGGAGACAAATGTTTGCAATGAATGGTTTATTTGAACTATCTCTTGAACACATAACGACACTGCAGATGGTTTGGTAGAAATTGACCTAAAACTAATACCCAGAAACCGACTAAAGACTTTCAATGTGGTTTGATTAAATTTGAGACAAAGGATTTCCCAACCCAGGTATAAGTGTGACAAATTGTCATGTTCAAGAGTGACACACTTCTTTTTAAACAAGGGTGACAAATGGATTCTTTTTCTCTCTTTTCCCCTCACCATTACTGGCAAGTACCTCTTTATTTTTGACAAGCTTGAGGAGGATAAAATTTGCTTGTTTGTGTAAGCTCATCCTTCGGATGAGTCCATCTTAGTAATAAAATTTAGCCCTAAGAAGGAGTGGTTCGGTCTTGTTTGTAATCGACAGGTCCTTTACTGTTAAATTTTAACAAGTCCAGTATAGGAGAAACTCAACATTTTTCAGTTTTAGGTAGTCAGAAGAAAAACATAAGTAAATTATGTGGTTGTTCTTTTTTGTAAATTTAGCCTCTCAAGCCTGAAAAAGGATAAAATAATACAGGAGAGAACTCTATTGACCATGATTAGTCAACGTATACCTTTTTCATAAATAGTCCATTTCAATTCGGAAAAGGGGTAAACTTATACTAAAGGGACAACTATTCATTTACTTTAACGAGTTCTAATAGTCAAGTACTCGGTGATATTTTCATATTTAGAGAGTCTGAAAAGGGCTTAAAAGAGAACTCTAGGGTTTCGCTTTTTCGTAATTTTTCAAGAGCCCTAAAAAGTGATAAAAGTATACTCAGCGTCAAAATAATTCTTTTCACCAAAAGTCCTGTATCCTGCACAAAAACTCAAAATATTACACATACCTATTTCCAAGAAGTAAAAATATTGAAAAATAGCCTTTTAAAGTGAAAGATAAATAAAATATAACATTTTATTCATTCAAAAACTATGAAAAGGAGTTAAACAAAATCATTTTCACCTTTTGTCTTTAGAGCAGTGAATTGAGAGCTTTTGACAAAAACATTATGAAGCTAATATCGGAAGAACCAATCGTCCATTCTGTGAATCATCATAACCAAGAAATCCACATCATCTTACTCTTCATTTATATTTGTTTCATTTCTATTTTTTACCTTTAATTTCATTTTTTGGGAGGAATTTGTGTTTAAAAATGTGCTCTCAGGGGTCTGCAGGTCATGTGCGTGCTACCTGCAGACCCTGATAACTTTTTACATAGAAAAATATCGAGCTGTCGCAATTTTTGTGTGGAGCCCGTACGGACGTCCGCATTGTCTCCTCACAAAAACTGCAGAGGCGCCGTGACCATTTTAAAATTCACAATTTCTCTTAAAACTAATTCAATGTTTACAATCCAATGGTTTCTAACTTTCAAATGTGTTTATTTTTAGGCTATTCCACCATGTTAGAGTGGAGAGAATGTGAACATGAGGCTATAGAAAATGAAGATATGAATGATCCCGCAATGATGTGTGTGCTAAAAAATTGTGGTTTATATAAGTTTTGGGCCATCCAAGGTATGAAAGCACAAGTAGAGTTCATGAAATGGCTAGTAAATACATGGGAAGTTCAAGACCAATGCTTCATCATTGGTGACCATGGACTCGAAATTGAGTTGGAGGATATCCATTTCCTCATTGGATTGTCCCGTAGAGGAGAAACAATATCCTTGTTTGGGGCTAGACAGGGTGGCCTACCCGTTGCTAGCTACAAACAGCAATATTGCAATGATGAGGAAGATCCAAAGGATAATCTCATAGACATTAAAACTATCTTGTGATTAGATCTCAAAGTGGTTTCATTTACAGTAACCAGATTGTGTGGGAGTGCAGCTCCACATGTAGCCACTAAACCTCAAATGGAGACCACAATAGAGTGTTTCAGAGGTACTGTTATCACTCAGATTTTCCTTGAAGTTGTTGTGAAGAGGAAAGGGGTCCGAGGTAACCACAAACCAACTTTTAGGTACAAAATATAGCCAATCTGTACCCAGAGAGGGCCCTCTCTTTAAGTTTTAGCTTTGTTTTTGAAAGATATTAGGCTAGTTATGAAAGTTTAGGGATTTTGATTGTGTTTGGGTGATGAAATTAAATAGCAGAGGGGTATGACTGAGTAATTTAGGCCATTGGGCTCATGGAGTCAAAGAGGATGGCTTAACTGGATTTAGTTTCTTAACAAGGGATGGTTTCACACGGCAAGGTAATCAAATAGGGAACAAATAAATATTTAGAATAAATGGAATGAACTCAAAATGGGTGAAGGGAAATTAAGAATCCTTCAACATATTTGAAAGAGGGAACTTGAATGATTATAAATAAAGAGAAATTAAGAATATTTTACTAAATAATCAGAATGAATAAACTAGAAAACAGGAGCAATTAAGAATTCACTGTTCATACTAGTTCAGAGGAAAAATTTAAGAATAACAACGATTGAAAACAAATTGCACTCAAGCACTTTCTAAATTATTATTTTTTGTTTATCATTCAGATATGAAACATAGATGGTATAATAAACAAGAAAAACTTTAAAACACAAGAGATAGAAGACTTATTGATCTGGTGTCTGACTCTAGAATCTTGTGAAAAGTCCTTTGCATCAATTCTTTATCCAGCTAGCCATGCAAAATTTGTCCAACAGAACTTTATTCCAAAATAATCAGTATTAAAGAAAAGTCTAAGAATCCACCCCCCTCAATAATCTAATTGAGGGAGTATTTATACAAAAAATTATAAAAAATATCTCCTAACAGAGTGAGATATAATTTGGGATGACTCATGAATAAGTTACAAGAAAATAGAGACAGATAGTCTCGTAGATAGGAGAAGAGGTAAACCAATGTTGTGCTGTTCCTATTTTTGTGAGTGTGCTGGAGGCAGGCCCTATGATTTGGCTTGTTGCTATCTTCTTTGGTAACTCTGTGCTGGCTACCCTATTTTTACTGATACTCTTTACCTGTACTGATACACTTTGACTTGTTTGATTTCTGTTTATCCTTTTTACATTTACTTACTATAGTAAATAACCAAAATTCATCCAAGGATATTTTTACAAAATGTCCAAAAAGTCTTCCCACCATTGTGCTTCTGGTATTCTGGTTCTTTGAAGCTTTCTCAAGGTCTCATCAGTTTCTGTGTATCTGAAAAAGGTAGGTTGAATTGGAAATAAGTGCTTTATCTCATGTTTGAGATAAAACAGTTTTCCAGACTGTCATAAAGAATTTTTCCTGTAGGCAACGCTTTTGCTACTGATGAACTTGTCGATGGACTTGCTTGGTTGTCTACATACTTATTCAATTTCTCAACATAGTTTTTATGGCTCATTAGTTTATCATGAGAAACTAAAGGACTTGGAAACCCTCTACTCTGCAAAATATCAAATCTTTTCATAAAAGCATTGATTTCTTCCTGCATGTCATGGCACCTTCTTTCTAAGTTTTGCATCAGAGTTCTTTTAGTAAAAACCTTTTTTACCTCCAAAATTGTCCCTGTTCTATCTTGAATGCCCAGCTCTTCAAGCTGATATTTGTTCTTGGTATTTAAAAATTGTATGAGCTCGTTGGCTTCTTCAGGGATATTTCCTAATTCTGATCTTGCATTTTGAACTTCTTCTAGAGCTAATTTAACTAAATCATTTTGCTCATACATTATTTGGATTGATGGCCAAACATCATTTATTGATTGAGTGATGTTGGCCCAAAGAATTTCCTTGATTTATTTCAAATGTTTCTCCAATGTGAGATCCTTTTCTAATGCTTTCACCAATTTTTCTAACCTGTTGATCTCTCTTGTTTTTTCTGCAACATTTATCTTTGAGAGATCATACTTTTGTTCCAAGGTAGTAAATTGTACCTTTGCTTTATGGGGCTCTGTAACTTGGAGCTTCAATTCCTCCATTGATTTTATTAGTTCCTCAGTACTCAAATTGGCAGTGTTGCCCTGTGCTAGTTCTTCTGACTGCCTCGTTGTTGTTGTACCTGTGACCACTTCTGTTGTGGCTTTTGGGATGTTTGGTGCTAGTGTTTTAGAAGGGACTACTGTTGAGACTACTGGAATCACGTTGGGAGGCTGAGAGGTCAACTCTCTCTTCTTGTCCTTCAATGAATTTTCAAGTTCTTGTTCAGTCTCATTCAGTCGTTCATTAAGTTTTAAGAGCAAATCCATCAGCTCTTCTTCAGATTTTTGCTTTATGACCTCAACAGTCTGTGGATGCCTTGAAGGTGGCAGCTTTAGTTGTTTCCTTAAGGCAACAATATCATCGTCTTTCTTTTTAATTAAGGCTTCTATAGCCTTAACATCTTTGGGATCATGACCCAATCCAATAATTATTTCTTCTAAAGACTTTATTCTGTTATATTTGGCCTAGGAGGAAGCTTTTTCCAGATGCAGTTGGGCAGATGTATTATCCAAGGAATTTTTCAACCTTTGGGCCATCATTGCCTTACCAGTCAAGGTTGAATAAATCATTTCTCCAGTTTTTTTATGTAATTCAATCTGATCCAAAGGATGAATATCCTTTGTCATGACTTCAAAATTGGTTCTAAGGTAGTCTGTTGCTGTTTGAGGCTGTTGTACTTTAGGCTTGAAATGACTCATTACCATTTTACCTTCCTTGATGTCATAGGCTGACATCAATCTCTGTTGATTTGTGGGAGCCATTTTCAAATATTGATAATAAACTTGAAGTCTCAATGGATCATTTCTGGCTTTTATGTCTATAAATGTCTTCTTTATATTCCAAGCATCCTTCATTAGTGGTCTGAAGGATGACACCTCTGCACTTTGTTGTCTTTCTAGCTCCTTTTTCTGTGAGTTGGTAGATGTCCCACTGACTGGGAATGTTTGCTGGCTGTCCACTCCTTCTTTCATCTGACTATCAGTGATTTATTCAACAATTTCTTCTTCTGAAAGAGGATTTAATATTTGCCTTTTGGTACCAGGTTGTTTTGAAGGTCTACTGGTAGGAGTAGATGTTTCACTGTCTCTCTTTTTACTTCTTTCCTCATTCAAGGGAGTTTGCAAGATTGGAGTTTCTGCCATATTGACCTAAATGGGAGAAGTCTACATTTGGGCCTGTCCTTTGGAAGTTTCAGGCTACTCTGACATCGTGAATTTCTCTGTGGCCTGTGTTCTGGTCTCTTTTTCCTTACCTTTGGATGTTGTTGTTGCTGGTGTGATGGTTTCCTGTAAATGTTGTTGAGAGGTTCTAGCAGAGGAGGGACCAATCCCTGATCTTTGTACCTATTTCAGGAAGTGAATAGTGAGGAAAAAAGTGTGGGCAATAGCTGAATGGTTCAGCTAAAAATCGTTTGGCAAAGTGTCGGTTGGAAATCTTCAACAACTGATTTTGACGTTTTGCGTGGGAACACTGGTCGCAGCATAAAATGATGAAAATATGTGCATTTGTTTGTTTTATTTACAAATTCAAGGTTTCCGGGGGTTTTTTTATTTCAGACGGATGACATGTGCGGGAAAAGGTCTTTTGTCGTATGCGAAAGGCAGTAAGTGGTATGAAATCGCACCGCTTTTGGGGACGGGCGGTATTTGGCCGAGAGCCAGTGATTCCATAGATATTTCGACGCATGGCGGGGTACTATTTAAAAAACCACTCCACGATCGCATGTTATTGTTCAGTCGTGGAGGGCGATGCGATATGGACGACGACCGTTGGATGTGGGGTGTTTAATCAAACGACTATTGGGGAGGCGGGATGATGGGTGTTTAATGAGGGCGAGCCCAATACAAAAATGATCATTTATTCATATCAGGAGCAAAATGATTGGTCGGGTAAGTTATTAATTAACCGTGGGGGTTAATTAATCCTTTTTTAAATTAATGCTGTATTATGGTTATATTTCAACCAAGGGGCGGGATATGTAATATTTGGAAATTTTATATAGTTAGAGTAATACGGGAATGGGTAGATGTTATAAGGGAATTAGATAATATAAGTTAAAAATTAATATGTCAAAATGAATGAAAAGTGCTAAGTATAAAAACATTAAAATTGTGTATTTAACTTAGACTTGAATGAAAAAGGGTTTTTATGTGATATTGTGCAATTTTCCTAAGAAAAATAGGATTTTACCTAGAAAAGACTTATGGAAGTAAATGAATGACTTATGGATGGTTTTAAGTACTTAGGCTTTTAAATTATTAGGCCGAGGGTCTGATCCCTCCAAAAGTTAGAGAAATGCTCTGAGCCCCTCTAATTTTCAAATGCCTTAGTACTTAGGGGAAATTCGTGAAATTTTTTAGGGAAAAATGAGAAGGGAAGTTAATAATTTGACCTTATTTTGCTTGAAATTCCTTCAGTGTAATGTCTGCCTTGCACTTGTGGTGAAATTAAAGATTAACACATTTAGAGTCATTATCCGTCACATGTAATTTTGCAACATCATCTACCTACCCTACCTACTTTAACCTAGCATTTTTTCTTCTTTATTAGGGTGCACTTAGACTGGCAAACCCTTATCACACTTTCTTTTCTTTTACATGTAGAAATATATCTAAGTCTAACCTTATTACATCCAAGGGCTCAGATTAAGCTATTGAGCTCCTTTTATTTACTCTACCTATCTACTTATCTGCCAAGATTAAACAGTTTGGTCAGATTTTATTCTCTATCTCTAAAACACAAAATTCAAACATGAACTAGCCAAGCTTAAGCTATTTGACTGTTCACCAATTGTGGCATAAGTTACAAGTTCCACACAATTTGTTTATTACATAAGAGAAAAATTAGTGGCATTTAGAATTGCACACTTTCCTTGGCCTTTCTTTTGGTGGGGTTCATTTTCTTTCACTTTTTTGGCCATTTTTTTTTTTTTACCCTTTGATGTTTCTTTTAGGGTATACCCTCTTTACATTTAAATTTTTTTTTTTTTTTTTTTTTTGACAATATGGAAAACCTTTGCAATAAGGAAAGGTATGAAAATATTACATAGCCCATCAATTCAATCATGATATATGACACCTATTGGTATAGGAGCATAACAGGTACCATATTTAACTGGTGCGAAGGGGTATGAGCCAACATGAAAGGCTAGTTAACTAGAGCAAAGAATTCGAAGTTGAAAAACTTTGGGTGGTGCCATTCTGATTTCTTTTACTTTAGATAGAATCCTGCTTCTCACCCCTCAGCTGATTCCAGTAGATCATGGGGAACCTCAGGAACCTCGGATGGTACGTTGGGTGGCATTAATGGCTCACCATGGTGGTGATGGTATTTTAGTGGTTCAGTTCACTCCGGCATAATTTATGTGGCTAAGGAACCAATTCTTCAGCATCAAAGACTTCCCCTATGCAGGTATAGATTTCAGAGGTGATCCTGAGATGTCTTTGCCTCCAAGGGCACAGTGGGACGAATCAGTTAAGCGAACTATTTTGATGTTTTTAATCTAATTTTTATTTATTTTTTATTGTCCAATATTGATTACAATATTTAATTGCAGATGTCGGTCCACGATGACCAACTACACTCTGTCGCTTTGACAGGCAGCAAGCACAACCTATAGCACCACCACGAGATCAGGTAGTAGAGATCCTAGCAGATATGGAACATAACCTGGAGAGGATAACCATATAAATTCCCAAGACAGAGATAGATGAAATTCCTCTCTGGCTTCAGAGACATGTTACAGGTGTTCCAGGACCGTTTAGGAGATTTCTGCGCAGGGTGGTGTGTGCCATAGTCTATTACCATGATCATCATCATGGATAGTGGATGATCATTGTGGATAGACATATTTTGTTTTGTATCAGTATCTATTAGATCATAAGGTTCTTGAAACTATGATCATAGACGATGTAATATTTTCAAAACAAACCTATCTATGATATTACTACTTTCTTTGAGTGTCTTGTTCAACATGTATCGAATGTTGTTATGGTTTACTATGTTAATGTTGCAAATGTCTATTTAGAACACGATTAGCTAATGCATCAGCCAATGTGTTTAAATTTCTTTAAATATGTTTATATTCAATATAATCAAACTATCGTTCCAAGAGACGAACCTTCAAAAATAATCTCAATAACACTGGATTTTTAATTGCATATACCCTGTTTAAATGTAATACAATGACTTATGAATTCAACCTAATGATCAAACATCGAATACCAAATGAAATGGAAGCAGATAATAACTCAATGACTGTGCTATATTCTGCAATATTGTTTGTTGTTTGACAAAGGCATACCCCATGCATAGAAACTAACTCATTGGTGGGTGAATAGATAACCCAAGCTACGGAAGAAATATTCTGTGTACTACGACATGCACCATTAGAAAAACCAATGTATGTTTGAAGGGATGTTGACATCTACAATATCAAGAGTAATCAATATAAACAGTGATATTAATAACAACAAGCCTAATCTAGGCACACTTATCTAATCTAAGGCACACTATCTAAAAAGTAACTAATGTACAAGTGAGATCTTCACACGAAAGTCAAGCATAATATCTCTTAAGATAAAGACCATTTCTGGGCTTATCTAATGAGATCCTGTCATAATTAGTCAATTCATAGGCACCTTTTGCAAGCATATTCTTGAAAATGCAGGGACCATGCCACATCGGTTCAAATTTCCCAACACCTAGCTTATAGTTAGCTTGATCGTATACTAAGACTAGGTCACCTTTTGAAAAAAAATAAAGGGTAACACTTTGATCATACTGAGCTTTCACATGATTCTTATGAGCTTAGGTAGCTAATGCATCAGTGCATCGAGTCTCATCTAATTATGCTAATTAAAAAAAGTGTTTTTTTCTCTTCAGAGGTAGCCGGTAGTAACTCAATGGATAATTGGAGTGACTTTATTTCGCATTTAATGGGTAACACAACTTATAAACCGTAGACAGTAGAAAAGGAGTGAACCCTGTAGCATTTTTTGCTAAGGTTCGGTATGTCCATAGTGCCAAAAAAAGCATGGTATGCCAACTCGATTTGTGAGTTCCGATAATATGTTTAATCATGGTGGTTAAAACCTTGTTGACAACTTTAACTTAACAATTAGCCTATGGGTAATATGGAGTAGAGTTATCATGGCGCAGGCCAAGTTGATCGAAAAGTCTGGTCATCATTATAATTCGAAAATGAATTCCATGGTTTGTGATAATAGCCTGAGGCACACCAAAAAGAGCAACCACATGATTGAATATGAAAGTAGCTATAGTTTTTCCATCTACCGTGAATGTAGGTATCGCCTCAGCCCATTTGGTAAAGTAATCTATAGAAAAAATGATATACCCATTCCCCCCGGTCGAGTGAGGGTTACATGTAATGAAATCAATGCCCCATTTCGCAAAAGTACTGACAACAATGATTGGGTGAAGAGGAGCTAGAGGCGCATGCATATTTTGATAAAAAATTTGGCAGTTGTGGCATTTTCAGACTGCAATAATACAGTCTTTGAATAACGACAGCCATAAATAACCAACATGCAATATCTTTTGGGCTATGGAAAACCCAGAAATATGACCACAACACGCTCCTGAGTGGAAGTAATTCAAAACCCTTTCAGCCTCTTTGTGAGTTATACAACGTAAAAAAAAAGAATCTGCACCACGATGATAAAGAGTGTCTCCAACAATATTGTATAGTTGGGATTGATATCGGATTCTCTGTCAATTTGAACATGAAATCTCTGGGCGAAAGGTTTTGGTTTGAAGATATATAATGATATATCCATACCATGGATCTAAGGTACTGATAAGAAATAGAGATTCATCTGCGATGGGATTCTTTACCATAGTTTTTGTCTCAGTATTGGGAAAGTCACACATGAGTTCTGCAAACACCAATGATTTATTTGATTTAGATTTCTTGAATTCTAGATAAAACTCTTGTAGGATGATAATCCATTTAGAGTGTTTGCCCCTGAGTAATTTTTTTATCAAAATATACATCATTGGGTTGCAATTAGATATCACAGTTGTTTTCCGTAACAATATGTAGTGACAGAATTGTTGGACAACTTGCACTGCTGCCAAGGCCAATTTATCCACATGTGAATATTTAATTTCCGTTGGGTTAAGATTCTGACTTAGATAATAGATCACATTCTCATTGTGAGATTCATCCTCTTGAACCAAAACCATTCCAATGGTGGAATCAGAGGCTACTAAGTATAAAAAGTAGTCATAGTGGTAATTGGGTGGATGCAATAAAGGTGCATGGGTTAATGCATGTTTTAATGCATCAAAATATCGATCAGCAATCTCATCCCAAATAAAAGGAACACTTTGTTTCGACAACTGGGTAAAACCTTTTTTTAAATCAACATAGTTCGGGATAAACCTATGTAGAAAATTTCCTTTCCCTTGCAAACTTTGGAGTTGGCTAAGTGTGGAAGGAGGAGGTAAATTGATGATGGCCTCAACCTTCGAGGGGTTGACACGAATGCCAACTTTCGAATCGATGAATCCTAGTAATCGTCCTGATTGCACACAAAAAACACATTTTTACGGGTTCAAATGAATCTTGTAATGCCTACATCTCATAAAAATAGCTCATAAGTGTGTAGGATGATCTTCTCTGCGTAAAGGGTGAGAAGGTAAGTCATCCAAATAAGGTTGTACAATATGTTTGATATCATGAAAAGTGTAAGACATGGCCCTTTGAAATGTTGCACCAACATTCTTTAATCCAAAAGGTAATTTTCAATAAGAAAATGTCCCCCAAGGACCTATAATCACTATTTTTGATTGATCAGTAGGGCGTATGTTGATTTGGTTATATCCGGAAAATCCATCCATAAATGAGAAAATTTCATTTGTGGCACAATCATCAATAATTTGGTCGATATAGGGGGTAGGATAATTGTCTTTTGGACATGCTTTATTAATATCCCTATAATCAATGCATAATCATATAGTCCCTTATTTCTTGGTAACGAGAAATATATTAGATACCCATTCTGTCAATGGAATTGGATAAATAAATCCTACTGGTAATAGCTTTTCAAGTTAAGCTTTGATAGCAGTAGCTTTTCGTGGATGTATAGGATGTAATATTTGTCTAATAGGCTTGGCATCCAGGTATGTCTTAATTTCATGAATGACAATATTTGGATCGATTCATGGCATCTCTTCATAAGACCAGGAAAATATGTCTTAGAATTCTTGAAATAGGGATTTTTATGCATGAATATCTTCAATCGTACAAGAAGCGCATATATGAATGTTTTCAATAATTCCAGGTTTAAATGATATGTCGATAGGAACAATGGTAGAAATGTTTCCCAAATTAATCAAAGAATCCAAATTTGTAATCGATATGGGATTCTGTGGTTCCTTAACATAATGAATTGTAAAAATAGATGAAATTTTTTTTTCAAACCTATCAAGTTCAGGTAAAAATAAAGATCTATGATGTAGATCATCCCAGGGTAATTCATCCAAAGACAAAAATTCTCGAATACTTTCATCAATGTGAAACACTTGTTGAAAAGGATTGGAAAGTGATGTCAAGGCTAAGATTGATTGTGAAGAAGATCCTTTGGTGATGACATTCATTTGATCAGGAGTAGTTGAAAGTGTGTCAGAATATGACTATACTACCACATATTTCATTGCAAAAGGACTCAAAGGCATCTTGCCATTGAAAGAGTCTAGTTCTGATTCTGAAGGCATTACCCAAGTGTCATCGAATGGTATAGTGCTTGATGAGATCATATTGATGTTGGCAATGGTACACAGTATGTTAGGTGGAGACATAGATAAAGTTCCCATCAGATTGGAGTCCTTTACTAAACCTACACCAACATCTTCATATGGGATAGTCAATTTTCCAACATGTTGGATATTGTCTGTAGAAGTAGGGTCGGACAAATAATATGAAAACTAATCGATTTTTACAATATTTCCTTTATGAGGGAACATGATTAACCGAAATATGGATGAAACGACGACAGTCATGGAATAAGACCAGCTACGACCCAAAATAAGGTTGTAATCCAGAGGGGCATCAACAACTTCCACATCTAGATTAATAGTTTTTCCTTCTACTTCTATAGGTAGATCCTGGAGTATTTCGTACGGATGAAATACTCTTCCATCAAAGGCTTTAAGGATTGTTAGTGATTGGTTTAGTGTTGGAGACCCGAGATTTTTCCAATATTTTATGACATTATGCATGTGGATTCCCCCTCATAAATTATAGTTCGAAAGACTTGTCTATTTTTTACTAATAATAGAATCTAAAAAGCCATCTGATGAGGGAGTCTCGGTGTAAAATTTTCTAGATCAAAGACCATGAGGTTATAATCCTGAGGATCGATAGCTGCGATGGCTGATAATAGTAATTTCCTTTGTGCTGGACATGATTGTAGCACTTCTAAGGCCAACATTGCTAAAGGGGATATCGCCAAGTCTTCAACAATGTTGTAATTCTAAGCAACTCTTGCATGTGGATTGAAAGCTAATTTTCAAAGTACACATTTAGTAGGAAGTTTAATCACTAGATTAGGATTATGTTTCTCGATATGAAGCAGATCAAAAACTAAAGGAGATATAGTTGGTGTTTAATTATAATTTTCCATCTCTTTACCATTTACAGGATTTTTACTTCCATAGTCTTGTGATCGCTTCACAACCATAACATCAAACATAATTAAAATATCTGTCGATGAATTTGAAGAAGATCCTATCATTTTTCAATCTTGAGTAGGAAAAGGATCCTTCAAGACAGTGGGATGTGGGTGAACCTTTGAAAAATTTAGAGACCTCGGACCGATGTGGGCACTCTTTGGTAAAGTGATCCTCATCACAGATAAGACAAGGATAATGAGGTTTTCGCTTATCATCTGCTGGTTCATTCTTTTCGGTTTTCTCTTTGGGAGATGAAGTTTGTTTGTTTTTATTCTTTCCTTTCTTCTTATTACCGGTTTTAGATTTAGCTGTAGATGAGTCTACAACATGAATGTCGACAGAAGTTTCAAGGGAAGAATCTCCTTTCAGTGAATTTGGTAAAGTTATTATAGGAGTAGTTTTAGAAGACTTCTTCTTACTCTTATTAGAGCTAAATAAACCAATTACACAGTCTGTAGCATGAGAAACTAAAGGAGTTGCAGTTATTTTACCGGGACGTGGTAAGTCAAGAATTTTTTCGTATAAAGTACCAGACTGTGTATATACAAGGTCTAAGTACTGAGCTTGAGAAATGACCTATTCTTCCATAACAACCCCTCCCTTAGCCACATATTCAGTGATATTTGGAAGCAATGATTTGATAAACCATTCTGCCAAGATCTGATCTGGAATAAAAACTTTCACTAAACGTCTCCTATGTCTCCATTCATGTATGTGATCTGAAATGTATATAGACGTAAATTATTTTAATGAAGTTAAGAGTTCCTTTCCATTTTCGTATCATACTGGCAACTTAAAGTGTGTTAAGAAAGATGTTGCTAACGCATTGAAATTGTTGAATGACCCATGTGGTAGTTCAATATACCATTTTGAAACTAAACCTATCATTGTTCTCTGAAACAATCGTATTCAAATGGAATCATCGATTAAAGAGTTGGATGCGCACTAGAGGTGGTAAGTCATGACATGGTTTGAGGGGTTGTCACCTAATTTACCTTTGAACTTAGGAATATCAGTGGGAAACTTATTTGGCATTGGTGACCAATACAGAAGATGATAAATCAGACCGTTAGTTAGGCATGACAAATCAAGTAATTCCAAAGTTGCTATGAATGGTAACCGACGATTAGGGTCTTGTTGAGCAAATTGATAACCTTGTAGAACTATATCAGTACCAGCAGGAGGATATCCAGGATAACCTAGAATATCCTATGCATTTGGGATTGGAATACCTCCTAGATAACCAGGGTTGATCGAACCATATTGAGGTTGAGCTGGTATCTGATAAGTGTAACCAAGGTACATTTGATGTTGGTATACTGGATTTCGTGCTACAGGTCCATATTAATACTTCCCTTGATATGGTTGATAAAAAACTGAGGTTGGCTTGTTACAATTGTACTTGTACCAGGTTGTCCCGTAGGCGTCTGAATAGTAGTCTAAACTGTGGGTCCAGGTTGTTGTGCAGTGACTTGAGGGATCGATTGTAATACTTGAGGGGTTGTAGGAATAAGGGCTGTAGAAATTCCATGGATAGGTGTGGTAGGCTGAGGAATAGAATTTGGTGCAACAGTTTGAGGTGGAGTTATAGGTGTACTCGAACCAGGCTGCTGAACACTACTAGGTGCAAATAGATGAGGTATAACTTGAAGCGTAGGTTGGACAGGTTGCTGGATTTGATTATAAGCAATCAGCTGACAGGCTAATTATAAGGTACTTGCACGTTAGGTTGCAAATTTTTTTGATTCAAATATGGATTCCACACTGTGTTTACTCCAGGATATGGAGCTCCGATTGAAGGTTGTACTACATAAGATAGACCATAAACAGGTTGATAATTTGGAACATAAGTTTGATAGTTGGCTGGATAATTTCCACTAAAATATTGACCTCCCTGAAAAAATTGTTGTTCCTGATAAAACTGCAGCCCTAAAGGAGGCTGCTATCCTTGGAAAGACTGTTTCCCTAGCATAGGGTACTGTTCTTGAAGAGGTTGTGGACCCTGAATAGAGTACTTCCCTTGAGCTTGATATTGTCCTTGAGGTATGTACAGGCCTTAAGGTATGTACTCTCCTTTAGGTGTGTATTGTCCATGAGGTATGTACTGTCCTTGAGGTGTGTACTGTCCTTGAGGTATGTACTTTCCTTGAGGTGTGTACTATCCATGAGGTATGTACTGTCCTTGAGGTGTTGTCCTTGAGGTTTCTCCCCAGATGGTAAATTACTAACTTGAGGATGCCGCCCATGAGGTAAATTACTACTTTGAGGGTCAGGGTTAGGAATGTTTCCAAACATCATGTAAACTTGTTATGCGTTCAAATTTTTGGTATGTGATTCATTTGGACCAGGTGATTTTTTTAATTTTTCGGGAGAGGGAGCTACTCCTAATAAAGTACCAGAAAACGACTAGTACCTCGGAGGAATGGACGGACCACCATACAAATATGTTTCTGGTGATGCATAAAACATGGATGAATCACCAGAAATTTTGAATGAAGGTCTGTACTTACCTCTTGGTATGGCGTAAAAAGGAATACGGGGTGGCAAATAGTTTAGACCAGAATTTTGTAGAAAGTCGGTTAATTGAGAATACCAAGGATCTTGTTTGAAAGGGATATAATAGTAAATCGATTCACTTGGCCTAAGATCTAAATATTCCTGATGTGAAGGAAGAATAACTTCTTCTTTTGTGTCACTAATTTCTTCAATGCTAATGAGGCTAGGAGGAAGGTTTTCAGTGATACAAAACTTCACTCGTGGTAAATGAGGGCGACCAAGGGTTGGAGTGATGAAATTTGAAGCAGGCTCAGACATATCAGGTTCAGTTTCTGGTTCAGAAATTTCAAGCTTAGTAGCTGATCATTCACTAGTTGTGGAAGAAAGTTCAACTAGTTCATAAATTGCAAGTTTTATTTGAGAAATTTCTGTTTTTTGAGGTTGATCTACTTCGTAATCAAGATGTATAATTACTGATGTTTCCTCTTGTACAGTTTATCTAGTCCATATTGGTTGTCCTTTTTAAAATTTAAGCTTTTCTAACTGGCTTGATGTGTACTCAGGGGTTTCCCCTGCATTCTACGGGATTGTCTTGGTAATTCAACCACGATTAAAATTTTAACACACGAAATCAAAGAAAATTTCAACAAAATATCCTAAAGTCTCTAAGGAAATGATCAAATTGATCACACACCTACAAAATCTAGGAGATAAATCCACACACAAACAATATGTTTCCACACTAAAAAAACTAGTTGGTGATGAAATCCAACGTCGTAGAATTCTAATGTGGAAAACTTGGCAGTTGGAACAGTTACCATGAAAACCTACTTAATAAAATAGTTTGGTGCAATTCTCTCCACTTCTTCCATCTCAAAGTGAAGAGTACCCTCCGGAAATTCCAAGTGAGTCTAGTCGATGTCTGCTCCAAGTACAGTGGGACCTTCTCTCCATTGTCATCTTGGGAAAAATCCTAAATTTTATAGTCACTAAGGTCACCAATGGGAACAATTGTAAGTGGGGGAACAGTCTACAATCTAATATACATGCAAGGGCAGAGTAACAAGCTCAATACCCTTGAAGTCTCCTTGATATAATCCAAAGTTTACACAACAAGTGACCCCAATCTCCTCGACAATGGTCTATCTGAGGTTTACCATTTTTAGTACATGCACATCTGTTATCTTTCCCAATGAGATAGGTACAATTACCTCACAGGTTCTGACATGATCTTGTGCTTGACTCTTTTAAGAAGAGCTTCCCAAAGCACAAATGCTACAATTGGATTTTCCTACCACAAGATTGCTACTTGTTTGTTTAAACTGTCTTGGAATGTTAATTACAACATGTTCCAAGACACTAGCCTAAGCTATGTTGGTGGAAAGAGCCCTAGAAAATGTAAAATATCTAGATTGATTTTATTAAAGATTTTTTTTTAATTTGGTTGTTACTTAGGATAGAAGGTATGGAGGTGAAACTTCAATGATGTTTGTGACCTAACTCAAAAATACGCTAAATGCATCTAATTGAGAAGTGCAACTCTTTTCTTTTCAATGAATCTTATTTAAGGGAAAGTTTGAGAGATTTAACAACTTTCAAAGCACCAATTATTTCATTCAAAAATATTTGAAGAGAAGACGGTTTATTTTAGAACTTAATTTCGCAAAAATGATCAATTACTCGTTTGAAATGAAATTCCTTTATCAATCAAATCATAAACTACAAATCAATAAACAAACTATTTCCAAAAAGAAAAAAATAACTAAAACTTCTAAAAACGTAAAATTCAAAATCAAATAAAAAATCTAATTTTGAAGTTTATCTAGAAAGTTTGAGGACATTTTCTCCTAGTTTGTGATCGAACTAAGAAAAATTTCTACTTATCTTAGCAGAAATGAAAACATAAAAAATGCTTCGGTGTGAAAATCGAGATTTAGTAAGCTAAAAATCTCTTCCAAATTTGAAAATGAAAACGGAATCAATTTTCATAAAACTAAGGTTTGCAATGGTTTTAATGGCTCAGAAAGAGAATATCATAATACTAGTAAGTTGAGGTATATGAAGGTATCTTGTATGGAGAAGTAAGAAAGTAGGGTAAACACTCACTCATAATATGCAAATAGGATAATAAATCACACAAATGCAAAAGTTGCTCAAAAGAATTTCACACATAAGATTTGACAGCTAAGATAGACTGGGGCAAACATAAAGAATTAGGTGATCTGGCTTCTAAAAGGAGACTTTTAATTTTTTCAAAAATTTTCCACAAGTCCGCAGTTTCTAATGGAGAACAGAGCTATATCACACTGTTCTGAACTAAAAACTACAGAGGCTACCGCACTGTTTTCAAATGAAAACTGTGGAGGCACGGAAAAGTTCAGAAAAAATAAATATTCATATTTTATTTTCAGGGATTCTTAAAATTTATTTACCCAACCCAATCTCAAACAAATGAAAATAAGAAAAATCTTAAAATTTAAACTAAAAATAAAAAGAGAAAGCTAAGTTCTATTCCCTAGTGGAGTCGCCATTTTGTTAGGCAGATTAATCCCTCCTGCGGACAAGAGAGATCTCCCTAGTATTCTACGAATAGCTAGAAACAAACATCCATTTGGAAACCTTTTTCTATAATTAATTGTAATTCGGAATTATTATAAACAAATAGAGAGGATATGCCCCTACCTTGAAATCCAACGTTCGATGTAGTCTTTTATCTAGTGACTCCAAAGAGGCTTCTCCAATAAGTAGAACCTGCAATCAAAGACAAACAAAAGAATCAAATCACCTGCAACATATAATAATTAAGAAAAGCTAATCCAACTTAGTGATGAAGGAGTCTAAGTATTGATGTTATTCAACAAGCACAAGAACAACTTAATGAGAAAAAGAGATCCATATGTATTATCTTGAATGAAAAAAGTAACTTTACAACCTGATGCCTTGATGTCATACAAGTTTCTCTCGGGGTCCTGAACAATCGTTCTTCCTTTAGTTTGACGAGCCTTCCTCTCAAAATACCAGCATGGAGTTATGGACATAAAGGTGTGATCATTCTCATGCCAACAACAACTAGTGTAGAGAGTATGCACTCTTGGGAATTTCTTTAGAAACTAACATGTATGTCTACCCTTGAGACTGAAACATGAGCTCAATTTATAGGAAAATGGAGGTAGTTTCACTTCCATGAAGAGGGGGATGGATTCCTCTCATGAAGGGATTTGAGCTCCATGGACCAAGGGATAAGCTCCATGAGTGGGGGGATAAAGCTCCATGAGTGGAGGGATAAAGCTCGACCCGATCATGCCTCTAGAAGCTTCCAGTTGGGAGAATATTCGATTAGTTGGGCTTCTAGAATTTAATTTTTCCTTTATTTGAATTTTTACAGGGGTTCGAAGGTTTTAGTAGTAGAACACACAGGGGCTACTGCAGGCTATAGAACAAGTATCCGTGAACCCACAGGAAAAGGCTAGAAAAAGTGCAGAGGTAGAATTTTAAGGGTTTTAATGAGATTTTCTCCAATTCCAAGATTTGTTTTGGGAACATTATGGTTTTTTACTTCTAAGGGAGCACAATATAGGTAGTGATATACCTATATGCATAGTCAAATGTCATGGTGAAAAAATAATGTGTAACAATGATATATTCGCTTGTGCATTGATTTCAGAAAGCTGAAAAAAGTGTCATTGAAGGACAATTACCCACTACTGAAGATGGACCATATTCTGCAAAGGGTAGTTGGATCTTCTATACTTACATTGCTGGATGGATACTCCAGTTATAAACATATTCTTGTTCACCCCGATGATTAAGAGAGGACAACCTTCACAACACCTTGGGGTACCTTCATGTACACCAAAATGCATTTCAGATTGAAGAATGCAGGGGCTAATTTTTAGCAAGCAATGGATATTGCTTTCGCCAATGAAAAGGATGTCATTTTGGTCATTTATATTGTCAATATCACTATTTTTTCCAATACATATGAACAACACTTGCAACACTTGAAAACAATATTCTAGAGATGTAGAAATTTTGGCATATCGCTGAACCTAAAGAAGAGTCTTTTCTCTATGGAGGAAGGTAAATTGTTTGGCCATATCATATCAAAAGATTGAATTAGGATAGATCCTTCAAGGTTTGAAGCAATTCATACCTTGGTCTATCTTAGGAGAAAAAATGAAATTTAGCCATTCAATGGCAAAATCAATTTTTTGAGAAGGTTTGTTCCTAATCTTGCTGAACACTTAAGGAAGATTACTGACATGGTGAAGAACGATAATGAAGTAAAAGGGTCTGAAGAGGCGAATAAATCATTCAATCAATTTAAGTTGGCTTTATCTCATGCTCCTATCCTCATTAGTCTAGATTATACACTTAATTTTATCATTTTTTCATTTTCCTCAAAGCATACTCTTGCTGATGTCCTCATGCAAAAGAAAAATCAGAAAAAAGAGCATCTCATCGCCTCTTCATAAAATTTTACTTCACTATCTTTCTTTAGTCATTGAATGACAAAATCAAATTTTTGAGAAGGCTTGTTCCTAATCTTGCTGAACACTTAAGGCATATCACTGACATGTTGAAGAAAGATAGTGAAGTAAAATGGTTTGAAGAGGCAAATAAATCAATCAATCAAGTTAAGTTTTCTTTATCTCATGCTCCTATCCTCCTCAGTCTGGATTATACACTTGATTTTATCATTTTTTCATTTGCCTCAGAGTATAATATTTTTGTTGTCCTCATGAAAAATAAAAATCAGAACACAGAGAAACCCATCTCCTTCTTCATTATAACCATAAGAGACATAACCTTGAAGTATAACATCATTGAGAAACATTCCTTGGCGTTACTCAAAGCATTGAAGGACTTCCGAGTCCACATTTTAAATTCTCATGTCATTGCATGTGTTCCAAATGTTGCTGTCAAAGATGTGCTTACAAAAAATGATCCTGAAGGATGGAGAGGTAAATGGATCATTGCCATGTTAGAGTATGATTTGGAGATCAAGCCCACAAGGCTGATCAAAGGACAGGGTTTATCGAAGCTCATGGAAAATTCTAATCTTCATGCCTTGGACATCAATTTCATTGCTGCATTATCTGAAGAATAAGATGTTGAAACATTACCTAAGGTAGCTGAAATTTTCTCTCTATCTCCTTGGTATGCTGATATAGTACATGTTTTACAACATTTGAATCCTCATCCCATCTTTCCAAGTAGTAAATATACATCTTTAAAGTTAAAAGCTCTTAAGTATTGCATTCTTAATGGTGTCTTATATTTTAAATATCCGGGTTGAGTATTGCTAAATTGTTTGGTTGAAGGAGAAGTTGAAAAAGTCATGGAAATTTTTCATAAAGGTGACTATGGCGGTCATCTTTATTGGAATACTACAACTAATAATATTTTGAGGGCAGTATTCTATTGGCCAAGATTATTTTCGAATGTTTACAAAACAGTCATGAGTTGTCATGAATGTAAAATATTTTAGGGAAAGAGGAATCTCTTGCCTTTACCTCTTAAACCAATTGAAGTGCAAGCGCCATTCCAGTAGTGGGGAATTGATTTCATATGCGAGATTCATCCTCCATCATCATCTCAACACAAATGGATACTCATTGCCACAGATTGTTCACCAAATGGATTGAAGCCATCCCCACAAGGTAAGTTATTGATATTGTTATCATTCAGTTTCTTGAGAACAATATTTTGTCTCATTTTGGTTGTCCACACAAAATCATCACTGAAAATGCAACTGCCTTCAAATCTAAGAAGATGGTTGACTTTTGAGACAAGTATCACATTAAGCTTGGTCATTCAAAAACATATTATCCTTAGAGAAATGAGCTTGTTGAATCATCAAATAAATCTTTGGTGAACATAATAAAAAATATGCTGCAATAAAACAAGAGGAATTGGCACAAGAAATTTACCAATACTCTCTGGGTGGATAGAGTTAGCACCAAGATTTCAATCAACATGTCACCTTTACAACTCGTCTATGGTGTTGACACAGTGTTCCCTTCTTATCTAGTTGTGCCAGTGATGAAAATTCTATAAGAGATCAATAGTGAGCCTAATGACATAAAACGAAGAATCAACCAAATGATCCATCTACAACATTCAAGAGATGAAGTATTCAGTCATACTTCAAAGCTTAATGATAAAATTAAAAATATTTTTGATAGGAAGACCAAAGAGGATGATTTCAAGCTTGGGGATGATGTTCTTCGCTGGGATGCCCATAATGAAGACAAGACTAAGCATGGGAAGTTTGAAAATATATGGAAAGGACCTTACAAGATCATTGCATTCAGAGGAAACAAAGAATTTCTACTAGAGGATATTGAAGGGAAAGAAGTGTCGGGAGGACCAATCAATGGTAAGTTCCTTAAACACTATCTAACTTGATCATTTAAGAAGAAGTTCATTGTCATTGTACATATCATTTTAATTTTGATGACCTAGAAAATAAGGAAGTTGTTGCAAAAGTTTGAAGCCCGAGGAGAAGGCAATGAGAGTTCTACAACAACTCATGTTTTCTTTAAAAATGTTAAAAGGTTTCAGTCAGTTTTCAAGTCAAATTCAAGTCAGTTGTTTTTAGTCAAATTTTCCAGTTTTTTCAAGTTTTTCAAAGTCCAGTTTGACTCCATTGCCTAATGGTAAGGTTACCTGATCTACAGTGTTCTTAAAACCTCCTAAATCAGCTTCCATCCCCATTTGAAGCCAATTTTAGCCTAGGTATTTCAGTGATCAAATGACTCTTTGCGTTGTTTTCAATTAAGTCATAGGTCAAAATTTTTACTTTTCAAGCTAGTTCTCAAAAATTAATTTTGTTCACTAAAGAAGGCTAAACCATGTATGTTGCTCCATTTCATTTATCATCACCATTTTCAAGGTCATCACCATCATCGGTTTCAAGCTCACCATCTCCATCATCATCATTCAAAAGGTCTAGGGTTATGTCATTTCATTTCATTTAGGTCAAGTCTAGGTTCAGCTCTGCCTTTGGAAAAATCTTCAAATTTTCACTGACCATAAGGAAATAATCCTCCATTTCATCCATGAAACAATAGTGAAGGGGAAAGAAAATTTATAAAATTCAAATAAAACCATTTTTCTTCTTTCAAATGGCTCAAATTTCAAGAAAAAGTTTCAAACATCTCATCTCTGTCTCAGTGTTTCATGAAATTTGAAGAACTATGTCTCGTTGTCTCTTTTAAAGGATCAAAAAGTCATCATCCACTGTCAGAGCTCCATGTGAGGTTATTTTGACCTACTTTCCTAGTCAAATGCAAAAGAGAAGTAATTTTAAGCTTCAAAGACATCTAATCTATTTTGAAGAGTCACTATCCAATGTGAAAGTCCAAAGGTGAAGGATATTCAAATTCTTTAATAACAACCTTGATGTCTCATGAAAAGAAGAAAATTTGTCTCAAGGTCTCATTTTAAATGCCTAATAAGGTCATCTCAAGTGTCAAGGAATGAGAAATAGGTTAACTCTGTCCTCTCATCTTACTCAAAGAGCCAAAGGGTCACCTTTCATGTCAAAGGGTTCAAAAAGTTTTTTTTTGTCTTCTTACCTCATTTGAAAAAGCCAGCATGTCATCCTCCAAGTTGCACATAAGATTTAAAAAGGTCATTTCGAAAGTCAATGAGAGTGAAGGAAATCAAATTTATTTTTTCTTCCCATGTGAAAGAGTAAATAGTCATTGTTCAAGTGCAAAAGAGTTGAAATTCAATGTAAATGTCAAAGGGAAAAGGTAAGGGTTGTTGTTTAGTCAATTTAATGTCTTGAATTTCTTTCATTAATTATCAACCGAGGTTTATAAACTAATGAAGTGTGGTGCACTGTATGTGCTTAGTTAACCTATTTCTTACTTCGTTGTTTTGTATTTTATATTGTTTTAGGGGTTTTTGTTCTTTGATGTCTAAGAATGTTTAGTCTAAAACTATGAAAATATTTAAATGAATCTAATGAATTTTAAGAAGGAAGAAAAGGAAGTGTTCTTAATTTAGTCTAATTTTCATAAAAATAAACCAAAAACTGTTGGCTAGTTAGGACCTAATTTGGAAAACAGAGCATATATCTTATCTTATCATTAGTTCTATTCCATGGATCTAATTCTAAAACTAAGATTGAAATTGCAGTTCTTGTCTTAAGTAAAAGCAGAAAATGAAACAACTAATGTACTTCTTGTTACTTCAATATTCAATTATGAGGTATGACCTTATTGAGATGATGTTAAGTAACTGTCTATAATTTAACTTCCAATTTCCTATAACAGTAAGAAAAGAATGCAATGAAAAAATCTAATGTATATTTAGTTACTTCCAATATTCAATTATGAATTGTGATCTTCTTGAGATAATGTTAAGCAACCAGTTATACCTAATGAACTAGAAAACTAAGTAAATTATGCAAAAGGTAACTCAGTAATTGCACTCATTATATATTCAACCATTCAAACTTGAAACATGACTAAATAAAACTCTTTTAGAATGAATTTTAGGAATACCGGTGATGCAATAAAGTGAGGATCTCAAAGCAAAATATGAAAGCATGTAGGCCCACAAGGCTTCAGGAAGCCTTTCTGCCCAATCTCTTCTGTGTAGATGTACAGTCTTAGTGAGAATTCCTTCAATCACTCTATTGGTAGATTCAACTTGACCATTTTCTTATGGATGATAAGGAGTATACTTTCTGTGCTTGATCTTGTAATCTTCCACGAGCCTTTTCACCACCTTTGATGTAAAATGAGTTCCCTGATCCATTACAATTTATCTTGGAACACCAAAATGCGTGAAGGTATCCTGAAAAAGAAAATTAACTGCAGATCATTCATTAGCAAAGTATAATGCTTTAGCCTCTACCCATTAGTGACATAATTAGTGCATACCAAAATATACTTCCTTTTTTTATATGGAGGATTAATAGGTCCAACTAAATCCAATTCCCGTTTTTCAAAAGGTTCAATGAGTACCTGATGTTGTAATGGAATTTCATTTGAAGCAGTAGGTTTCCCTACCCTCTGGAAATTGTCACACCTTTTGACATATTCTTTAGCATCTCTGAAGATGTATGGCCAATAATATCCTAAATGAAGGATTTTATAGGCTGTCCTTTTGTTAGAAAAATTTCCACCACAAGGTTCATCATGACATGCTTTAAGAATTTAAGGCATTTCATCTTCTCGAACACATCTTCTGATAATGAGATATGGACCTGTCTTATACAATTCATTAGTAATAGATGAGTAACTTGCACTTAATTGAATGATTTTTCTTTTCTCTCTAGAAAGAAAATGTGAAGGTGATTTTCATGTAACTAAGTAATTAGAAATATTTGCAAAACAAGGAGTTTGAGTAGTTATTGAAAAAAAGATATTCATTAGGAAATTTATCTTCAACTGGAGTGTCATCTTTGATATTTTGAATTCTAGACAAGAAATCAGCAACTGTATTTTATTTTCCAGGTTGGTCTAGAACAGTAATGTTGAATTCTTGCAGGAGTAATAACCATTTTGTAACTATGCCATTAGTAATAGATTTATTCATTAAGTATCTAATTGCAGAGTGATCTGTATGAACAAAGGTTTCATAGCATGTTATATAATGTCTGAATTTGTTTATAGCATGAACAACAACTAAGAATTCCTTTTCAGTTACAATGTAATTTAACTCTGTGGGAGTCAAATTCTTGCTTGTGTAATAGATGGCATAGGGGATCAAATATTTTTGTCCTAATACAGCTCCTAGAGTTGTATCTGAAGAATATGTTGAAATGTGAAAAGGTAGTTTCGAGTTTGGACCTCTGAAGATGAGTACTTCAAAAAAAAAAAGAAAGAAAAAAGAAATTTCTTTTTTTTTTTTTTTTTGGTGAGTAGTTTGAAGAGTGGAGATGCTATTTTGGTGAAATTTTCTATAAATGTTCTATAATATCCTGTGAATCCTAGAAAACTTATAACATCCTTTTGACAACTTGGAATTGATGGTTTGAAGATGACTTCAACTTTAGATTTATCAATTTTAATTCCATCTCTTGAAATGTGATGTCTTAAAACAATCCCTTCTGTAAACATCATGAAACATTTTTGATGGCTTAGTGAAAGGTTTCCTTTCTTACATCTTTTAAGAACCTTTTTCATTTTTTCTAAAGATTCTTCAAATGTATTACCATAAGCTGTAAATTCATCCATATACACCTCTACACAATCATGTATTAGATCAGAAAAAATTCCTAGTACTTCCCTTTGGAATGTTGTAGGTGCATTGCACAATCCAAAAGGAAGTACTCAGAAGGCATAAATCCCCCATGGACAAGTGAATTTGTTCTTATCTTGATCTTCAGGTGCTACCTGAATTTGATTGTAACCACTAAAACCATTGAGGAATGAGAAATACTTCTTACCTGCTAATGTATCCAACACTTGATCTATAAAGGGTAAAGGAAAATGATATTTTAGCGTAGCTTTATTCAATTCTCAATAATCAATGCATACCCTCCATTTACCATTCTTTTTAGGCACAATCACTAGAGGGGAAATCCATTGAATTTTTGAAATTGGGTAAATGAAGTTTACATTTAGCAACTTTTGCAACTCTTCTTTCCCAATTTCCCTAAGATTTGGATTCATTCTTCTCTGAGGCTGTCTAATAGGTTTACAATTTTTCTCAATGTAGATGTGATGTATACAAGTCTTAGGACTAATTCCTTTCATGTTAGTGCATTCCCATGCATATGCAGAAGAATGTTGTTGTAATGTTTTGATTAGATTTTCCTATTGTAATTTTTCCAAGTTATTGTTTTTGTTTAAAGTTTTCCCTGGAAATATTTCAACTATAGAGCTACCAAACTCTTCCATAGAATAAAGAGACATTTTCCTAGATGACAAATATTCAATATTTGATTTTTCTTGAAATTGATCATGTTCATATTCTAGAGGTGATTCAAAATTTCTATTGTATTTAAGATTTGACTATCTTCACTAATGGTTGAAATAGTAAAGAGAGGTTGTATATCATTTTCATCATCAATCCATTCTTTGTCATATATCTATGTGATTGTTCTTGCTGGAGGATATAGAGTGAATTTCTTAGTTGAGTTACCATTAGAAATATACATGTCACCAAATCTACAACTAATGAAAGCATTAGTTGTAGCCAACCAAGGTCTTCCTAATATAAGTGGATGTCCTCCTAGATTGTTCATAGGGGTTAAGATCATAAAATCAATAGGGTACTCTGAAGAATCTAAGGACACTGAAATATCTTCTAACACACCATCTGGCTTGATTACAGATCTATCTACTAATTGCAGTAATGTAGGTGTATAAAGAATATTAGGAAGCTTGAGTTGTTCCATGGTCTGTTTTCTCATAATATTTATTGTTGCTCCTAAATCAATCAATGTATCTAGAATTTAAACTCCATTGATATGTGTTTTTACAACTGGACTTCTTGGATCTAAATATTTTTGAAAGGCAATTTTTCCCATCATTATGTCTGTTATTTTTCCTACAAGCATAATTATTTTTATTTCTTTTGTTTTTCTTCCTAGTTTCTTCATACTCAACTCCCTTATTATTTTAGCTAAAATTGGAATTTCCTTGATGGCTTGTAACAAAGGGATTTTGATACAAACATTTTTCAATTCATCTAGAAAATCATATTTAGGCAACATAATATGCTTTTCTACCCCTCTATCAACTTGTAATATTTCAGGAAAAGGAGGTGTAGAAGTAGATATTGATGGTTTCTCTATGATAGGAGTTGAGTTTATTGGTTCTTATCGTTTTTCATTTTGAGAAATTTGGTTTTGAAGAGAGGTTCCTTCTTCAAAAATTTTATTGGGCTGGAGAGTATCTTCCTCAAAATTGTCTTGTTCTTGAATGAATACATAAGGCTTTTTCTTTTCTAATATCATACCAGATCTAAGTTGGAAATCATTAAGATCTAAAGGAGTAATCATGTAGGTTGGAAATTGTTGTCCTTCTATTAGATAGGTATTCTGAGGATTTTTATTGTTGGGGTTTGGTAATGGTTAAGCAGGTAACTGATTTGGTCTTTGAGGGAATGGTAGTGAGAGTTGTGGATTTTGGTTTTGATTTCGGAGTTGGGGTTGTTGATTTTGTTGAGGAATTTGTTGGGGAGGATAGTTTTTTGGAAATTCAGTAGTCAACTGAACGGATGCCCCAACACCCAATGAGCTACAACTCACCCTAGCACCACCCGACCACCCTATAGAAGAATAAAAGAAGAATGGACTCCTGTACCAGGGAAAGTGGTCCACGTTACAATGATATAGAATGATGTAGAAGAAGAAGGCACAATATAACATAACCTAAATTATGACACAACCACCTAATGATGATCCTAGACCTCTCGACACTGCCTCTTCAACTCTTGGCAGATAGACACTAGAACAATTTTTACAATAATGTATTTACAATGACTTAGTACAATGATACCTTTACAGTGACTGCATGTAGTGCTGGCCACTTGAAAACTTCATGTGATGAAATTCTTGCTGCTGTTCAGCACCTTGGTTGCTGCTCTTGTCATGCTACCCTCTGCTGCACCTTTCTTTGCTTTGCTACCCTAGAAAGTCTGGTCCTTTGAAGCCCTTGACAACACATGATCTAGCTTT
Source organism: Pinus albicaulis (assembly GCA_034641835.2). Taxonomy (NCBI): domain Eukaryota; kingdom Viridiplantae; phylum Streptophyta; class Pinopsida; order Pinales; family Pinaceae; genus Pinus; species Pinus albicaulis. Next base: position 872,368,916 of record CM076579.1, read on the forward strand.
TTCTTTCCTTCTAGGAGCTCGATACTGAATCTGGTGTATCTATTTCAAATCCCCAATATGAGATTTTTGGCCCTGTATTAGTCCTCTGAGTCTTATTTCCAATTCCACAGGTCTGACTCAATTTGGATTCTTCAAGGGAGAGTTATACCCAATCTCTCACAATTCCCTAATTATGGAATGTTTCAGTAGAGCAAACTTGTACGGCGTGCCACATGTCACTTTTTCTTTATTCGGCTCTGAAATTTATAGAGAGAAACCTACAGTCTATGAAATATATTCAAATTTTTACATAATTCCATTCTGATACTCAGAGAGAAAGTTATGATATTTTTCCCAAGGTCACTTCTTTGAGATGAATTTCAGGTGCCTGCAAAAACACTGACTTCCACAGATCGTATCTCCGAAAATATTACACACCTTGATCTGAAATTTTTAAAGGAGCTTCCTTAGGATTTTGGCTTCACCTCGTAAAAATTTCAGCTTCTGAACCTTTGTATAAAAAAAGGTAGAGGGAAAATTCCACGATGACCTATTTCAGATGGTGAAATCCCTTGCATGAGGAGGATATGAGGATCAAAATTTATATAAAGGCTTAGGTTGAGAGGGGCTTCAAAAAGTGAATGTGGGAGGGATTTTAGGAGCTTAAGAAATATTAATTATGACTTTTCAATGACCCATGCCACAACCCCATGGGGTTTTAGCCCACTAACTAGGGGTACAAACTTCAAACATGAATATCTCTCAAACCGTGAAGAATTACATGGCGTGCCATATATCAATGGAAACATCTCGAAAAGTAGAAACCATCAAAAGAATTCTTGACTCAGAATATATTATTTTGGTACGTCAAAATTCCCATGCAATATTGGGGTATCCCCTGGTGCTACTTGGGTTTACATCAATGACAACCCCTGATCTTGCTACTTGTCCAACTGCTTGCATAACATCTGGTCAGGAGGCTGTTACATATAGAAGACTACCAATCATAGATCTGTACAACCTTTGATCCACATCCTTAGATGAGTCATCTATGCTCAATTTGCAACCTGTTACCATTGGAGTAAGGATGTGTTTTCAATCTTCCATTTTAAATTTCTTGAGAATTTCCTTGATGTACTTGGCTTGACATATAAATATTCCTTTCTCTTGCTGATATATTTGAAGCCCTAAGAAGTATGTCAGCTCGCCAAGTAAATATATCTCGAATCACTTTTCATCTTTGTAGCAAACTTATTACTTAGTCAATCATCATTGCTACTAAATATTATATCATCCTCTTTATCTATTATACATGCTTTAGTTGCTTCATCCAGAACATATATGTCATTTGGAGCTCAACTTGCTGTAGCCATAATTTCACCATACCTGCCTTTACTGATTTCAAATTTTGTGGAGTTGAATAATATTGTGTGTCCTTGATCACACATTTGTCCAACACTGAGCAGAATGTGATTCATGTTTTCAACCAATAGAACATTCTCGGCTAGAGCATATTTGCTTCCGAGAGTGACAGTACCTGATCCTATAACATTTGAAGATCCATCATTTCTAAAGGAAACGGTTCCATACTTCTTCTCTTTCAGAGATACAAATTTATTTATATCTCCAGTCATATGCGTTGAGCAACTGCTATCAACATACCATGCATCTTTGTTGTTTTGAGCCTTGAGAGTGAGAGCACAATTATCAGTATTCTTCTTCCATGTTCGTTCGTTCTGTGGCTTTGAAGATTCTTCTGGAGGATTTTCAAGTCTGTAGTCTCTGGCTATGTGTCCAAAGTTTTGACATTTGTAACATTCAATATTATTTCTTAAATGTTCAAATCTATTGATGTTTCACTGAGCCCTGGGAGGTTCATATTTGATAGATCTCCTGAAATTGTATTTGTTCCTGGGGTACATACGACATTCTACAGCTTTATGACCAATTTTTCCACATGAATAACAATAGCCATAAAAAATATTTTGGTACCTGGATGGAAATCTTCATCGAGGAATTGTCTTCCAAGGCTATTCTTGTGAATCTTGTCCAATGAAGTCTACATGCATGTTAGATCTCATAGGTTCATTGTATTTTGTTGTAGAAGGTCCTACTTCTTCTTCTTTGTAATCGATGCTAGTTCTGTCACTATAAGATCGTTGATTGTTGATGAGTTCTTCCAATGTTCTTGAGTTGTTGGCATAGTTTTGGATAGTTTTTCCTTTCTTCACGTCCTTACGCAGCGAGACTACTTCGGCTTCTAATTCTTCCTTTTCTTGGTTGCTTTCTTCCAACTTCTTTTGAAGCGACTCTTTAATGCATTTGTGTTCTTGAACTTCAATTTTGAGACCTTGAACTTGTTCTTCAACAGTATTGGAACGGATCTTCTCTGCCTTAAGCTCTTTTATAAGTTTGATTACTTCCTTAGAAAATTCTTCTATGGTAAATCTTCTTCTTCGTTGTTTGATACCTCTTTTTTATTGTGCTTGGCCATAAAGAATGCTCTCTCATTAGCTTCTTCTTCGCTGTCATTGTCTTCATTGGATGATGAGCTATCTTCGTTAGAGAGAAAGTTCCTTTTGGATCCTTACTTGTTGAATTTATAAAAGCCTTTCTTTCCTTTTAAGTTTCCATCACTTATGTTCAGACATTTTGATGCGAAATTCCCAACCTCACGACAACCAAAACATATCAATGGAAGTTTACCTTTGAAATTTCCCTTACCAATTTTTAGTTTTCTCGTAAAGTAAGAATATTCTTCATCTGAAATACCTTCTTCATCATCTCCCTTTTCTTCACACTTGCAGGTGCATGTCTTTTCAAATGAAGGTTTTTTTTCCTTATTGGTTTTCTTAGATGCAATGAACGCAGTTTATAGATGCAAAGTACCCTCTTCTTCATCAAGTCTCATTTCATATGCTATGAGAATTCCATGTAATTCCTATTTGCTGAGTTTGTCCAGATTTGCATTATATTCTAAGACTGATACCTTTGGGTTGAATCTCCCTGGTAACGTTCTAAGAATCTTTTGTATAATAGTCTTCTCGTCAACTGGCTCTCCCAATCCTTCCAGAGTATTGGTTATTTCATCAATGTATTGGAAGTATGCAGCAATGTTGCAATATTATTTCATTTTGAGTTGCTCAAATTTTTCTCTATAGATTTGAAGCTTTGCTTCTTTGACATTTGAGTCACCTGCATATATATTCTCAAGCTTGACCCATACATTTTTGGTGGTTTTACAACACAACACCTTATGATAAGCAGATTCAATAAGTCCACTGATAATAATATACTTTGCTTTTGCATCATTTACGAAATTATTCTTACCTTGTTCATCTACGGTTGATGTAATTCCATTTTGAACAGTGTCCCATACTTCATAACCTTGCACCAAGAGATAGACCTCCATTCTTCCTTTCCAGAGTGCATAATTATTTTCATTGAACAGAGGTACACCATTCTTAGTATGCTCCATGACCTCCTTCCAGTTGTTAAACTGCTATTGAAGGAACCAAGCTCTAAAACCAATTGTTTGAAATTTAGTAGTCAACTGAATGGATTCCCCAACACCCAATGAGCTACAAATCACCCTAGCACCACCCTACCACCCTATAAAAGAATAAAATAAGAATTGACTCTTGTACCAGGGAAAATGGTCTACTTTACAATGATATAGAATGATGTAGAAGAAGAAGACACACTAGACCATAACCCCAACTATGACACAACCACCTATTGATGATCCTAGACCTCCTGACACTACCTCTTCAACTCTTGGCAGATAGATACTAGAACAATTTTTACAATAATGTATTTACAATGACTTAGTACACTGATACCTTTACAGTGACTGTATGCAGTGCTACCCACTTCAAGTCTTCATGTGATGAACTTAATGCTACTGTTCTACACCTTGCTTTCTTCTCTTGTCATACTACCCTCTGCTACACCTTGCTTTGATTTGATACCCTATAAATTGTGGTCCTTTGCAGCACTTGACAACACATGATCTAGCTTTTTCTTACCTTCTAGGAGCTCGATATTGAATCTAGTGTATCTCTGTTATTTCATATCCCCAATATCTGATTTTCAGTTCTATAGTATTCCTATGAGTCATCTTTCTAATGCCATAGATATGACCCAATTTGGATTCTTCAAATGATATTTATGCCCAATCTCTCACAATGGCCTAATTATGGATTGTTTCAGTAGAGAGAACTTGTACGAAATGACACATGTCACTGTTTATTTATTTGGCTCTGATATGTATAGAGTGAACACTACATTCCGTGCAATATCTTCCATTTTTTACATAATTCCAATCCGATAATCAGAGAGAGATTTATGACGTTTTTCCCAAGGTCACTTATTTGTGATGAATTTTAGGGGCCTGCAAAAACACTGACTTCCACAGATCATATCTCCAAAAATATTATACATCTTGATCTGAAATTTATATAAGAGGTTCCTCAGGATTTTTGCTTTGCCTCATAAAAATTTTAACTTCTGAACCTTCGTATAAAAAATGTTAGAGTGAAAATTCCACGAGGACCTGTTTCAGATGGTGAAATCCCTTGCATGAGGAGGATATGAAGATCACAATTTAGATAAATGCTTAGGTTGAGATGGGTTTCAACAAGTGAACGTGGGATGGATTTTAGGAGCTTAAAAAATATTAATTATGACTTTTCAATGACCCATTCGACAAACCCGTGGGGTTTTAGCCCACTAACTAAGGGTAAAAACTTCAAACATGAATATCTCTCAAACCATGAAGAATTACATGGCGTGCCATATATCAACAGAAACATCTCGAAAAGTAGAAACCATCAAAAGAATTCTTGTCTCAGAATATATTATTTTGTTACGTCAAAATTCCCATGAAATATTAGGGTATCCCCTGGTGCTGCTTGGGTTGACATCAATGACAACCGTTGATCAACATAGTTTGGATATGATGGAAGATATTGATACTATTGAGAGAATATTCCATATGGATTTTGCATTCCTTGAGCGCAAGGTTGAGATTGAGATTGAGATTAAGGCCAAGGTTGCTGCCAAGAATTCCAGTTTGGTGGGGGCTGAGTATGCATTTGGTTATTAAAACCTTGAGTTTGTGGCCCTTTCCATGGCATTCTAGAGACAAAGCAAAGAGAATTTGTTGGATTTGAAGTTGTTTCTTCTTGAAAAAGAGCCTTAAGACCAGGAATTGAAGGAAAAATATTAGTCTTATGACCTTCTAAACAAATCACACAGGTTTCTATGACTTTTGTATCAAGAGGACATTCTCTTAAAGCATGCTTCTTTCTGCATTTGGGACATAAAATTGCTAAAGCATCAGTATCGAATTTTTGCTTGTTTTGTAACTTTAAGGGTGTCTATATGTTCACTAAGACTTCCTAAAATGTCTGTTTTAAATTCATCAAGCATGTCTCCAATTTCTGCCCTAATTTCTATTCTAGTTGCAGATTTATTCACCCTAGCAAGAGTAGGATCTATTGGACCTTTTCCAGTTTTTGATTTTCCTCTTGAGAGATGAATACATAATTCCCCATTGTCAGGTAATGGGAGTTGAGAGATGTCCCCCTTCCCCATCATGTTAAGGATGTCTATCCACTCATCTCTAATGGCTTTCAAAAAAAGAGCTTTTAAAGTGTCTTGATCTAAATTATCCATTTTTCTCTTTTTATGTTATAGTTGAATCTTTTAATTAAATCCTCTGAATTTTCATCCTCTCTTTGCATCATTTTAAACACTTCACCCTTGTGATTTATAGGTATGCAGTAATCCAAATACCTTTCTAAAAATTATCTCTTCATGTCATTCCATGTCCTAATAGATCTAGTGATTAGAATCATGAACCATTTTAGAGCTGCTCCTTTCAATGTTGAAGGAAAAAATTTGAGTTTTTGAGTCTTGTAAATAATCATAAGTCTTGCACAAAACTTCAAATTCAAATAAAAAGGTTTCAGGGTCTTCACTTTTCAATCCATGAAATTTTGGGAGGATAAAAGGTGAGATATTTTTCATGGTGGCATTTGTATCTTCATCAACTATAGGGAATCCAAAATAACTCTCAATTACCCTATTTCTTCTGCCTCCTTCTACATTTCCACTACCTCTTCCTCTATCTCCTATTCTACCTCTATCTTCTCCACCAAATATTACATTTTCTCCATTTAGAATTTCTCCTTCTCCTTCCCCTTCTTCTCCTCTTCCTTCCATTGTGGATTCTTCAGAGTTGATATAAGAGTCAACTTGTAAGGTTAATTTCTCTTCCTCTGGTTCTTCTATCAATGGTATGTTGAAGAAAGGTTCTTCTTCCTCCTCTCCACTAGGAATTTCTAACTCTTCAACTAAAATGTGTTCTCCTGTAGAGATGAAAAAGGTTACTCCTTCTATTGGAGACCTAGGATTTTCTTCTTCTAAGACTGCCTCAGTAGATGAATTAGGGGATCCTCCTAATTGGATTTCTGACCTTAGAACTTCAAGAAGTCTATGGCTAGTGAAATATGTAATATGGGTTTGAGATGGAGGTGTATCACTTCTTAGTCTTCGTGGGGTGAGTGGTGTTGTAGGGATTAAACTCTTGCCTCTAGCTATGAATCTGCCCCTAGAGTCTCTTTCTCTACGCATATCATTTTTTTTAGATGTAGGAAATGAAGTTACCTAATTACACTTCCCCGGAAACGACGCCAAAATGCTTAGTCAATTTAATGTCTTAAATTTCTTTCATTAATTATCAACCGAGGTTTGTAAAGTGATGAAGTGTGGTGCACTGTATGTGCTTAGTTAACCTATTTCTTACATTGTTGTTTTGTATTTTATGTTGTTTTAGGGGGGGTTTTGTTCTTTGATGTCTAAGAATGTTTAGTCTAAAACTATGAAAAGATTTAAATGAGTCTAATGAATTTTAAGAAGGAATAAAAGGAAGTGTTTCTAAGTTAGTCTATTTTTCATAAAAATAAACCAAAAACTGTTGGCTAGTTAGGACCTAATATGGAAATAGAGCACCTGTCTTATCTTATCCTTAGTTCTATTCCATTGATCTAATTCTAAAACTAAGATTGAAATTGTAGTGCTCGTATTAAGTAAAAGCAGAAAATGAAACAACTAATGTACTTCTGGCTACTTCAACATTGAAATATGAGGTATCACCTTTTTGAGATGATGTTAAGTAACTATATGTACTTTGATTTCTAATGTCCTAGAACAATAAGCAAAGAATGTAATGAAAACATCTAATGTATATTTAGTTACTTCCAATATTCAATTATGAAGTGTGATCTTCTTGAGATAGTGTTAAGTAACCAATTATACCTAATGAACTAGAAAACTAAGTAAAGTATGCAAAAGGTAACTCAATAATTGCACTCATTAAACATTCAACCATTCAATCTTGAAACATGATTAAATCAATCTCTTTTAGAATGAATTTTAGGAATATCAATGATGCAATAAAGTGAGGATCTGAAAGCAAAGTATGAAAGAATGTAAAACTAACTAAAAACAACTAATGTATACTTGAATTTTCTACAACATTCAATGTGAAGTATTACCCTCTTGATATGCTATGTGAAAAGTCAATTATGCCTTATTCTCTAATTTCCTAGAAATAAAATAACAATGTGTACAATAAATTCAACCACTGTATGAATTATACATTTAACCATTTAGTTTAGAATCATCATATTAAAATGGATTTTAAAAACATCCATTGACACAGTTAATTGACAATTATGTTCTAAGGAAATGAATGACATAACAGTAAGGAAACTAGGAAATTGTATAATCTTATTACTTCAATCTTAATTCGATTTGAAAACATAGTTATCTATCTTCACGAAGTATCTTAGAAGAAAAATGATGCACAATTTTGATTTAATGTTATTATATTGATCAAAAAATGGAATGAACATTAACCTATTTAGAAAAAATATATTCTTAAAAACAGAGAAATGGAAATTAAACTAAAAACAACAAATGAAAAACCTCCTCCAGTGCAAGGGCCCTCTGCAACTGATTCGGCTAAACTACTAGTTGGTTAAGGATGCACTTAAATAGTCATTGGCAACACGAGCTTTGTATTATGATAAAATGAAGTCTGAATACAGAGTATCAGCAAAAAGCTTAAACTTCACACTTAATTTCTGAACTGTCTTCTCGGCCTTTTACAACCGATATTTAAAGGAAAATAACATAACTATTTGTGAGATAAACTTGCTACAAGTGGCTAATTCGAATTAGACATACAATAGGACTGTTAGGCTCTTGATTTTCTATGATAGAGAAAATCAAGAGTCCTGCTACTTTCAGATAACGTACTTTGACTACACCTTTGACCATGATCTTAGGCTTGCTTTTCTGTCGATATGGAATGAGTGAATAGGATAGAATCCATGTAGAGATGATTCTAGAAATTCCCATGTGGCCCAATTCTTCATTTGACACCTGGAACCTGCCAGACCATGATAATAGCTACAGAATCCATAGTTAGCTGCGGAACAGGATGCATTCTGTAGCTAAATTGCAAAAATCTATCCAAATACCAAGAACATCAAAATATAATATGGCAATAATTTTCATGCATCCTTAAGAAAAAACCTAGCATTTATCATTGATTGGGGTCTGTGATCTTATGAGAAAGTGAGGGAAAGTGGTGAGAAAAATGGTCAAAGAGAGGGTAATTCCGAGGTTCAACATACCCCCACTGCAAAATCATTACATGTCCTCATGCAATTTTCCAAAATTGTGAGTTATTCTTCTCTACTTCATTTTCTCAGATACTTTTGCTAGCACATCCAATTTCCTTCTTTTGTTCTTCTTTGAAGTGACTATCATCTTGGGCCTTCTCATAAGAAGCTTATACTTGAGGTTCATGACTGCTCTATGTATTAATTTGTTCTTTCTTTTCAATTTCCTATTTTTCTTATATCACGGTCCTAGATGTAGAATGGTATTGTCATGAATTACCTTGTCTAACTTTCTTTCCTTCTTCATGGCCTCATTCTTCTATTTGATATGTCTGTTCAATATTTCTAGTTCATAAATATCTTGCTTAAGAGCATCAATTAGAGGTTCTTATGGATTGACAGAAGGTTATGGGTTCATTGATGCATTTTTATTCTCGAATGATTCTACATAATCATATATTTGTTGTTGAACTGGGTTTATGCCTCGAGATCTTCTGCTAGGGCTACCTTCAAAATGATGAATAGGAGAATTTTGAGGACTGTGTGTAGGAGAAATTTTAACAGGAGATGATATTGGGGTTTCCTCATCTAAATTTATAAGCTTTGTCCCTTTTGATAATGTTTTCTTCATAGAGCCTAGGAGTCTAGAGCTCCTTCTCAATTTTGGAGGACTTTCATTCTCCTCATTTGTAACCTTACTCCTCTTTCTTATCTTACCCTTTGTCTTGATTTTCTTTCTGATTTATGTTAGTTCTTTAGAGATTAGCTTTTCATCGTTCTTATGTAATGAGGATTCAGGTATTTTTTCAACATTTATATCAATATTCTTTCTTCTACTTCTTCTGACATTATCTTCCTTAGGTGACTCTGGTGGTTCTTGAAAATGATTTCTAATAAGGAAATCCTCCTAGTTATCTCCTATGCTTTTTAAATGAAACTCAATCAGTATATTTACTGACCCATGATGATGCATAGTGGTGTTTATGAACTCTATTCTCTTTTGCACATTTGAGGCCATCCTTTTTAAACTATTTAGCAGAAATAAAGGAAGATTGATTTCACCATTTTCTAGGAAATTCATCAATAAAAAGATATGGTAGACATAAATGCAACCAAAACTTCCTTCACAAGTGATGAATTTTTGTAAAACCAAGAGCATGTTTCTCCATTTAATTTTAAGAGCTGAATTGTGGATACCTTTTCTAAAAACAAAGACATCCATACTTGGGTTTTTGAGTATTACTTTCCATGATTCACTGTGGAAATCCTTATTTTGAACCATCTTTCATCATGCCTTGGAAGTTCTATAGCCTCGATCATGAATGACTCAGTCACTGTAAACTTGATATCTTCAATTTCTACTTCGGTACCATTAAAAGAACGAGCAAAGGATTTTATATATCCTTATGAAAACCATTAAATTTCTCTATGAACCTAATCCATCCAGCTTTCTGGAACAATTTTTTGAGCTGTGGGTACCCTTCCATGTACTTTTCTCCCACTGGTTCTGATCTGAAAATGAGCCCCATCCTTCTACTATGCAGAGTTCTTCAACCTTCAGAAATACCCTTTTGTTTTATGAAAATGAATTGGCTACGAATCTGATGGAAGGCTATGAAGTATTTTTAGGAATAAATAGATGGTAGGGGTCTTGGAGAGACGTAGAAAAGTATTTCACGTCATAGATCATGACTGTTAGTCATCAACAAGGGAGTTAATTATGGGCTGTTTATGCAACTTAATATGGAGGATGTGGCTAATATGTAGTATGATGGGGATTTCAATCAAATAAAATGATGAGTTTTCAAGGAAACATATGAATTTCCATATTATACATACTTCATGTTTTAACCTTTCTATTAAAATAATTTTTTTCACTTTTTCTTTTAGAAATTAACCTTTTCGTTTGTTGTTTTCTTTGGTGTTGTTCCTTAGGTACCCTTTTAGCATGTTGGTCTTCAAAACATAATCCTTCAGTTCCTTGCAATCATCATGTGTCAAAACTGCTGAAGTGGTTGCAGAATCAAATTAGCTATAGAATGTGATCAGGTGTAGAATACAGTCAGCTGCAGAATGTACTTGGTAGAAAGAATGAAGTATGGCTATGGAATATGAATTTGAGATGAAATGAAAAATGGAATGACTTGTGAAATGGAATTAAAGTGAAATGAGATGGAATGAAACTATAAAATGAAATGAAATTGCAGATTACGAACTACAATGAATGTATTTTTGTCTCACTAATTACAGAAAAGAAAATGGAAAATATAGAATGTCAGAGATCTCTGATTTTCACCTTGTATTTTCTATATAAGTATGCCAATCATTGATTGGTTTTCATACTTATACATTTCATTTTTTTCTATTTTCTTTTTATAATTTTATATATTTTTTTATGTATGTAGGAAAAATAAAAGCTAAGTTTGTGAAGAAGAAGAATTCTTCTTCACTAACTTCATATCAATACTATCTTGGAATATCTTGACAAACTCTTATTTTGAAAGTGGTTTATGATATACTCTCAACCGATGACCATTCACAAGAAGAGGTACCTTTTCTTCATCTATTGTCCTTATCTTCACTGCTCCATTATCAAAGACTTTTTCAATCTCATATGGCCCAAGCCAATGAGTCTGAAACTTTCCTTGAAAAAATTTGAATTTTGAATCAAACAAAAGTTCCCAATCCCCTGCTTGAAACTTATTCTTCTTGATATACTTATCATGCCATTTATCCCTTTGCTGCTGGACTATACTGGTTCTTTGAACTGCATCTTGTCTAATTTCATCTAGCTCATTAAGTTTTTCCAATCTATGTTTTTGTGCTTTTGATAAATCAAGTCCCAATTGGACTGCCATCTTGAAGGTTATGATATGAAACTCTATCGGGAACAAGAATTTCTTTCCATAAACAAGTTCATAGGGAGTATGTCCTGTTGTGTTTTTCGATGTAGACCTGTAGGCTCATAAGGCTTCAGGAAGCCTTTCTGCCCAATATCTTTTGTGTAGATGTACAGTCTTAGTGAGCATTCCTTCAATAAATTTATTGGTAGATTCAATTTGACCATTTTCTTGCGGATGATAAGGAATAGACTTCTTGTTCTTGATCTTGTAAAACACTGTTACAGATGGAATAGGTAACCACACTGTTACCTACCTTTTTTGGTAGCATAAAAAGCACCCGATTTTGAAAAGTGGTGATGCAGAATCACCCTTTTTTTTGTGCACATTTCTGACACTCTAATATTTTTATTTATGAAGTATGAATATTTGTTTTAAAATGTTAGTGATTTTCATGCTAATTTTGAAACGTATTGATGCAGCATCAACCTTCTTTTTTTTTAGAGTGATGATTTTCATGCTAATTTTGAAACGTATTGATGCAGCATCAACCTTTGTTTTTAGAGTGGTGATTTTCATGTTGGTAATAAAACACAAAACTTAGATAAAAAATATATATATAAAAACAATAAAAAAACCAATAAAAATGTAAAAGAAAACAAAATCAACTCATAAAAATAAAAAATTTAAACAAAAATAAATAAATAAAAACAAAACAAAAACAAAAATATTCGAAAATTATATCGAAAGAAATGACAAAAAAAAAAACACGTAATTTAAAGAAAAAAAAACAAAAATTAACAAAAAAAAAATTCAAAAAAGAAAAAACATCAAAAACATTTTTTCCTAAGTTATTAAAAAAAAACCATATAATTAAAAAAAAAAATGTAAATAGAAAATTTAAAAATAATTAAAATTAAGAAATTAAATTTAGATAAAAAAATTAAAATACAAAAAACAAAAAAATAAATTAAAAAATTTAAATTAAAAAAATAATAATAATAAGAAAAAAAATGCAAATTTTAAAATTAAAAAAAAAAAAATAAATTAAAATAAATAAATAAATAAATCTAAAATTAAAAAAGAAAAGTAAAATAAAAGAATTAAAATAAAAAAAATTATCATTAAAAAACAAAAAAAATGAAAAAAACCAAATGCAAATACTTAAAAAACAAATATCCTTAAATTTACTGTTTTGTTTTTAAATGAAACAATTTGTAAATTTTAAAAATGAAAAACTAAATAAATTAAAAGATTAAAATAAATAAAATAAATTAAACTAAAATTTAATAAATTTAATAAATAAATTTTAAATTTCAAAAAATAATTAATCTTTAAAAAAAAAAAGAAGTTGTTAAAATAAAAAATTTGAATTAAAAAAAAATAATTTTTAATTTTTTGAAAAAAAATAAAAATGGTAAATTAAAAAAAAATAAAAAAAATTCAAAACAAAAAAGAAAAAAATCAAATTAAAAAAAAATATTAAAAATTGAAAACAAAATTTAAAAAAAAATATGTTATGAATTAAAAAATATTAAAAATTAAAAAAAAAACTTTAAAAAAATTTAAAAAAATCAAAATAAAAAAAATTATTAAAAATAAAAAAAAAAGAATTAAAAAAAAAAGAATTTTTTGATCGTGGTGGCGTCGCCAATTGGCCTCCCGCCACATGAGGCCGATTTCGGGAATCACCCTCTTGCCGCGGGATACCGATTCCCGAAATCGCCCTCCCGCTGCCACTCGGATGGGAGGTCGATTGGCTACACCACCACGATCAAATTTTTTTTTTATTTTAAATTTTTAATATTTTTTTTTAAATTTGATTTTTATTTTTTATTTTTATTTTTTAAATTCAAAAATTTTAAAATTATTGTTATTTTTTTAAATTTAATTTTTATATTTGAAATATAATTTGTTTTAATTTTTTTTTAAATTTTATTCATTTTTTTGTTTTTAATTTTTTTTTTTTTTTTTTCTAAATTTTGTTAATAATTTTTATTAAATTTTGTATTTTTTTTTTTTTTTAATTTTTTAATTTTTTTTTTAATTATTAAATTTTATGTTTAGTTTTTTCATTTAATTTTTTGAAATTTAATAAATTTTGTATTTTTTTAAATTTATTTGAATTTAATATTTGATTTTTTTTTTTTTTAATTACATAAATTTTTTATATTTTTTTTATTTCAATTAAAATTGTGTATTTAAAATTAGATTTTTTTTAATTAAACTTAATATTTACAAATTAATTTGTTTTTTATTTAATATATTTTTTTTTCAATTTTTCAATTTTAATTGATTTTTAAAGTTTTTTAACTTTTTATTTTAACAATGTTTTTTTTTTTCTTTATATTTAAATTAATTTTTTCTTTCAAAATTTATTTGTTTATTCATTTATTTATTAAAATTTAATATATAATATATATATATTTTTTTTTTTTTAATTTAATTTGTTATTTTAATATTAACATTTTTTTTAATTTAATAAAATTTAATATATATATATATTATTTTTTATATTTTAAATTTAAATTATTTTTTAAAATTTATTTGTTTTTTTAATATATATTTTTTTAAATTTAATATTTTTATTGTATTTTATTTTTCATTTTTCATTTTTAATTAATTTTTCATTTTTTTACTTTTAATTTAAATACTGATTTTTTTTTTTTAAATCTTTATTTTAAAGTTTTAAATTTATTAAAATTTAATATATTTCTTTAAATTGTAAAAAATCTTTCGGTAATAATCACATGCAATGGAACATTGTCGACACGTTTCGAACCAGCCAGTGTGGTTCATCATCAGTCCTGATGATGAACCACACTGGCTGGTTTGAAACGCGTCGACAATGTTCCATTGCATGTGATTATTACCAAAAGATTTTTTACAATTTATATGATGGATCACAGAAGCATAGATTCCAAAAATATTTCTTTAAATTTAATTTTTAATTTTTTTTTAATTTAATAAACATTTTCTTTTTCTTTTTTAAATTTAATTTCTATATTTTATTTTTTTTAATTTCTTTCTTTTTTTAACTTGTTTTTTTTTTTTTTTTTATTTAATATTTTTATTTTGTTTTTGTTTTTATTTTTTTTTTATTTATTTCTATATATTTTGAAATTTTAATCATTAAATTTTATTATTTATTTCTTAAATTTTAGGTTTTTTTTAATGTTTGAATTAAATTTTTTATTTTGTTTTTATTTTTACTTTTTTATTCCTATATATTTTTAAATTTTAAGCTTTAAAATGTTTTTATTTTTTAAATTTATTTTTTCTTAAATTTTAGGTTTTTTTTAATGTTTGAATTTTAAAAATTAAAAATTGTTATTTCTATTTTTAAAAATGTCAAAAATATGACACATATTTTTTTTTTTGTTATTCCAGCATGAACTCGTTTTGTTTTGAGGGTGTTTTCTCAATCCTTTTTTCACGAAACAATTTTGTTTTTAGCATAATTTTATAAAATGTTGAAATTTGACCTTCAAAAAAAACCAAGTGCGTTCTGGAATACACTTTTTTTGTTTTTGGGGTGTTTTTTCATGTTTTTTGAGTCATTTTGGGCTAGAGTTCCTGTTTTGAGGTCAGGTTACCTATTTCATCGGTAACAGTGTTGTAATATTCCACGAGCCTTTTCACCATCTTTGATGTAAAATGAGTTCCGTGATCTGTTACAATTTCTCTTGGAACACCAAAACGAGTGAAGATATCCTGCAAAAGAAAATTAACTATAGATCCTTCATTAGCAAAAGATAATTCTTTAGCCTCTACCCATTTAGTGACATAATCAGTGCATACCAAAATATACTTCTTTTGTTTAGATGGAGGATTAATAGGTCCAACAAAATCCAAGGCCCATTTTTCCAAAGGTTCAATGAGTACTTGAGGTTTTAATGGCATTTCATTTGAAGCAGCAGGTTTCCCTACACTTTGGCTATTGTCACACCTTTTGAAATATTCTTTAGCATCTCTGAAGATGTATGGCCAATAATATCCTAAATGAAGGATTTTATAAGTTGTCCTCTTGTCAGAAAAATTTCCACCACAAGGTTCATCATGACATGCTCTAAGAATTTCAGACATTTCATCTTCTCGAACACATCTTCTGATAATGGGATCTGGACCTGTCTTATACAATTCATTAGTAATCCATGAGTATCTTGCACTTAATTGAATGATTTTTCTTTTCTCTCTAGAAATAAAATGTGAAGGTGATTTTCCTATAACTAAGTAATTAGCAATATCTGCAAACCAAGGAGTCTAAGTAGTTATTGCAGAAATATATTCATTGGGAAATTTATCTTCAACTGGAGTGTCATATTTGATATTTTGAATCTAGACAAGAAATCAACAACTGTATTTTGTTTTCCAGGTCGGTCTAGAACAGTAATGTTGAATTCATGTAGGAGTAATAACCATCTTATAACTCTACCATTAGTAATAGATTTATTCATTAAGTATCTAATTGCAAAGTGATCTGTATAAAAAAAGGTTTCATAGCATATTATATAATGTCTGAATTTGTTGATAGCATGAACAACAACCAAGAATTCCTTTTCAGTTATAGTGTAATTTAACTCTGTGGGAGTGAAATTATTGCTTGTATAATATATGGCATAGGAGATCAAATATTTTTGTCCTAATACAGCTCCTAGAGCTGTATCTGAAGCATATGTTGAAATGTGAAAAGGTAGTTTCCAGTTTGGACCTCTGAAGGTGAGTGCTTCAGAAATTTTTGCTTTTAAAGTCTCAAATGCTAACTGGAAATCAAGATTCCAACTGAATTCACAATCTTTGGTGAGTAGTTTGAAGAGTGGAGATGTTGTTTTGGTGAAATTTTCTATAAATATTCTATAATATCCTGTGAATCCTAGAAAACATCTAACACCATTTTGACAACTTGGAATTTATAGTTTGGAGATGATTTCAAGTTTAGATTTATCAATTTTAATTCCATCTCCTGAAATGTGATGTCCTAAAACAATCCCTTCTATAAACATCATGAAACATTTTTCATGGCTTAGTGAAAGGTTTGCTTCCTTACATATTTTAAGAACCTTTTTAAAATTTTCTAAAGCTTCTTCAAATGTATTACCATAAACTGTAAAGTCATCCATATACACCTCTACACAATCATGTATTAGATAAAAAAAAAATTCCTAGTACTGCCCTTTGGAATGTTGCAAGTGCATTGCAAAATCCAAAAGGAAGTACTCGGTAAGCATAAGTCCCCCATGGAAAAGTGAATGTAGTCTTATCTTGATCTTCAGGTGTACCTAAATTTTATTGTAACCACTAAAACCATCTAGGAATGAGAAATACTTCTTACCCGCTAATGTATCCAACACTTGATCTATAAAGAGTAACGGAAAATGATCTTTAAGGGTAGCTTTATTCAATTCTCGATAATCAATGAATACCCTCCATTTACCATTCTTTTTAGGCACAATCACTAAAGGGGAAACCCACTAACTATCTGAAATTGGGTAAATGAAGTTTACATTTAGCAACTTTTGCAACTCTTCTTTCACAATTTCCCTAAGATTTGGATTCATCCTTCTCTGAGGCTGTCTAATAGGTTTACAATTTTCCTCAATGTATATGTGATGTATACAAGTCTTAGGAAAAATTCCTTTCATGTTAGTGTATTCCCATGCATATGCAGAAGAATGTTGTTGTAATGTTTTGATTAGATTTTCCTGTTGTAAATTTTCCAAGTTATTGGTTAAGTCTAAATTTTCCCCTGGAAAGATTTCAAGTATAGAGATAAAAAACTCTTCCATAGAATAAAGAGACATCTGCCTAGATGAAAAATATTCAATATTGATTTTTCTTGAAATTGATCATGTTCATATTCTAGAGATGATTCAAATTTTCTGTTGTATTTAAGATTTCACTGTCTTCACTAATGGTTGAAATAGTAAAGAGAGGTTGTATATCATTTTCATCATCAATCCATTCTTTGTCATCTATCTCTCCGATTGTTCTTGCTGGAGGATATAGAGTGAATTTCTTAGTTGAGTTACCATCAGAAATATACATGTCACCAAATCTACAGCTAATGAAAGTATCAACTGTAGCCAACCAAGGTATTCCTAATATAAGTGGATGTCCTCCTAGATTTTTTTTAGGGGTTAAGATCATACAATCAACAGGGTACTCCCAAGAATCTAAGGACACTGAAATATCTTCTAACACACCATCCGGCTTGATTATAGATCTATCTACTAATTGCAGTAATGTAGGTGTATAAAGAAGATTAGGAAGCTTGAGCTATTCCATGGTCTGTTTGCTCATGATATTTATTGTTTCTCCTAAATCAATCAATGTATTTGGAATTTCAACTCCATTGAAATGTGTTTTTACAACTGGACTTCCAGGATCTAAATATTTTTGAATGGCAGTTTTTCCCATCATTGTATCTGCTATTTTTCCTACAAGCTGAATTCTTTTTATTTCTTTTGTTTTTTTTCCTAGTTTCTTCATACTCAACTCCTTTATTGTGCTATATAAAATTGGAATTTCCTTGATGGTTTGTAACAAAGGGATTTTGATACAAAAAATTTTCAATTCATCTAGAAAATCATAATTAGGCAACATAATATGCTTTCTACCCCTCTATCAACTTGTAATATTTCAGGAAAAGGAGGTGTAGAAGTAGATATTGATGGTTTCTCTATGATAGGAGTTTAGTTTATTGGTTCTTTTTGTTTTTCATTTTCAGAAATTTGGTTTTGAAGAGATGTTCCTTCTTCAAAACTTTTATTGGGTTGTAGAGAATCTTCCTTAGAATTGTCTTGTTCTTGAATGATTACAGAAGGATTTTTCTTTTCTAATATCCTACCAGATCTAAGTTGGACATCATTAAGATCTAAATGAGTAATCATATAGGTTGGAAATTGTTGTCCTTCTATTAGATAGGTATTCTGAGGATTTTAATTGTTGGGGTTTGGTAATGGTTGGGCAGGTAATTGATTTGGTCTCTGAGGGAATGGTAGTGAGAATTGTGGATTTTGGTTTTGGTTTTGGAGTTGGGGTTGTTGATTTTGTTGAGGAATTTTTTGGGGAGGATAGTTTGGATATGATGGATGATATTGATAGTATTGTGAGAATCTTCCATAGGAATTTTGCATTCCTTGAGCCCAAGGTTGAGATTGAGATTGAGATTGAGGCCAAGGTTGCTGCCAATAATTCCAGTTTGGTGGGGGTTGAGTATATATTTGGTTATGAAAGCCTTGAGTTTGTTGCCCCTGCCATGGCCTTCTAGAGATAAATCAAAGAGACTCTGTTGGATTTGAATTTTTTTTTCTTGAAAAACAACCTTAAGACTAGGAATTGAAGGAAAAATCTTAGTCTCATGACCTTCTAAACAAATCATACAGGTTTCTATGAATTTTGTATCAAGAGGACATTCTCTTAAAGCATGCTTCTTTCTGCATTTGGGACAGAAAATAGCTAAAACATCAATATTGACTTTCTGCTTGTTTTTTAACTTAAGGGTGTCTGTCTGTTCACTAAGACTCCCTAAAATTTATTTTTTAAATTCATCAAGCATGTTTCCAATTTCTGCCCTACTTACTATTCTAGTTGCAGATTTATTCACCCTAGCAAGAGCAGGATCTATCGGACCTTTCCCAGTTTTTTATTTTCATCTTGAGAGATGAATACATAATTCCCCAATGTCAGGTAATGGGAGTTGAGAGATTTCCCCCTTCCCCATCATGTTAAGGATCTCTATCTACTCATCTCTAATGGCTTTCAACAAAAGAGCTTTTAAAGTGTCTTGATCTAAATTATCCATTTTATGTTGAATCTTTCAATTAAATCCTCCAAAATTTCATCCTCTCTTTGCATCATTTTAAACGCTTCATCCTTGTGATTTATAGGTATGGAATAATCCAAATACCTTTCTAAAAATGCTCTCTTCATATCATTCCATGTCCTAATAGACCTAGTGATTAGACTCATGAACCATTTTAGAGCTGCTCCTTTCAATGTTGAAGGAAACAATTTGAGTTTTTGAGATTTTTGTAAATAATCATAAGTTCTGCACAAGACTTCAAAATAAAATAAAAAGGTTTCAGGGTCTTCACTTTTAAATCCATAATTTTGGGAGGACAGAAGGTGAGATATTTTTCATGGTGGCATTTGTATCTTCATCAACTATAGGTAATCCAAAAGAACTCTCAATTACCCTATTTCTTCTGCCTCCTTCTACATTTCCTCTACCTCTTCCTCTATCTCCTCCTCTACCTCTACCTCTATCTCCTCCTCCAAATATTTCATTTTCTCCATTTAGAATTTCTCCTTCTCCTTCCCCTTCTTCTCCTCTTCCTACCATTGTAGATTCTTTAGAGCTAATATAAGAGTCAACTTGTAAGGTTAAATTCTTTTCCTCTGGTTATTCTATCAATGGTATGTTGAAGAAAGGTTCTTCTTCTTCCTCTCCACTAGGAATTTCTAACTCTTCAGCTAAAATGTGTTCTCCTATATAGGTGAAAAGGGTTAATCCTTCTGTTGGAGACCTAGGATCTTCTTCTTCTAATACTGCCTCAATAGATGAAGTAGGGGATCCTCATAATTGGATTTCTGACCTTAGAACTTTAGGAAGTCTATGGATAGTGAAATATGGAATATGGGTTTGAGATGGAGATGTATCAATTCTTAGTCTAGGTGGAGTGAGTGGTGTTGTAGCGATTAAACTCCCGCCTCTAGCTATGAATCTGCCCCTAGAGTCTCTTTCTCTATGCATATCATTTTTTTAAATGTAGGAAATGAGGTTACCTAATTACAGTCCCCGGCAACAACGCCAAAATTTTTAGTCAATTTAATGTCTTAAATTGCTTCCATTAATTATCAACCGAGGTTTGTAAAGTGATGAAGTGTGGTGCACTGTATGTGCTTAGTTAACCTATTTCTTACATCGTTGTTTTGTATTTTATGGTTTTTTTGGGGGGTTTTTGTTCTCCAATGTCTAAGAATGTTTAGTCTAAAACTATGAAAAGATTTAAATGAATCTAATGAATTTCAAGAAAGAAGAAAAGGAAGTGTTCCTAATTTAGTCTAATTTTCATAAAAATAAACGAAAAACTGTTGGCTAGTTAGGACCTAATTTGGAAAACAGAGCATCTGCCTTATCTTATCATTATTTCTATTCCATGGATCTAATTCTAAAGCTAAGATTGAAATTTCAGTGCTCATCTTAAGTAAAAGCAGAAAATGAAACAACTAATATACTTTTGGTTACTTCAACATTCAATTATGAGGTATCACCTTATTGAGATGATGTTAAGTAACTGTCTGTACTTTAAATTTTAATGTCCTAGAACAGTAAGAAAAGAATCCAATGAAAAAATCTAATGTATATTTAGTTACTTCCAATATTCAATTATGAAGTGTGATATTCTTGAGATAGTGTTAAGTAACCAATTATACCTAATGAACTAGAAAACTAAGTAAAGTATGCAAAAGGTAACTCAGTAATTGCACTCATTAAACATTCAACCATTCAATCTTGAAACATGATTAAATCAATCGCTTTTAGAATGAATTTTAGGAATATCAGTGATGCAATAAAGTGAGGATCTGAAAGAAAAGTATGAAAGCATGTAAAACTAACTAAAAACAACTAATGTATACTTGAATTTTCTGCAACGTTCAATGTGAAGTATTACCCTCTTGATATGCTATGTGAAAAGTCAATTATGCCTTAGTCTCTAAGTTCCTAGAAAGCAAATAACAATGCATAAAGTAAATTCAACCACTGTATGAATTATACATTTAACCATTTAGTTTAGAATCATCATATTGAAATGTCTTTTGAGAATATCCATTAACACAGTTAATTGAAAATTATGTTCTAAGGAAATGAATGACAAAACGGCAAGGAAACTAGAAAGCTATATAATCTTATCACTTCAATATTAATTAGATTTGAAAGCAGAGTTATCTATCTTCATTAAATATCTTAGAAGAAAAAGGTTGCACAATTGCGATTTAATGTTATGCTATTGATAAAAAAATGGAATGAACATTAACCTATTTAGAAAACATATTTGCTTAAAAACAGAGAAATGGAAATTAAACTAAAAACAAAAAATGAAAAACCTCCTCCAATGCAGGGGCCCTCTGCAACTGATTCGATTGAACTGCTAGCTGGTTAAGGATGCACTTAAACAGTCATTGGCAACATGAGCTTTGTATTATGATAAAATGAAGTCTGAATACAGAGTATCAGGAAAAAGCTTAAACTTAACACTTAATTTTTGAACTGTCTTCTCGGCCTTTTACAACCGATATTTAAAGGAAAATAACATAACAGTTTGTGAGATAAACTTTCAACAAGTGGATAATTTGAATTAGACTTGAAATAGGACTGTTAGGCTCTTGATTTGCTACGATAGAGAAAATCAAGAGTCCTGCTGCTTTCAGATAACATACTTTGACCACACCTTTGACCACAATCTTAGGCTTTCTTTTCTGTCAATCTGGACCGAGTGAATAGGATAGAATCCATGTAGAGATGATTCTAGAAATTCCCATGTGGCCCAATTCTTCATTTGACACCTAGAACCTGCTAGACCATGGGAGTAGCTACAGAATCCACAGTTAGCTGCGAAACATGTTGCATTCTGTAGCTAAATAAAAATATATCCAAATAGAAAGTGTTGCACAGTAATTTGTCACTGTCCCTACAATCCCCATATCGCCCATTGGAGGGTCATTTCTGTGACTAATTAGAAGTTTCATGCCTTGAAAATACCATCATTTCACCCCTTTCCATGAGTACAACATTCCCTCTGTTGACCATTTCCTGAGCAAACCACTAAAAACACCTGTTTTTTCCTTGGTGCTGGTAGCCCATTATTCCCTCGCGCCAATGAGGAAAATTAACACTGAGACCGTGCTAGTTGGCGCTTTGTCCCAGTTAAGCACCCACGCCCATCTGCTTATGGAAAGTGTTAGCCACCTATAAATTTTGTTATACCAAGAGGTGGCTAGACTTTTGTCTTCAAGCCTTTAAGAGATAGTTTTCTTTGAAAACCTATCATCTTTTGAAGTCTCATGATATTCTTCTTTCCTTGAGTTAATCTTCACTACTGTTTCCCTCATAAACCTGAAAAATATGCTATTTTCCTGAGGAAAAAGATGGCTAAAAACCCGTTTTTCCCTTTCATTTCACCCCTCCTTTCACTCATAATTAACCTCCATTTATCTTCCCATTTTTCCTCTGAATTTCCTCCCTTTCCCTCATTTTCCTTCCTTCCCATCATAAATTCCCTTTAAATAAGGTTTAAAACTCCTTTTTAAACCTTATCGGAACTCTCAAAATCCTTTGAAAAACCTTAAAAAATCATGAAAAACAATCTTTTTGCACTAAGACCTTATGCCCCCTTTCGGCTAAGCCCCTAACCCCTTCTCTGCATATGACCCACGCTTGAGACCAGGCGCTAAAGCCCCGGGCACTAATCACAATCGGAGCTTCCTGGTTGTGCTTTTTCCTTTGTTTTTTATAATTTTCCGATGCGAGAGTCTTTTGTTCTATCGGCCTCCGCGTGTAATCGCATCGCATCGCAAGTTTTGTTGGGTGCTTTCCTCTCTCCTCTACCGATTGGCAACCCTGAAATTGGATCCCGACCATTGATCTGCTCTACACAGCTCAGATCTGACGGTCCATATCACTTCCCTTTTCCAAGCCCGTCTTTCGCCTTTGGCCTTCATGATTAAAACTCCACCATCGATCTAGCTTCAAGATCGATGGCTATCACGCCATCGCAAATCTGAAAAATCGCAATTCATTTTTGTCCATTCCCCTTTCTATCCTCCAATTGCGTTCTCGCGATTAAATATCAGCTGTTGAAATCCACAAGAACCAACGGCTAATATTTAGTCGCACTCCACCCATAGCCTCTGACATCGCGCTCGCCGATTAAATCCTAACTGTTGATCTCTCGCCTCGATTCGACGGCCAGCGCTTAATCACACATCGCAAAATCAAATGACCCAGTGTTTCGGCCTTTTCCCATTTTTCTGATGCGATCCATTCTCCACTGTTGATCATTCTTTGATCTAACGACCCACATTAATCCTCCTTCTGCCCTTATATAAAATGGTGGGCCCTCTCTCCTTCGCATTTCTCTGCCATTTTCCTTTGAAAAGCTTACCTTTCCTATATATTTCTATTTCCCAAAAAAAGTTTTTGAATGAATCCTAATCGTTGATCTTCAAATATCTAAGGCCATCAGGCTTTATTTTTCTGCCTGTTCCATTTCTTTTTATTTCTTCATGTTTCCCCCTTGTCCCAGTTATAACTATTTATCAAATAAATTCAATGGTCAGACAGCTTTTTACCCCTCCATTGCGCACCGATATTGATGACGTCACTTGGACCCCACCTATTCTATTATCCCGCAGCTTTTCATATATCGTGCTCTACCTGCACCGTTGTATTTAGATCATCCAATCCAACGGCCTATAATCCATATCGCGTAATTTTTGAGCCCATCCTACTGTGCGCAACTTTTACGTGATATAGGTGGTTTTAGAAATCCACGTATCAAACATAGACCTATATCGCGTTCCAAAATCTAAAACCACATTACCGCCTCAGAGTCGCGCGAAAACCGCTGGCAGTTTTCCGCCAAACCACTTTCCTCCACAATGTTATTTTTTATTTTAATCTTGGCCGTTGATTATCCTAATCTAACGGTTTATAATATAACACGACTGATTTGCTTGACCCCCACCTTTGCTCCCAAAGCTTTTCATTAAGTAATCTCCGTCGTTGATCTCTGAGATCTAACGGCCTGGACTTAATCCGAACCTCATTTCATCCAATCGCCTCCCCATCAACCCATTGAGCAATCTCGATCGTCGATTTATCTGGATCAACGACCACGATTTAACCTCACCTCCAAAGGCAGCCTAAACCCATCCTTCACATATTTTATTATATTTTCTCATTTTGTGTAGGTTTTCAAGGATTCTCCATAGTTTTAAAAGGAAATAAAGGCCAGGGATGACGATCCCCCAGGCCACTATCAATGAAGAACATGAATATACAGGGTTTGAACAACCATTTTTTACCATGTCTCATGAACATTGGTAATATTATAAGAACCCTTCGCCCACCTGCAACACAGCCAAAAACACAGTTAGAGACCATTTATTGAAGAAAATCAACATTGAAGATAGAAGATTAAAGAGTATCAGGGTTTAAAGTTCAAATAAGAGTTTTTAAGAGGATTAAGGCATAAATTCAACCATCAAAGCCCTAATCCACACAGTTAAAAACAGTATGAAGATTGGAAGACAGAGATTAAGCCAAATTAGGCCTAAAACACAGATCTAAAGTAAATTAAAGGTGTTTTAGGGAAAACAAAGAAATCTATCAGTCTGAGAAGCCTCCACTGCCACATCAGGGGCTAATTGAATCCCCCAACTACCAAAAGAGCCACCTTTAGCCTCAAAGCAATCAAAGAAGGCCTACTTATTGCCGAAATAGAATATATTTGCATAAAGACACCTGAATAGTTATTACCAAAGAAAGAAAAAATTCTAAAACTGTCAGTGAAGTTATTGTAAAGGATAAGTAAGCCTCGAAGTCAATATTTTTGCCCATTAAGCCTAAAAATAGTAGAAACAGAGTACATAGAACACAATCATAATTCAATGCTCTCCTACCTTAGGCCTTGCATGGTTTTCAAGGCTAGGAGTTGCATTTAGTGTAGAATTTATTACACTTCAATCCTAAAAATACTCCCACATCCTCATTTCTTCTATAAATACTTCTGAGGAAGACGAGAATTTGTTGGTTGATTGTTCACTAGTTGTAATACTGAAACTATTTGAAATAATACATAGTCTGTCTGAAGTTGAGGAAGAAATTGAAGTCTTGGAAGCCTGATGATGTTGTTGCATGCCTGTTCCTGGGAAGGCTCTATCATTGGATCGATGAGCTTGGCTGTTGGTGAAGTATTCTGAACTGTTTAATGTTTTCTCCTGTTTACATTTTGTTCCATAATTTCTTACTACAGTAGGATGAAATTTTTAGGCTAAGAAATGAATCCTAGAAGCACCTTAGACCTGTTCATCCTTCACTATTTTATGTTTTCTTCTACAGAGGTATTTTAGAGTCTCCAATCTCTCTCTTTAGTCCTCATGCTTGTTTATTTCTATAATATCTCAAATAGTTGATTTCAGCATGATTTATGGTTTTCCCTACTTGTCTGCTATCACTTGAAAGCTATTGTTGAAGTCTCCCTTTGAAGCACCATTGTCTTAAGTTAGCCAAGGAGGTCTGTTTTGATCATGCCCTTTTTCCTTGCTTGAAAAATTGTTTTGAAGGTCTTTATAGTTGTGATCATAGATGTTTTTAGGTGTTCCCTCTTCTATGATTTCAATTATCAGTGACTCTTTTATGTTTTCTAAGTCATTTGAAATAAAATCTTTGAGGAAATAGGATGTGCTCCCGAATCTTAGATCTATTTCAAAAGTTGTTTTGAAGTCATCATTTACTTAAAGTGTGGTTTGTAGAATTTATAGTTAGCCCTGTCTATCAAATACCTCTTTATTGTTCAATTTATGTTTTCAAATTCCTTTTTTTGATAATTCAAACTCTCTATCTAAACCATTAATGTCCACCTCATTCCAAAAACCAAAGGATCCTGTGGCCAAGTTAGATTTGCCCTCTGATATCCCATATCCATTGATAAGTTTGTTATAACCTCTTCTTGACTCCATTACCCAACGAATATAGAATTTACCCTTTCTATCTATCTTTCCTAGACCTTTCATGTTTTCTTATGTCTTTCAACCAAACAAACAAACAAACACTTGCACTTAATAACTAGTCTAAAATCCAACGATCTAAGCAAACAAGATAAACCTTTGAAAACAAGTAAATTTGAGAGAGCCCTCTCTGAGAACATGAGGACTAGATCCTGGAACTCTAAAGAATGGTTTGATGTTGCCTTGTCTTTTGATTTACCAAACTATCGAAACACAGGACCCCAACATAATGGCGATCACAGTGGGACCTCGAGTAAAAAAATTTAAACAAAAAACTCATTGTCCAGTACAACATAAGTAAATTTCTTCAAGCATTACCAAGCATAATGGCAATCATGATAGAACTTATTTGAATTAGTGACAAACTAAGTAACCCTTAGGATTCTCATAGAATCTTATCAAACCTTGAAGGAATCAGTTACCAAGACATAAGAGTGAACTCTGTATTTTTTTGACACCTTAGCTAAGTGTTAAATCAGATTTAGGACACTCTCATAACCCATAGGACTGAAAAAACTCAGAAAAACCCAAAAACATTTCATTTTGGCTTCATAATAAACATGGTGGTGGAACCATCCAATATTTTACCTTCATATAAGCTAAAAAGTTTCCACCTGGTGACTCCACTAGCCCCAGTAGGCCTATTACTCATCTAGCCCTCCAGATCTCTTTAGGATTGTGTTAACCAGCCTTGAAGAATTTTAGAAGCCTAGTCCCATACTATATAAGACATTGTGAGAGGTAAAACTTCCAAAAAATAGTCCCTAAAACTTTAACCTCTCTCATTTTTGAAAACCAGTCTGGCTTCACATAGGATCAACACTAGATCCCATCCAGACCCTAATCCTCCTTTAATATTTGAAAATCCAGAGAGAATTCTATGGCAGACTTCTAATTCTAGAAAATCAACTGCTGATAGGAGCCTCTTAAGAACAAAATCCGTCCTTGAAAACCTTGTTGACTTAGAGGATTTACATCATACAAAGAACATCTTTAGAACTAGATCTCAATGTGATTTAAACCAAATTGATCTTGACATTTCAGATTTGCAACAAAGCTTTAGTAGAGAAGCCTCACCTTCCACTCCTCCCGATTCCCAGCTTCTTCATCACTTTATCCTTTTCCATAACAAATCTTCTCAAAACCAGTTTGCTGGCCTGAGTGTTTCTTCCACTCCAGTCCATACTACCACTGTTCAAAACACTACAGTTCAGCCCACTTTCCCCCTTATAAATCCACCTTTTTTTCCAACCATGGCAACATGGTATGCCCCATTAGCGTTACCACAACCTCTGCTTCCCTTACCAAATGAGTATCAATCCAAAATTCCTCATTTCACTGGAAAAGAATCTACCACATCTCAACATCATGTAGATAGGATGGAAGATGCATTTTATTAAATGGAGATATAAGAAGAGACCATTAAAATGAGAATATTTGCCCAAATTTTAGGAGGAGATGTAAAGAAGTGGTTTAAAAACTTGCCTCCTAACAACATCAATGATCTCCCTGCCCTGCATCAAAAATTCATCAACAAATGGGAAATGAAAAATAACCCTCTCCAAATACTAGCAGAGTATAGTAGTCTCAAAAGAAATCAAGGGGAGAGTGTTCATGACTACTCCACTAGGTTTAACAGTGTTTACAATGCTCTTCCACCTCATATGAAACCCCCCCAAGGAATGGCTTTAGTAAGATACCCTGAAGGTTTTGATGCTGAAATGGCCTATCAATTAAGAGAGAGAGATTACTTAACTCTAGAAGACATGCAGAAGGGGGCTGTGAGTGTAAAAGAAAACATAATTAAGAAAAAAAATAGGTTAAGGTCAGAGAAGAGGGTAACTTATAAATATGACACTGTACCCTCAACCTCAACTTCTGACACAAAAATTGACAACTTGGTGAAAGTAATGGAGAGGATGCTTGAAAAGATCAACCTCAATAACAGAGTGCCACCAAGAGAACCTCAAAACAACCAAAATAGTAACAGAAATCAGAGTTATAGAAGAGAAAACAATCAATATAATAAAAAATAAAATGACCAACAGATTAGGCCTCCCTTCCAACAAAACTATGTAGATCAATATGAGGAGGATAGGGAGATTGAAAGGTTGGGAGAAGGTCATGTAAACTTGATTGGATCAGATAGTGGAGATGATGTTTTAATCACTGAAGAAGAACAAGGTTTCTTCTCTGATCAAAATACAAAAACCTATGAAGATTTTGATGACTATAGTTTGGGGTTTGAAAATGAAATTATGGAGGTGCACAAACAATATGATCTTAGGCGCAAAGGGAACGTAGATAATTCAAAGGATAAAAACACTAGTACTATTGTCAAGAAAAACACAGAAACTCAGCCTAAGAAGACAACAGAGAAAACCAACATTTTGGCTAAGAAACCGGATTCAAATAAAGAGAAGAGCAACCAGCCAAATGTTGAACAAAGCATCCCTAACACCTTAGCTAGTGGACCTAACAAAACTGTCCCAATTACCAGTCCAAACAAAGTTCAACAAATCAAAATTGCTGAAAGGAATTCAATTGAAAAGATAGATGTAAATATGACCAAATCAATTGTTCCTTTCAGCCTCAAAGGGGAGATTGTGAAGATAAAAATTACCATCTCTCTAGCTGAACTAGTAACCCAAGAAGTGTACAAAAAACAAGTTTTGAAAGCTTTGAACTTAGGAAGTGATACTGATACATTAAACTTGACAGATGACAAGCCTGAGTTTTTATTTGGTCCAGAAGTTGAAGGAAAATACCAAGAAGGAGTTGTTCCTCCCTTCTATGTTAGTTTGAATATACATGAGAAAATTTTACACAATGCCATGCTAGACTCTGGAGCTTCGCATAATATTATGCCCAAGGTAGTAATGGAAATCTTAGGCTTATAAATTACTAAACCATACAAGGATTTGTATTCCTTTGATTCAAGCAGAGTCAAACGCTTGGGTTTAATCAAATATTTATGTGTTAACTTATCACAAATCCCTGCTAAGAGTCTAGTAATGGACATAGTTGTAGCTGACATTCCCCCTAAGTATGGCATGCTCTTATTAAGATCATGGGGAGCCAAACTTCAGGGAAGCCTTCAAATGGACATGTCTTATGCCACCATCCCAGTTTTTAACCAAAACAAAAGATTATACAGATAATCCCACATGAAGTACATGGTGAGCAACATAGATAAACCAAACAACTCTCCAATCTATTCTATTCAATCAAGTCTAGATTATTTTATCTTGTACAATGAAGATGAAATCACTCAACAAGATAAGGAAAACATAGACCCAATCAGTTTATCAGAACAATTAGAACTTCCCTCAAATCAGATACAAAACATTGGCAATCAACAACAACAAGAAAATGAAAATGAGGCAAATATGCTTTGGTCAATAAACTTTGATGGATCTTGTAATAAAATAAGTGCAGGGGCAGGGGTATGGATTCAAAATACAAATCAGAGTTATTCATATAAGCTATATTTTCCATGCACCAATAATATTGCTGAGTATGAAGCACTTCTCCTTGGCTTACAACTGCTTAAACAATTACAAGCCCAGAAAATATAAATCTTAGGAGATTCTGAGCTTATCATAAGACAAATCAAAGGAGAATACTCAGCTAAAAACCCAAGACTTAGAGAGTACCGAAATGCTTCCCATGATTTATTAAAAACCTTTGAAAAATATGAACTCATTTTCATTCCTAGAGCACAAAATCATCTAGCAAATGAACTCGCTTTCAATGTCGGCAACTGCCAAATACCTGAGATAAATGAACAACTTAGTGTAAAGGTAAAACATAGGCCTGTAGTGCCTGATAACGAAGATCACTTGTAAGTGTTTGATTCTGACAAACACATAGATGATTTCTTAAAATTAGAAAATGATTTTGCAATACCAATATCAGAAAGCAGCCATAAAGAAAACTGTTTGTATATTGAACAAATCCCAGAAGTTGAAATAACGCATTCTGCTGATATAAATCACTGTGAGAATCCTTTTGAAATGGAATTAATTAACAATGTAGACCAAGAAGACTTGAAAGTTTTACAATGCAAGAGTGATACAATTCCAAGAGGTCTCACACCTTTAGAACACCTTTTCGACTTTAATGATGTAGCCAAAGAACCGAGAATGGCACCTGTGGAAACAGATGTAGAAGAACATAACATAGGCAGCCTAACAGAACCCAAAATGATTAAACTATCCAGCACTCTCCCACCTCACATAAAATTGCAATACATAGAGCTTTTCAAAGAGTTTAAAGATGTTTTTGCTTGGGGATACAAAGATCTGAAATCTTATGATACTAGCATCATTCAACACAAGATTCCTTTAAAGGAAAATCAAAAGCCCTTTAAACAAAAACTAAGGAGAATAAAACCTGTTTTATTACCTTTAGTTAAGGCAGAAATTGAAAATATGCATGATGCTGGGATCATAGTACCAATTAGATATTCAGAGTGGGTATGAAACTTAGTTTCTATTAGGAAAAAGACTAGAGAAATCAGGCTCTGTATTGACTTTAGAAATTTAAATAGAGCCTCTCTGAAAGACAACTAACCCTTGCCCAAGATGGACCATATACTTCAAAGGGTATTTGGGTCAAAAAGGATATCACTCTTAGATGGGTTCTCGGGTTATAATCAGGTGTTAGTGCTCCCAAGTGATCAGCACAAGACTGCATTTACTACACCTTGGGGCACCTTTATGTATGTCAAAATGCCTTTTGGTTTGATGAATGTAGAGGCCACCTTCCAAAGGGCCATGGACATAGCCTTTTCTGGAGACATTAGCTATTTCATAATCATTTACCTTGATGACATAACTGTTTTCTCAAAAACTAATGAAGAACATTTGATTCACTTGAGAAATGTTTTTGAGAAGTGTAGGAAATTTGGCTTATCTTTGAATCCCAAAAAGGCACTTTTTGGTCTCCAAGAAGGTAAACTTCTTGGTCACATAATTTCAGAAGAGGGAATCAAAATAGACCCTAAAAGGATAGATGGTATATTGCACATCAGCCATCCAAGAAGCCTCAAAGAATTACAATCTTTCATTGGAAAGATTAATTTTTTAAGGAGGTTTATCCCCAACCTTGTTGAGCTATTTCAAAACATTACAAATATGCTCAAGAAATATGTAGGTGTAAAATGGACTTTACCAGCTAAACAATCATTTGAATTGGTTAAACAAGCTCTCACTCAAACACCAGTCTTGATTAGTCCATATTTTACCAAAGAATTGTATATCTTTTCTTTTGCATCTGAGCATACAATAGCTGCAGTTTTACTTCAAAAGAATGACTTGGGGCAAGAAAAACCAATATCCTTCTTTAGTTTGGCCTTAAGAGATGCTCCTCTCAAATATAACATCATGGAGAAGCAAGCCTTAGCATTAGTGAAAGCATTAAAAGACTTTAGAGTCTACATTCTACACTCTCACATAATTGCTTTTGTTCCACATACTGTTGTCAAGGATATTCTAAGTCAAGACTATGATAGTAAAAGGGGAAAATGGATTGCAACCATTCTTGAATATGAATTAGAAATTAGACCCACCAAACTGATTAAAGGGTAGGGATTAGCAAAACTAATGGGTGAATCGAACTTCCAAGCACTAGATATGAACATGGTAGATGTATTGGAAGAAGTAGAAGAATTCATTGCCCCTTTCATTGAAGAAAAATTTCTGAATTCTCCTTGGTATGCTGACATTATTTATGTGCTTTTGTATTTAAATTCCCCCCCTTCTTTGTCTAAAACTAAAGCTAGATTTTTGAAACAAAAAGCTTTAAGTTATTTCATATTAGATGGGTTATTATATTGGAAAAATGTTGTTGGAGTTTTTCTTAAATGTTTACTTGAAGATAATGCAGGAAAAATCATGCATGAGCTGCATGAAGGAGAATGTGGAGGACACCTTTACTAGAAGGCCACAACAAACAAAATCCTCAGATCTAGTCACTATTGGCCCACCCTTTTCCCAGACACTCAGAAGTTATTCATGTCTCGCCATAAGTGTCAAATTTTTGATGGCAAAAGAAAACTCCTTCCCTTACCGTTACATCCTATCAGTGTTGAGGCATCCTTTCAACAATGGGGCTTAGAATTAATTGGGGAAATTCACCCATCTTCATCAACCCAACATAAGTGGATCCTCACTGCCACTGAATTCTTTACCAAGTGGATAGAAGCTATACCCTCTAGGAATGCTAATGACTCTATCACTATCAATTTCCTTGAAACAAATATCCTATCCAGATTTGGTTGTCCCAGAAAAATCATAACAGATAATGCTGCTACCTTTAAATCTAAGAAAATGGTTGATTTTTGTCACAAATACCACATTACCTTGGGCCATTCTACTGCCTACTATCCCCAAGGAAATGGATTAGCTGAATCTTCTAATAAGAGCCTCATCAATATCATCAAAAAGATATTGGAGCAGAATCAGAAGTCATGGCACAGTAAACTGGCTCATGCCCTATGGGCTGATAGATTAACTACAAAGAAGTCAATAAATATGTCCCCCTATCAGCTGGTCTATGGCATGGATGCAGTCTTTCGCACTTCATTAGGAGTTCCAGTCATGAAACTCCTTCAAGAAGTGCATATTGAAGAGAATGATATCCAAAGAAGAATCAACCAAACAATTCATTTACAACAGACTAGAGAAGAAGTATATGAAAGAATGCAGTTAGTCCAAGAAAATATCAAGAAGCTATTTGACAAGAGGACTAAGGCAAAAAAATTCCAAGTTGGAAATGTTGTTCTTAAATGGGATTCAAGAAGGGGAGAGAAGGGAAAACATGGAAAGTTTGAGAACTTGTGGAAAGGACCCTATATTATTCATGCTGAGAGGGGTCACAATGCATTTTTCCTGAAAGAATTGAATGGAGAAGACCTATATGGAGGTCCTGTCAATGGCAAGATGCTCAAGCATTACTTCTGCCAAGAGTCATAAGTTCCAAAGCATTTTATTTTCCATTTTAAATATCATTGTTAAACATTTCATTCAAAGTTAGGAAAATAAAAATCCAAAAATAATAGAAAAGAGAAAAGAGGGTAGATTGTAAAAACAAGAAAGGTACATCCCCATACCAAAAAGAGAAACAAAATCTGAAAGTGTGCAAGCTCCAATGCCACTCCTAAGAAACACACTCACTAGTTAGTCATATAGCCTAATCATGACTAATTAGTTTTCAATTTACTGCTGATAGGTTAGTGAAGTAGATTTGCCAAACAACTTAATCTTGGCTTATCAGTTAGGTAGATTAGAATAGAAAAATAAAGGTTCAAAAAAGCTAAAAATCTGAACCTATGAATTCCAAATCAAAGAATGGATCTAACTAAATTAAATCTTGAGCCAAGGATAGAAGTAAACTAGTTCTGATATGCCCAAAAATTGAACCAGATAACAAAGGAAAAACAACTCAAACAAGCCTAAAAATAGAGCTGAAGAATAGAGAAGGATGTTCTTAAAACTTTCAGATCTTAAGCCTTCACCATTTTGATCTAATTTTCTGCAAATAATAATCTATGTGCAACTTGTTTTTATGCCATAGATCAGCAACAAGTTATACTATTCAATCCTGACTTGTCTGTTTTTTTTTCTTTTAAATTTCTTGTTTTAGAAATTAGAGAATAAAACTTGTTAGACAGTCTAATCCTAACAGATAGTAGATAGGTAGAGAAGCTTATGAACTCAACTGCTTAATCTGAGTTCATGGAGAAATAAGAAGGAGACTTAGATTATTTTATGTTTTCAAAAGAATAAAATGTTTGTAAAAGAGTTTGCCAATCCAAATGCACTCTCAAGGAAGAAAAAATGTTAGATCATTAGGATTGGGTAGGTAGACTTGTTTTTTTGACAGAATTCCATTGTTCTAAATTGCTGCAGAGATCATCAAAAATAAAGGTTAGTTCCCAATGGATTAAGGCACTGGTTTAATAAAAGCCATAGATTTGCAGCTGAGCTTCTAGACACCTAAAGAACCAGCTGTCTTCCCCAAGTGGAGCCATTGTTAGCCATCTATAAATTTTGTTATACCAAGAGGTGGATAGAATTTTGTCTTCAAGCCTTCAAGAGATAGTTTCCTTTGAAAACCTATCATCTTTTGAAGTCTCATGATATTCTTCTTTCCTTGAGTTAATCTTTACTGTTGTTTCCCTCATAAACCTAAAAAATATGCTATTTTCCTGAAGAAAAAGACTGCTAAAAACTCATTTTCCCCTTTCATTTTACCCCTCCTTTAACTCATAATTAACCTCCATTTATCTTCCCCTTTTTCCTCGTGAATTTCCTCCATTTTCCTCATTTTCCTTCCTTCCCATCATAAATTCCCTCTAAATAAGGTTTAAAAATCCTTTTTAAACCTTCTCGGAACTCTCAAAATCCTTTAAAAAACCTTAAAAAATCATGAAAAACAGTCTTTTTGCACTAATACCTTAAGCCCCCTTTCGACTAAGCCCCTAATCCCTTCTCCACATATGACCCGCGCTCGAGACTAGGCGCTAAAGCCCCGGGTGCTAATCGCAATCGAAGCTTCCTGGTTGTGATTTTTCCTTTGTTTTTTATAATTTTCCGATGCGAGAGTCTTTTGTTCTATCAGCCTCCACACGTAATCGCATCACAAGTTTTGCTGTGTGCTTTCCTCTCTCCTCCGTCAATTGGAAATCCCGCGATTGGATCCCGACTGTTGATCTGCTCTACATAGCTCAGATTTGACGGTCCATATCATTTCCCTTTTCCAAGCCCGTCTTCTGCCTTTCGCCTTCATGATTAAATCTCCACCGTTGATCTAGCTTTAAGATTGACGGCTATCATGCCATCACAAATCGGGAAAAACGCAATTCCTTTTTGTCCATTCCCTTTTCTATCCTCTGATTTTGATCCCGCGATTAAATCTCAGCCGTTGAAATCCACAAGAACCAACAGCTAATATTTAGTCGTGCTCTGCCCTTAGCCTCTGACATCGCGCCCACCGATTAAATCCCGACTGTTGATCTCTCACCTCGATCTGACGGTCAGCGCTTAATCGCGCATTGCAAAATCAAATGACCCGATGTTTCGGCCTTTTCCCATTTTTCCGATGCGATCCAATCTCCACCGTTGATCATTCTTTGATCCGACGGCCCACATTCATCCACCTTCCGCCCTTATATAAAATGGTGGGCCCTCTCTCCTTCGCGTTTCTCTGCCATTTTCCTTTGAAAATATTACCTTCCCTGTATATTTCTGTTTCCCAAAAAAATTTTTTTGAATGAATCCTAACCGTTGATCTTCAAAGATCTAAGGCCATCAGGCTTTATTTTTCCGCCCGTTCCATTTCTTTTTATTTCTTCATGTTTCCCCCTTGTTCCAGTTATAAATATTTATCAAAGAAATTTAATGGTCGGATAGCTTTTTACCCCTCCATTGCGCGTCAATCTTGATGACATCACTTGGAACCCACCTATTCTATTATCCCGTAGCTTTTCATATATCATGCTCTACCTGCACCGTTGGATCTAGATCATCCAATCCAACAGCCTATAATCCATATCACGTAATTTTTGAGCCCATCCTACAGTGTGCAAATTTTACGCGATATAGGCGGTTTTAGAAATCTACGTGTCGAACGCAAACCTATATCGCGTTCCAAAAGATAAAACCACATTACCGCCTCAGAGTCACATGAAAACCACTGCCAGTTTTCTACCAAACCACTTTCCTCCACAATGTTATTTTTTATTTTAATCCTGGCCGTTGATTATCCTAATCTAATGGTTTATAATATAACGTGACCCCTTCACTTGACCCCCACCTTTGCTCCCAAAGCTTTTCATTAAGTAAACTTCGCCGTAGATCTTTGATATCTAATGGCTCGGACTTAATCTGACCCTGATTTCATCCAACCGCCTCCCCATCAACCCATCGAGAAATCTCAATCGTCGATTTATCTGGATCGACGGCCACAATTTAACCTCACCTCCAAAGGTAGCCTAAACCTATCCTTCATATTTTTTTCTTAACTTTTCTCGTCTTGTGTAGGTTTTCAAGGTTTCTCCATAGTTTTAAAAGGAAATCAAAGGCCAGGGATGATGATCCCCCAGGCCACTATCAATGAAGAACATGAATATACAGGGTTTGAACAACCATTTTTTACCATGTCTCATGAACATTGGCAATATTATAAGAACCCTTCACCCACCTGCAACACAGCCAAAAACATAGTTAGAGACCAATTATTGAAGAAAAACAACATTGAAGATAGAATATTAAAGAGTATCAGGGTTTAAAGTTCAAATCAGAGTTTTTAAGAGGATTAAGGCATAAATTCAACCATAAAATCCCTAATCCACACAGTTAAAAATAGTATGAAGACTGGAAGACAGAGATTAAGCCAAATTAGGCCTAAAAACAGAGATCTAAAGTAAATTAAAGGTGTTTTAGGGAAAACAAAGAAATCTATCAATCCGAGAAGCCTCCACTGCCACATTAGGGGCTAATTGAATCCCCAGTTACCAAAAGAGCCACCTACAACCTCAAAGAAATCAAAGAAGGCCTACTTATTGCCGAAACAGAAGATATTTGCATAAAGACACCTGAACAGTTATTACCAAAGAAAGAACAAATTCTAAAACTGTCAGTGGAGTTATTGTAAAGGATAAGTAAGCCTCGAAGTCAATCTTTTTGCCCATTAAGCCTAAAAATAGCAGAAACAGAGTACATAGAACACAATCATAATTCAATGCTCTCCTGCCCTAGGCCTTGCATGGTTTTCAAGGCTAGGAGTTGCATTTAGTGTAGAATTTATTACACTTCAATCCTAAAAATACTCCCACCTCCTCATTTCTTCTATAAATACTTCTAAGAAAGATGAGAATTTGTTGGTTGATTGCTCACTAGTTGTAATACTGAAACTCTCTGAAATAATACATAGTCTGTCTAAAGTTGAGGAATAAATTGAAGTCTTGGAAGCCTAATGATGTTGTTGCATGCATGTTCCTGAGAAGGCTCTATCATTGGATCCATGAGCTTGGTTGTTGGTGAAGTATTCTGAACTGTTTAATGTTTTCTCCTGTTTACATTTTGTTCCATAATTTCTTACTATAGTAGGATGAAATTTTTAGGCTAAGAAATGATTCCTAGGAACACCTTATACCTGTTCATCCTTCATTGTTTTATTTTTTCTTTTGCTGAGGTATTTTAGAGTCTCCAATCTCTCTCTTTAGTCCTCATGCTTGTTTATTTCTATAATATCTCAAATAGTTGGTTTCAGCATGATTTATGGTTTTCCCTGCTTGTCTTCTATCACTTGAAAGCTATTTTTGAAGTCTCCCTTTGAAGCACCATTGTCTTAAGTTAGCCGAGGTCTGTTTTGATCATGCCCTTTGTCCATGCTTGAAAAATTGTTTTGAAGGTATTTATAGTTGTGATCATAAATTCAAGTATCTTCTTATCAAGCCAATCTTCTAGTTCGTTCTATTTCAGATGCCACAACATCAAATCTCCCTCAAAATGATCCCAGTTTGAGAAACAAAACCATTTGTTGGCTTGATGGGTCTTGACCCAAGTTCAGAGTTATCACACAACCAACAAAACCCTCCAACTACTGGCCCTTTCTATAGTGACCTACATATAGTGACCTACTTGCACAGATCAATGTCTCACTTGAAGTAGTATGGGGGGTGTTGGAATGAGGTTTCCTCACCCTGAGGAAGCTTTTTATGTGGTGGCCCAAATCAGGCTTAATGCAGATAATAAAATAGCTTTGTGCATGCACAATCAACAGATCTAACCCTTTCGTATATTATCACAAAATAATTAATATATTTTTCACACAGTAATTAAGTATACTTCATTCAGATATACTCATCTAACTTCAACTAACATTCACACATATATGCGATCGACCATTAACAGAAGGAAATACGCGATGAAAACAATTAATAGATAAGACAAAATTTCACATAAGAATCCAAGTTCACTGAAAATGTCTTCTTTATTAAGAGATATGCAATTCAGTACATTCAATCCTTCTGCACACACAACCATCAGAGTCCACACATAGCTCAGGACATAGGTCTTCACACAGATAGCCAACAAGAGCCTTTTTACCCATACAAACCCATACTTAGATCAAAACATTAAGCAAAAATGTGTTCATATATGTATTTTTAATCGAATCAATAGTTACATATTTATAGTATCATAGACACACACATACCATGGTTTGAGACTCATGGTTTTTCCCTTTAAACCCATTAGAATGATTAAGGGAATTTGACTTGCCCCAAATCCCCTTTAACTATTTGTGCGCAGCGCATACAACAAAACTTAGACAAAATTAACCCAAAAATTCACCCCAGGGGACCCCTCTCCAACAATACACTTTCTCAACACTTTTCCCATATTGGAGAGAGCCTCCTGGAAATCATACCCATACGGTGTGAAATCGTCCATGTATATTTCTACAGAGTCATGGACTTGTTCAGAAAAAATGCTCATGACGACTCTCTTGAAAGTAGCAAGGGAATTACACAAACCAAAGGGAAGTGATCTGGAAGAAAAAGTTCCCCAGGGACATGTTAAAGTGGTCTTGTCCTAGTCGTCAGGGCTAATTTGGATCTAGTTATACCCACTAAATCCATCTAGGAAAGAGAAATACTTCTTCCCTACAAGACCATCTAGGAGTTGATCTATGAAAGGAAAGGGGAAATGGTCCTTCTTGGTTGCTTTGTTTAATTCTCCGTAGTCAACATAGATTCGCCACTTTCCATTTTTATTTGGGGCTAAAACAAGAGGAAACACCCACTCACTATCTAATATGGGGTAGATGAAACCTACATCCAACAATTTTTGCAGTTCATCCTTCACTATGTCTTTTAGAGATGGGTTCATCCTTCTTTGGGGTTGGCACACAAGGCTGAACCCCTCTTTAATATAAATATGATGTGTGCCCATTGATGGATGCCCTCCTTTCATGTCTTTGTATTCCTAAGAAAATGAATCAAGGTTTTACTTCAAGTGTTGGCATAGTTTCTCTTATTATTTGGCTGAGAGTGATGAGTTAATCTTTAAGGATTTTGGTGGGCCAAATTCCATAGCGTTGGTGGCTTTAGAAGTTGAATCAACTAAGTGCATCTCAATTTAAGGATCGATTTCAGTGGAATGGTAGTGGGGGGTTGGATTTGAATGATGTGGTTGATGAGATCATCCTCATCAAGTTTCCCCCATCTAAGTGCAATATCTATAGTAAAAATGGGGTAGGGTGTGGTATTGTATACTTCATCTTCTTCTTCTTCATCCTCCAACCATAAATATAGGTCATGGTCAATGGAAGGTTGGGTTGGAAGATATAATACTAGATGCTTGGACAAGGGCCCCTTCTTTATAGTCATGTTTCTAGCCTTGTAGCTGATATAATCATCGGTAGTGGACAACCAAGGTATTCCTAAGATGAGAGGGTATCCATTAAACTTGGTTTTTGGCTGGAAGACCAGGAAATCTGTGGGGTACTCCCAAGAGTCGATTAAGACATCACATCCTCAACAATTGATTCCAGAGATAATATGGACATGTTTGCAAGTTGAAAAATAGTCGTGGTCTTTCTCAAATATCCTTGGACATTGAGTTTAAGCATATTTTCCTTGGTCATCAATTGTTGAGATTCAACAAGATGACAAGCTTAGAGAAAAGAGTCGCCTTCACTAAGTGGGTCTGCAGGCTATTTTTGGCGCAAGTATATTTGTAGACTATGTCCATTTTTATACATGATGATCATATTTTAGAAGTTGCAAGATGCTATTTGTGGATGGTTGATCAAGTGGGAAAAATAGATGAAATTCTATTTTTAGAATACTAGGCGAAGTCTACTTATACATGGTTGATCTAAAAATAGATGCATGTCGATTATTATTAGCTCTTAATAATAATCAGACACTAAACATCAACTTATTCTCTTGGAGCACTTTGTTTTAGTGCACAGATGTGGCACATCACTGGACTGAGGGAATTACGCAATTCCCAAGGGTTTACTGGAGCTAATGCATGGAGGACTCAGTTAGAACTCAAGTGGCAGAGTTATGACACAGTTGGAAGAAGTAGTTATGGAGTTGTATTCAATTTAACTCAGTTAGACTCAGTTGAGCTAGTTGTATCTAGTCTAACTGATTGATACACTAGTGAGAGTGGAGTGAATTAATCAGTTAACTAATTCACAAATAATAACTCATTAATCAACTGAACAATACATTAGTTAACTACAGTGCATGAAAATTTAAGTGGAGACCCAGTGGAGAGATAAGTGAAAGGGCAAGATGGAATATCTGTTGTGACTATAGTGATGCATTCATTGCATCACACACATGTTGGAGTTTCCAATGAGGATTGCGCATTCAAGGAAATGGTAATTCAAATTCATTCAGAGCTATTCTTCAGCAGGGATTGCGCAGTGGAGGCAAGCTAGCAGGAGGGCAAAGATCGGTGCATGGATTTGCAAGATTGTTCCTAATTAGTGTATGACAATTGTACTGTACTGAGAGCTTGATAAGCTTTGTATGAGGATTTTCATATGATTCCATGATACACAATATATATTTGGGGTTTTCATCTTTAGGCTTTCCTACTTAAAAATAACTGTGTTATGTGCGATTATTTTTATTTATGCTTTACATGTGTGTGCAATTAATTTTCTGCAAAATATTAACAAGTGGAATGATTCAATATCTTGCATAAATTTAAATAGTGTGAGATCAGGTGGATCTAGGACATATGCATGCTTGGTACATCTAATTTCTACATGGTATCGGACCATTGTTGATTTAAGATTTCAATTGTAAAGTGAGTTTGTGCTGGTGGACAATTCAAATTTCCTACAGAAGATTCTTTGTGCAGAAGTTGAGTATACATTGAAATGTCTTTCAATGGGTTGCGATTGGAGTATGCCCTTGATGGGAGCTCAAATTACATAGCCTAGATGGACAATATGGAGGCATTTCTAGAGGATAATGGACTGAAGGATTTCATCGATAGCGATGTTCCTAAGCCAGGATCTAGTGATGATGCATTACTTGATGCATGGAAAAAGAAGACAGCAAAGACGAGGAGAATTCTGTTGGAAGGTGTGAAGGACCATATTGTGTCTAGACTTCATGGGAAAGCCACTCCATTATTAATTTGGAAGGCTTTGACATATTTTTTCCAAAGCAGAAGTGACGAGAGGAAGTTGGCGCTTAAAGACAAGCTCAGAAAAATAAAAATGGAGAAAGGCGAAAGTATTCCAAAATACTTCACAAAGTTTGTCCACTGCAAGAATGAATTGGGAAGTGTGGGGGTTACTATTGATGAAGAAGACTTGGTGAGATTGGATCTCCTTGGGCTTCCAAATATTTGGCATAGTTATGAAGACTCTGTCAATGGATGGGAGAAACTGCCGGGATAAGAGTGACTTTGGTCGGATCTTGTGCAGGAGGAGATTAGGCAGGGTACCAGGGATGGATCTTCATCGAAGAATGAAGATGAAGAGAATTGAAATTTGGCTGCCAAAGAAAGGAAAGGGAAGGGGAAGAAAAATCCTTCAAAATCCGATGCTAAAGGCAAGAAGCAGGATTTGTCCAAAGTGAAGTGTTTTCTCTGTCACGAACATGGACATTTCGCCACTAACTGTCCACAGAAGAAGAAGAAAAAGAAGGTTGCTAGATCTACAGCTGGAGAGGCCTTAGCCTCGTAATTTGAACTTAATTTCTCCTTGATCACATGCTTGGTTTCAATTTGTATGGGATCAGTGTGGTATCTTGATAGTGGCGCGTCTTTCCATATGACGGGAGACAAAGATTTGTTTAGTGACTTGGAGGAGAAGGACCTCCAGATGCATATAGAGATGAGCGATGATGGCCGGTACAGTGCGACTAGCATTGGGAACATTAACTTTGAGAGGGATTCTGGTAATCCATTCTTGTTGAAGAATGTTATGCATGTTCCAGGTCTGAAGAAGAACTTGGTCTCAGTCGCAATGCTGGAAGACAAGGGTTATGATGTTGTTTTCAGTGACGGAAAAGCCTTCCTTCGACATAAAACAATGGGTAAAACCAAGAAGATATGGGTTTGAATTAAGAATCTCTACAAGTTGGAGGTAGATGGTTGTGCTGCAATGTTGGGCAAAGCAGAAGAAGTGGTGAGCCGGGATGAGGGCGAATTATGGCATAGGAGATTGGGCCATCTTCACCATGGCGCTTTGAAGATTTTGTAGCAAATTTCTATTGGACTTCCCAAGGGTACTCTTGCACAGTCAGATCAGTGCAAGGGATGTACTATGGGTAAGTTTGTGAAGACCACCATTCATGAGAAGGAGAACCATGCTTTGGTGATCCTAGAGAGAATTCACACAGACGTGTGTGGACCTTTCTCGGTTGCTTCAACAACAAAACATAGGTATTATGTTATATTTGTTGATGAATATTCTTGTAGATGCTGGATATTCTTCATGCATAAGAAGAGTGAAACGTTATCAAAGTTCTGTGAGTTCAAGGCATTGGTGGAGAAGGAGTAAGGGAAGCAAGTGAAAGCTCTACGGAGCGATAATGGTGGTGAATACGTCTCGGGCGAATTCAAATAATTCTATAGCAAAGAAGGAATTCGAAGAGAACTCATAGTGCCTGATAACCCACAGTAGAATGGGGTCATGGAGAGGAAGAACAGAATAATCGTGGGTGTTGCACGAGCGATGTTGCATGACCAGGGCCTACCGATGCACTTGTGGGAAGAAGCATGCAACACTGTGGTTTATGTGCAAAACCATTGTCCTCATAGAGTACTTGGCATGAGTACACATGAAGAAGATTTTACTGGTAAGAAGCCTGATATTTCTCATTTGAAGATTTTTGGCTTACCTGTTTACATTCATGTGACAAATGATGCTAGGAAGAAGCTGGAGCCAACTGCAGAAGTTGGGATATTTGTGGGGTACACAGAAACACCCCATGAAGTTGTCGCTTGAGAGGGAGCTACACTTGCATGTGGAGGAGGAACTTCTTGTTCCCAAAGATGAGCCTTTGGATGTGGATCAGCCACAAAAGGAGATTCATGGAGTGGAGGAGTCCACTCATGCAAAACCAAACATCATACAAGGAAAAAAGAATACCACAGAAGTTGAGAGACTGAAGCTTGATGCGGCACAGAATGTAAGAGTTCCTACATCACAATGCAGACATAGACAGTCACCCGACTGATTTACTGGATACATGGCTCTTATGAGCAAGTGTATCATGACAGAGCCATCTTTTTTTGAAGAAGCAGTGGTGGAGCCCACATGGGTAGATGCCATGGTGGAGGAGTATGAATCCATTGTTAGAAACAGTACTTGGGAGATTTTTCCAAGGCCAGTGGGAAAATCAGTTGTAGGATCAAGATGGATCTACAAGGTAAAGCAAGTTGCTGATGGGAGTGTCAAGAAGTATAAGCCAAGATTTGTTTCCCATGGCTTCTCACAAATTGAGGGGATTGACTATGAAGAAATATTTGCACCTGTCGCACAGTATTATTCCATACAGACTATCCTTTCTCTCTCATCGCAGATGGGTTGGCACAATCATCAGATGGATGTGAAGACTATGTTCCTTAATGGGATCATTGAGGAAGAGGTGTACATTGAGAAGCCTAAAGGATTTTAGATCTTTAGAAGCGAGTCGCATGTGTTCCGGCTCAAAAGAGCGTTGTATGGGCTGAAACAAGCACCACGTGCTTTATGCACTCGGATCGACAACTATTTCACTGGGCTTGGCTTCACCAAGAGTGAGGCGGATGTAAACCTATACCGAATTGTGGTGGAGGGTAATATTTTAATTATTGTACTTTATGTTGATTATTTAATACTAACAGGTGATGAGTAGTTGATACACTCATGCAAGGTAGATCTTGTAAAGGAGTTTGAGATGAAGGATTTGGGCCTCCTTCATTATTTCCTTGGATTGGAAATATGGCAGCAGGAAGGTGAACTGTTTGTGTCTCAAGGCAAGTATGGCTGGGAGATACTGGAGAAGTTTTACATGCAAGGCTGCAAGCCTATCGACACTCCTCTTCCAGGAAATTGGAAGAAGGAGGATGCTACATCGGCAAAGGTAGTGGATGCCACTATTTATCGACAATTGGTGGGTTCGCTCATGTATTTAGTCGTTACAAGACCGAACATATGCTATGCGGTGAACCAACTTTCACAAGCGATGGTTAAGCCTACCAAGCTCTTTTGGAAGGCAGGAAAGCATGTCCTGAGATATCTCAGGGGCACATCTGAGTATGGTTTATGGTATAGACAGACGGATGAGGTGAAGTTGCATGGCTTCACAGATGTAGATTGGGCAGGAATCCCAACAGACAGAAAGAGCACATCAGGAGGGATTTTCAGTATCATATCTACGAAATTTTCTTGGTACAGCAGGAAACAAAGATCCGTGGCACTCAATTCAGCGGAAGAAAAATACATGGCAGCAAGTCAAGCTGCATGTGAGGCTATCTGGATGAGGAAGA
Organism: Pinus albicaulis; assembly: GCA_034641835.2. NCBI lineage: Eukaryota > Viridiplantae > Streptophyta > Pinopsida > Pinales > Pinaceae > Pinus > Pinus albicaulis. The sequence goes on from CM076579.1 coordinate 872,413,745, forward strand.
TCTTGGTTGGTTTGTTTAGTTCACATTTATATCCCACAGTGATACATTGTAATAATCAGAGTTGCATTAAACTCTCGGTTAATCCTGTGTTTCATGATAGATCTAAACATATTGATATCTGATATCATCATATTAGAGATTGTGTGCAGTGGAAGATCATGTTGCTTCAGTACATTCCTACAGAGGCTCAGGATGCAGATATTCCGATGAAGGCACTCACCAGGAGAAAATTCGAATACCATAGAGGCAGGATCGGGGTGAAGGATAATCCCTATATTGTTGAGAGGGAGTGTTGAGATTCAAAAAGATGATGATCTTAGTGAAAAGAGTCGCCTTCACTAAGTGGGCCCGCAGGCTATTTTTGGTGCAAGTCTATTTTTATGCTATGTCTATTTTTAGACATGATGATCATATTTCAGAAGTTGTAGGATGCTATTTTTGGATGGTTGATCAAGTTGGAAAAATATATGAAATTCTATTTTTAGAATACTAGGTGAAGTGTATTTATAGATCGCTGATCTAAAAATAGATGCATGTCGATTATTATTAGCTCTGAATAATAATCAAACACTAAACAACAACTTATTCTCTTGGAGCACTTTGTTTCAGTGCACAGATGTGGCACATCAACGGACTGAGGGAATTACACAATTCCCAAGGGTTTACTGGAGCTAATGCATGGAGGACTTGGTTAGAACTCAAGTGGCAGAGTTATGACACAATTGAAAGAAGTAGTTATGGATTTGTATTCAGTTTAACTCAGTTAGACTCAGTTAAGCTATTTGTATCTATTCTAACTTATTGATACACTAGTGAGAGTGGAGTGAATTAATTAGTTAATTAACTCAAAAATAATAAATCATTAATCAACTGAACAATATAGCAGTTAACTACACTGCATGGAAGTTTCAGTGGAGACCCAGTGGAGAGATAGGTGAAAGGGCAAGATGGACTATCTATTGTGACTATAGTGATGCATTGTTTGCATCACACACACATTGGAGTTGCCAATGAGGATTGCGCAGTCAAGGCAAGGGTAATTTGAATTAATTCAGAGCTATTCTTCAGTAGGGATTGTGCAGTGGAGGCAGGCTAGTAGGAGGCCAAAGATCAGTGCATGGCTTTGCAAGATTGTTCCTGATTAGTGTATGACGATTGTACTATACTGAGAGCTTGATAATCTTTGTATGAGGATTGTCATATGATTCCATGATACATAATATATAGTTTGGGGTTTTTATCTTCAGGCTTTCCCGGTTAAAAACAACTGTGTTATGTGTGATTATTTTTATTTATGCTTTACATGTGTGTGCAATTAATTTTCCGCAAAAGATTAACAAGAGGAATGATTCAGTATCTTGCATAAAGTTAAATAGTGTGAGATCAGGTGGATCTATGACATATGCATGCTTAGTGCATATAACTTCTACATCACTTTGATGGAAACCCAGAGATCAATAATAGTATGGGGTACTATGACACCATCGATGTTTACATCTACTACTAGACTTCCAGGGTCAAGGTACTTCAGGAAGATCACCCTTCCTAACAGTAGGTCAGACAACTGTCCCACAACATTGATGGTGGGCATGTCTTTCTTCTTTCTCCTTGGTTCCTTAAAGAACTTTTCTTTAATGAGTCTATTGTAAATAGGAACATCATTAATGGCCTGGAGAAGGGGTATTTTTGCACACAATTTTTTTAGTTCTCCCAGAAGTTCTGTCTCTTATGGGGTGTGCTGACTAGGGTGGATTAGGCACTCAAGAAAAGGAGGTTGATTGGTCTAAGTATTTATCTCTTTATTTTCTTCCTCAATCTCTGCAGGTGGATATGGAGGATGATTTTCCTATAGTACTCTTCCAGACCTGAGGTTGATCTCATGTATCTCCACATCATAAGCTAAATAGGATGTTTCCCCATTGTAAACTTGTTGTGCCTTCTTATTGTTCGAGTTCAGATTGGGCTCGGTAGGCATCTGAGGTAACTTAGGTGGAGCAAAGTGGGTAATCTGAGGTTGAGGTTGGGGTGGAGGCAGTAAAGTAGGTGGTTGATTGTGTTGGGGTCTCCACCCTTGTGATGGGTTGCTCCACTGAGGGGGTTGAGGAAAATATTTTTGGAATGGTTGGTTCATAAGCCGAGGGTGATATGGAGGGGTGTACGACAAAGTAGGAGGTGTAGTCCATGATGGAGGAGTGGATGTATACCAAGACTACATAGGTGCCTTTTGGTTTGTATGATAGTAGGAGTAAGTTTCACCTTGTATGCCATGTTGATATGATAGAGGTCCTTGAGGCATCCTATGATTTATGAAACAAAGTTTCTTGGGTCCTCCTCCCCCCCCTTGATATACAAATTTGAGCCCAGGTAAGGAGGGACACTTATCTATGGCACGATTCTCTTCACAATCTAATCAAACCTCTATGACATTTAGTGGACATTCATTTTGAGGGTGAAATATTCCCAATTAGTCCTAAGCTAATGGGAATATTCATTTTTTGTTTTATCTCTTTGTTTGAAGAATAAAAGAGCAAAGGAGGTTCATAAAACTCCTTGATAAAGAATAAATCAATGCCAAATGTAAAAATGGCTAAAACTTGGCTATTTTAACAAGCACCCTTAGGTGTGAAAGGGGCTGGATATTTTGATTGGGTCAACGTTGACCAGATCTATAGTGTTGTCTTGGAAGAGTGGCCATCAATGAGGCACAACACAGTTTTACATGGAGCTGCTTTGTGTGAAAGGAGTGTTTTCATTGAAGGTGGTTTAGGGTTTTCAAGCTCTCAACTTATAAAAGGAGGAGGATGGGAACATGATAAGGTTGTTGATGATATCGTATTTTATAAATATATTGTTTTTTTAGACATATATCATACTCTTGTTGTTTAGCTGAGAATAGTGTTTTTTAGCATTGGGTGTTCCTGGTCGAGAATCCCACCTCTTTCCTTGAGAGGCCTCTTGGAAGAGTTTGCATTGTATAGTCCACTATCTGGCTGAAGGCCAAGCTTCTTCTTCTAATTACAACGTAGATATTGTTGAGGGTTTGTTGTCTTTGAAATATGCAGCAAGTGGAGGCTAGATCTTCTCAAATCTAGACCATTTCAGTGCTCCTTTTCAGTGGGGAAGGATTCTATCCCATTGGCAAGAGAGTATTGGATTATTGGAGTGACATTTTCAGATCTTGGCATGTGGCCAAACTTGTTCTAAACCCAACAGCGCGGTATTTCTTCCAGAACTGCGTTATTCCTGTAGGTGTTGTTGCAGGGTGTTTTGGCACATCATTTGAAGTGCTGGTTTTCAAGTGTTGGGGAGCTGCCCTCCACTTCGAAGATCCATTAAAGAATATCTATGTATATTTTATATCAGATATGATCTGCATATTTTTGAATATATATGAATCACTGAATATTTCTACAAATATGTAAAATTAGATCTTAGATCTACTGCTTGTACATAGTGTAATGCTGAAAACCCCAAGGGGTTTTGAAAGAGGAGCCTATATAGTGTATGGATCTATTATAGATATGATTTTTGATGCACTTATATGCTCTAGATCTGAAGTGTAATTAGCAGTTGTTGCAGCCTAATAAAATAATTTTTTCAAGGCATTTTCAGTCTATATGTATGGTTTCCGCACCTCTTTTTGAGGATTTTATTCTATAGGAGTCTTGTATTTCCAGTTATGCTTCTTATGGGCCACATTGTACATCTATTTTTCTGCTAAAAATAAATTTTAAAGGTCTCCATATTGGCCTCCTAATTTGCTTTAGATGAACTGTGTTATTTTCCTGCATAAATGTCTTGTATTGTTGCATTTCCCATTTGGGAATATTGCAGTGGTATCAAAGCATCATCTTTGCACATCCTGTGATTTATGAGAAGCCAATATGTCTTCAGAAGAAGAAGAACCTCTTACTGACAGAGAGAAGAGGTATCTAAAGAGAAGATAGAAGAAGAAATTTGATTACACAAATGACAATGAGGACAAGGGTAAAGCCCTTGTATCTAGAAGTGAAGAAGAAGAAAAGGATTTTCATAAGATCCTTCTTAGAGCCATGCAAGATCTTGCTAGAGAGATTAAAGAGATGATATTAGAAAAAATCAAAGAATCCCATAAAGGATTTCATCTTGGAGAAGGCTCTGGCATTTCTCACCACTCGAATGATCAACCAGTGCATAAGCCACAAGTTTCCCAACGCTCTACCATGCCTACCTTTTTGGCTGTGGGAAATGAAGGGTTTCAAGAGAATGAATCCCTTGAAGACTATTTTGAAGAATATGAGTCTCAAAATTAGAGATTCAAAGATAACTTGAGTTTTCAGAAGCTTTTTCACATAGAGGACAAAAGAAGACCAAGGTATCATCATAGAGGTGGTGGATTCACTCAGAATCATGATCAACACCATTCTATGGGCAGATTATTTTTACCCAACTTTGATGGGTCATCCAAGCGTTTTTCCAAAGCCTGGGTAGCAAAACTAGTCATCTACTTTCAGTTGAAAAAGGTCCTAGAGATGGAGGCTATCAATATTGCAGTGCTGCACTTTGAAGGTGAAGAACATGCTTTGTCTACATTGGGTCATTCCAATGTGACTACTTATTCATATTTCACTAGAAGGCTAGTGGAAAGTTTTGATAGAAGAGATCCCGAGGCACCATTCATGAGCCTTACAAAGTTGAAAAAATCAAGTAATACAGAGTCTTACATTTCTGAATTTTTAATATTATTTGTTATGGTTCTTGATTTGTCTGTAGCTAGAAGGGTGTACATGTTCATTGATGGTTTAGATGAACCTCTTCATGGGTTGGTTAAATCTACCAATCCCACTACCCTGCATGATGCTATTGAAAGGGCTAGATACCTTCAAGATGCCTTGCCAAAAGAAAAGGCAAGCTTTCAGCATAGGCCCTCTTTTCCTTCAAAGGGAGAGGAAGAAAAGTTGCTCCTTCAAAGGATATCTCATACAAGAAGCCTCTTGATGATGAAGTCTGGAGAGATCTAAGAAGAAGGAAGATTTGCTTCACTTGCCAAGAATCATGGGCACCTGGACATAGATGTGCTGCTGGAAAAACACATTACATAGAGTTCTTCTCAGATGATGAGGAGGAAGAAGAAGATGAACTAAGAATAGGTCACAGCACTGACACTGTAGGGGGAGAGCCAACACCATCAGGAGATGGGAATGGAGCATTTTCTCCTATTGGAGGGGATCTTACATCTTTGAGAGGAGTGCCTAAGTACTTGACCTTAAGAGTTCAAGTTTTCATCTTGAATTAGAGGGTTTCTGTTCTGATTGACAGTGGAGCTACCCACAATTTCATTGATGCCCAACTAGTGCAAAGGAGGGCAATACCCACTGATACTTTTGAGGGATTCTCTGTTTTGGTCCCAGGAGATAGAACAATGCAATGCATGTGTTATGTCCCATCAATTCCAGTCACCATTGGGACTTATACTTTGGTTGATCACTTCTTTTTGGTTGACATACCTGACACCAATGAGATTTTGGGTGTTCAATGGTTGATTACATTGGGGAAAGTCACCACTGATTGGGAAGCTTTGCAAATGGAATGGGTGGACAAGAAGAGTGGCGAAACTCAAATGATCAAAGGCATGCATACATACCCCTCACATACCACTTCCACACAAATAATAGAGATGGATTTACGCAGTGGAAGCAAGGAACTTATAGTCCCATCTATCATGCTCATGAGATTGCTTCATGGGACACTTTTATCTAGTGGCAAACCTCCTGGGAGGCCACCTGATTAAGTTTTTGTGGGAAATGTCTCACAACATGATGCTCCAAATTTAGATCCAGGAGGGATGGGAGCATTGGAAGACAATGATACAACGTTAGGAGTCTTGGGTAAACTCAAGGAGGAGGGAGATCTTCTCCCCTTATCATCATCACCTACTCTCATTTCTGATTCTACACTGTGGGAAGAGAGGAATGGAAGGAATGGCCTTCCAACATATACCTTTGGCATGGGGGATGTTAAGGAGGAGAGTAGCCACATGATAGACATTTAAGTTGATAGATTATCAACGATGTCATTGTTGGGGAGTTTAGATCCATATTGGAAATATCAACTCTTGGTGGATTATTCCAAGGATCTTCACACTTGCATGATACTTGATGACCAACTGCATGAAGAGGGCTATTTAGTCCAAGGGGGAGTTATCTATCATCATGGTAGGATCTTCTTGTCTATAGCTTCCAAGCTCAAGGAGAAGTTGCTACAAAGAGCCCATGGAGAGTTTTGTTTCAGCCACATATACTCCATGAAGATCTACAACATCATCATGAGGAGCTTTGATTCGGAAGGCTTGAAAGGAGAACTACATCAGCATTTTCAAGAATGCATGAACCATGTGGAGTTGGGACAACAACATGACTCTAAGAAAGAGTTATTTCAGCCATCTCTTCCTTCTTTTGAGAGAGCAGATAGATCCACTACAAGGAAAAAACTCTCTAGGAAAGGTTATAAAGAAGGTTTTTAGTGTTATAATATTGGCCAAAATTTTCAAAAAAAACATTTGCTACAACATCCATTTATGTTTACGGAGGTTTTGGCGGACCTTTTAACAGAAATTCAACACAACTAAAAAAAAAAAGGGCGACCGGAGGTTATTACGGATGTTTTTTCATCGGTGTGCTACTATGCCTTTAACGCACCAGTGTGTACATGCCGACGGCACCCCGGGGCTGTGTCAAGCCAACGCACCAAGACATTTAGGTGTAAAACTGCATCGGGCGTAGTGTTGGTCATACAACGCATGGGGCCATTCTAATTGGTCTTGGGATTTGTGTGGTTCCCATAGGTTGTATCAATGCACTTGTGCATTGTATCACAGAAAGGCACCGAGATTTATAATTGGTATCGATATTAATGCAGTGCACATAGATTGTAAAAATGCATCGATGCTTATAGATATGTAAACGCCCCGGTGAAAAATGTCACACAAACACACCAATATTGATAATTGGTATTGGTATTTGTGCGGTGCCCATAGATCGTATAACAATACCAGTGCGTATAGACACATAAATGCACTGGTGTACAGTTACTGACAAACACCGGTTTTCATGTTGTATTTTTTAGAAACATCGACCTCTGAAAGTCCAATTATTGTGATTGTTTTAAATTCATTATTCATCAAAAGTCAACACATATATATCTTATAACAATATTCATATGAATTAAATTTTTATTAGTGCATTTGAGAATGACAATGGAGAACACAATAGAATAAATTAAAACATATTTTAGGATTATATATATATATATATATATATATATGAATAAGACAATCTTTATGATATAAAATGGGACAGTTATTCGTATCCCTTTGTCTTTTAATTGGGACACTAAGTCCATTACATTAAACAAAATTTCTGATTTCACAGACATAAATATTTCAAAAAATAAAACACCTTGCTTTGATATCCGAACATAGTGATCATCATTCTTCGCTTAAACTGTTGTCATTGCTAGAGCTACTTCCATGACTTGGGTTATTTTCAGGAATGTTTTGTTCATGGCGTTTATTGTATTCTTATTCTTCACCTTCCATCTACAAACATAAAAATAAACTGAAATGAGTGTATATACATTGGTGAGAATAATTAAAATTGCAATATTAAATAATATACATGTAATTTTCCTAAATTTGCATCCAAGCAAATTGGAACATTAGATTTGACACTCTCACTTAAAAGAGGGATGAAAGGGGAGGGAGGCCATGAAGAATAAAAACATATGAATAAAAACCACTCTTGGTATGAAAAATGGATCTAAACCACAAAGGGGAATCTGATTTGACCAAGTCAACAGTGCAGGTTAAGTGCATTGCACCTCCTTGGAAGACTACGCAGTTCTAGAAGAGGTTCCTAAGTGTGAAAAGGGGTAAACCTATGAAGTGGTTTAGGGTTTGCCAAGACTAAAAAAAAATATAAAGGGGAGGAGAAGGCTCATGAGAGAGTTGTGGATGGATTATTTTCTGAAGCTATTTGTCTGCTTAGACAAATAACAATCTCTATTGTTTAGTGGAGGATTGTGATTGGAATTCCTGTTTAGGGGTTTCATCTCTTCCCTTGAGGACCGGTGGAGGAGTTATTTGCTAAAGTGAGCCACTATCTGGTTGGATACCAAGCTTCATTTTCATGAGCAGTGCTGTCCCATTAAGGGTTTTGCAGTTGCTGTGATTTGCAGCGAGTGGTGTTCTAGATCTGCTTAGATCTAGCTTGTATTGAGGGCCTCTGCTCTTGGAGTGTGTTTTTTAACCTCCAAGGAGAGTGTTTATTCACATTTTGTACCAGATCTACAATTTCATTCAGTTTATTCAATGTATTCAACCCTCAGCGTAGTTTCAGTCCTATACTGCGTTATTTTGCAAGAGGGTTTTTTGTTCTACTTTGATATCAGATTTGAGGGAAGATCTCCTGGTGTTGGGCTTGCCTTTCCCTTGGTAATCCATGGATTAGATTGCTGATCTATGTATCCTTAGATCTGATATTTTCATTAATAAATTTCATCTTCAGAAATTCCTGTGTATTCTGCAGTACTGTAACTTGTAATTCAGATCTACAGTTTATTATACATGCTTTTGCTAAAATTCCAAAGGGATCTTATTAAGAAAGTTATATAGTTTCCAGATCTGTAATAGATATAATGTTTCATCCACATATTTGTCATAGATCTAGAATATGAAGTACAACAGTGGTACCTCCTGAAAAATAACGTTGTACATTCTTGTTGTAGTCTAATACATTGTTGCAGCCCCCTTTCCGAGGGATTTCTTCATTAAATTCTCTTTCTTTTTCATGAAAATTGTATGGGTCATGTATCTGATATGATTTATCAATGTTAAGACCCTATAGTAGCTAAAATATTCAGTAAATTATGCTTTCATGCTTCAGTAAAATTCTGCAATAAGTAAATAATGGGGAATCGGGGTTTTTATGCCTAGTTGGGGAAGAAGGAACTGTTTAACTAAGCTAAGATTATTTTTTTGAGCCCAAATTTGGAGCATAGGTCCCTCATGACCTAAGATAACATATAAAACTGTCACATTCCTCTGTTTTTACGCATATCTATGAATATATTCATTTTTGGGTCAGAATCACTGTTTTTCCCCATCCCTTGTGAAGAGAATTATTCTTGTTACTTGCTGCTGTATATATAATTTCTGCTGAATTGTTTCCAAACCCATTTTAGAGTTTTTATCTCGCTGATACTCCAATACGGTGTTTATAATTTACTGCAGCCCTTCCCTTTGGCTTATTTCTAGCTAGTCTTATTTGTGGGAGATCTGTTTAATGTCTTTCAGATGATTCGTTTTTTCTGGAATTCAATTCATAAGTCTCACACAGCCTAATCTAGGGGAAAACAGCCCTATTCTACAATATTTCTGTACTTATCTGCTTATACAACATTCTAACTAAGCCCCCTATGGATTTTCCTGATATGGGATTTTCATCACTCCTAACCTATTTGGTTTTTTCTCCTCTTCTGGATCCTAATCTTAGATATTATGGTATAAGGATCCCAAGGGCATTAAACTCCAAGGGAGTGTGAGAAAGCCCTAAGTATTGTGTTTCACCACTCTTTTATAGACAGAGTCTGGAACGGGCCAGGAAGCCTCTAGTTCTCACCCTCTCTTTAGAGGTGACATAACCAGTAAATGCCCTACCAGTCTATATCTAGTTTATATCTATTAGTGTGATACCATATTGTTGTGAACCCATAGTGGAATATCCTAAGATATTCCCTATTGAGCTTATTCTTCCCCATTTGGTTCATTATAGTGGTATCAGCTGTAATGTTCCAAATTTTTCAATAAGGTAATTGGAACATTAATTTTTCTTTTATTTTAATAAAAAGAATAAAATGGGTAAGGGAGCTTGTGTAGCAGAAAAATAAACTCTCCTAAGGTGAAAAGAGTCACTTAAGTGGCTAATTTTGACATTCCCTAGTATGAAAAGGGCCAAAAGGAAAAAGACTAGGCCATGGTTGACCAAGTCAACAACGTGCCCAAGAGGGGAAGCTTGCACAAGAAGACTGCGCAGTTTTGAATGGAAGGATAATAGAGGATGAGAGAAACCCTAATGGGTGGGGTTCATGGCAAGGAAGCATTCCTTGCATAAAAAGGTGAAGGAGAACCATTGTTCATTATGCTTGAGAATTTTGATTTGCTCTCTTCAGTTGTTCAACTGAGATAGATTGTGCTTCTTAGCACAAGAGGGAATCCTATTTAGGAATGCCCTTATCTTCCAATGGAGGCCTTGGAGGATTTTTTCTTCATCTTCATCACATCCAGGCTTGAGGCCAAAGCCATCTCTTTCAGCTACAGCATTTCTGTTGGGCAGATTCATTGGAGTTGTTGGAGGTAGCAGTGAGGATCCACCATCACCCATTTTCGGAGCTATTTTTGTAGAGGAGGAGCTCATTCCTTCTCTAGGAGATCTGAAAAGGACATTTCTAGAGCTTTATTTCAGATTTTGGCATAGGGCCAAGTGTTTCATCTAAGCCCTAGCGCAGTCACTCCCTCTTACAGCGTTATTTTCAGAGGGAAATTGCAGGAGGATTCACCTGGGGGATTAGAGAGTGTAATCTTCAGTGAAAGGGGCAGCCTTTCACTTAGAAGATCATTGGAGGAGGTCATCATATTTTTTTCAACATTCTTCCCCTTCTCCTTTCATGTATTATTATTGAGTTGCTGCTGCTACACTGCAACTCCGGCATTTTTGTATTTTATCATTTTGTACATGTATTGCAGCCAATCATTCTAAGGATTGTTAGTTAGTTATTTTCAGGGGTTGAGGGCTTGCTCCCCCTCATTTCTTGAGCTGATATTGATAAATCATCACATTTTCATATTATTTTTTGCAGTCTCCTCATGTAACGGTGAAGTCATAGCTAGGGCAGCAATGTGTAGCAGTGTAGTCTTGATTTTTCATGCACATTCTTGATTAAGGCTATCTTGAAAGGTTTCTTCCTCAATATTTATATATTATTTGCTGTTGCAACTTTATATATCAGCTATGCACTCTTCTTATACACTATGATGTATTATTTCACTGCTTTTCATTATTGAAGTTCATATATTGCTGTAGAGTCTCTCATTAAGCATTGTTTTAGAGACCTATATTGGGGAGATCTGTATAAAGAATATAGAGTTATTTCTTTGAGCTCATTTTCTGCAAGGGAGTCATATTTTACATGTACTAGGGCATCCCAGCATTGGATTGCCTTATTTTTGTAGTGGTTTCCTTATACAGCGTCCCCTTGGACACTATTGTAGAAATTCCCGAGGAAGAAATCTCACATATCTATAGACAGAGTCTATGAAGGGCCAGGTAGCCTTTGGATCTCACCCTTCCTTGTGAAGGTGAAATATCTAGAAAATTCCCCCACAGTCTATCTCTGGCATATACTTGTGATATTTCTGACAAAGGAAAATTTCAGTGGTGTAAAAGCTACTGATTTCCATTTCGGAACATTACAATACATCAATGTAAATCAAAAAGAAATATGATGTACCATAGAAAAAATTGACTCATAAATTACACACATCCTTTAAAAACCATGTACCATGCCATCTTTCAAAATTTCATCTGTTGGCGTAGTTCCATACTTTGTTTCCTGCAAGTTTTATACCCCATAACAAATCGTATATTTAATATAAAAGATGTTTTTGTTCTATTAATTATAGACAGAGCTAAGTAAAACAAGATCGATAGATGGTTACAAATTTCACAATTAAATTATGATATGCCAACATATACTCACAACCCATATTTAACCTAGTTTCAATCAATTCGTCTGATGTTTCTTCTTTGTATGTTAGCACCTGTTAGAAGACATTCGACAGTGATGATTTTTGTAAAACAACTTAAAAAATACATAAATTAAATCTAGTTAAGTTGTTATAAGGAAGTAACAATTACTCATAAACTTAGAGATCAACCATTTTATTCCTTGTCGTCATGTTTTATGTGCTGAATGGGTTCCATTTTCTTTTAATTTTTGCAAGAAAATTATTGAAAATTAATATTTAATGCTAAATTGTTTATTTATTGTACCTAATGATCGAAAAAATCAATGATTACATATTACATTTGATGCACGTTGTTGTTGTTGGAAAGAACCTCTATACATTTGTTCCACTAGATCCCTCAAACTTTTGTAAAAGTTTTTCCCCTTTCGTTAACTTCCAGAACCACTCTAGATGAGCTAAGGAGCAATTGATTTTTATTTGCATGTTCTATTTTTTTTCTTTTCTTAGAACAACATTCCTTTTCTGAGTTGTTGCTCCCTATACAACATTAAACAGATGTGAATTAGTAGGCTGTTTGACACATGTTATCTAATAATTTTAAGTATATTATTAATGATAATTAAAAAAAGAAACTCATATTGGATCGATAGTATTTTTCATTCACCTGATTCATCCTTTTGCAATTTTTCCATTAAAATTTTACACTCTTCTGGTCCTAGATCAAAAATAATCAGATCGAGCTTCATCATTTTGTGGCTCTGCATGATATACAGTAAACAATACATATTAGTTAAACTTACATATAGTTCAAAATTAATATTTTTTATAAAGAATTTACAAAAAACTTGTCTTTTTTTCTTTTCTTGATGTGTTAACAGTATTTTTGTTACTTGATCTCTTGTTAGAAATTTCTTTATCAATTTGAAACCTGTACCATATCATTCATTAATATATTTATAAATAAATTCTCAACTTTTTAGGTAGAAAATAAATCTCAAGGTATCGATGTGCCTTTCATGAGGTCCGCACCGCCGCCAGTGTGTGGGGATATTAACAACGCACTGAAAAAAAGTATAATACACTGAATGGTGCGTTGCGTATTGTAAACGCACCGCAAAAAATAGTGTAATGTACCTAATGGTGAGTGGGGTATTATAAACGCACTGCAAAAACATTGTAATACATCGTATAATGCTTTCCTAGTTAAATGGAGCACCAATGCCCTATTTCAGATTTGGCGCATAGATTTAGAAAAAATGTTTTCATTTTTTTTACTACAGTACTTTCACGGTGTGCTGTATAATATAGAGCACCAATTCAGTATAGTACATAGGGTACACCGATAAAGAAAAATCCATTTTTTTAAAAATCATGCAATGGCCAAATTGATTAGGATCCGACTATGCAAGTTGTCTTGTGGGTTGGACGTCAATCTAAAATGAAAAACCCTAATTCTGAAATCATAGAAACAGGGAGAAGAAAGGGAAAAAACAAAAAAAATGAAGGGTTTAGGGTAAAAATAGATAAACTGCAGAAAAAAGTAAAAAACTGTAAAAAAAAGTAAAAAAATAATCAAATTTAATCACGAGATGGTTTTAAATTCTATGATACAGGGTTTGAATCACCAGAGGTTTGGTTTTAGATTGTTTGAATACTTTTGTTCGAACATATTTCGCTGCTCCACAGTGTCCTCCTGCTCTCTTGCTCCAGGTTGTCTCCTGCAAATGCCTACCTGAAAATTTTAGCAAAAATAGTGAAATAATGAAAAGTGTTTAGTATTTAAAGAATTATTTTATGAAATTAGATTTTCAAAAATATTTTTCCGCCCATTTTTCAAATTGCCGCTTTTTTTCACTTAAATAAAATAGATTTTTTTTTTTTTATTTGCGTTTATGCCTTATCAGTGCAGAAGAGTTGTGACACACCGGTGCGTCTTATTTATACGACACACCGGTGTGTGTTAGGATGATAAGCGCACCAGACTGTATAATTTTTTTTTTTTTTTTGTATGTAATATCATAATAAAATAATGATAGTTATAAAGTACATGAATTTATTTTCATTATTTTCTAAAATTCATTATGTTACAAAAATTCAAATTATTCTAGATTTTCTATTTTACAATTATTTGCAAATTTACAAATTTAAATATTTTAATAAAATCATTTCACATTAATACAATTAAAATTTTCACATTAATAGAATTAAAATTTTACAAATATTTTACATACAATTACAATTAAAAGTACAATAATTACAATTAGAATTAGAATTAAAATTATAATTTTACATTAATTTCACATACATGAATTAATCGATTACGATTAGAATTAGAATTAGAATTTTATTTTTACATACAATTACATTTACAATCACAATTACAATTTTACAAATATTTTACATACAATTCAATTAAAATTACAATTAAAAATACAATTACAATTTTAGAATTTTACATACAATTACATTTAAAATTTTACATACAATTACAATTACAATTTTATAAATATTTTACATACAATTCAATTAAAATTGCAATTACAAATACAATTACAATTCTAGAATTTTACATACAATTACAATCACGACATAATATTTAATAAATATTATGGTAATTTAATATGAAATTAATAAATAAACATCATCACAATCATGATAACCATCGTACAAACATCATATTCGACTAATAAACACATTCAAACATCAAATTAACATTATATATTAAGATCATCACAACACAAACATCAAATATACATCTCAATATGTCAAATAACTCATGCTATCACATATACACATCTATCTGCAAGCTAAACATTAAATGAAACATATCTAACATTACCTAACAATATGTGCCACATCATGATGATCACCAACATGAAAATTAAGTACAACTGCAACATGAACATAAAATATATATATATATATATATATATATATATATATATATATATATATAACTGAATAATGTTAAAAATATACAACTGTAATATAAATTTCATGGATCAGGCACTGATGGTAGTATAACAACATCAATAGCAATACTACAAGTGGATTCCTACTCAGTAAAGCTGGGTGCAACCTCAACAGTCGATGGTCGAGCCTGCTCATGATCATGATCACTAGTACTAATGGATGCATCTGCTGGTGATAGTACAACATCAATATGAGCAGTAGTAGTGGAGGCCTGCTCAGTCTATAGTGCAGCCTCGGTGGTCGATGGTCCAGCCTACTCATTATCATCATGACTAGTACTGATGGATGTAGCTGCAGGCTGTTGACTGGATGTGGCCGATGGTCCAACCTCATCTCCATGATGACTGTCAGATGCTTCCAGTGGAGCTTCTGCTCATCAGGTGTGCCGCGAGGTGAACGATTATGAGATGCATGTGATTCACTGCTCGCAGACTCATGTCCATCATGTGTCGCAGCTCAACTGTGCCTATAGCTACGGATAGTCCTCTTGAGTCGCGTAACTGTTGTCGTAGCTCCTACAACATGCCGCATCAGTTCGTACATGTCACGCGACATGCCTCTCCACATCCGTAATAGCCTATTATCGGCATGTATGTCTCTGTAATGAGCGGGCCTGATGCCCACATCAACAATCAATGCAGAGAGTTGGTTGGCCAACTCCATCCTATATCTGGTCTCAGGTCGACCACGCCTAGAAAAAGGCGGCACCGGTGCACCATGATGAGCAGGAGCATGTCTCTCTGTTGCACCGGCCTCATCCTCATCATGATCATGCTCGACATCAGCCATATCCTGATCGTCATCATCAGGATCCACACTTGGATCATGTGGTGGACCTAGCATCTCCTCACCATCAAAAGAGCCAATGTCTGCAAAATATATACAAGTACACAACAATAATTAGACAATTTCATTGCACAATTTAATAAAAACAAGTTAATTAAGAACATGTTAGAATAAATATAAATAAAACAATCATATTACCTCTATCATCTAGCAGCTCATCAGCTATGAAGGGGATGTTGGGACACCCTCGCTAATCTAAGCCCACATAAGGAAATGGGACCAAAATGAAAAGATGAAGCCCGTCAACACTGGCTAAGTAAGTCCAGTGAATCATGTGATATCCTGGTTGGAAACAAAGTGTCTCCCCTCTTGGTCATCATTTGCCCCCACATGTGCATCTAGGCCTCAAACATCGGCCTATGAGGCTTTCGAACAAAACTAGGTCTCATCTCTGGAAACCTCTCAAAAAATAAACAAAACAACTCTGAAGAAAAAGGGAAGTTGACCCTCCCTTGTGCATGAGCACAAAATCTATCTAAGGCCGTACAAAACTGCCGCAAAAAAATTGGCAGACCACCTGACAAGTCAGGGCTGTTGTACTAAAGAATCAACATAATATAAAAGTGAGCAACTAATGCATTGCCCGTCACCAGTGTTGTGCAAAATGGTCGAAATGATAAGGGAGAGGCACTGCACGTCTTGTCTACCAAAAGCACCTATACGTAACTAACCTCCAAAAACCTGAAACTCTGAAGGAGACAGTACATGTGCTCCAATGTATCTCTGGGAGTAAACTAATTGACTCCTTGTTGCACAACCAGCTGGCACATCTGGGAATGAGGGAAAATCCACCCCTCCCCCTGATAGTCCTGTAATAAAATAAATATCCTCTCGGGTGTGTACTACTAGTTAGGACCAACCTAGAAAGCTCGTCGATGGGCATTCCAACCGGCAGATAAGATATATCAAAAACACACTATGGCGCTTTAGGGAAGTAGCCTCCTCATAGAACTTGAGGAGGCCTACTTGCCTAAGGATCTCCTGGGTATCTGCAGTAATAGGGTGAGGGTATGCATCTCTCTCCCTCTCTCGAGCCTCCCATTGGAAAATCATGTCATATTGTTCAGCCTATTGTTGTTGTTGTTACTCCTCTTCTCTCTGAATCATTGCCATATTAAATAATTTTTTATTATTAAAATAGACATGTATTTAGGAATATACATATATATATATATTTTGAAAAACAAAAAAAAGACAAGTCGGTGCTCCACCAGTCCTAGTGCCCCTACTGAAATACAATGCATTGGACTCGGTGCAGCTGTCTATTTTTCAAGCACCGTTAACTTTATCAAAGTTCAAAATAGAGATGTGCTGACTGAAATATGCGCCCTGATGTGTATAGTCGTGTTAGTGCATCGACTTCATGACAATTAAATAGCTGACGGTGCAGTATTTCACCCGCCCACACCGTTGACCCTCTTGGAATCCAGAAAGTGGTGCGCTGACATACACCGGGGCGAATATTCCATCAACACATCGCACTGTGATTTCTGTGGTCGACGGTGTGCCTGGATAAATGAGCGCACCACCTTTTTATGTTATTTTTTTATTTTAAAATTATTTGGGGCGCCTTTTGGTACCGCCCAGGAAACAGTGTGGATATCATTAGCACCGATAGCGGTACGACCTGTAAATTTTACAGGTAGCACCGCTATCTGATGTGAGCCAAACAGATCTGGTGCATCTCGCAACAAATATATATATATATATATATATATATATATATATATATATATATATATATATATATATATATATATATATATATATATATATATATATATATATATATATATATATATATATATATATATATATTAATGGTTATTTTAAAGGTTATTTCAATTTCTAATTTGCTAAAAGGCTTAATTATGGAAAAAATAGAAAAATACCTGTACATTTCACCGTCGAGGAGGCATATTGGCAATAAACTTTGCAAAAGAAAATTTTCCCACCATTTTTCAAAACACAAGCTGGAGATTGGTGGCTAATGCAGAGCAACCATGTGTGCAATGGGTGCAATGGGAGCATCGATGTCAGGGAAACTTATACAAAGGGAAATGGAACCGGTGCTTGAGAGCTCTGGAGCACTGAGGAAAGTGAAAAATGAATTTTTTTGGCCGTAATTTTTTTTTTTATTTAACCCTATTCCGGTGCGCGGGGTTTTATAGGTGCACCAATACGTTTATCTATAACCACACTGGGCTATGTCAAATTTGGCGCGTTGTTTATAATGCACCGGGGTGATTCCCTAACACTGCACTGGGATGTTTCAATTTTGGCGCGAAATTTTGATGAGGCACCGGGGCGGCAAATCCATAAAGCACCGGTGCGGAATAGTCGTAAAGCACTGGTTTTTTGGCCTTAAATTTTTTTTATGTAATGCTATTCCAGTGCATGCAGTTTATCGGTGCACCAGTGCTCTTGGGTAAGAACACACTGGCACATTTATGTTTTGGCGCGATTTTTTATGATGCACCAACGCAGAAGAGTGGTGAAGCATTGGTGCGTTACAGTAATAGGAGGCCCTAGATGTGTGTGTATGTCACGCAATCTGTCCAGTGTGCCAATGTCTCGTGCACACCGGTGCGTTCTATTCGAGGTCATGCACTGGTAATTGAGAGCTTAGAAACACTGGAAAATTGAAAAATCCAGGTTATTTTGCCGTAATTTTCTAATATAACCCTTTACCGGTGTGCGTTTTTTATAGGCGCATCAGTGCTCTTTGGTAAGAACGCACCGACGTGTTTCTTTTTTGGCGCGGTGTTTTATGATGCATCGACATGGAAGAGTGGTGAAGCACCAGTGCATTATAGAAATAGGAGGCCCCGGATGTGTGTGTACGTCGCTCAAGATGTCCAGTGTGCCAATGTCTTGTGCGCACCAGTGCATTCTATGGCAGGGCACGCACTAGTAATTGAGAGCTCAGAAGCACTGGAAAACTAAAAAATCTGGGTTATTTTGCCGTAATTTTTTTTTAATATAACCCTTTACCGGTGCGCGTTGTTTATAGGCGCATCGGTTCTATTTCTTACAAACGCACCGGTCGGTTTGTGTTTTGGCGTGATGTATTATGATGGACCGGTGCGATTTCTTTCTACCGCACTGGGTTGTCTCGGTTTTGGCACTGTGTTTTATAATGCACTGGTGTGAAATATCTGTGACGCACCAGTGCTATAGAATAATAAGACACATCGAGAAGGTGTTTATGGAGTGCACGGTGTCTGGTGTGCCAATTTTTTGGTCCGCACTGGGGCTTTCGTGGATCAAGTGCACCAGGGCGACTTATAATTATAAGCACACCGAGAGGAAACCATCCGCAAAACCCTCCACTCGCAAACCTCCTCTAGTGACCTCTGCTAGAAATAGATGTGTGGGGTATTTTTCTGTGGGGTTCCTCAAAAACTTCCACTAGAGGGTCTTTTCCTTGTAGTGATCTATGCACCACTCCATTTGTATGAAGAGGATTTTTGGTGAAGAACACGCTCATGTAAATCATAATTTAGTTTCTGATTGTATGTATTCTTTCACCATGTTTATGTAGGCCATGAATCCAAGGAGGAGTATTATATCTTGTAAAATTCATGGCCAACCTTGGGCCACAAAAATTTCTGAACTTGGCCACTCCCTTGGTGGACAAAGGGATATCTTGTTTCATGATGGGTGCATTCCCAAGGCACCAAATATATCTCACACTTTCAGCCATAGTGATATGACATGGGCAACAAGTAAGTGGTGGGGAAACCACTTACCACATATTTATTTGATGCAGGAAGGACATGCACTACGCTGGTTCCACATGTGGGACTATGACCCACCTCCATATGCACAAATTTATGTTTGTTTGTATGTAGTTTTTCTCCTATACATTTATGATGTACTTGTACTTTTTATGGGAATGTATGGAGGGAGGATGGGAGTTATGCATGTACCTTATGGGATGGAGACTCTCTATGTATCTTATGCTACATGTTTCAAGGAGAGCATTGGGCCAGCCATGTTCGTTTCATTTGAGCTATTGTCCCCTTATGGGATGGACTATTTACATCTCAAGAGAAATTTGGAGGAGAAATTCATGGAGGGATGGATTGGTGAACACTTAGCTTATGAAGGAAGCTTATCACATGATGGTGTCACCAATGGAGGAGGAGAAGAGCTGTAGCACTCACCTTATCAGTTTCGTGAGGACAAGCAACATTTGGGAGGGGAGGATTGTAATATTCCCAATTAATCCTAAGCTAATGGGAATATTCATTTTTGTTTTATCTCTTTGTTTGAAGAATGAAAGAGAAAAGGAGGTTTATAAAACTCCTTGATAAAGAATAAATCAATGCCAAATGTAAAAACGGCTAAATCTTAGCGGTTTTAACAAGCACCCTTAGGTGTGAAAGGGGCTAGATATTTTGACTTGGTCAACCTTGACCAGATCTACAGCACTGTCTTGGAGGAGTGGCCATCAATGGGGCACAACGTAGTTTTAGATGGAGCTGCTTTGTGTGAAAGGAGTGTTTTCATTGAAGGTGGTTTAGGGTTTTCAAGCTCTCAACTTATAAAAGGAAGAGGATGGCAGCATGAGAAGGTTGTTGATGATGTTTTATTTTCTGAATATATTGTTTGTTTAGACATATATCATTCTCTTGTTGTTTAGCTGAGAATAGTGTTGTTTAGCACTAGGTGTTCCTGGATGCGAATCCCACCTCTTTCCTTGAGAGGCCTCTGGGAAGATTTTGCATTGCATAGTCCACTATCTGGATGAAGGCCAAGCTTCTTCTTCCAAATAAAATGTAGATCATGTTGAGGGTTTGGTTGTCTTTGAAATCTGCAGCAAGTGGAGGCTAGATCTACTCATATCTATACCATTTCAGTGCTCCTTTTTAGTGGGGAAGGCTTCTATCCCATTGGAAAGAGAGTATTTGATCATTGGAGCAACATCTTTAGATCTTGACATGTGGCCAAACTTGTTCTAAACCCTACATCATAGTATTACTTCCAGAACTGCGTTATTCCTGTAGGTGTTGTTGCAAGGTGTTTTGGAACATCATTTGAAGAGTTGGTTTTCAAGTGTTGGGGATTTTCCCTCCACTTCAAAGATCCATTAAAGAAGATCTATGTATTGTTCATATCAGATTTGATCTGCATATTTCTGAATCTTTTTGAATCACTGAATATTTCTGCATATCTGCAAACTTAGATCTTAGATATACTGCGTGTACATGGTGTAATGCTGAAAACCCCAAGGGGATTTGAAAGAGGAGCCTCTATAGTGTATGGATCTATTATAGATCTGATTTTTCATGCACTTATATGCTCTAGATATGAATTCTAATCAACAGCTATTGTAGCCTAATAGAATAACGATGTCAAGGCATTTTCAGTCTATATGTATGGTTGCAACACCTCTTTTTGAGGATTTTCTTCTCTAGGAGTCTTGTATTTCTAGTTATGCTTCTTATGGACCACATTGTACATCTATTTTTCTGCTGCAAATACATTTGAAAGGTCTCCATATTGGCCTTCTAATTTTCTTTAAATGAACTGCATTATTTTCCTACATAACTGTCTTGTATTGCTGCATTTCCCATTTGGGAATACTACAGAGGGTGTTTTATGGTACATCTAGGGAAGAAGATAGCCAAGGCCTTCTCTACTTCCTCTTGCTTCTTCTTGATCTACATTGTGTCCATTTCCAAATCAAAGGTGTGAAATATCTCACTTTTGAAGTCCTCCAACATATTTACAATCTCATACTTGATGGAGGTGGAAGAGGAAGGCATGTTGGTCATGCTCTGGCTAGCTATACCTTTCTTCCTAGCTTCCCTAGAGTGGTTTCTAAAGACATTTTTGATGTGCTCATAAGGAAGTTGGCTGATGTCTCCTCCAGACAACATATTAAGGATTTCTATCACCTCTTCTTTGATCCCTCAAAGAAGTACCAAATAAAGTGATCCAGGATCCAGCGTGCAGTTGCCTCTTTTATAGTTGAGCTATAATCTTTCTTCATAATCATCCAGGGATTCATCAAGTCCCAGAGTCATCCTAAATATCTCCTCTTTAGTTTCTTTGGATTTGCAGTAGTCTCTATATTTTTTGTTAAAGGACTCTTGCATTTTTTCCCAGGTAGTGATGTTGTACCTAGGAAAACCCATGAACTAGTGCAAGGTTGCATCCTTGATGGTGGATGCGAATAGTTTTAGTTGATGGTCATCTGAGGCATAGTCATAGGTCCTGCATATAACAAAAAAATCGAACATGAAGGTGTCAGGATCCTAAAAAGTAAAGCCATGGAAATGTGGAAGGGTTGAGGGACTGATGTTCTTCATTCTAGTTTCTCCATCTATTTCTCTAATGGGAAAGACTCCTTGGGTCTTAGTTTCAGCCATGGCTTGAATTGGTGAAGCAGGTTCTTCAGGTGAAGAAAGTTCCTATTCTTGTCCAATAGGTTCTTCAAAATTTTCAAGTGGCTCACCTATGGTGTGTTCAACCTCATAGTCATTAAAGAAGAGTGAAGGGTGACTGTGTGGGGATGTGGGGGTTTTTGGTAAGAATTTTCCTTGATTATCCCTACTCCTACGAGGCATGAAAGTCCAACTGTTTTTGTATTTTACAATATTTTGGAACTAAAAGTAAAATAAAAGAAGAAAATAATCCTAAAGTAGAATCAAAACATCTACTTAGACACCTCCTCGATAACGATGCCAAAATTTGGTGAGCTTTGGTATCGCTCCAAGAGTGCTGCAACTCCTAGAGGCTACTCAAATTTAGTTTATCAACTCTAGGTTGATACAAATTTGGAGTTGAAAGTGCTATATGCATAGCATATGAGTTCTACTCATGGCATCCTCTTCTCAGTTCTACAATGAGATGTTACTGATAGGGTTACTTCTAGGAAAGGAAGTTTGTCACACTTTTGAATGAAATCTACGACTGGAAATACATCATGACCAGATCTCTATAAATTGGAAACAAACTACTCTAGATCATAATGACTCATCTAGCTATCTTCAAGAAAGAGAAATCCACACCTAGGCTAATGCAAGAAAGGAAATTAAACTAAGTGGACTTCATAATTTAAATTGCAGAAAGGGAAACTAATCTAGGCACACATGCTGAACCAAATGACTGATTTAATTCTATTTATTTTATCCTTAACTACTATGCTTAACAATGCACCTAATAATGAGATAATTATAATTCTAAATGACTCTGTTTTGTATAAAGATAAGGAGACGCTGAGGTAACCTAAGAGGTTCCCTAACTCAAGGTTTCATAGCTGAAGGTGTATTGGAGGTTGTGCCAGGCTTAGATGAGGTGAAAGAGAGGTTTTGGGCTGAAGGAGTGAGTGGTTGGCGCTTCTACAAGATCTACTACAGTATTTCCTATAATGCTACAGGATGTTTTGAAACGCTACAAGAAACAAAACAAGGGTAGTTTGAGGCCAAAAATGGTGAGGAAATGGGTAGGAGAGGTGGAGATAAGGTGAATATAAGTGGATGAAGGGTATCCAATGCCTTTTTCAAGCTCATAAATCTTCATAAAGATTGTATTGCACCCCCAAGTTGGCTCTCAGTGATGTAGTGGATATTTCCAAAAACATGGCTGAATGTGACTTGGATGGAAGTTGATTTATGAAGGGTGGAGAATGAATATAATGGTGTTGGGGAAGTCCTGCTTTGTTTCTCTATTCAAACCTACAAGAAAAATACTTGTTCATGCATTCATCATTGAAAAATATATCATGAAAATGGTGGAAAATATGAGTTGAATTTAAATAAACCTACCTATGTACTTGAAACACATATATACCTCTACATCTACAACATGTCCAGGATAAAAAAAGTAACCTATCTAAATTTTCCAATAAATCATAAACTAAGAGAAATTTTGGATCTATGATGAAGATCCACCCTGCTTAAGCTCCAATGGAAGAGGTGAGAGAGGGAAGGTTTGACACACAACTTTGAGATTTTATATGCTACTGAACATGAAATGGAAATGGATTAACTACTACAACATGAAATGGAAATAGGTTAACTACTACAACATGAAATGGAAATAGGTTAACTACTTCAACATGAAATGGAAACACAAGTACATAAGAGAGATCCAAGCCAATGCATTGGGCCCTAACCCATAAGCTCAACTCCCTGAAACTAACTATGTTGGGAAAAAACCTAATACTCATTTTATTTCATAGCCAGTATTGTACATAGCATATGAAAGTCAAAAATGTCTATTACAAGAGCTAAGAGTGCTCTAGCTACATCCAAAAATCAAATCCTAGTGAGCTCTTTCTCTTCCCTATTTACCCTAAAGGGTAGCTACCAACATCTCCTTAAAAAGTAGGTGGTTTGTCCCCTTGGAACTCAAAATAAGTGGAGCTTGGCTCCCATTGATCTTCCAATTTCTTGGTTGCCTATAATTTTGAGTTGTTGGAGGAGAATCTCGAGGATATATGGGCTGCCTTTAGGTGTTAAGGAGGTGGTCAAACCTCCTATAATCACTTCTTTCTATCTACTCCAAGCCCTGATTGTGCAGTATTCCTAAAAACTAGCATATTCTCTTGATTTTCCTACATTTAAACCACATTAGGTCTTTGAAGCATGGCAATCCTTAATACACCATCTACATTAAGAAACATATGACAATAATGCAATTAAATGTGAGAAATAGAGAATAATTAGGCTAAAAGGTGACAATTAACCCCTTAAAATGTACCTAATGATGGTGCTCATCAGTGGTATGCCCATCAATGTGGGACTGAGCTACAAATTACATGATACATTATACATGATATGCTAGAATCAATGGGCTAGAAAGTGATACAATGATATAATGAGTCCCATATACATAATGTTCCTGGAAAACAAAGGTCAAGACTAAATACAATAACATCTACCTTATGAGTACACAATACATAATTCACCTCAAGCTAACATGGTGAGGGGAGATCACAACCAAAGAATCCCTACTAAATAGGAAAAGGCTCTGAAGATATGAATGGGCCAATTTGGAGGAGACATGCCTACTATGGGTGTTGTAAGTGGCTAAAACCAAAGTAGTCAAATATATGGATATGCATATGAGGTTGTATCATAATCTGTTTTCATCTGAGAATGTGGGGGACTAACTGAAGGGACACCCCCTCATGGGGTATTGAACATATCATGCACACTTGGGAAATTTTGGGACAATCTGCTATATCACTGGAACATCAAGTGTATGATTATTGATCGTGTGATAATGAGTTGGAGTCGAGCATGCGAGAAATAACTAAGTCAAAGGGAAATGATGATTCCCTTTGCTTGATTTGAGGCACTAGATAATGATGAATGTTGGAACTAAGGTGCATTTCCCTCTAAAGCACTCTACTAGAATAAATGTGTTGAATTTGACAAAAGAGGCCCCACCAAAGTTGAGGCAATGAGGAATCCTCAAAAAAGGCAGAAGGGATCATATTAATGTGACTAATGGATTGACACTAAGGATGATTATGGAAGGAAACAAGATGAGTGGTGGATTAATGACTTCCATTGTCAAAACTTAATATGCATGGTTGACCAAGCAATGGCTGTCTCAATTCAAGAGGGGATGGTCAAATACTCAGAATAAGGCTTTTCAAAGATAAAGCCATAAATTTGGAGGCCAAATATGAGAAAAATGGGATGATTTCAACACAATTATGGCTGGAACACTACAAATGGACTTAATGGGAATCGAAAGAGACTCCATGGATGCACAGGTGACTCGTCTCTGATGCTCTAAAAAAGGGTGACTCAATGATGTTGCCACATGGGGGAGGCCCAAAGGGGACCATAAAAACATGAGTAAATAATGTTTACTCATGAAGAAAAGAAAAACGTGAGTTGACCAGTGCAAAGGTAAAGTGGTACCATAGTATAAGCGGCTCATATGAAGAAATTTGATTTTAATAGGCGACAAAGTGAGACCTCTTGGAAAAAATGGTTTCCTGGTGAACTGTCCAATTACCAAAAATGAAGGGAGACCCATTATAGAGCTCTGTGAGATCTTTCTAATGGTTCTTAATTTTCATCAAACTAAGCTACAGTTTAGTCGTACTGGGAAATGGAAAAACTAGTGTTTTTCCTATAAAAGGGCTTCTTTCCCCCAATTCCAATTCATTTGCACAGTCAGTTGTTGGATAATTTGGAGAGGAGGAGAAGGACATAAATATTGGTGAGATCGTTGCGGACCTATGTTAATCAAGTGGGAAGGAGACTAGGGGGTGTGTAATATTCCCAAATGGGAAAAGCAGGAATATAGTGCAAAATGTTGGAACAATAATGCAAATCATCATATAAAGAAATAGGCCAATATGGAGACCTTTCATATGTTATAACAACAGCAAAATATGTATAAGAAATGGCCCAAAAGATACACAATAAGAAAGTACAATCCTCCAATGGACAAATCCTCAATATGAGGTGTTGCACCTATATATAAAACATGGAATACCCTTACAACATTATTTTATTAACTTTGTTATAGAAAATGATTATACATCAGATCTAGGGCTGATATGTGCCTCAAAAGATAGATCAATTTCAGATCTGAGCACTATACAACCTCCTTTGAAGAACCCCTTAAGGGTTTTCATCAAAACACCAAGTACAAGATGTAGATCTAAGCCCCAAGACTGTACATCTACTGCAGATCTGAAAAGTGTGCTTGATATGATATGACCAATAGAATAGCCTCCTCTAATAGATCCTCTAAGTGAAGGGCAGATCCCCTTCACTATAAAATAAGCTCTCCAAATGGTGTGCCAAACCACCCTACAACTCCTCCTACAGAAATAATGTAGATCTGGAAGTAAACTGTGTTGTAGGGATGAATAACTAGTTGGCCTGATGCCAAGATCTGAAAATAAGCACAATGTCCTCCAAATGGAAAGGAAGCCTCCTCCACTGAAAATGAGAAATGAAATGGCCTAGATCTAGGGATCTAATCTCCACTTGCTACAACCTATGAAACAACCAAACCCTCAACAAGATCTATGTTGTAAATGAAATATTAAGCTTCGCCTTAAGCCTGATAGTGGACAATGTAGTACAAGACTCCTCCAAGAGCTTCTCAATGGAAGAGGTGGGATTCTCTATTACGAACACCCTGTGCTAAACAACACTCTATCTCAAACAAACAACAAGAGAACGATATATGTCTAAACAGACCATATATTCAGAAATATCAAATACCAAAACATAATGAATATGGCTTCCATCCTCTTCCTTAAATAAGAGATGAGATTTCAAACCCTAAACCCCATCCAATAAAATCACTACATTCACACAAAGCATCTCCATCTAAAACTATGATGTCTTTCATTAAAGACCACTCCTCCATGACAACGTTGTTGATTTGGTCAAGGTTGACACAGTCAAAGTGATCCAGCCCCTTTTCACACCAAGGGTGCTTAATTAAGCTACCAAGATTTATATCTTTCACATTTGGCATTGATTTATTCATTATTAAGGAGAATTATGGACCTCCTTTGTCCTCTTATTCTTTAAGCAAGTAGCAAAAAAAAATTGAATATTCCAACTAGCTCATGGCTAATTGGGAATATTACAGTCCTCCCTTCCCAAATGTTGCTTGTCCTCAAGTAAATGACAAGGTGAGTGCTGCAAATCTTCTCCTCCTCCATTGGTGACACTAACATGTGATAAGCTTCCCTCATAAGCTAAGTGTTCACCAATCCATCCCTCCATGAATTTCTACTCCAAAGTTCTCATGAGATGAAAATAATCCATCCCATAAGGAGACAATAGTTCAAATGAAACAAACATGGTTTGCCCAATGTTCTCCCTGAAACATGTAGCATAGTGAACATGGAGAATATCCCTCCCATAGGGCACATACATTCCTCCCATCCTGCCTCCAAACATTCCCATAAAAAATATAAGTACATCATCACTGTATGGGATAAAAATTAAGTACATACAAATAGAAATTTGTGCAAATGGAGGTGGGTCATAGTCCCACATGTAGAACCAGCATAGTATATCTCCTGACTGCCTTAGATAGTGATATGGTAAGTGGTTTCCCACCACTTACTTGATGCCCAATTCATCTCACCATGGCTGAAAGTGTGAGATATGTTTGGTGCTTTTGGAATGCACCGACAATGATACAAAATCTCCTTTTGATCTCCAAGGGAGTGGCCATGTTCATAAATTTTTGTGGCCCAAAGTTTGCCATGAAGTTTATATGGAATAATTCTCCTGTTTGGAGCTATGGCTTGCATATAAATGGTGAAATAATGCATATTTTCATCAAATAAAAAATTAGGTACACAAGCATATTCTTCACCAAAATTTCTCCTCAAACAAATGGAGTGGTGCATAAATATATTCCCTCTCATTCCAAAAGAGGAAAGAGGTGTCTGAATTAACTCTTTCATAGAGTCATGTTTTTCTTCCAACTCCACATGGTTCATGCATCTCTGAAAATGCTGATATAGTTCCTCTTCAAAGCCTTCCCAAATGTAGCTCTCCATGATAGTGTTGTAGGACTTCATGGAATAATTATGGCTAAAAAAGAACACTTCTTAAGCTCTTTGTAGCAACTTACCCTTAAGAATGGAAGATCTATATAAGAATATCCTAAGATGATAATAGATAACTCCTTGGACTGAATAGCCCTCTTCATGTAACTGGTCATCAAGTATCATACATGTGAAAATAGCATTGGAATAATCCACCAACAGTTGGGATTTCCAATATGGATCAATCTCCCATAGTGACAACATTGATGATATATCAAAAAGAATGTCTGTCATATGGTTGTTCTCCTCCTGAAAATCTCCCATGACAAAGGTATATGTTGGAAGGTCATTCCTTCCATGCTTCTCCTTGCATAGCACAGAATCTGAAATGAGAGTGGGTAATGATGATGTTGGGAGAATGTCTCCCTCCTCCTTGAGTCTACCCAAGACTCTCATCGCTGTATCATGGAATTATAATGCTCTATTCCCTCTTGGATCTATTCTTGGAGCATCATGTTGTGAGATATCTCTCACCAAATCTGAATCAGGTGGCCTCCGAGGTGGTTTGCCACTAAATAATAGTGTCCCGTGCAACAATATCATAAGCATAATAGATGGGACTGTAAGGTCCTTGATTCCACTACGCCAATCCATCTCTGATCTCTGTGTGGAAGTTGTATGTGAGGGATATGTGTGTATGCCTTTGATCATTTTAGTTTTTCCACTCTTTCTATCCACCCATTCCATCTGCAAAGCCTCCCAATCAGTGGTGACTTTCCCCAAAGTAATCAACCATTTAACACCCAATATCACATTGGTGTCAGGTATGTCAACCACAAAGAAGTGATCAGTCAATGTATATGTTCCCATGGTGACTGATAATTATGGAACATAATGCATGCATTGCATAGTTCTATCTCCTGGGACCAAAACAAAAAATCCCTCAAAAGCATCAGTGGGTACTTCCCTCCTTTGTACTAGTTGGGCATCAATTAAATTGTGGGTAGCCCCACTATCAACCAAAACAGAAACCCTCTGATTCAATATGGAACCTTGAACTCTTAAGGTCAAGTACTTAGGTACTCCTTTTAATGATGAAAGAGCCCCTCCAATAGGAGAAAATGCTCCATTCCCGTCTCCTGATGGTGCTGGTTCATCTCTTGCAGTGTTAGTGTTGTGACCTCTTCTTGGTTCATCTTCTTCTTTTGCCTCATCATCTGAGAAGACCTCTATGTAATGTGCCTTTCCTGTTTCACATCTATGTACGAGGGCCCAAGCTTCTTGGCATGTGAAGCAAAGCTTCCTCCTCCTCAAGTATTTTCAGACATCATCATCAAGAGGTTTTTTATTGACTCTCCTTTGAAGGAGGAGCCTTCTCTTCTTTTCCCTTTGACGAAAAAGAGGGCTTATGCTTAAATGTTGCCTTTGCTTTTGGAAAGGCATCTTGAAGGTCTCTAGCCCTTTCAATGGCATATTGTAGGGTAGTGGGCTTGGTAGACTTAACCAACCCATGAAGAGGTTCATCTAAGCCATCAATGAACATATACACCCTTCTTGCTGCAGATAAATCAGGAACCATAACAGAAAGTCTTAAAAATTCAAAAATGTAATTTTCTGGATTACCTGATTGTTTTAACTTTGCAAGCCCCATGATGGTTCTTCAGGATCTCTTCTATCAAATCTTTCCATCAACCTTCTAGTGAAATCTGAATATGCAGTTACATTGGCATGACCCAATGTAGAGAAGCCATGGAACCACCAGTCATGTGCTTCACTCTCAAGGTGCAGTGTTGCAATATTAATGGCCTCAATTTCTGGAACCCTGTTCAACTAAAAGTAGATGTCAAGTTTCGCTACCCATGATTTGGCAGTGCACTTGGATTGTAATGTTCCAAAATTTGCATGCAGATAATTGGAACATTAATTTTTTCTAATTTCGCATAGGAGGAGAATAAATGGGTAAAGATGCCCATGAATAATGAAAAGAACAATAAAATCCCTTATATTATGAGAAGGGATCATTTTTGAGTTTGATTTCACACCTCCATGGGTGAAAAGGGGATTTTTTGCAAAGTGGCTAGGTCAAGTTGACCAAAGTCAAATTGTGCAGGCTATGAGGTGGAAATCACATTGTGGTACAACGCAATAGAGAAGGAGGGAAGATTCCTTGAGAAGGAAAACCCTAATGAGTGGGGCCCATGGAGAGGGAGCTCACAATTTGCATAAGAGGAGGGCAAGACAACCATTTTTGCTCATGAAATGGATTATTAATTTCGTTGTCTTGAGAGACAAGGAGCATACTCCTGCTATTTAGCAGAGTTGCTGGGGGAATCCCTGTTTAGGATTCCTTCCTCCTCATGAGAGGCCTCTTGAGGAATTTATCTTCATTTTTCTCCACATCTTGGCTCAAGGCCAAAGCATTCTCTTCCATCACAACGTTATTCTTGCAGCAAGAAGACATTGTGTTGTTGGGGTTGCAGTGGAGGCTTCCATCACATCACTCCAGGACTTGATTTGCAGAGAAAGGAGTCTCCATTTAGTGGAGATATCATTGAGGAGTGTTATTGAGCTTATTTGCAGATTTCAACAGCAGGCCATGCTTTCTCCCATCTTCATCAGCGCAGACCCTTCCATAGACTACGTTATTTTAGAGTGAGTCTGCAATGGGGGTTTTCATCATCACATTGGAGCTAGAGATTTCTAGTGTCATGATCAGCCTTGCACTCCAGAAATCCTTTAGAGGAGATTGATTCAGATTGTAGAGTAGATTCTACCATCTCCTTCTATTTTTATTATGAGTTTATACTTCTACCCAACAACTCTGGCATTTTAGTATTTTCCCATTCTAGGCATATAGTGTAGCCAATCCTCTTGATAATTGTTGTATTATCATTGTATCATTGTTTTTATGGGTTGAGAGCACACTCCCCCTCATTTCTTGAGCTGTATTGCAATATCATCATATTTCACATTTGTATGTAGAAGTGTCTCCATAAGACTGCGTAGTCATAGCTAGGGTAGTTTATGCAACATTGTATTTCATGCTTACATGTACTTGTTCTTTGAGGTTGATCATTCCCTCTATTGAGTGCTCTTTCCGCCAATATATTGTACACTTATTTTGCTGTTATGAGCTAATACAATGGCTATGAGTTCTTATATCATTTTCTGAGATTGAAGCAAGTTTTCTCTTCATGTATTTGTTTGCATATTGTTGTAGCTCACTTTTGAGTGGGATTCTTCCAGAAGCTCTATAGACAGAGTCTGAAAAGGGCCAAACAGCCTTTGAATCTCACACTTCCTTGAGAAGGTGACATATTCGGTAAATTCCCCTTCAGTCAATATCTAGAATAGATTTTTGATTGTTGACATTCCTAAAAAATGAACATTACATGGATGACCCATCAAATTTGGGTAAGAAACATATTCCCATAGTGTGGTGTCGATCATGATTCTGAATGAATCCACCACTTATATTGTGATGCCTTGGTATTATATTGTCCTTGATTTGAAAAAACTCCTGAAAACTCAAGTGGTCCTTAAATATCTGAGTTTGAGACTCATACTCCATAAAATAGTCTTCAAGGGATTCTTTCTCTTGAAACCCTTCATTTCCCACAGCCAAAAATGTAGGCATTGTAGAGCATTGGGAAACTTGTGGTTGATGCACTGGTTGATCATTCTAGTGATGAGACATGCCATAGCCTTCACCATGATGAAATAATTTAGGGGATTCCTTGAATATATCCATTCTCATCTCATTGATCTCTCTAGAAATGTATTTCATGGCTCTAAGAATTATCTTAGGGAACTCCTCTTCATCTTCACCTCCAGATAAAGGGGTTTTACCCTTGTCTTCTTTGTCATTTGTATAATCAAACTTTCTATGTCTTCTTCTTTGATACCTATTCTCTCTATCAATAAGAGGCTCACCTTCTTCATATCACATATTGGCTTTTCAAGATGCACAGGCTGTGCCAAGATTATGCTCTGATACCACTGTAATATTCCAAAATGGGAAAAGTAGGAATATAGTGAAAAATGCTGGAACAATAATGAAAATCATAATTAAAATAAATATGCCAATATGGAGACCTTTCATACGTTATAGCAACAGAAAAATATGTATAAGAAATGGCCCATAAGAAACACAACAAGAAAGTACAAGCCTCCAATGGAAAAAATCCTCAATATGAGGTGCTACAACTATATAGAAAATCTAGAAGACCCTTACAACATTATCTTATTAGCTATGCTACAGAAAATGATTATACATCATATCTAGGGATGATATGTGCCTCAAAAGATAGATCTATTTCAGATCTAAGCTCTATACAACCTCTTTTGAAGAACCCCTTAAAGGTTTTCAGCAAAACACCAAGTACAAGATGTAGATCTAAGCCCCAAGACTATAGATCTACTAAAAAATACAGATCTAGAAAGTGTGGCTTATCTGATATGATCAATAGAGTAAACTCCTCCAATAGATCCTCTAAGTGAAAGGTAGATCCCCTTCACTAGAAAATCAGCTCTCCAAATGGTGTGCCAAACGACCCTGCAACTCCTCCAACAGAAATAACACAAACCTGGAAGTAAATTGCGCTGAAGGGATGAATAAACAGTTGGCCTGATGCCAAGATCTGAAAATAAGCACAATGGCCTTAAATATTGTCCTCCCAATGGAAAGGAATCCTCCTCCACTGAAAATGAGCAATGAAGTGGCCTAGATCTAGAGATCTAATCTCCACTTGCTGCAACCTGTAAAACAACCAAACCCTCAACAGGATCTGCGTTGTAAATGAAATATGAAGCTTGGCCTTAAGCCTGATAGTGGACAATGTCGTACAATACTCCTCCAAGAGCTTCTCAATGGAACAGGTGGGATTCTTGATCAGGAACACCCTGTGCTAAACATACGATATATTCAGAAATATCAAATACCAAAACATAATGAATATGGATGCCATCCTCTTCCTTAAATAATATATGAGCTTGAGAACCCTAAGCCCCATCAAATAAAAGAACTACATTCACACAAAGCATCTCCATATAAAACTACTTTGTCTTTAATTGATGGCCACTCCTCCATTACAACGTTGTTGATTTGGTCAAGGTTGACCCAGTCAAAGTGATCCAGCCCCTTTTCACACCAGGGGTGCTTAATTAAGATGCCAAGATTTATCTCTTTCACATTTGCAGTTGATTTATTCATTATTAAGGAGAATTATGGACCTTCTTTGTCCTCTTATTCTTTAAACAAGCAGCAAAACAAAACTGAATATTCCAACTAGCTCATGGTTAATTGGGAATATTACAAGGTGCCATCATGTCCCTAAGCATGAAATATTCTCCCCCAACATATGATGAGGGAGGGGACTAATTGGGTATGCAAAGGTGGGAATCATGCCCCTAGCTGGATGAGTCTGTGGAGTACCATTGTGTTCCAAATGCTCAAATAAAGGATTCAAGCATTCATTCTAAGTGGCATGATTAAGTGGCATGATATCCTTAAAATTATAATGAGCATACTATGGAGAATTCATATGTATTTAGAATAGTGGAATACAAACACTATATTTTGGATATCATGATACATAATATGGTTATGCAAATTTTTGTGTTGATTGTGGTTCACCATTTTTTTATGTTATGGATGTCGTCTCGTATATGCATGTGATAAATTACAATCTAGAATTTTATTTGTGATGGTATCTACATAGTTGTTTTGTGCTCTAGGAACATGACTAAATGTAATGGATTAAAATTCACATGCCAAAATCTTCACTTCTAGATATTTTCTAAAGAGGACAGGATTATGCACATGATAAATATCATTCAATTGCATGAAAAGTAGTAAGGAATCAATACAAACATGAAGGTGAAGGATGCGATGATCAAGCACATCAACTAAAAAACATATCATTGCATCATATTCAGCTTGGTTATTGGTGGCAAATCCAATGAAAACATTGTTGGAGTGGATTAACAAATGCAAAGGGGTGAAAATGGCCCAACTTGCCTAGGCTAGATTCTTGGAGAAGTGACTCGCACCATTGGCATAACCGATATGTGGCATGGATGATGGATCCATATGAAAGGAACAAGAAGAAAAAAAATGAGATGATGGGGGATCCAAGCTACCTAATTGAAGAAAATAAAAAAGGACATGCATTTCAATGGGAAATTCTATGGGTAAAATTTATCCAGGTAGAGTGTGTTACGAGGGTTAGGAAGAATTTCTCCTTCTAGACCCTCTAAAAGGTATGCCCCCTTTCCTAAACACTTACGAATGATGTAATTACCAATCCAATAAGATTCAAAATTCTCATGCCCTAGGACATCATGAGCTTGGTCTTAGACAAGAACAAGGTTTCCTTCATAAAAGGTACGAGGGTGGAGTTTATAGTCATACTGAGATTTCATGTGCTTTTTAGCTGCTTCAATTGTTTGTAATGAAACACAATGGCATTCATTGGCACACTCAAGCATGATAAGTCTTTATTATAAAGGTTGGGTGTTCGGGAGGAGTTCAACAACAAGGTGGAGGGATGGGATTTCACAAACGATTGGTAAGACCACATCTCGTCCAGAAATAAGATGGAAAGGAGTGAATCTGGAGGTAGTATTGACATAGGTTATAAGCCCACAAAGTGTGGAATAACATAATATGCCAATTGGTCTTATGTTCATTAACCATCTGTTGAATCATGGTTTTAAGGATTTTATTAATAGCTTAAACTTGGTTGTTGCCTTGGAGGTGATAAGACTATGAATATTGTTTTTCAAATCCCAATAGTGAGGATATCTCACACCATATCTCATATTCAAATGTGTCGGCCATGGTTAGAATACAATTGTTTCAAACGCCTGAATCGAGCGGTAACATGGTTAAATAATAATAGAGTTGTAATAATTGTAGTGTTATTAGATGTTGGCATGGATTCAACCCATTTGGTGAAATAGTCAATGACCACGATAATATACTTATGGTTATTAGAAGATGGGATTTGACACTCGATAAAGTCAATATCCCATTTACAGAAAGGACTAGATGCAATGACAGGATGGAGGGGAGAAGATGGAGATTGAGCCTTAGGGGCATATAATTGACCATTTGGACAATGTTTTACTGCCTCAATGCAATCTCTAAAGATAGAAGGCCAAAAGTATCTGACATGCATGATTTTCTGGACAGTGGTCATTTTAGAGAGGTGACCACTACAATCATTGCTGTGAAAAGAATTAAGCACTTGCTTATATTTAGAATGGGTGAGACAAAAATGAAGAATAATATCAACACCACGATGATAAATATTGTCACCGATAAGGAGATAACAATGGGATTGATGTCGAATAAGTATTCGATCATCACAGTTAAGATGGAGGGAGAATTTATGGGTTTTCAAATAGGTGAGGATGTCTCCATAATAATGATCATCTAGTGCAGAAATGATATTTTTAAACCAATCGACCTCACAATGGATGAAGTCTTAGGACTCCACAACATATTGATCATGGGTTTGTTGTGGAAGGAAGTACATATGATGGTGCATACCATCCCAAGGGTAATCAAGGGTGGTCAAGAATTCCATGATGTATTCATTATAATGAAAGATGGGGGACTGGAGGAAGAAGTATCACATGACGAGGAACTACCTGAATCATCTTCATGATAGACAAGGTTCACATATGCATCATAAAAAGGAGTGGGAAAATGACTAGTAGATGAGACATCTACTGATGTTGAGACTGAGGTTTTCTCTGAAGAAGGTTAGACAGAATAACAATAGGAAACTCCAAGAGAGTCCCAATAAATGCATCCCATGGATGACTACTAGTAGATAATAGGGGTAGAACTATTTGTCATCTCGACATCAGGAAGAGGGATCACAATGGGAGGTTAAGTGTTTATTGTCCCGATGATGCAATGGGGCTAGGAAAGGTATAGGATATGTGGAGGAACTACGAGCGATATCTAATTCGTGAAGGACTTGAAGTGTATCGTGAAAATATTCTAGATGGAGATAGTGATGGAAGTAATGCCAATAGTTATCACACAAAACACAAGCGTGATTCATGCGTAAGGTTTTTTTCTTCTTAGCTAACTCAAGTAAGGTGACATGGAACTCAGGAATGTTGGAGTTAGCAAAGGTATTTGAGACCACACTCTTGATATGAGGGAGATCAGGAAAATTATTAGTGCCATTCCAAACAACATCACACAAAGTTCATGGAGGAGTAGGAATTGGTTGTTTAGGAGGGGTGGGATTTGGATGAGTTGAATTGTAATTATTTCCATTTTTATGGGATTTCCCCCCCTTAGAATACGCTCTCAGAACATGAATGGTGGCCTGTTGAGGTTTATGAGGAATTGAAGCTAAGGAAGGGGTAGTTACAATAGGTTGAACCAGAGTCAAGTTGTATAAGGTTTGAGGTGGTTAGGAGGGGTATTTGTTGGAGGATCAATGTACCAGACTAGGATCCCCAAGGTGATGTTAGGAAGAATAAATGTAGCTACGATGGGTGACCATTCCAAGTGTGAAGAGTGATGGTGGATGGGAACAATTCAGGTGAACTAAGTTTCTTTCAAACACTAACAACCATCACACAGATGGAGACACCTTCGTGTATGATACACCATTGAACAATGGATTTTTTTATGGAGGCTGATATTTTAAAGGAAACAAATGATCATAGAGATATAATCATAGTTCCACTTTTTCAACATCAAATATAATCAAATTATCCTCAAAGAGATCCATATTTCCCAAAGAAGATAGAATATATTTCCGTTGGGATGTGCACATCTGGAGGACTTCCAATGTTGACATGGAAACATGAGACTACGCCAAGTCATATACTATGCTATAGGTATGGGCAGCATTATAAGAAGAAAAATTTCTACGTAATGGACATTTGGAGACCCTGGGGGGAACATATACCTTAAGGAGAGAGATTTGTAAGGTACTGTTTGGTGATGACAGAGGCTCATTGGAAACTTTAGGTTGGGAATCCCTCGCTGACTTTGTAGGGGGCTTGTCATATTGGCATTTACGAGTCTAGAGGTTAAATTATTTAGTGTTGATTTCATAGGAATTGATCATGAGGATCTAGTAATTGTTATGGCCAGATTGTGATGGTTGAGGGGCTATATTACCCTATGTGTGTTGGGAAGCTATATATCCTTAATGAGGAAACGAATTTGTAAGCACAACCGATTGTGATGAATTAGGAGGGAGAGGAGGTGGAGAAATGGGCTAAGGTCCTCTAGAATAAGTTGTTTGAGCTTCCCATTCTTGGTGCATCTGAGGTAAAAGGGGAAAATCATGGGTATAATGGAAAAATACACTGCAACAAGCACATGGTTTGTTCGTTGGAAGAGACTTATTTTTCGTGGGTTGTTTGCCCTGCTACTAGGTTGCAGGATTAAATTGGTCACCCTTAGGAGGATTAGGTGGTAGAATTTGGTTACCTTTAAATGGTTGGTTCCATTTACCCTTCCAATTGTTTATTATCTTGGGTTTGGGGGTATTGGTTGCACATTTTTGAGCATACAATTGACCTTGAGGAGGTGGTTTTTGTTGTGGTAGAAGTGGAGGAGGCATTGGAGGTTAGGGTGTTGGTGTTGGTAGGTATGGAGAGCTAGGCAATGCAAAAGGAAATTAAGGAGATTGGGAAACATTATGATAAATAGGTGAAGCAATAGTTGGCCATAACATATGTTGATGCATATGGGAATATGCATTTGACGTGTTAGGACCTAGATAAGTGTTGCCATGTGAAGGATTGGGAGGGGGATAAGTGTAAGAGGAACTTCCCCCCTAGGGTTGACCATAACTCATAAGAGGCAGAGGATATGGTGGAGGTTGAGGGTGTGATATGGATCCAATAATACCATCAGCGACATGAGATAAGAGAGGAAAATATAAACATAACATGATTATGCATAGATCAGGTCATATTTCAAAGCAATCTACAATGCTTCTTCCTCAGACTGAGGGAAGTGAGAGGTGACATATTTACCTATGGGGGGGAAATAATTTGAAGGAACCAACCCATATTGACACGGTCTTATAATTTAGGGGCTCGAGACATGCTCCTCCTTCTACACCATTCTTGCACATGATTGGAAAGTTAGGTGGTAGAAGTTTTATGAAAAGAAGTCAAGAGTTTGGTACCAGTGTCATAACGAAGAGGTAGCTGGAAGTAGGATATAAAGCCTTGGGGAGAGTCACAAAAGTGGAATGGGAGGCATGTGGTTAGTCCACATACAACTTGGTAATAACCCCACTAAGGGTGCATTGGAAGAGGTGAAGACATATGGAGTCTTCAATGTTCGAATTGGATGAAAACCACATGTGAAATGAGTGAACATGATTTGTGGGTTATTCTCCAGGATTACCTTCAAACTTGGAGATGTCATAAGGAATCTTGGTGGGAATAAGGGGAAAATTTGGGGTATGGAGAAGAGGGTCATTGATGAGCTGGCTGAAATTAGGGAGGATCGAACCAGCCATATAGGGGAGTAATAAAATATTAGTGACCATATTGGTAGAGGTTTCACCTGTTGGGTTACCTTTGTTTCCACCTTGGTTACCACCTTGGTTTCTCGCACCCATATTGGTTCTTGACATGGTGGTGGTATGGGGTTGAGAAGAAGTGGAATCAAAGGAAGAACGAGAAGAATCAGAAGAACCAAAGTCATAATGGGGACTCGATGGAGGAATAGGAGGATGAACTCGAACTCGACTAGGAAGAGTAAGATTTCCTAAAGGAAACTAGGGCTAGAGGGCACAAATTCTCCACGAGAAATGCCTAACGGCCACAATTATGTTAATAAAAATATTTCTCAATAGAATAAAGGGTGATAACAGGAGAAAAAGATCAATAAAAAAAACCAAAAAACACCTAGTGTAGTGGTGCTAAGTGTAAACTACCTATATTAAGATGCTAATGTAATTCAAGAAAACCTATCAAAGAAATATTACCTCTAGCCTATAGGTAACCTATCCTCAAACAAGTCCTAGATCTACTATTTCATATGGGCTTCCAAGATAATTCTTACTTGACGAAATCCAATCCCCGCAAGTAGAGTTGTCTAGAGAAATGTGGGGCAGAGAACCAACTGTTTCCCATAGCCAGTCCTATAGGGTGTTTTCCTATGATTGATCACTATCATTACATTCATACCATAGGGGTGGTCGCGCCTTGAGCTTCTTTATTATCAACCAATGCACTATATTCCCTGCCACCAGTTGGGAAGTCTCAAGGAGAACCTCTTGCGTGATGACCTAGCATAACTCCCTCTGAATCAGTTTCCTGACACTCTATGGTTTTGGACCATAGGATGGTGAAGGATTTTAAGCTCCCTAATATTTAAAATTCTATGTCTCATTGTAATTGATCATTAATTCTTATTAGAAGCCTATCCCACTGATCCTACACCTAAGTACACATATTGTTTGGCCCTGGTACCCAAGTGGGCTTAATATACGTGTGTTAAATTATTAAGGTGTATATTTTCAAGTCTTGGCTTGGTGGTGTTAACCAATATCACATTCGCTTAGGGTATGAGAATGTGAAATAATGTGTCAAGTGGATGAGTTAATTGAGCATGTTTTATGATGCCATGTGATGTTGAAAATAGAGTGCTGAAAAACTGTAAATAATATTGAAAATGGACAGTAATCTAAACCGTCAATTCAATCACACAAACCCACCCAAAAAGGAAAAATAAAAAAAATGAAAAGTGAGACAAAAAAGCTACTCAAAGAAACACTTATGGCCCAAAATATCTAAGGTCAAAGGGATTGGGATCTATAGGAAATAATATGTTGTAAATGATGTAGAAAACTAGTAGAGAACAGAGGGTAAACAACTGGTAAAGGGTAGGAAAATGATGAAAAAATGAAGGATTCTCAAGGGGATATTATGGAGGCAAGCCAACAATAGCTTCAAAGTAGAATAAAGTGATGTAAAAAGGCATCTAAAGGGATTGTTATAGCCTGCCAAAAGATACTATAAAACAATGGTTGAAACTAGTGCAATCTAGACTCCTCACTTTAGAAACCCTTTCCCTAAATGGTGGAGGTGTACTCTAAACCATAGGGTGGATTTTACTTCCTCAATAAGATTTTTATAGGTATATATGGGCCTAGTTATGACACAGGAAAGATAAGAAACCCTCCCCGACACACATGAAACAATCATGGAATTTTTTTGAAAAATGCTGAAAAAAGTTAACAAAAAAAGGAAAAACATAGGTTCTAACTCGTAAAGTGTGTTGGAACATAGATTAGGGGCTCAAAATTACAGTGGGATGCATAAATAGATTGAAAAGTGTGTTTTGTTCCCACAACTCTCGCTCAACATATATCACCCAGATTGTTTTGTCTCCTGCTTGACTGGTACCTATGACCTATCGAAAGAGATGGAATCCAAACAGAAACGGATAATTGTGAAAAATACAAAGTAGATCTAAAAATAGAAATCGAGAGGATAAAAATAGTTGGAAAAATATTGAAGAGGTTTGAAACAGCAATCACCAAAGTTTTGAATTACTACACAAATGGATTCGCCATTTGTTGACGACTATGTAGCTAAAGAAAACAAAGTTTCCATTTGTTAGTTTGAAAATTCTTAGTAGGTGTACCAAAAATGCTTCACTTAAGTAATTGGTGACAAGTGAACCTAACAACATAATTTTGTCACTTTTACACTTTATATCTTCAAGAAAAGAGATAAAACACTACAAAGAAAATATATGATGCAAGCCCAAAACATATTGAAACAGTAAATAAAAGTGCAATAACCCAATAAAAGGACTTCAAATGAATAATATTTTATTAGAAACACTTGGTGAAGAATATTTAAAACATGGTCTATAAATCCCCCTCTATGGGATGGGTCCTTTTTGATGTCCTTGTGCTTGAACGATCTTATTCTTCTCTCTCAAATATGCAAAAAAACCCAAAAAGAAGGATAGAACTCAAGTGGGAGCTCAAATGATATTAGATGATAATGGTGATGATGATAATGATCATGATGAAGAATGAATGGAAAACCCTCTTATTTATAACAAAGTACTGAGCTAAACTAGGAATTGGAAAATAATAATAAAATATTGACCAAATTCAATCTAGCCATTGAGAATACTTTATTATATTTTTGGAGAGGGAAAATATATTCAAAATGGTAAAATATATTTATTTAGAAAAGGGTTGAAATAACTAATAAATAAAATGAATTATTAATTATTTTGTGAGAGTTAAGAAAAGTGTGAATTTGAAATAATTATTAAATAATGGTTTAACAATTATTCCCAAAATAAGAATAAGGAATAATAAATAAATAGTGATTTATTTAATTATTCCAAGGTGATTTAGTCAAATGTGTTAAGAAATAATTATCAAATAATGGTTTAATAATTAATTCAAGATAAAATTAATTAAATGATGATTTATTCAATTATTCTCATGGAGTTTTTGAATTTTAGACATAAATAATTTAATGAAAATGGTTTACTAAATTATTTCATATGGTGAAAGTGATTATTATGGTAAAATTGATCCTCCATGGTGTATTTTGATCCACATAGTTAGAAATGGCTAGGTGATCATTTTTTAAGTGATAACAATGAGATTTCGTTGGTCAAATTAGAAACATACATATGGTTATATTTCACATACTTTTGGGATAGTTGAGTACATATCCCAACTACCCCCATAAGTATGGGGGTGGGATGGGTGTTGGTTGTTTAATTACCAATTCCCAACCAACTAATTTCTTAGAAATTCAATTTTTATATTTTCCCGCTCAACAAAATAAATATTAGCGTGGGTTATCTCAACAAACATAATTCCCACCATTCTGACTTGTTGATTCCCACTCATAAATTATGATCAATATAAGTGATCATTCCTTCATCACGTGTTTAACATTTTCATTAAATTAAAATATGATACATATTGTCCCTAGCTATAACTAGTTTCACTTATATATGCATCAGTTGCATTATTAATTATAATATTAGCTAGATCAAAATGGGGTATGTTACATTATATATTTTCAAATATATATATATATGGATGGAAAAGGATTAGTAACCATTAAATTTTAGGTTATAATTCATTATCCTAATTCACTAACCATTAAGTTGAAATGGTATAGCATGAGTTGATGTTTTAAAATTTTTTATTATATAACTCTTGGTGTGAATGAACACACACGTGTGCACACATTCCTTGGTATATTGTTTCTCATACTTTCAAAATGTTCATCATCTCCACAATGTCACTTTCTTGTTAATGTTTGGATTTTATTGAGAAGCACCAGAATTTCAATAAGGGGCTCAAACACTCCCCTTATCTAATGTATGACTACTATGGAGGTCTAATTTTGTAGTATTTGAGGTTTATATGGTGCCTCATCCATTTTTATTAGAGTACATGGATTGATTTTTGGTTTTCTAATCCATCCTAAAAAATATTACCTTTGAATGGCTTGGATAAAGAAGAATGATTCAAAAGCTCGTTATTCACTCGAAAATAAGGAATTGAAATATGTTTTCCATAATTATTATAAGGAAATTCCCTAGTGATTAGGTTAGATCATCAATAAAGTGATAAAAGAAATATTAATACTTTCTAGAATCAGTTAGTTATGCTACGTAATTAACTAAGATAAGAATAAGAGAAATACATGTGAACATATGGTCGATCCCTAATTGTATCATGTGATTAATATAGATAATAATATCATGGCCCTAATTTTTTTCAATAAATCTACACACCAAAAGGAAAACGACATTCCTCAAATCACATTGAGCATATAAAAATAAATGCATAAATATATACCATGAACTTATAATTAATTGATTGTAACAAGCATTAGGCAATCATTTTGACCTCAAACCATAAAAATAAAAGCAAGTAATTGAACACTTTTCACAATGATTTGGGAGGGAACCG
This sequence comes from Pinus albicaulis, assembly GCA_034641835.2. Taxonomy (NCBI): domain Eukaryota; kingdom Viridiplantae; phylum Streptophyta; class Pinopsida; order Pinales; family Pinaceae; genus Pinus; species Pinus albicaulis. The sequence goes on from CM076579.1 coordinate 872,456,817, forward strand.
AAAGAGTGATGCTCACTAATTAATCGAATGTAAACAATAATGAAAACTTATACCTGATTGATTCCTTCATCCCATTACCACTTGAGTCCAAGTTCATCCTACCTATAAACTTATCAACTTGTACCCTGATTATAATCTCCAGCTTTAATATGGTTGGAAAAACTAAAAGAGGTTTTAACCTAACTGAAAAAAGAAAAGAAAATAAGCTTATAATTAGGAATATTTGATGAGAGGAATGTAATATATATATATATATATATATATATATATATATATATATATATATATATATATATATCAAAAATTCATTTACTATATGCTTCTTCGGATAGGTAATGCCCCCTCTCCAAGCATAAATATCATATTTATAACATGAAATATAATTCAATTTATTGGGGGTGGAAATAAGGGTTCTGCAGGTGTACAAACTCCATAATACCCAATCATTAGCTTGCATTTAATGCATTTATTATATTTTAAGTCATTTTGGAGGTGATCACAAGTTTAATGAAGGAGAATAAAAATAAAATGGAATAATAATAAGGGTGACGCCAAAAAGGAATCGAGTATTAAAGAGTGACCAAATTAGGCTATGATATATGGACCTTAAATATATGAGGTTTGAATGAATTAGACAAGTGAACCAAGTGGAGTACAATAAACCAAGGATTTTAAAGGTGATTTGAAAGGTGCTCACAAACATTAAATAGATAATTACAAGACTCTCTACCCTAATGTGGGCATACTCATGCTCAGGTGGATGAAAATCACGCCCACTAATAAAGTACATTGAAAATCCATGAATCACATGTCATAGCCACAAAAGAGTACATATTGGATCCATGTCAAAATAATATTCTATTCATGATAAAATACGCAATGGTTATAAATCTCAATATAAATTAGGAGAACAACGAGAATTATAAAGAGTATAATGTTAATTCTCCAAAAGTACCAATGTAACATTGGTAATTGATACTATGTAACAACTTAGGCTATTGGATTAGAAGAAAATGTCACTACATCCCAAGTATTCAACCAAATCTATTGAAATTATGAAATAACTAAGAAGCCTCCCAACTAGGTATAATTCAAGGCCCATTTTTCCATCCATCAACACATTTAACATCTGTTTTTGTAGTTGATGACTTTTTTTTTAGATATAATGTGTTAATTAGGAAGGTTTAGAGATAATTTCACATTATGTTCCTATTTTTATTAATTTTTATAGAATATTGTGAAAATATTAGGAAGATTCTGAAAATTTGGAAGATGATATAATTTAGACACATGCTTCGCACTCCAAGATGCACGAATAAATGAATAAAATATCATAAAATCATTGAGATATTTGGAGCTCCAGTGATTCGGAAAATCTAGGGATGTGTTCCATACTACAGGAGAAGACAAAACTCAATATTTAATGAAGATTCCTATTGTTCGGAACCAGATCCACTCTTTGAGAGATTTTTGAAGGGAAATATACCTCATTTCAAGGATAATTATTCCTCATCAGTTTGTATAAGTAACAATTCGAATTAGTCTCTAGGGGCATGTATTTCTTAGTCTTCCTGTGGAAAAAACTTGTTAAGCTCTACTTTCATTTCTAGTAGGGATCTACTTGGATTGACTCTAATAATAAAGTTTGGTGTCATTTTCAGCTTCTAAGGTTTGTTTTCCTTCATAGGACTTTGAGTATCCTTGGGCTTGGCCATACTAGGAGCCTCAAAGCTCTGTTGTACAATTTCTTTATCTTCTTAGAATGTTTTGTTCACTTGCATTTCCTACTTATGTTCTTAATATTCATGCCTGATTTGCTAGATTTTAGATTGGTTAAAATATTGAAATAAGTGGGTTTTCATGTCATTTATATATCTAAAAGTATGATTCATCCTTATGACAACTTTTCAAATTCATATTCATCATTAAGCTACTTGGATTGGCTTACTATTTCACAATTTTGGAATTTCTAGAAGTATTCGAGAGCAAAATTGTAATAAATTTATGTTGAATTTTAGCACGTGTTAATTTCTTATTTCAAGTTAATTCCACTTTTATTGAAGCATAAAAAAATATAAAATAACAAAAAAAAAATTACCCCATATAATTTGCACTTGATTAGCTTAGGCATTTGGGTACTTAGATCAACTTACTAGCTCATTGTTATGAAATTTTTGGTTTTTAGAGTAATAATTTTTGGCTAATTTTTAACACATAAAAACGGTATTTTTGAGTGATTACACTAGGATTTGAGCCCTATGCCATACTAATTTTTAAAAAAAATTACCCCATATAATTTGTATTTGATTTTCTTGGTTATAGGGCGAGATAACTTGGAGGAAAAAATAGCTAGCAATCTTGTAGCAATCCTGTAGCAACTTATAATAGTTTGTTTATGAGATCTTATTCACTCAAAATTCATGGTAGAAGTATATTTATAGTTTATTAATGTTATTAGGATACATTGGTTGAGATAAGTCTTGGTTATGTCGCCATTTAGCTTTGATGTTGCTTCCTTCTTGAATGTTGATTTCTACAATTAGTCTAGATTTCCTTTCTGTAATTTACTTTAAGAAAAGTGTGATTTATTTCTTGCAAGAGTAATATATGAATTTTTTTCTTTGAAAACAGAATAAATTTTCCTTAATTTCATTTTCTTTCCAGCAAGATAGATTATATTTTCTTGGTTTTCATTGTGCTTTACATTTTTGAAAATAGAATAGATTTTATTTCTATCATTTACTTTCCAAAAAAAACAAAATAGGTTTTCTTATTGTTATTTACCTTATGCAACTTAGGATCAATGACTTAACTAGATATTTTTTCATTTGAAATTTTTTTATTGTATTCTTTCACTTGTATAAAAGGGATTCAAACTAGGAAGATAAAGGTGTCTGCTGCACATATAGTGTCAGCCCCTTTAAGTTTTTACGAACCCCAGGTTGATAATTTAAGTTGGTAGCCTTGGGAGTTGTAGCATTCTTGTTGCAATATTGGGGCTCATTAATTTTTGGTGCCATTTTTAGGGAGGATTTCAAAGAAAACATTCTCTTGTTCTTGGAATGATTCCTTCTTTCTTTTTTGCATTCATATTTTCTGCAAAAAAAATATTAAAAAATGCATTAGGCATATCTTAGTTCATTAGAATTTTCATTCAAGTTTTTTTATAAAAGAAAAAAATATTTCTTCAATAATTTTTCACATAGAAAAATAAGATTTGGAAGATAAGTTATAAGGAGGCACGGAGTAGTTCTACTATGTCAATCCATATCAACAAGGGTGTTATCCTCCCCAACCTTTTCAACCATATCAAAGGTCTTATGCCATTTCTTCTTTTCATCCATATCAACGTCAAACTCTTCAATGGGGTGATCCATATTTTCCTAAATATTCATGGTCTTATCCTCCCCAAACTGCCATACCTTTTTTAAATCCATGTCAACACCAACCTCCTTAGTGGGGTGATCCATATTTCCCTCAATTTCCTCAATTCCCATGTTCACACCAGCCTATTCAATGGGGAGATCCATATTTCCCTTAATATCCTTAGTATCCTACACTCCAATATCAACAAACATATCATCCACCTCCTCCAAATCCATATCCAAGACCACTCCCTATAAAATACCTGCATAATCACTTCCCATCCCCAACAATAAAATGCCTCGGCCCCCTTATGATGCTGAGATGAAATTTTTTCAAAAATCTCCTCTTGATATAAATGATATTCATCTTAGATCAAGAAGATTATTTCAAAAATAAAATTCCTCTTTTATCATTAAAGAACAAAATCAAGAAGAAGAATACCTAGAGGAGAATAAAGAGTCATGGGCCACCTTTGATAAAAAGTAGCCATTAGAACTTGAGATCAAGTAATTTATACTATGCCTTAAAGGTAATAACCAACAAATATTAGAAGAAGAAATGAATAATGATCCAAATGAGAAAGTTAACCATGGGAATCAAATATATCTTGAGCTTTGGTTATAGAAAATCAACGAGACTAAGCATCACTCTCTTCTTCAACAATGCTTGATATCATCTCAGTCAAGGTAGTTGATATCTCCTATTATGGTACATATAAAAGAATATATTTGAAACCAACATATGAGTTCATTTTTCATTCGGGTAGTACACGGCTCTAGTGGAAGTATCCCATTGATTGAAAGATATTTTTTCTTCAAGAAAAGTAGGATAGGATAAAGAAGAAGAAGAGAAAAAAGGAAAAAAAGGAAAAAATAAAATCTCAGGTCAAAACCTCATTTGAGGTGCCTAAGATTATATCATTGGTTGAAAAACTCTATGAGGCAGCCAATGTGTTGGAAAAAAGATAAAAAAAGAAAGAAATAATCTCCTAGGTGAAAACCTCTTTTGAGGCACCTAAGCATTCCTACTGGTTGAAAACCTCATTAAGGAAGCCAATCACCCTATCAAAGAGAAAAAAAGATGAAAAAAGAGAAAACAACTAAAAAAATAAAAAAGTAAAAATGAAAAAGAGATCATTTTCTCCAAGTATATATGTAGGGTCTCTCTAACTTGCACAAGCAACAAGAAGTTGGTTAGAAAAGAAAACTTCTAGTAAAGGGAAATAACATCGAGTTTTCCACCTTCTATACCAAGATGTCCCAACATGACTAAGACAAAGTCCATACATATCTTATCATCCTCAAAATTCATCCCCATGCCATTTAACATCATTCCCAATCCTTTTCCATTCATTTTCCGTGATGTCTTGAAGTGCTATAAGAGAGTTTTGTGTCGCTACAAGATTGCTAAAATATGCAGGTCATAAAATTATTTTGACCATATCTTGAAAAAAATACATCCATTATCCAATATATTTTATGTGGAGATGCATGAGGATGATGGTAACATGCTTAAAAAATTTCAACAAATTTCAATGCATATGTTTTGAAAAATTGGCCGCCATTACCTATGTTACGGTCCTATAATTTATAGGATCACGAGGTGATTGGATGTTTTATCTTAGTTACATGAAATTGTAAATAATATTTCAATTTTCAAATGATTTCCCAAAAAATATATAAAATAAAAATGAAAAGAGGGTATTTGAATAAAAAAATAGAATGAAAGAAACTAACGAAAAAGAAAAGAATAAAAACAAAGAAAGAATAAAAATAAATATGAAAACCCCATAAAAGAAAAACAAAAAGATAGAATTGAAATTATTTCAAATTTAAATGCCACTACTTTATAGATAGTTTGATTCTGTTAAATAAAGTGAATGTTGTGTGTAACATTTTTAAAATTCCACAACCTTAAGTCATCTTTTTGAACCATACAGTTTAATCATAGTCAAAAAAATTTAATTTTTTGTCAATTACATTAGATAATAAATTTAGCCAAACTGTCTAATCTTGGCTAATGTTAGTTAGGTAGATGAATAAGGATTGATTCAAATGTTTAAGTTGGATCAATGAAACAATAAGTGAATAGCATAGAGTAGGTATTTTTTTTTCAAAAGAAATAAAAAAAGGGTTTGCAAGTCCAAATGCACCCTTAGGTTTGATAAAAAAGTTAGTCTTAGGTAAGGAAAAAATATTGAAGTTAGAGGATAAAGTGTGGTTAATTCTACATGAAAGGCGCATTAGTGGAATTTTATCCTATGTTTGAAAGAGAATAGGAAAATATGTGCCTTTAGCCCAAATTATTTTGTTTAATTTGTTTTATCCAAATTTTGGGCTATGATGCATTTTATCCTAAGTTTCCACCCATATGATAAGGTTGGTAAACGAAAAAAGTAATTTGTCACTTTTGGTTAATTCAAGCGCACTTTACAGCCACCCGATTGTCACTTCGCCAGATCTACGACCAATAGTGCTTTTTGCCCCCCCCACTCGCTATCCTACTTTTACCTGCAGGGGGGGTCTGAAAAATGATTTCACTCCCACCAGTCCCACATGACGTGTCAATCCTTCCTCATTTCGCACCCCCCCCCCCCTCTCAATACTGCAAACCATCTCGAGCCCCCTCTGAAATCTGCTAAACCACCCCCCTTTCCCACTCTCCTTCCCGAGCGTTACCCTCCACTTTCATCCTGACACATGGCCATAACCATTAGCCTATTAAATTACTTCCTAGGGTAACCGTTCAAACCTCTAACATATCCATGCCCATAATATAAACCTTGCCACCGCCATAAAAATCCATCGAGCCACCATTTTTCCCCTTTTTTGTTGTAGATTATTTCTCTCTTCCTTAGTTTCCAGAGTTCAAGTGCCCAATTTTTTTCTTCAATCGACCAAGCATCTAATAGAGAACAAGAAAAGCCCAATTTTATTACCAGCCTGCTACAAACTAGTGAAATTCTTGGTAACTATTTGCCATTCCCTCATGTTTCTGTAATTTCATATTAACAATATGCCTCTGAAACAGAAGAACACCAAAGACTCTGTCAACCCAATGTTGCATCCCCTTGTAGACCTCATTCACCTTCCGCATGCATATAGACATTATAAAATCACAGAGACTTGGTGTGAGTTTTATCTTTTCTAACTCTATTGTTGGCTCGAGGATAAATTTATTGATAAATATGATGAAATTAGACTCTGGGAGTCTAATATGAATCATTACATTTTCCCTAAGACCATTCACTCCCCATATTTTGTTAGAAAATGACAACCCTGTTACATACCAAACTAGAGAGCCATTATATCCCCAAGTGGTGAAGTGTTTCTCACCATCACCTCTAAAACTAATGATCAGATGATGCAGGCCCCTCCTATAGAAACCAACACCCATTTTTCTATATAAACCTTGACCGAACTCTAAGAGAAATTATATTTCTCATAAAGAGTACATATTTTTTATATTTTATTACCTGAACATACCCAATTTCCCAAGAAAAATCCACCTTATCCCTCTTCCATGTTCCCCGATCAGGCCAAACAAATCATTTATTTGTTGTCCTACCTTTTAGGCTATTACTCTAATGAATGGGTAGATGAACCCCTATTAGGTTACTTGTAAATATTCTCTAGAGATGATAAGCCTTCAATCATTTTTAATTTCAGTCAATTGTTAGCTGACAGTATACATGAGCATCTCCTTAAGTTACCAACTGAAGGAGTATTCAGGTATGCTTCCATTCTTGTTATATTTTCATTTATTACTAAGCAGACAGATTCAAGTTTTCACTGCAAAAATTAGATGAGGAAGGGAATCCACTGTCAATAATTTTTTGTACTTCCTTGGTGATGAAAGATTTAGAGGATTAAACACTCAAGGAATACATCGAAAAATTCATTCATTCAATGATGAACACGATGACTAGTAATGCAGAACTAAGAATTAGTGAATAAATCAAGAAGATTTTTCATTTGACAGAACAAGCTAAAACTGGTGATTGGTACCTATACCAAAATTATAAAGAGATCAGGGTGTATGGGTGCGAATTTCCACAATACAAGTTGTCCAAATACCTCCCAATGAGATTATTTTCCCTAGAGTACATAAGGCAAATGATTAACTCTGATAATTCATTTTGTCTCAACAAAGAAGAAATTCTAGTTCATGATTAAAACTCAAGTTGGCCCCTTTGTTTGCAACAATAGGACAACATGAGAAGAAGAAGATAAGGTTCTTAAACAAATGAAGTTTAATCTGAGTTTTACATGGTTGTATGATCCTCTAGGACTAATTTCCAAGTTAAGGGTGGAACACAAAAGCACTCCTTATATCCACACTCATAGGCAAGATATTGAGAGGTATATGAATCAAAAGACCTGGACAGAGAACACTTTGCAATAAGTTGAAGAAAAATTTGTATCTACCTCAACTTCATAGACTCCTACTCCTCAAAATAAAGCAGACAAAAGGAAAAGAGAGAAATAATCACCATCTTTTTCATACAGTGCAGGCAAAGAATTCAAATTCATCTACAAAAAGAGGACCAAGATGAGTCCTAAAATAGATTTATAAAGGAATGCAGAACAAGGAGCTACCATGATCATCAAAGAACCACTATATTCATCACAATCATATAGAAAATTTATTACATCTCCAAAAAATTCATCAGTGTCATAGGGTGAGCCGGACACAGTCCAAACCTATAACTTCGTTTAGTGAGAAAATGAGAAAATTATCTTTGACAGGTACAAAGAGACTAAGATAAAAAATAATATTCTCAAGAATAACACCTACACAGAGTTCTGGAAATAGGTTTCCTGCTCACAATGAATAATTCTTTCAGCCTTGATTTAGAGAAAGGAAGGATGCAGATGGCCTTCCTAGTGGCTCAAATTCCATAGCCAAAAGACAACAACCGACTACAAAAAGACATCCTTTTAATTTGACACCAAGGAAATTCATACCATTGACTAAATGGAGATGCCTAAATAGACTGGGGAGATGATTTTATCTACACTAACCATCACAACCATGATTGTGTCAAAGTTGCAGGTGTATCTCTCAAATATCCAATCTTAGCTAAAGATGGAAAATATCTCTTGTCTAACTAAAGACACAAGAATCAAATTATTGGAATATCTAATTGTTAAAATGGGGTATGGTCTAGAAATGTGAAGGCTACAAAAGAACTAATTAAAAGGAAGAATGATGATATTGAAACACTGAGGAAGCAACTAAAACTACCAACAATGGAAGATCCACAAACCAAGGATATAAAAGAGTTAGAATCACAGAAGGATGATATGATAAAATTGATCATGGAGCAAAGTGCCCAAATTATGAAAATGGAGACAGAAATGGAGAAGTTGATTAAGGAGAAGGAACAAAATCCACATGTGTCCATAGTTCCTTTAGATGCAGTACCCCTCATATTTATCCCCACTATAGGTGCTACAACATCAACAATGCCTTTAGCCCAACCTACAGATGCTTCTAAGAAATTGACTAAGGTCGTAGAAAATATGTCAATAAAAACAGAACAGACAAAGAGATTACATGGGCAAGTAAAAGCTTTGCAGGAATATAAAAACAGAAGTGAATATTCACATTTTTCTTAAGCACAAAGATCCCAAAGACTACTAGAAGGGATAAAAAAAGAAGAAAGAGAGTCAATGATTATCCAAACCTTGGTCCAAGCCAAGGAAAAAATATGGACAAGCATCCTCAACTCCATGAATGAGATTTGGCCATCCATACAAATGATTTTTTACCAGAAGGACCTAATACAAAAATACACCGAAGCTATTGCAGACATCAAATAGATCTAGGTGACATGCCTACTGAAGTTGCTAATATCATCAAATTTCTCAATTCCAAGAATAAATATGAGTTTGAGGAAATAGGAATTGAGGAAAGAACTGAAACTATCCTAGAAGTTAAGAAGGTTTTGACCAAAAAGAACCTCATTATGCAATTAGAAGAAAAATTCCAAGGACTGGAAATAGGGGTTAACAGGTCTTTTAGTAGGATTGAAGTTCTGAACAAAAAGGGATTGCCCAGTGTGTTTGTGGTCAATGATAAATTAGTCGCACAAGAGGACTACAATAATAAGTTGAAAGAACTTTCCAGAGACAACTGCAAGTTCACCACTATAAAGGGCAGTTTGACAGGAAAATATTTCCTTGGAGCAATGGGAAATGACTTTTACATACAACATGAGGTGAATCATATTTTTGTGGTAAAACCCACTTTTTCCAAATATACCAAAGTAGATGAAATTTATAGGCTAGTAACAAAGTTGTCAATTCCAAAAGAATAAAGGTGTGATAAGGTATGTGAGTTACTGGATTATGTGAATAACTCCAAATGCAGTTAAAGGATCAGCAACACATCAAAGATAGAAAATATAACTCAACAACAACTTCCTCCAAATCAGGGCCACCTCTTGAGCAGTTCCCACTTATCCTATTAATTTGCAGAAAATATATTTTGTTTTAGATTTTGACTAAATATACCTTGTTCAGTTATGACAGGAGTTTTTGTAAATATTAGTATAAATACTTCACACTTAGAATTATTATGGGTTGACTGTTTATTATTATTTTCTGTAAGTTATTGTACTTTTTCCAATTGATGGACTGATAATTAATACAAGGATTTCTTCACAGGATTCATGTGTTGGAAAAATTGGTGAGGTTCTTCTCATCGTTTATGTGTTATTTATTTGTTTCCATTATTGTACTTTCTTAATTCTAAATTACTTTATAGAAATTGTAACAAACATAATGCGTTGAAATATACACTCTGATTCTGGCTGTAGGTAATTTTAATGTTTTCTTTTGATGACAAGTTAAATAATAATTAATTGCTCTTTAGCTTTAACTGAATCTTGTTTTTTCTTTTGGTCCATGCCATTTTAAATCTAAAATATCCAACTAGTTCACTTACCTTTCCCTGTGAAACTAATTGAAAATTTGATACAGATCCATGTTAGTTTTATAGACTCCATGGCTCAATGGAAGTGTAGGCACTCAATCAACCGAATAAATTACAAAAAATTACACAATCATAAATAGCCTAAAATTTCTAGAAAACAAAGCTAAATCTAACAAAGAGATCATTCTCTGAGTTTAGAAGGGTTAGCTTCTAGACTTAAAAGAGGTTTTGATGTTACCTCTATGTTTTCTCTCATAGCCTCATAAATTACAGTGTGATAACATAGTGGTGACCATATCGGGGAAGAAAATGTTGTGATTTTCTGCAAATTCATTTCCCTGGTTAAAAGAAATTTATTTTAGGAATATTTCAGAGGTTATGTGATTTTGTAAATAATAATGTGTTTGTGTAGTTTAGATTTTAATTTTGGCTCCAAAATGAGTTTATACCATATCTCATCCTAATCCTGAACCTGTTAATATTGTAGATGACCCTGAAAAATTGTTGAGGAGGAGAAGTTTAGCGAAGATTCAAGGAAGTAGTAGTCCTCCCCCTAGGTAAAATTCTCTTCAAGAGAAAATTTTCACCTTACAGGATATTGAGTTTGATTTGAAATTTAAGCATAGCATGTTTAGGACTAAGTCAGAAAATTGGATGGGAAAAACTGTGGTAGATTAGTCTACTTTACAACATCATTCATTTGAAGGAAATTTTGTTCAACATGATCTTGATCTTCAAATCCTTCAAGACTTTGATAAATTATAGGATTTAGTATCAGGCCTTGACCTATCTTTCCACGAGGCATTCATCCAATAATATGTTGAACTCTCTGACTTAACTTTTGCAGCCTCATCTAGTTCATCTCAATTTTTTCATCCTAAATCATCAAGTCCCACTCCCTTTATAATTTCCACTACCACTCCCATAGTTTCACACTAGGAAACCCAACCTCCACCTTCAACCAATCCACCTATTATCCATCCTCATATACCCATCATGGTGGAAAGATATGATCCTTTGGTTTTGAATTCTCCTTTAGAAAATATGCCACGAGACTATCAAACTAGGATACCCTAGTTTGATGGTACTGGAGCAATAACTGGTCGACAACATGTTGATAGGATGAATGATAGCTTTGATCTTCAAGAAGTGGACGAAGAAAATGTTAAGATGATACTATTTTTTCAAAGTCTTACTGGAGAAGCTAGAAAATGGTTCAAAGCCTTACCAGTTGCTAGCATTAATGATCTCCCTACATTTCATCAGTCATTCCTTAACAAATGGGAAGTTAAAAAGAAACCCCACCAAATTTTATCAAAATATGAGAGTATTAGGAGGGCACCTGGGGAAAGTGTCCAGGATTATTATACCAGATTCAAAAATATTTGTAATGAAATTCCTTCATTAGAAAAATGGAGAGAATGATGGAGAGAATCAGTCTAATAGATAGGAATCCCCCAAGATAAAATAAACCTGGTCCTCAAAACCTGAACCCAAATTTTAGGAGAAATCCACCACAAATTAAACAAAGGGTACAAAAGGGACCAGACCAACAAGTCAGACCTCCTTTCTAGGAAAATTATGCTAATGAAGAAGGTGAAACAATTGAATATACAGATTTCTATCGCTCTATAATTTATAATATTGGCAAGACTAAATTATAAATATCAACATCAAAACCACTTGAAGCCTAGGTGGTGGGCCCTGGTATTGCACAAAGAATGCTGCAACTCCCAGGGGCTACCCTACTTTACTTTATCAACCCGGGGTTCATAAAAACTTTGAGGTGACAGTGTTATCTACATAGCAGATGGATTTTGTTCATGTCATCCTCTTCTGCTTCATGAAAGGGTGTTATTCCTTAAATTATGAGAAAAAATGGAAATTAAATTGCTGGAAGGAAATGACAGAAAGGAAACTGAACTAAATTGTTGGAAATGAATGCCAAGAATGAAACTAATTTAATTTGCAGAAAACAAATGGAAGAAAGGAAATTAATTCTAAACCACACTTTTCTTGGCCAAACGGCTAAATGCACTCTAGCTATCCTATGATCTATCTACCATACTCCTATCCATGCAACTGAACTATCCATGCCTTAATTTTAATTAAAAATAATTAATTTGCATCTTAGAGGGAAGAAAAAGGGCTAATGGGGAGTTTAACACATGAAATGAGGTTTGGAAGTAGAAAGAGCGGGTTAAACCCTTAGAAAAGTTTATGATAGCATGAGGAGTGGCTTTGGAGTGAACATAGGGGGTTAAAACCATAGGAAACCTTATTATAATGCAAGAAATGACTTCAAAGCGAGAAGAACTCAGAAATATGATGTCAGAATGCGATGGACAACAAAATTTGTGATGTGCAATGTCACAATCGCAACTTTGAAAGTTTAAATGGATGGCAGTAAGGACTTAACAGAATGAACTAAATGGTGCACAGTTCGAAGTGCGAAGAGTGACATGGTGGGTCGTGAATTGCAATATCACAAGTTTATAAGGATAGTGGTAAGGATTAACGAGAATAAACTAAATGGTGCGTAGTACGAAGTACGAAGAGTGAAGTGGAGGGTCGCGAATTGCAATATTGCAAGTTTACAAGGATAATAGTAAGAATTAACGGGAATAAAATAAAATGTGTGAAGTGAAATTTGCGCTGCGGTAAGGGTTGCAGGTGGAGATTTGCGATGTGATAAGTTATGAGAGATGCGATTTGCGATGTTGCAAGTTCTGTGGGATGCGATGTGCAATGGGGATGACGATGCGGTGGAAAAATCTAAGAGTTGTGATTTGAGATTTCGCAATTGCAAAGAATGAGCGGTGAGTGTTAACGGTAGAAGGTAACTGGTGTGAAGTGCTATTTGCAATTTTACAATATCGAAATTGCAAGGAATGGGAGATAAGTGTTAAGGTAAATGTTAAATGTTGTGATTGCGAAGTGCGACGTACGGTGGCAGGAGTCTCCAGGAGCAAAGGTGGAGGTTGGGTTTTCGGTGGTTCTGGATGGTTTTTCAAGTGTTTTTCGTAAAAAGGGTAAGGCATCTGTGAACAGAGAAAAACAGAGAAATAAGGCTAAAGGGCTTAAGGGTGTTCGAAAGAAAGGTGTTAGTATGAATCTTAATCACAAGCGTACGAAAAAGGGATCACTTTAGCCGCACATAACAAACATCCCTAACAACAAATATGACTGCCAATATCTTTATATATACAATTAGTTGACCAAGATAAAATGCTGCAAAAATATAGATCTATGCATTAAAATACATTAAGCAGTAAATAAAAGCAAGAGTTCCTCCATGCATCCAATAGATAAGACAAGATTGTTTTAAAGAATTTTTGTATTTTTTGACACTTGGGAAGGGAACATAGAAAGATGTTACTAGTCACCCTCAATGGGACAGGTTCTTGTAAGTCCTTAGCACTTCAGATCTAAAATCCCTCTCTCTTGATGGTGTAGAAAACCCAAACAAAAATGGAACTAAAAGGGAGCTCACAAGAAAAATGGTAGCAAAATGTGACAATGATGGTGGATAAAATTCAGACCAAAAGTATACATCCAGAGTGATCTTTAGGCAACAAAAGGTAGTGAGTGAATGGAAAAACCCTTCTAGTTATAACAAAATATTGAGTTATTCTAGATATTGGTGCATAATTAAAATATTATTAACCAAATCAAGAACCAAATTTTATGGAATATTTTATTATATTTGTTGGAGGGAAAAAGAATTTGACTTGGGTCAAATCCCTTTATTTGTAAATAATAAATAAATAAATGATTTATTTATTATTCTAAGGATGTGGTTGAGTAAAAATAAAATAAATAATGATTTATTTAATTATTTATGACTGTTTTAGTCAAATTTAACAAGGAATATTATTTAAATAAGTTTTAAATAATTATTCCTAGAAAATAATAAGATAAATAATAATTTATCTAATTAGTTTTCCTGTTTTAGGTTAAACATGACCTGGAATATTAATTAAACTAATTTTTAACTAATTATTCCTTAAGGAAAATCCAACAAATGTGGATTTATTTAATATTTCCTCAGGGGGTTTCCTATTTAGACCATAAACAACTTAACAAAGGTGGTTTACTAAATTATTTTTCATACTGAAAGTAATTTTACATAGGGTAAAATTGGTCTTGCATGGTGTACTTAGGTCCATCTAATAGTAACAGGTTATATGACCAAAAAATGGTGTAACAGATTTCCCCCTAGCGTGTGAGTGTTAGGAGCTAATCGTATGACCGAAGTACGTTGTAAGAACTCAATCACTAGACACCGAAGTGGAAGTAAGAGAGAGAGAAATATAAGGTAGACCAAAGCGTTAGAGGACTAGACCCTGAGGAGGCGAGACTTACAAGTATGACAAGTCTCTTTTATTAGTGAGTACCTGTGCTATAGGTGGCGGGGGAGGCATACCTATGCCCGTCGAGACAAAGTACAAAGAATAATGTGTCCAGTAAATAAGGGATTGAACTATATAGTACATGTTGGCATAAACATAAGCCTAGTAAAAAAATGAAAATGAGTCCCACATACATATTGTGCCTGGGATAACAGCTAGGACTTATACAATAATATCTGGGTACATGAGATATAAGTACAACCAAAGTGCCCCTATAAATAGGAAAGGGCTCTCAAAATATGACTGATATATGCAAACTAAAAGGCGCTGCAAGAGGCTGAGGTCGACATCATCAAATCTATGGAGATGCATCGAAGGCTGTACTGAAGAGGTCATTCGGGCATGTGGGGGGCCACCTGAAGGGTCACCCCCTCATGAGGTCTGAAACATATCACACACACCTGGGAATCAGCGGTAAAATCTGCTACATCACTAAACCATCATGTATATGGATCTCGATCATGCTGTAAGGATCTAGATCTGAGAAACAATCAAGTCAAAGGGCAATAAGGAGTCGCTTTGCTTGATCCGAGGCACCAAACAAGAGTGGAAGCTAGAACCAAGGTACACCGCCCTCTAGACCTGTCTTCTGGAATGAATGATCTAATGTCGACAGAAGGAGGTCTGCCATTGGTGAGGAAATAAGGGATCCTCAACTAAGGCATGAGAGAAAATAGTAGAGTGACTGACAGACTGACATTGGGGATGATGATGAAATGGGGGGTACTGAGTAGTGGAATGATGACTTCCCTTGTTAGAGCATAAAGGGCGTGGATGACCTGGCAGCAACTGACACAATATCAAAGGGGATAGGGGATAGTAGGACTTAAGGCCATAATGTGCGACACGAGAGAGGAGCCAAGCAATGAAGGATGGAGGACTATAGCGGGATACAAAGGGACTCGGGATAGACTCCATGGATGTGAGGATGACTCAACTCAGATGCTCTATAAAAGGGTGACTCGATGATGTAGCCACACAAAAAAGGTTCGGTGGGGACCATAAAGGCATGAGTATGGGATGGTTACTAATGACAAAAATCGACATGAGCATGGACAAGTATGGAGGCAAAGTGATGCCCAAATTACAAGTGTTGCAGGTGAATAAATTCGATTTGAGGATTGGTGAAGTGACCTGTTGGCTTGAGGGGTCTTGACCCAGGTTCAGAGGTTAAGGTTTTCCAACAAACCCCTATACTACTGGCCCTTTCGGCAGTGACCTACATGCGTAGGCCAAAGTCTCACCCGAAGTAGTATGGGAGGGTGCTAGAACCAGGTTTCCACATCCTGGGAGAGGGTAGGTAAGTCAGGCAGAGCTGCGTTTGACTTCACAAATATCAGATTGCATAGTATAGAACCCAGATCTATCAGTCCCTTCGCATCTACATGCACAATACCATGTATAATCGCAACGAATAACGTATATAGGAAAATAAAGCAACTATCACAGCTATTCTTGTATAAAGTCTAATAAACAGGTTCAGATCAATTGTCAACACAACATAAGTACTTAGCACGGTTACTTTCAGAGCTCCATATAGAATTATGTATACTACAATAGATCTAGATCATAGTATAAACAAGTAACACAGGTAATTTTGCAGCTTAAATCAATGACATAGAGAATACATAACAAAATATCACAGATCCAATAGATTCAGAGATTTCAACATCCTTTTTCATTCATTAATCTTTCAGATCCTTTTACAATACCCAAAACCCCACCTACGCACATAGCAGTAGGGTCCGCACACAGCAGGACTGAGGATCTCCGAGCACATAGTCAACAGGAGTCCTTTCCCCAAAAACCCAAAACAGATCTACTAATTTGCAATTTGCACCAATCTTAGTTCAAGTCTGTCTTACAACTAAAAAAGGTTAAAATACTTATACTACTTTAGCCTACACATCCAATGGTCCAAAAACTGTGGTTTGCAAACTCTTAGTCTACCCTTGACCCACTTACAATGTATTAGGGGCTTTGACCCACCCCAAAACCCCTGCGTTAGACTAAATATAATAAAAAATATACAAAAATGGACCAGATTTCGCAGCTCTTGTAGGAGACCCTGTTCCAATAGTCCTCCAACATAATCTTTTGACTTGTCCTGAGTCACAGTGGCGGGGGGGTCTCCACCTGCACCTGTATGGCTACTTTAGTCATAGATTCATTTGGTTCGATACGGTTTGAGCCAACTACCATTGATGTAGCCAGGGAGCATATCTCCGCGCAGGGTAGCAAGCCTAACCACTACGCCATCCTTGATTTCCTTAACTATGTAGGGACCAAGCCAATGCTGCCGGAACTTCCCAAGATGCTTTGAAAACTAGCTATTGTACAAGAGGACCAATTGGCCTTCCGTGAAAGTCTTCTAGCAAATTTTTCGGTCGTGCTAGGCTTTATCGTGGTCCTTCTGGACTTGCTGATGGAAATTCGCAATAAAACGATTTTCCTCCAAATCCATAAGCTATGCTAATCACTCCTCCATGATGTTTGGTTCTGCCATGTTTGTAAATGCTGCGATATGCAGACTAGGAACAATATACTCCATGGGCATAATGGCTTCTTTACCATAAACCATCCTGAATGGCGTTTTTCCTGTTAACTTCTTGCAGGTTGTTCGATAGGCCCATAGGACCGACGGGATGCGTACATCCCAATCGTTGTGATCAACATTACATACCTTGGTCAATTTTTGCTCCAAGATTTTATTAAAAGCTTAAACCACACCGTTGGCCTGGGGGTGATATGGTGTGCTCTTCGCATGATGGATCCAGAATTCCTTGGTCAAAGCTCAGATTGTTTCATTAACAAAGTGCATACCTCTGTCACTCATGAGACTTTTCAGACATCCAAATATCGTCAGGATTTGTTCAAAGATGAAATGCGTAGTGGTATTTGTAGTACAATCCTTTACTTCCTGTGCTTCCACCCACCTGGTTACATAATCGGTGGCTGTAATAATGTAGTGTGCACCCGTCTTTTTTTTCCTGGGGGGTTGATAGGCCTGATGAAGTCAATAGCCCGCTTATCAAATGCTTGTAGGGCCATTTTTGGTTGAAGGGGAATTTCATATTTACGGGATGGCATCCCTATTCATTGGCACGATCATAGGCTTTACAATATTCATGGGCATTAGTATGCAGGGTTGGCCACCATAACCCAGCCCTCAAGATCTTCTGCGCAATTTCTTTCCCTACATAGTGACCTCCTTCTACTCTCTCATGAGCGTCGGTCAAGATATCATGCCTTTCGTGCACCAAAACATATCACCGCAATACTTCATCTGCCCCCATCTTATATAAGTGTCCTACAATGATGGTAAATTTTGTTGCCCTGGTGAAT
Organism: Pinus albicaulis; assembly: GCA_034641835.2. Lineage (NCBI taxonomy): Eukaryota > Viridiplantae > Streptophyta > Pinopsida > Pinales > Pinaceae > Pinus > Pinus albicaulis. The sequence goes on from CM076579.1 coordinate 872,474,879, forward strand.
AACTGTTTCTTCTGCTGTACTGAGTACTCTGGAGGTGTCGTCCCAGTAGTCAAGAACTGAATGATATCAGCGAAGTGTGCATGTACTACCTTGATAGAAAATAGTTGCGCATTAGGAAATTTGGCTTCCAGGTCGATTGGCTCCTCGCCACTCACTATCCAGGACAAGTGGTTCGGCCCAACATTCAACTTTCCCGACTTGACTATGATTTCAAACTCATACTCCTGAATTAGCAGTAGCCATCGGCATATTTTCCCCCCCAACACAGGCTTATTGACCAGGTACGTTAAAGCTGAATGGTCTGTGAACATTTTGAATTTTCCTCCTAACAAGTAATGCTGATATTTCTGCAACACATAAACCATGGAAAATCCCTCTCGCACTGTGGTGGAGTAGTTGTGTTCTGCTCCTGAGAGCTTCCTTCTTGCAAAGGCAACTAGATGGTCAATATCTCCCTCCCCTGGCTGCGTAAGGATAGCCCCAAGAGTAATGCTCGATGCATCAACGTGAACATGAAATACCTTATCCAAATCCAGAAAGATGAGAATAGGTGTTGAGACCATCTTTTCCTTTAGTAGCTTGAAGCTCTTTTGACATTAGTCATTCCAGAAGAAGGAAACATCCTTCTTGAGAAAATTTTCCATAGGGGAAGTAATCAGCGCATAGCCTTGAATGAATTTCCTGTAGTAGCCCATGTGTCCAAGGATCGAGTGCAGCTGTTTCTCCGTGGTTGGTACTGGAAAATTTATGATAACTACGATTTTGGTTGGATCTACCATTAGTCCTTGCCGACAAAATATGTGTGTTTCGGGGAAAATCACCCTAGAGTTTTGTTGGGTTTAAACCTCCATAGAGCAGGGCATGCTACTTAAGAAGGACTCATGCAACCATACATGTTCATGAAAAACTAAATAGAGTAGATCGAGGAAGTTACCCGTAGGTCCTACGGTTGAAGCAAATCTTGCGGGGTCCAAACCCCCAGCAACCCTTCTTCCTTCTTAACCTGAAAGACAAGAAGAAACAAGTATGAAGAACTGGTTGTACAGCATACATCTACTCTAAATGTTAGTTAAATCCACGTGAAACATTAGATAAATCATAATAAATACTTAAAGAATAATATAATCATATATGCAAGCAGACACTAACACGTATATTTCGGGAACAAGATGGTTCTTCTGTATTATAAATAGCATGTACAAAAATAACAAGTGGAGAGATCACCTGAATCCTTCCACGATCTTCGAGCAGACCGTCGTCCGGATCCATCCCACCCTTGCCTCGCTAAGATTCCTTCCGAACTGGTGCATACGAGATGACATATGAAGAGATGAGCATCTCCAGGAAACAAGGGTTTCCTGTATAAATCTGGGAAAGTGCAGGAGGCACGGGAATTCAGACTTGAATTGGGATTCCAACAGAGTATAATGTCTATAAAATTTCTCTCTTCCTTAGGCCATGCACATGAGGGGCTTTTATACTCCCTCAAAGTAGTTTCAATCAGTTGGAAACAGTTGGCCACGTGCTGGGGTGGTTGAACTACTGGAGTAACCATCAACCCAGCCCGAAAATAGGGAATTTTTATATATTTTTTAATGATTTTAATGGCATACGCGGAAAAGTACATGTGGACTCGCGTATACAAGCGGAAAAGTCAGGGCATAACCGCGTATGGGAATTTTAACATTGTTTTTTAGTGAATTTTGTTCAAGTCTGTAGGAATGGGTGCCCAAAGCCATAAAGACAATGATGAATCACCAGAGGGTGAAAAATGATGCTATAACATATGCCCCCTAATATATGAGGTCAGAAGGGGTACATGATGGCCGAAATGTATTATGCACATAGAAAGAACTTCACAAGGATAAGAGAGGACTTCACCAGATTTCAGCCTGCCAAAAACCAATGAAAGAAAAAAAGAGAGTCAACTCATGCCGAGGCTGGGCATACCCATGCTCAGTCAAAAATACATCATATAAAAAGTACTGAATAGATCCAACATGTATACAAGTATAGCTAAACTGAAAGTACACAATGAATCATTTGAGCATGGCTCAGAAATATAAGTCTGAATCAATGTCGAAGTATCACATATAGAAAGCTGATCAAGGATGGTGCAACTGGATGTCTGATCAAATAAGTAACTGAATCTCCAAATACCAAATCATAAGGGGTGGAACAAACGGTACTATCACGCAACTCCTGGAGCTGGAACATATAGGATGTCGATTGCATTCAAACCGGCAACATATAAGGGTGGATGGCATCACTGGCAGAAACTGAAATGGACTGTCAAAAGTGAACCGAGAAATGTTGATGCAACCCGAGGTCTTCACCGATCACTATGGCACAATTCTACACAATGGGAGTAAATGAGTTGAAGTCGACCATGTGAGAAATCGTTGGGTTACCGGTCAATGATGTATACCATTAACCAACGTGAGACAACCCACCACTAATGAAAATGAGTGTCAAGGTGCCCCAGTACAATCTGACAAGTGCGAATGAATGAGTTGAAGTTGAACACTTGAAAGAATATACCAATCAGGAAGCAATAATGAATCCCCACTGTCGATAGCGAAGAGTCTGCCACTGATGACTGCAAACCCTAAGGTACCGACAAAAGAATCTAGACCTTATTCCTAGAGCAATGAGTCGGAGTCGATGTGAAAAGATCTGCTGGAAGGAAGGCATTAAGGCATCCCACATCAGTCCAGCGCGAGTGTAACCTGCAGGCCAAGATTTGGAAGGAATCGGACTAAGTAGAGTGATGGAACCAAAATCGAAGTACATTTCCGACATGCACAAGATGAAGCTAGCACACGGAAGAAACCCTCTGAACCAACCAATAATGAAAGTTGACACAGAGGCGAGATATCCACCAATAGGGTCAAATGGAAATCAAGGTACTGCACGAATCCCAAGTTTGATAATGTATGCTGACGTCGAACACAGGGGAAACCACTCAGTCAAAGACCCATAATGATGATCAAATGATGAGCACAAGGTCACCTATCAATGATGGAAATAGGGCTAGGGTGCGGCTCTAGGTTTTCTCTCGCAGCAATGTGTCGTAGTCGATAAGAGACAAAACTCCGTTAGCAAGAAGTCAATGGGGACCTTCTCAAACCAAGCACGAGCGTAAGACCAAAACATTCGATGTGATAGAACAAGATACCCACAAGATCAAGGCTAACCGAATAATGAGTCAAGAGACACTGCAGAATGGCCGACTCTGGTTAGACTTCCCTTAAACAAAAGCACGACCCGTGATGACCATGGCAGTAAAAAGTGATACCGTATAAGTCTGTTATGTAGGAGGCAGACCAAACTCTCCATATGATTGGAAGAGATAACCAACCGGAGGAGAACTGACCAGTGAAACAAGGCAAAGGCTGAACCAAGGTCAAAACTAAAACCATCCCAAATGGAGGAAAGATATATATAAGTGTATATGCTTTGTTCAAGGGCGACAAACTGACACAATACTGCCATGAAAGTATGAAGTTACATCCCGTTCCCGCTCTTTTTGTTATATTTGATTTTTTTGTCTTTTTCATATAAGCCTGAAAAAGAATAAAAGAATGCTATAGTACAATGGATAGAACGAGTATCAAGAAACAGATGCACTAGTTCCTGGGATTGGAATGATCCTATGCTCAATGCAAGGTGGCGGAAACTGGTAAGCGATACTCAGAGGAATTTTCCATCCATGGGTAAGAGGGTGTCAAGTCACGATAGCTAAGTGCATGCAGTGGTTAACTTGTACAGATAGTCAAGGTCAAAAGTTGGCTTAAACATCGAGTCCAAATGAGGCCGACTAAAGGCCAGATAAACAAGTAGCCAATATGCAATGCAAGAATACAACTTTGAATCTAATAATTGTGGAGCCTTCAGTGGTGTGCTTAAAAATGATAGTGAGGAAGGAGAAGAATGAAGCTTCAACATAAGTCATGGCAGACTAAAGAGGACTCTCGAGCCCACATAAACGCAGCATGGGCAACAAGTGATAGCGACGAACTAACTAGGAAGCCCATGGAAAGGAAGGCTCTACCATCAAGTCATGATTGAAAAATCGGCGAGTGAAATGGGTGTAATAGTCATGACCTGATGGGATCGACCCTATGGCAAGTGATCAGTATGAAGGCTAGTATGCAAGATGCAACAGAAAGTTATTTCCCTAACCTATATGCCAGTAAAGATCATATACCTGCCGTGACGAGTCAGTAATCATGGATAAAAAACCGGGAAAAATCTCAAATTCGTCAAAATGTACCTGAAAACATACCAAACTGGGCACTTCCAAGCATCTGGGTTATGCAGCTTAAGATAGATCGAAAAGATAAGCATAACAAATTTTTGCAAAAATTTCAACTTTTTAGGCATAAATAGACAAATTACCTCATATTTGGTTCATTATTGCATTGCTGATTTGGAAAAAAGTGCTATGGAGAAAAATACTTCTTTCGTCAAATCAGGAACAACCGACCGTCGAATCGCATCGAATTTTTCATGTAGGCTCCTCAATCATCCTTGCAAATCATTTTGTCCATTTAGAAATTAAAATTTAGTGATTTTCACCATTAAAACCCTTGCTAAAAAACTCGGACTTGTGCATACGCGGGTTGGTAACAGGAAAGTCGAGTATACACGCGACTGTGCATAGAAAAAGTCGCATATGCGCAGGCCCGAATCAAAAAATGCGTGGCTAATGCATGATTTATTGAATTTTTACAGGATGAAAATCTCATGGAGAGAGCGTTAGCACAGCGCAATTGATCAAGAGGTCATGCAAGATCGAGCATCGCAAAATATTCTTCAAAATTGCGGATTGTTCAAATTTTTCAAAATGCCAAATATGAAAAGCAATGTTCGGTTGCTAGAAATGCTCGTCAATTACTAGGAACTAGAAGAGGACTGCTTTATGATAGATCAGATGCCAGTACGCATTGAAGTGGAAGACATATATTTTATCACTGGACTCTCCCGGAGGGGAGAACCAGTAGACTTGCACGGGAAGCTCCTAGGAGGGCTAACCGTCGAAGATTATGTCCACGTGTATTGCGTAGAGGGTTCCAAGAAAGTTGGAACTCAGATTGTGATTAAAGATTTAAGGTATTTGCACATGAAAATCCTCCTTTTCACCATTGGCAGAGTGGCAGGATCTACCTCCCTACATCAGGCGTCCAGGACGCAAATGAGCATAGCAGTGGAATGCTTGACTCATGTGTATGATTGGTGCACAGCCCTATTACTGAAAATGAAGCAACAGTTGACCTCAATCCGCCAAGAAAATACCAAACACTTTGGCTATGGTACTATTTTGATGACATTCTTCTTTGAGAAGATACCAGCATTGAGACACAGAGTTATCTCTACCATCAGTAGCCCGAGGGGCCCAAGAATTGCCCGTTGGGCAGACATGATGAAGAGATTAGGGGGAAGTGTAGTTCCCCGGACCACTTGGGATGATGAGTTCTTCCTTTGGTGGGGAGAGCAAATCATTGCTGTGGACGACTATCCCTATGCCGGGATGGACTTTCATGGAGATCCAGATCTTTTTCTTCCACCAAGCACAGCATGGGGCACAGTCGGTAAGTTTGCAAAATTTTTTTGACTTATATAATTTTTTTGGATTTTTTCAAATATGTATGAAAAAATTAAAATAAACATGTTTTTGATTGGATTCATAATGACTGAAAATGTAAACATGATCATGATACAGATATTGGACAAGTGCGACCTGAGGGTTTCCCGCGCCACAAGTGTCATAGGCGTAAGGCAGATAGCGTGATTCCCCGAAGAACCCTCCGTGCCGTACATAGGAACTTGGAGGGGTTAACCGCCAACAATTTGCGACACATCGTGGAAGATCCGCGAAGCCATCCAGAGACGGGTGGTAGGAGTGCCCCGAGACTGGGTACGGTTATTCCGCCGAGTTGCCACCGTGGTCACTTTCTATAGGAACACGACTTCTGGGCAGGGACCTCAGGAGTAGATAGACTGTATATTCTTTTTTGAGACTGAACATGATCGGGCATAAGCCCAAATTTTGTATGACCTTATGGATCCAAATTTTGTAAAGTTTTTGAACACTCTGATGAAATATATACAGCGATGTTTGATGTGATGTGATAAATGTATCAGAATGTATGATGTTTTTTATGATTAAATTTTATTGTACGGAATGATTAATATGCCAATCAATTGTGTGATTAGCTAATGAGTCTGCTAACCAATTGTCAGCTCGAGGAATATGAATGAAAGTTAAAAAATGAAATGATCTTTGTAACAAACGTACCCTCAAGAACAACCGTAATAAAAATAGGTCTCGAACCCGATAATTATTGTTCAACTGCGACACCACTAGCTGAGAGTCCAAGAAAACTACCAAAAAATCAACACCCAAAGATATTGCCTCTGAGAGTAGATAAACAACTGCAGTGTATTCTGCTATATTATTGGAAGCAGGACCAATGTAGACCCCTCTTGATACTAATAGCTGACCGGAAGGATAATGAAGCACCCAAGCCACGGAAGCTAAGTTCCGGGTGTGTCTACTAGCATCGTCGGCGAAACCAAAGTGACTCATGACATCCGACACAACCTGCCAAAGCAGATAAAAAACATCACCAACTCATCAAAGATCGAAAATCAACCAGATATGTACAAAGCAAAAACTACTATATACAAAAGCAACATGCTAGGCCGAAGCTTCAGTATATACTTCTTCAAATAGAGCCCATTTCGGCTCCGGCAACTCGTCCTTCGAAACAACCAAGGTATATGCTCCTTTTCAAGGACTTTTTTAACGATATAGGGGCCATACCACATAGACTTAAACTTCCCTGCCCCCAGGGCATCTTTTTCTTGGGCATAGACCAAAACAAGGTCACCTTCCGAAAATACCCTAGGCTTGACCGCCTTATCGTACTGAACTTTAACTCGGTTTTTATGTGCTTCATTCATCGTGGCAGCATCCCGACGCTGCTCATCGAGATGTTCCAGATGAAGAAGCCGTTCTTCCAGACTATAAGTGTCAGGAAGAAGTTCAACAACTAATTTAAGAGAAGGAATCTCGCATTCAATAGGAAATATGGATTCCACCCCGTGCACTAGCTGAAATGGAGTAAAGCCAGTTGTAGTTTTCACTGACGTCCTGTATGCCCAAAGTGCAGGATATAGCATAATATGCCAGTTGGACCTAGCTTTATCAATTGTCCTTTGAATAATTGTCTTCAAGGATTTATTCACGGCTTCCACTTGCCCATTGGCTTGAGGATAATATGGAGATGAATGCAGCCTCGCCGAAACCCAATTTGAGAGCTAACTCAGCCATCATGCTATTCTAAAAATGACTGCCATGATCAGTGACAATCTCTTTAGGAATACCAAAATGAGAAATAACTTGATTGAAGAGCAAAAGAGCTACTGTCTCACCATCATTCCTGAAATTAGGCATAGACTCGACCCACTTTGTGAAGTAGTCTACTACTACAATAATGTACTTGTGACCTTCAGCCGAAGGCGGGTTACAAGTAGTATAATCAATACCCCACTTTGTAAAGGGACCGACAGTAATGACTGGAAAAAGTGGAGCTGGATGAGCGCGCATTTTTCGAGTATAGACTTGACACGAATGACACTTTTTGACCAAATCCATACAATCTTTGAAAATCGAGGGCCAAAAGTACCCAGCACGCAAGATCTTTTGGGTTGTAGCAAGCCCAGATAAATGACCCCCACAAGCTCCACTGTGGGAATCATTCAGCACAGCCTCAGCTTCTTCGAGAGTTAAGTAGCATCTCAGGATTGAATCAACCCCTCGACGATATAAAGCATCACCAATAATGAAATAATTCTTGGCCAAGTGACACAACTTACGATGCTCATCTTTCGAAAAAATAGAGGGAAACTTCGCAGTCTGAAGATACACAATGATATCTCCATACCAAGGATCCTGTGAAGAGATAAGAAACAAATGTTCATTCGGAAAGGATTCATCATAGATCATCTCTTCCCCACAGGGCAACTCAGAGATCAATTCCACGAAAACTAATGATTTCTTGGACTTGGCAGACATAAACTCAAGATCAAATTCCTGTAAAATCACAATCCATCTATTGTATTTGCCCCCAATCACTCGCCTACTGAGGACAAATCGAATCGGATCAAGTACCTCCACAAACATAAGTTTTTCAAAGAATAATGTAAAATGCCGGAGTCGCCGCATAGCATGAACTGTCACAAAGCTAAATTTTCTATCGGAGTGTACCGGAGTTCAGGTCCTACCAAGCCTCGACTAAGGTAGTATATAACATGCTCTGCAAGAGCATCATCCTCGTGAACCAGAACCATACCGATGGTAGATTCTGCTGCTGCCAGATACAAAAGGAAATCCCCGCTATAATCAGGTGGACTCAATAAAGGAGCAGAGGTCAATGCTTTTTTCAAAGCATCGAATGAGCATTGAGCGAAGTCATCCGAAAGAAATGGAACTCCCTTCTTCAACAATCTAATAAATCCCTTTGTAACTTCAGCATAATTTACGATAAATCTCCGAAGAAAATTATACTTTCCTTGTAGACTTTGAAGCTGACGGATAGAGGATGGGGGAGGCAATTGAAGTATTGCCTCAACCTTGAAGGGATCTACCCTAATCCCTTCCTTAGACACAATGAATCCCAATAACCGATCGGATGTAACCGCGAAAACACACTTGTTTGGATTCAATCTAATCTGATAGAACCAACATCGTTCAAATATTTGCCGGAGGTGAGCAGGCTGATCCATCCTCTTTCGAGAATGAGCAGCTAAATCATCCAAGTACGCCTCGATAATATTTTTGATGTCATGGAAGGCATATGACATGGCCCGCTGAAAGATAGCCCCAGCATTTTTAAGACCAAAAGGCATCTTCTTGTATGCAAATGTACCCCAGGGAAAAATAAAGGCAGTCTTATGCTGATCTTCAGGACGGATAGTAATCTGATTATATCCGGAGAAACCATCCATGAAGGAGAAAATCTCATTACCGGCACACTCGTCAATGATTTGATCGATAAATGGTGTGGGGTAATTATCTTTAGGACATGCTTTATTTAGGTCTTTGAAATCTATGCAAACTCGAATTGTTCCTTTCTTTTTATCTACAGGAACAGGGTTTGAAACCCATTCAGTCAAAGGAACAGGGAAAATGAATCCCGCCTTAAGCAGCTTCTCAACCTTAGCTTTGATAGCTGTTGCCTTCCTAGGATTGACCGGATGAATTTTTTGCCTCACAGGCTTAGCGTTTTCGTAAGTCTTGATCTCATGCTGGATAATAGATGGATCTATACCAGGGATTTCCTCATAAGACCAAGCGAATACATCCCTATACTCTTTAAAGAGCTCTTGCAGTAAATTTCTGAACTCTCTTCATTGGAACAGGGGTGTTGCCCTCGATGAAGACATTCTCGATAATATTGGGATCCCCGGAAATTACCGGGATAGTAGGAGAAATTTATTAAACATGTTCCTTCAAAGATAAACTGTTGCTGGTGCTAAAGGGTTCAAGACTGGCGAATGGTGGACCAGAGACTGAGGACTTGGGAACGAAGTCAACTTCGCTTCCTCGTTAGGTAAAAAGCAAGACCAATGATGCAGTCATCCTACCGTCTATTCATACCAAATATGGCTTTCCGTGATGCAGCCTCTTTGTGGGATGGAAGAGTGGTATCAAGGCAATCCTGGGTAGAAGAAGAACTAAGTGTCCAAGCCAGAGCCACATCTCCATCCAACTCTTCCGGTGAAAGAGGAGCTAGAATGGATTCTGCAGAGTCAACAACAGACTGATAGGCAATCTCAGCTACAGAAATAGGAAATGCCATTCCACCCACTTGACCTTCCGCTAATGTGGCAGTAGGGGAAGGTAAGGTCCATGGGTCCGAAAAATAATGAGTTCTGAAGAACTCTCTTCGAAGAGGAGCCTTGGAGGATGAAATAGCATTAATATGAAAGATAGGAGGAGGAATATCGAAAGTACCCATCAAGGAAGAATACATTCCAACTCCTAAATTCTCAACAGGCGCCTTAGAATTATCCAACTTATGAATAGATGAGTCAGTAGACGCATTCAGGTCTACAGGAGGACAGTCCAGTTGATCCATTGTAACAATCCTCCCTTCGTGGGGGAAACATATAATGCGAAATAATGAGGATGCAATGGCATCCATCTCATAAATCCAGTTTCTCCCCAATAGAAGGTTGTATTCCAAGCTTGCGTCCACTACCTCAACCTCTATATTAACAGTTTTTCCCCCAACACAGATGGGCAAAGCTAGGACAATACCATGGGGTCTCTGAGAATGACCATCGAACGCAGTCAGAAGAGTGGTAGATGGAATAGCTTTGGGAGATCCAATTTTTTTCCAACATGTGAGAGAGATCACGCATGTGGAAGCTCCCTCATCAACAACCTTCCGAAAGATGTTACACTTCCAGTATGATGATTTAATATGAAAAGCCATGTGATGAGGAAGTCTCTTCTTAAAATTAGTCATATCAAAAGTAATCAGAAGAGAATTTTTTGGATCAATAGCCCCAATGGTAGTGAGCAAAGCACTACGCTGAGCCGGACAAGACTGGAGTACCTCTAAAGCCGACATAGCACAAGGACTCTGCGCCAGATCTTTCACAATAGAGTAGTTATGGGCAGCCCTAGCATTTGGATTAATCATTGATTGCTTAGAAGATGCTTTGGGCATCCGAGGCATAGCCTCAACAGTAGGCTTCGTAATGTAAAGCGGCTCAGTAGCATCAGGAGTATCCTTAGCTTTCGAAGACTCTTCTCCGCCATAATCATGGGATCTCGTAGCGACATCCACGTGAGCACTCATCATGAAAATGTTCGATGGAATTTCCCCTTCTTGGGTGCCCCCAGAGGAAGCCCCAGGATTTTGATTCGCGCCAACAACTAATTGTTTCCCTTGGGGAAAAGGGTTTGTTAACATAGCCTGGGAACTAGAAGAACCCTGCTGGGCTAACAAGCGCTGCGCATCCTGAATTTTAGGGCAAAGGTGTGTAAGATGGTCTTCGGCACATAGATTGCATGGAAACTTCACTTTCCTTTTCTCCTTTGGACCCTCACCAACATGCTCGTTGGTTTTATTTGTATTACCCTTCCCGTTCTTGCCCTTTTTCTTATTATTTCGTCCCTTCTTCTTCCCTTCGGATTGTTGATTTCCTTTGGGATCAGAAGATTGGACAGCATTTATGGAAAAAGACTAGGAAGGTGATGACTCAGTAGGCAGAGCCTGACTAGAAGGAGCAGATTGCAAAGACAACTGCTGCAGTTGAGTAAGAAAGCTGGCTGCACCACTATTGATCGATCCAATCAGTCCGTCGCCATGAGGACCGGGCTTAGTTTTAGATAAATCTAATTTGGAGCTTATATACGCGTATACTCATGAAGGACCCTGCATCGGAGAATAGATCAACCTTGTTGTCAATGCCTAAAATGGCTCCATGTCGAAAATACCCCTGAGAGGGATACGTCCTTCGAAATATCTGACTACAGAGATTTCAGAAACCATTCCAAAAGGAATTCACCCGGAATATGAGCTTTAATAAGCCTCTTCCTTCTCCGCCATTCCTGAATATGGTCAGAAATGTGGGTTGCGTCGTCTTGTTTAAAATTAGCTAGGAGTTCAGTCCTGGCATCATATCGGACAAGCAACTAGAAATGGTTTAGAAATGTAACAGCCAGTTCTCCAAATGTAGCAAAACTGCCCCCAGTTAGCTCAATATACCATTTGGCAGTGTTTCCAGTTAGGGTGCGTTGAAACAATCTCAACCTAATCGAATCATCGATCAGGGAGTTCGAAGAACACCATAAATGTAAGGTAGTGATGTGGTCAGCCGGATCATCTCCATTCTTGCCTTCAAACTTTGGAATGTCTGAAGGAAGTTTGGTGGGAACCAGAGGCCACCCCGGACTATAACGAATCGGATCATTAGTCAATTTCGGTAGATCTGGCAAGTTTAACGTTGCCAGAAAAGGTAAGCGAGGCGGAGCCTGAGGATTCCATCCTTGATGGGATGAATTCCCAACATTCTGAAAAGAATACCCTGGATTTGACGAGGCACCAGGTTGCTAGAAAGAACTCGTAGAAAAAGGAGAAGAACCTCCTCCCAAAGCAGAGTTACCAAAGCCCAGACCAGTTCCCCCGGCTGAAGTATGAAATGAAGAGGAAAGCCCCTGATAGGGGTTCTAGGCATTAGAAAGAGGAGAAAAGTTCTGATAAGCACTCGACGAAGGGAAAGAAGTATTCCCTTAGTGACCAGCGTAAAACTGATTCCCTTCCCCTGCTGTAGTGAACACAGGGTTCCACCCTGTAAAAGTAGTCGAACTTTGCCCCCCAGACCAAGGGTTGAAACTCTGGGTCTGAGAAGTAAATGGAAAGGACCCTAAAGAAGGATTCGAACTAGGAATGTGCCTGCCCAAGGGGAACTCCTCGAAAAGAAGTCGGATTCACTAGCCATGGAAGACATGGGTGGTAGATCCGCCCAGAGGCGGAAAAGGAAAAAGAAGGAATCCTACTAGTGAGCATTCAAACAAAAGGGACCAGAATGAGAAGAACGTGCCTGGGTGAAACCAGAGCCAAACACAGCAGCACTAGAAGCAATCGAAGATGAAGAAATAGTGCCCCCTGCTTCAACGGAAGCAGGAGTCTGAATGCCTGCAGCACTCACAGCAGAAGCTGCGTTCCCAGTCGTGGCCATCGAAAGATAAGAATGATACGGAAGATCTTCCGGTCTCTCTGACTCAGGTCCGATGTATTGAACAACGAATGGATAATCAGGAGGAAGAGGAGATGGACCTGTAGCAGAAGGCTCAGGTACGTCTTCGATTTGAAAATCTTCTTCCTGAGGAAACAAAACTCGCGAGGTGAGCAGAACGCTCCTCTCGGGACCGACACCAGAATCAGCTATGAAACCTTCAGACCTTTGTGGAGGATCTCTCTCCACTACGTCAGACGCCACAGGGTGGTAACCACTTGCTAAATCACCCTACGCCTTCGAAGAAGGTCTGACTGGGAGATAACCCCCGGATTCTCCTCGATCGACGAGGCGCTTGATCAGCCACTTTAACAAATTTTAATTAGACTCAAAAAATATAAAGCTAAGTAAGCTAGGAGCAAAGAGCACTCACTATAAGAAAAATCCCTGAGATACAATCAAGCAAACAACCTTCAAGTATTTACGCTCTGGGTGATGAGGACCGGACACCAAAATACAGGAAAGCGGAATATAGGACCTCCCAAAAGCAGTCTGGGATAATTACGGCCCAGGCCTACTAGTGAAGGTATCAGAAACAGTTACGCCGACCACCTAACGACAGCCTTTGCCGGCTCAAGCACCCAAGCTTCGCAAGGGCACCCCCCAGAAGTACTGCTGAAAGTGATGCGACGTCTGCCTCAGGTACCACCAGTATTCCCCCCCGCAGTCACCTCTGTGGAACTTAGGAGTGGCAACTATGGGCACCAATCCATGTCAGAAGCCGGGCGGAACGGTCTTGAGGTCAAATTCAGCTAATCAGAGAGGGGGTATCCCTCTTCTCAGCCTTCACTTCCCCTCGCGCTTGACTCTCCGGGAGGAGAGCTTTCCGTCCACCTACCGCAGTTGGATTTCCGTCATTAATCAACTTCATGTTTTGTTTGAGCGGCCTTGGAGAGTTAACTCTCCACTCACCTAATCCAAGGCCCTACAACCTAGCTAGTTGGTGTATGACACTTAGAAAACTTGCTAGTTGATTTTAAATTATATCGCCTATTTTAATGGGCTATTATGTTAAGTCAAAGGGATGCGGAAATGAAAATTATGATGTTTTGACGCATAAAGAAATTAATAAAAACCAAACTACATGCAAATGCAGTTATTGTCTTTCGATGAAAAGCAACTTCTACATGGGTTCTACGAGATTAAAAAAAAAATTGTATTTTTCTTTTCAGATAGCAAACTCACGCTCACAAAAACTATGAAAATGACTAAATGCTTAAGTGCACCTGATGAAAATCACTACAAGCATGCAAATTCTAAGATGCAAAAATCTCCTAAAGCAGAGTGTAATTTCCCAAAAGTCCTTCAGTTTTATCTCTTTTTTGGTTGTCCAGAAAGCTAGTTCCCAAAATCAAGAACTCTTAATATGAAGACACCAAAAATGCTTAAAAACAAGAGGAAGAAATCAATGACAACTCCTTTCCAAAATCAAGCCAAAATCCAAAGGCAAGAAACCTCAACAAAGCTTCAAAAGATACAAAGAAATGAAAACAAAAGCAAACAACAAAGCCAAATGTTTTTTGAGCTTTTGAGTTTTATAAAAGAGTTCGAAAAGACCAAGTGAAACTATAAAATCCCAAGCCAAACACCACTGAATTTCAAGCAAAAACTTCCAAAATGCTCCAAATCTTATAAGGCTAGCTAGTAGCAAGATCAATATGAGAAAAAGAAGACAAGAAAACTCAGCCACTCAGCCTAGAAGAATAGTGCAACCTTGCCGCAAACAAAAACTTCAAAGAACCAAGAAAGACTCTTCAAAAGTTGCAACAAGACCTAGCCAACTGAAATCAAGAAAACCAGCCAAGAAATGGGCAAAAATCGTAACGCAAAGCAAAACACAAAGATAGGAAAGAGTAAATGAGCAGGAGCTCTCTGTTCTGATGACGCAAAACAGCCAAGAATCCCCAAAAAGAGATCTTGGTACTCAAACCAAAAAATGCCAGCACAAGAAACAACACTTTGCCAAAAAGACTAGTTTTCAATCGAACAAAAGAGAGAAAAGACCAAAGACCACTTTCTTCACAATCCAGAGGGTACAAAGACACTGCAGGAACAGGTCTCCACAGACAGAAAGGACTAAAAATCCAAGGAATCCAAAATTTCAAAATCTACCTAGGTATATGCGACCTTACATTTCAACAACAAGCATGCATACGCGACTGTGCTAAAGGAAACACGTGTATACGCGGCTACCTTTAGACAAACTTGCGTGTATATGCGATTGTGTGCAGAAAAAAGCGCGCATATAAAGGTAAATAATAAAAAACAAAAAGGATCAAGCCTGGATAAGAAACCAGACTCCCATTCTCGACCGAGAAAGAGAAATGGACCGGAAATATGTGGACTGGAAATAAAAGTTAAAACTGTTGGAAACCTATCAAACAGCTGAAACCACCCAACAGGGGAATCACAAGAATGCGATCCCTAGTGGAGTCGCCAATTCTGTTTTGGGGAAAATCACCCTAGAGGTTTGTTGGGTTTAAACCTTCACAGAGCAGGGCATGCTACTTAAGAAGGACTCGCACAACCATACATGTTCATGAAAAAATAAATAGAGTAGATCGAGAAAGTCACCCGTAGGTCCTATGGTTGAAGCAGATCCCACGGGGTCCAAACCCCCAGCAACCCTTCTTCCTTCTTAACCTGAAAGACAAGAAGAAACAAGCACGAAGAACTGGTTGTACAAATACATATCTACTCTAAATGTTAGTGAAATCCACATGAAACATTAGACAAACCATAATAAATACTTAAAGAACAATATTATCATATATGCAAGGCACCAACACGTATATTTCTGTGAACAAGATGGTTCTTTTGCATGGCAATAAAGATGTACAAAAATAACAAGTGGAGAGATCACCTGAATCCTTCCACGATCTTCGAGCAGACCGTCGTCCGGATCCATCCCACCCTTGCCTCGCTAAGATTCCTTCCGAACTGGTGCATACGAGATGAAATACAAAGAGATGAGCATCTCCAAGAAACAAGGGTTTCCTGTAATGAACTGGGAAGTGCAGGAGGCATGGGAATTTAGACTTGGATAGGGAATACCAACAGAGTATAATATCAATAATTTCTTTCTCCCTTAGGCCATGCACATGAGGGGCTTTTATACTCCCTCAAAGTAGTTTCAACAGTTGGAAACAGTTGGCCACATGCTGGGGTGGTTGAACTACCAGAGTAACCATCAACCCAGCCCGAAAATAGGGAATTTTTATATATTTTTTAATGATTTTAATGGCATACGCGGGAAAGTACATGTAGACTCGCGTATACACGCGGAAAAATCTAGGCATAACTGCGTATGGGGAATTTAACACTGTTTTTTAGTGAATTTTGTCCAAGTCTGTAGGAATGGGTGCCCAAAGCCATAAAAGCAATCATGAATCATATGAAGGTGATAAATGATGCTATAACAATGTGACCAAGCAAGATTCGGAAGGGTACGTAGAAGATACACTTCTTGATATTTAGGGAAATCTGGTGTTTCCGATAGGCATCCAACATCATGCATAGGTTTGATACATGTGCCTTGACCAAGCCGAAGATAGTCTAGTCATCAAAATACACCTCGAGGAACTTGTGAATAAATTCTTTGAACACTGCGAAAATGACCCACGAGAAGATAGCAGGGGAATTTTTTTGAGCCCAAAAGGCATGACAATATACTGAAAATATCCCCACTTAGTGGCGAAAATGGTTTTGCTGCAGTCCTCAGGTGCGATTCTTATCTGATGGTATCCTAAGAACCCGTCTGTGAAAGAGTATCCTTCCTTTCTTCCCACGCGGTCTAAGATTTCATCTAAGAATGGCGTTGGGAATGGATCATGAACGCAGGAATCATTTAACTTGTGTAGGTCCACACAGATCCAAATCTCTCCCTTATTTTTTTTTCTCCTGAGCCACCATTGGACTGACCCAGTCCGACTATTCAATAGGTTCAATGATACTTGCAGCAAGCATTTTATCGAGCTCAGAAAAATTTGTAGGGAAAAAGTCTTGATATTCTGTAAATAATTCGACCACTTTACCTATTGTATTCTCATCCCAGTAGTCCCTAGTCTTAGCCAACTTAGGGTGATATTTCATCCCAATGTTTAGTTCACACAGCTTGACAGGCTTAGTGACATCCACTTCCTTTAGTGGAGGTCCTTCAATGGCGCACTCCCCTTCTGACTTCGAGATAGGATAGACCACAGATAATCTTCACCTTCCTCTCTTTCCAAGCTGCGGCAGTTGACAATATATTGCATCTATGTTTCCCATGTCAGCATCCTGAATACTACAGAAGAGCTGGTCTTGCAAAACATGAATGTGTCTATGTCCTACAGAGCTTTGTCAAGTGCCTCGGAACCCCCTATCAATCAGAATGTTCCTATAAAGTCATTCTTCAAAGTTTCCCAGTGGTGGGTGCGCTGATGTAGCTTCGCATCCAGGTACCAGGCAGTGGGGATTGGACCCAACGCATCAGTAAATAAGTGAACCCACTCTCCTGTAGTTTGGTCGCTCCACACCTCCATCCATGCAACCACAAGTTCACGCAGATCCCCTGGGCCAAGGAACAACTTGACCCGTACCTCCGCCGGAGTCTCAAATCGTAGGATCATCATGCCCCGAAAATCCTCCCACTCCAAGAATGCTTCCTTATGCATCTCCCACCATCGTGTAGAGGTTTCACGCATCGCTAGGTTAAGGGCCCATAACCTCCATTCCCTAGGAACCTCGACTTCAAATACCTGCAAAAAGTCCTTAACTTTACCAAAACCATCGAAATAAGGTATATCTCTTACCTCTGAGGAGATGCATTGGAAGTTCTTCGTGATCCAAAGACATTGCAGCGCAGAGACATTATGTAACTAGTTTTTCCAATTCTATATCTCCCCTTTCAGAGTTAGAGGAAAATTCACTATCCTTTTCCCAGCAGATTACCCCCTTCATCGTGGGGTTGATCCAATCTTCATCTCGTGTAGTCAACTTATAGATATGATCCACATCCTCTTCATCACACACTATTTCTATGTATCATTTGCCTTCCATTGGATCTAATGGTACTATTACCCTTGTACCATTATTTTCGAATACCATGCTTCGCTTCTTTATGTTAATGATGCCTCCCATATCGATGGCCCAATCCAAGCCTAGGAGTGTAGGGTAGGGGTCCGCATCTTTGACAATCTAAATTACTTTAAATTCAACCCAAAACTTAACCCCTACGACATCCACCACAATCTTCGATATCTTCCCAATGGAATGATCTTCTGTTGATTAGCCATACGCAGCTGGATAGTGGACCATTCCAACTTAGGTTTCCCCATTTTTTTTCCAAGTCTGTTAAGGTAATACATTCACATCTGACCTTAGGTCAAAAATAACCTAATCCATCTCATAATCACCAATCTGCACAGTCAACCACATCTCCCTACCAGTGCATTTCTTATACCTATAGAGCTTGTGTCCATCCTTGAATTACGGAGGGAGGATAGGTCGTGTTGCGCAGCTATCTATTAATTCTTGAAGATTTTCCATAGCCTTTGGGTTGCACATTAGCTTCATGCATTCTTTTAAGAAGGGTTTTACCTCCTCATCTTCCTTGAGGTCCTCAGGCAACTGCAAAGTATATGCCTCTGCCTCAGCAAAGTCTTTGTGAGATGTGACAAATGTTTCTTTCTCCTTTTTTAGATCCAAACCTTCCTGTTTGCTAAATGCTGGTAGGATCAGAGGCTCAGCTGCAGTTTTCTCCCCAGGATCCCTAGTGGCCATCCCACTGCGTGTTACGACATTCATGCTTGGACCTTTGTCTCATAGTTCGACCTTAACCCTTTGCACATTCTGCATAGATGTTGGCTGATTTTCATGTATCTTCGCTATCAAGACTGGATAGTCTTCAATCACATGATCTAGCTTCCTACAATACCGACAGGACTATATTGTAGGGTTTGGACAATCCCTGGAAAAGTTCCCTACCTCTCCACAGTTATAACAGATGAGCTGCCTTCATCCCTGATCTGCGCTCCCACCTCTTCTGCCTCCCCTGCCCCTTGCTAGGGAGCCCCCTGTGCTCGAGAGGGATCTTGGTGAGGATGGATTCGACTGCACCCTATAGATATTCCCTCAATCAATCATTAAATCATACATCCAGAAGTTCTATTCATCATTTCCTACCGACCGACAGAACCTGCACCATTGTTGTTTTATTTATGGGATGTACGCAGTAAGGTGGGGACAGTGGTTTGTGTTGTTCAGCCCTACAACACGGAAATCATCGCACCATAGTGCCAGCCCACTTGGTCCTGCAACTTACCTAGGGTGCAATGGAATAGGTCCCCTGTCCTGCATGTAGTCTGTTAACAGAGGGTAGTTATCCTTGGTGTGACCATTCGTCCTACATCGTATGCACCACCTTTTAGGGCTAGCCTCTACGCCTTGCTCCTTTCGTAGGTTCTAGATCTCCATGTGCATCACCTCCAGTTTTCCTTGGATCTGTTGGACACCTAGCTGGGTACCATCTATGGTCGCAACTTCTAACTTCATAGCAACCTCTAGGGATTTCTCTAGTGATTCAAAATTTTGGTGACCCATAGGTACACACAGGTGAGACAGAAACATAGCAATGAACCATTCTGTGTGCTATCTGTCATCATACTAAAATCCTCCTTCCCTAACACCTTCTTCAGCCATTGATCGGCCTCCCACACAGACTCAAAAGGCCCTTGCTTGAAATCCTTTAGATCGACCACTATTTGAGAATAGGACTTAAGCTTCTTGAACTGTTGTTTCATGACATTCTTGATCTCTTCAATGGTTGAGTTTGCATGTTGTCTGATGTATCCCATGTACCAATCCAAAGCTCTTCCTTCGAAGGCAAGGGAAAATTGTGCCCTCTTCACCACATCACTATCTACATTCTGCGTAGTCCATACCGATTCTGCGACAAACCAAAACCGATCCATGTCTTCATATTCATGTTAGGCAACTTCATGTTCGCAGCCATGTCGTCTTCTGGTGGTGGAGATGTAGGTGAGTTCTTACCCTTACACTAGTCCGAAAGTGGTGTGGCTGGAGGACTCTGTGTAGCTACTTATCTTACCGGGCTATAGATAGATCTACCTCCTTCTAGGTTGGTCCAATAGTATTTTCCACTTTGCGTCGTACTCCCATCCAGATCAGAGGTCATTCATTCAGTGTGGATACATAGAATACTTTTTTCGCACAATAATATCTTAATCAGAAATGGTAAAGTATTCAGAAACTTACCCCTAAATCCTTTGAAGAATCTTCAATCTGCTTCAGAGTAGGAGACGAATTGATTGATGGAAAATTCCATCACGAATCCTCATAGCACGCTTTCCACCTAGTGGTCTACGGTGCAAGTGATGGTGTTATCAACCTTCTCTAACTACTGGATCAATTCTAGGGTCCACTGTGTAACCCGCTCGTCCTTCCAACACTTCTGAAATTCGACCAACCATGCGAGCCACTCCTAGAGCTCAATCACAATTGTTATGAAGAATATTTTGTAGATATATATGAAAATATACTTATTTTTTCACTCTTCAGTGGTCAACTCCTTACTACAGTTTTATTTCACTGCGAATTCCTGAACTTTCTGTTCAAACCATTCATCAATTTCTTTTCTTTTAGGTTTCCAGTACG
Source organism: Pinus albicaulis (assembly GCA_034641835.2). Classification (NCBI taxonomy): domain Eukaryota; kingdom Viridiplantae; phylum Streptophyta; class Pinopsida; order Pinales; family Pinaceae; genus Pinus; species Pinus albicaulis. Next base: position 872,495,354 of record CM076579.1, read on the forward strand.
GCCTTGGCATTACTATATCCCTCTCTCAAAATGCTCCCAGTCTCGACCATGGAACCATTTTTTGGCTTGAGGGGTTCTGACCCAGGTTTGGAGGTTAAGGTTTGCCAACAAACCCCTATACTATTGGCCCTTTCGGTAGTGACCTTCTTGCTTAGGCCAAAATCTCACCCGAAGTAGTATGGGAGGGTGCTAGAACCAGGTTTCTGCATCGTGGGAGAGGGTATATAAGTCAAGCAGAGCTTCGTTCAACTTCACAAATATCAGATCGCATAGTACAGAACCCATATCTATCAGTCCCTTCGCATGCACGTGCACAATACCATGTATAATTGCAATGAATAATAGATATAGGAAAATAAAGCAACTATCGCAGTTATTCTTGTATAAATTCAAATAAAAAGGTTTAGATCAATTTTCAACGCAGCATAAGTACTTAGCACAGTTACTTGCGAAGCTCCATATAGAATTATGCATACCACAATAGATCTAGATGACATAGAGCATACATAATCAGATATCACAGATCCAATAGATTCAAAGATTTCAATAGCCTTCCACATTCATTAATCCTTTAGATCCTTTTACAGTACCCAAAACCCCACCTGCGCACACAACAATAGGTTCTACACACAGCAGGACTGAGGATCTCCGTGCACACTGTTGGAACAGGGTCTCCTACATGACCCTTCTTGGACAAAATGTGTCCTGGTGAAGTATCAAATCATGAAAAACTAACAGATACCCATCAGTGAGAGCTTTCCAATAGTACAGATGGTTTTTCAAACTTATCTACGGTTTGGCCACAGCAGGCGAAAGAAAAATCTAAGGTTTCTCTTTTAATAAGGCATTTTCCCTCCAAATTCACTCATTTGCAAGTGTAGGTGTGGTGAATGTAGAGAGGAGAGAAGGTCCTAACTCTTACGGTGAGCGTAGCAGACAAATCGACCATTGGAATCGAGATTCTTTAGTCTCAGGTAAGAGGCCTAACCCTAATATTTCATTAAGGGAAGAAAAATTTCAGTTTAGGCACCCAAAGCTCATGAACAGGTCAGGTCGTACTTTTGGGGGTCTGTTCTGTGACCTGGGTAGTAGGTACTAAGAAAAAAATGTGACCCATCCTAGGAAACGACCTGAAAAGTGTGACCTATCAGAGAAAGGGGGTTTCAATGTTGTTTCTAGCTAAGAGATGGGATTTGTATGGTTGAGGGGCATAGGTGTCCCCAGGCATGTTATGGTTATGCCAAAATGTATTTAGAAAGAGGGAATCTAAACAAATTTTATGATGTGGTGCACCATTTCTTTTCGTTATGGTTATGCAGTTCGATAAAGGGAATGGAGGATTACCAATCTCTATGGGTACTACATATATGAAGAAAATTGACTTAAGTTTCTAGATTGGCATACATGGAGTCACTATCCCAAAAAGTGGATTTGGAGATAACGAATGGGTGCTCTCCTAGAAAACCCATAGGTTGGTCAACAACATTGTCTAGGGGACTGGGTTGCTGATGTAAGATGAAGGAATGATGAGGGGTATCATCCCTAGAGTGATCTGAAGTGATATGGGACTCTAGAGGTTCTTCTAAATGGGGAAGAATAAGGGTACTAGATTTGACACAACCAGATACACTAGGAGAGTTGTCTAGAATTGCTTCTCCTAGTCTATGAAATATGGGTGCCCGCTTACCCAAACATTGGGTGTCAATGTAATGGCCACAAGGTGTATGTGGTTTGAATGCATGGGTTCAATTTAAAGGGGGACAGATAAAGTCAGGGATGGTGACTGCTTCCATAATGTCGTCGTTGTAATAGAAGATGGGGTGACTGGTGGAAGAAAGACCACCTGACGCGGTGAAGCTACCTGACTCATCATCATCAAAAGAGAGGTTCACATGTGCATCATCACAAGGGGTGATAGAAAAACAAGTAGATGAAGGATCCACTGATGTTGATCCCAAGGTGATCACTGAAGGGAGGTCAGGCGAAACAGAAGGGGAAGTCCCAAGGGGGTCTTCCACCATGGACCTCATAGATGATGACAGGTATTGGAAAGTGGCCGAAGACTCTTCCATTTTGACATCCGAAGGGGGGATGTCTATGGGAGTGGATGTGTCCTCTGGTTATGCCAAAGAAAAATGCTCAAATAATGGAGTGATGGACTCGTTGCGCTTTGTCTTGAATTGGAAAACTATCGTTAGAGAGGCGTGGAAATCCTCGATGTAGGGACAAAGGTGGGTATAATGGCCATGGAGATCACAAAAAGCATACGAGTGGCTGGTTTGAATAGTCTTAGGGTTCTTAGCTGTAGTTGAGCAAGGAATAGAGGTTTCCGAGACTGTAGACTTAGGGAACGCGACATTAACCATGGGCTTGAGATGAGGAAATTAAGGACAATTATGGGTGGCATAACCAAAAACATCATACAAAGCACACAGAGGTGTATGCTTTGGAGGCTGAGGAGGAGCATGGTTTTTCAGGGAAGCCTTGTATTTAGGTGACTTCTTGTGAGCTTTTCCCTTTTTACCCGAAGCTGTCGCAATAGGAGAAGGTTCCTGTTGAGGTGGTTGAAGCAGAGTAGCAGTGGGAGGGGTCATAGGGACCGATTGAACCAGGGTCAAAGAAAGATAAGGTTTGGGTTGACCAGGAGGGGTAGTGGTTGGGGGATCAATGTACCAGACGGGAATCCCCAAGGTCAGGTTAGGAAGGGATAGGGTAGCCATGAAAAATACTGAGACTACTCCATGAGGGGAAGCTAGAAATGGTATCTGACCGAAGGGGTAATGGCCAAGCGGGACGGATCAGAGATGGTTAAGGCCTGGAGGAACCATTCCAGGAGGGTAGAGAGGATCATGGATACCATTTGCAAGTTAAGGGTTAGGAGGAGGAGGTCCAAAAGGTTGAATAGGCTAGGAGCATGTTGCGGAGGGCGGGGATGCTGACTATCCGAAGTGGGCCACTTGAGGGAAGCCCGAGACAATTGCATCATGCAAAAATTCGATGATATGGGGTCAGAGACAGGAGGAGAATGAACAGGGAATGTACCAAGAAAAGAGGAGTCTTTGTAGACTCCAGGTGAGACACTGGTCAAGGGGTCGACAGTTTTCTTATTGGCCACCGAAGATATGATGGACTAAGGGGAGGTTTGAGACCTCAATTCATAATATGTCAACTGGTCAATGGTGACTATATTTCCATTATGGGGAAAGAACATCTTGTGGTGAACTACAGATGGTACAGCAAACATCACATAGGTGTAGCTACGACCCAATAGAATTTTGTAATTTAAGGGGGCATCAATGACTTTGACGTTAACGTAAACATTGGGTCATAGACAATTGTGGCACATGCCAATGGGTTTTGGAAGCGTGGCCATCCGACACTCAGAGGGTGATAGTGGAAGGGGCCAATTCAGGTGATCTAAGTTACTTCCAAACTGAAGTGGACATCACGCAGGTGGATGCCCCCTCATCAATGATACAATGGGAAATGTTGACATTCCGAATCTTGACTGGGATTTGGAAAGCGACGGAAGTAGGAAGAGGAGGATGTTTTGACCGGTCAACATCAAAGACAATCAATCAATCATCTGAAGGATCTACAGTACCCATGGCAGATAGTAGAGCTTTTCATTGTGAAGGGCACAACTGGAGGAGTTCTAGCATTGAGATAGCAGTAGGAGATTGCGCCAAATCATCTACTATACTATACAAGTGGGAAGCTTTGACAAAAGTAGTGTTTCGGCGTAATGGTCCCTTAGGGATCTTGGTATGAACCTCTGAATTAGGTTGAGGGATTTGAAAAGGACCATTAGGTGTCAAAAAAGGCTCTGTAGAAACTGAAGAAGGGGGCCTCAGGTACAGATGTAGCGGGAGGCTTATTATACTGACAGGATTGAGTCTGAGGGTTTGTATCTACGGCTATAGGTTGGTTAGAGTTCATCATGAGAATCTGGTAATCGAAGGTACCAGATGGAGGAGGTTGAGTGGCCGCCTGTCCTTCAAGTGGTTGGGTAGCCACAAATCCTTTCTGGGGGAAAGTATTAGTAAACATAGCTAGTTGACTAGGACAGTATTGGGAGGGACAGAAGGGGAGACCTGCTGTCCTCACAATGTTGCTTGATACTCTCACATCTACCACATTTATGGTAAAAGAGGACAAGCGTGCATGTAATTACCATAAACACCACAACAAGAACAAGGCTTATTCGTGTGAACATGCATGTCCTACTTGGGCTGAGTGCCCTATTGTTGGTTAGGAGTGTTAGGTGCATTATTTTGAGGGTTAGGTCTAGGATTACCGGGGGCAGATTGATTTTGAGTGCCTTTCCTCTTCTTTTTGGAAGGAGGATTAGTAGCGCTATGTTGTGAATACAACTATCCCTAAGGGGGTAGTGGCTGCTGTTGCGAGGGTTGAGAAGGAAAGGAAGAAAGAGGTGATAATGCTTGAGGAGCTGGAGCACCAGGCTACAGATACGGATAATAAGGAGGTTGAATAACATTCTAGCATACAGGTTGGGAAAAAGGAGGAGGCATGCCATATCCTGGATACATGCTACTGGGAGGGGGAAAAGTGTTGGAGGTGCTAGCCTCTCCCTAAGGGAAACCATATCCCATAGGAGGCTGAGCATATGGATGAGAGAGAGCTCCAACGATACCGTCGGCGGCATGAGATGCCCCCGGTGCATTGTCACCACCGAGTCTAGGAAGATCAGGTAGAACGGTATAAACATAACCTGAATGAGCGTAGATCAGGTCATATTTTAACGCAATTTGGAGAGTGGCTTCTTCGTTTTGAGGGAAATGTGATGCGAAATCTTTGCCTATAGTAGGAAAAAGGGATCTAAGGAACTAGTCCATGTAGACACGGTCTTCGAAGGTAGGGGCTTGACATAGGCTCTTTCCTCTCTGCCATTCCTGGACATTATCGGATAGGCGGGTTGCAGACGATTGACGGAAAAAATTCAAAATTTCGGTACCAGTGTCATAACCAAGGGGAAGCTGGAAATAAGACAAAAAATCCTGAGGAAGAGTTGCAAAAGTGGTATGAGAGGATGAGTCCTGATCAACATACCACTTAGAATCTTCGCCAGTAAGTGTACATTGGAACAACCGAAGATGGATAGAATCATTGGTAATGGAGTTAGATGAACACCACATGTGGAAATATCTAACATGATTTGTAGGATCTTCTCCAGCAAGAACTTCAAACTTAGGGATGTCGAAAGGGATCTTGGTTGGCATAACATGCCAACCAACATCATGGCATATAGGGTCATTGATCAACTGGTTAAAATCGGGAAGACTAAGGCCTGCCATATATGGGAGCAAGGGAGCAGCTGGGGTAGTTCCTGTTGCAGTCCCACTAGTAGTATTCCCAGCATTAGGGCGTGGGTTACCACCAACGTTAGGTCCTGAACCAAACATGGTGAAGGTGACAGGGGGGGAATCGAGGGCGGAATCATAAAGGAAACCCAATGAACCAGAAGAGGAGTCAGAGTGCGGACTCAGTGGAGGACTAACTCGAATCTTACGCAGAGGAGTAAGTCTTCCACTGGAAACTGAGGATGAAGGCCAAGAAGTCTCAGGGATAAACGCCTTGGTGGCGCAATGGTGAAGGCACAAACATGGCTCAAAGGGAAGAGAGACCAACAAGGGAAAAGAGGTGCAGGGTGAACTGATTACAATGTCGAAACAAGGGCAAAGAGGTGCAGGATCAATTGGTTTCAATGTTTAAATTCTTTTCTTGGTGGTCTTAACCAAGCTCCTATTCACTTTGGCTGTGTGTGTTAAGTGTGTAAAATTTAATTTTTAAAGCCAAATGTTTGTAGAGAAAAAAAAAAGTGTGTTGTATAACTGTAAATAAACCTGTAGATAATAGTATATGAAACTGAAATAACATAAAATAAACAGCTAATTGTGCATTAATCTAAACCCAAGGAGGTGGGCCTCTCAACAATTAGTCTGTAGCTGGAAAAAAATCTAGTCAAAACACACCAAAATAGCCATTAGATATAAAGTCGGGAGGGACAATGATCTAAAGGCCATATCTACTGGAAATAGGTGTAGAAAATAGCAAAAAATTAGAGGAAAATTTGTTGTAAATGAAGTGGCGAAAGGATATAACCTGGAGGGAAGCAGAGGGGACCCTAGAGGAAAACCAAACCAAAACTAAAAAGAGGTGTTTTGGATGGATAAATAACCAATCTAAAGTGGATCTGAAGGTAAGGTATCAGATCTGGAAAATGGTTGAACACACTGAAATTTCAAACGACTTGCAGCAGCTAAAAATATTCCACAAAAGGTGGAGGGTACTGAAGCCCATGGGAGCTAGGTTCCCACTTTGATGAGTAAAAAAGAACAAGTACAAGTCCAAAATTGGCAGAGATGGAGGTCAGACAACCCTGAACAGAGGCCCATATAAACCCAAAAAAATCTCAAAAAAATTCCCGCAAAAAGTTCAAGTCGCAGTTTCTGACCTGTTTTCTGTAGAGGTCATATGTTTTGGCTTGTTTTTTGTGCCCTGGAGGTTTAGGTCACAATTTTTGGCCCAAAAAGTGCGACCTACACTTTCAACACTCTCGGGAGAAGCTTTCAGAAAAAAATTTCGTCTCAGCTGCAGCTAATGCCTGTCACCTGCGCAATAGGTCAGAAAACACACGGAAGTTAGAATTTTCAATGTTTTAGGGTTTTATAGGTTAAAAACAACATCAGGAAAAGAAAAACAAGAAGCTAAAGAGAAATCCTAGGATTTGAAGTAGCTGGATATGCAGGGATTTGAAAAACGACATAGGTCGTAATCGTAAACCCTTGTGGAGTCGCCAGTTGTTAGTATCAATATTAATCGCAAGCATACAAAAAAGGGCTCACTTTAGCCGCACATAAGAACAACCTTAACAGCAAATATGGTTGTTAATATCTTTAGATCTGCAATTAGTTGACCAAGATAAAACGCTACAAAAATCTAGATCTATGCATTAAAAGACATTAAGCAGTAAATAAAAGCAAGAGTTGCTCCATGCATCCAATAGACAAGACAAGATTGTTTTAAAGAATTTTTGTATTTTTTGACACCTGGGAAGGGAACATAGAAAGATGTTACTAGTCCCCCTCAATGGGATGGGTTCTTGTAAGTCCTCAACACTTCAGATCTAAAATCCCTTTCTCTTGATGGTGTAGAAAACCCAAACAAAAATGGAACTCAAAGGGAGCTCACAAGAAAAATGGTAGCAAAATATGACAATGATGGTGGATCAAAGCTAGACCAAAAGTATAGATCCAGAGTGATATTTAAGAAACAAGAGGTAGTGAGTGAATGGAAAAACCCTTCTATTTATAACAAAATATTGAGTTATTCTAGATATTGGTGCATAGTTAAAATATTATTAACCAAATCAAGATCCAACTTTTATGGAATATTTTATTATATTTGTTGGAGGGAAAAAGAATTTGACTTGGATCAAATCCCTTTATTTGTAAATAACAAATAAATAAATGATTTATTTATTATTTTAAGGATGTGGTTGTGTAATAATCAAATAAATAATGATTTATTTAATTATTTATGATTGATTTAATCAAATTTAACAAGGAATATTATCTAAATAAGGTTTAAATAATTATTCCTAGAAAATAATAAGATAAATAACAATTTATCTAATTAATTTTCCTATTTTGGGTTAAATATGACCAAGAATATCAATTAAACTGCTATTTAACTAATAATTCCTTGAGGAAAATCAAATAAATGTGGATTTATTTAATATTTCCTCATGGGGTTTCCTCTTTAGACCATAAAAACTTAATAAAGGTGGTTTATTAAGTTATTTTTCATAGTGAAAGCAATTTTACTTCGGGTAAAATTGGTCTTACATGGTGTACTTCGGTCCATCTAATAGTAACAAGTTAGATGACCAAAAAATGGTGTAACAAAAGGTAAGTGCAATGCTAGGGTGAGAAGTAAAGGAGGGGAATGGAAGCGTAAGAGCAGTGCTCAGAATTGAAGCACACTTGCGGATTCATGCATGAGAAACAAATAGAAATGCGGGGTGAAACAATGAAGGAAAGACTTGGACTTGGTAAATACAAATTCCTCCCTAAACTTGAACAGAAATAAATTTTGGCCTGTGGGAAGGTCTGCCCTACTCGAACTCTATTGGTAGAGATGAGAGGGAGGAAACTTGACCACATTTTTGGAGTTTTTCCTCTATTTCATTATGCATAAGAAATTAAAACTACAACAACACACAAACTAAATAGAAATGAAACTTATTAGAAGAAGACCTAACTTAAATGGTAGAAGCAAAATAACTAAATGACAGAAAGGCAAAGATAGTAACAACAGTGAAGTTGAGGCACATGGATTGGGCCCTAACCCACGAGCCTAGCCCTCTGAACTTAAATCAATCAAATGAAATTAGTCTGCTCATTTCATAAATGAATAACTGCATACATCTCTAAAAAATTTTATCCTTGTGTTTGCACTAAAAATGTTAATGGTGTAATCGCCATTGTGTCAGTATTCTCAAATTTTTATTGTGTCTTAGTCCATGTCCAAAGTTTGAGTCATTTCCAATAAAAATTTAAAAAAGAGTCCCAACATCAAGGTATTTTTAAGTGAATAGGTGTCATAGTGTTTTAGAGTCCTAAAATAAGTTAAAATTTCTATTTTGGCTTATTTTAGTGTTGAAAGTTAGTCGATGTTTGGGTAAGAAAATCGTAGTCATCTAGTCTGGAATATTAGCTACTTTTTTTGAAAATTTATTTTCAAAATAGTAAAGGGCAGTTATTTCTCAGAAATGGAAATCATATATTCCACCCAGTGAAAAGCACAGCTATTTCACTGAGATTTTGGTTATCTCAGAAAAGAGGCTACGGGTAAATAGGTAATCAGTTTTCGAAGTAGGTAAATTAAGGCTTCGTGGCAACCAGAGTTCTTTAAAATCAAAATGCAGCCGGAAGAAAACAGTTTAACCAACAGAGTGGGAGATCCTGAGAAAATCAGCAGACAATATTTAAAGGAAGCTGGCTGGGAAATAGACTAAGGAATGAAGCAACGAAGAAGAACCACATGCAAAAGGAATGGATGGCCATGATCTAATCACAGATCCAAAGGGGAGCAGACCGACAGTTGAGATTAAAACACACATGGAGTGACTTCACACAACGTAGTTTTTAAAGTTTATTGTTAAGTCAAATCGCATGGTATGTTAAGTGATTTGCGATTCGATGAGGTGAAGAGCAAGCAATGAATACCATCATATATGGGCGCAAATCAACGGTGGAGATTAAAGCGTAGATGAAGATATTTCACAAATCACAATTTGTAAATTTTATCGTTAAAGCGATAGCATGGTATGTTAAGTGATTTGCGATGTGATGAGGTGAGGGACACGTGTCGGCGTAGTGCACCAGCGTGATTTCGTAAATCGCAGAGTTTAAGTTTTAGCCGTTATCAGTGTAGAGTTAAACTTGCGGGTGGCCAATTTGCGATTTCTTCCTATTGGTCAACTAGTTGTGGGGCCCTAGAACCACAATTCCGTGTGTCTGCATATTTTTTGGAAGTAATTGCGATTTTGTCTAAATTTCCTATAAAGTGATCGTTGTTGATTGCAAGCATATGTATTTTTATAAAAATTTTGATGCATGATCTGTGATCGGTCCCATTTCTCTTCCACGTCACCTCTGCTCCCATCACACTTCGCCATTTTCAACATTTAACTCCCGTATTTCACAATAAAACTTCTGATGTGCGAAATGTGATCAGTCCCACTTCTTCACCACGTCACCAACCCCCCTCTCTTATCATTTATTCTGCTCCATGTCTCCTCTATCAGTTAAACATGTTTCAAAGGATTCTCTTTGTAATTCTCATAAAATGAAACTCTGTCATTCTATCCAAAAGTTTCAAGTTTTTCGCCATTACAAAGGGTTTTCAACCAATAAAAAGAGAAATTAATAGCAGAACATCGACAAAATTTCTCTCAAACAGTTTTCTACCACTACTCTCAATACCAACACGTTTTTACCAGACACCGGACAACATTTAAGGAATAGCCGCACACCATTTTCACTATTTTTTTCGCTTTTATGGAGTTGGTTGCACCAGAACGGAAGAGGAGTCTTCCCATAAAAATGCCACATCATGCAAACCACTTAAAACTGTTAGCCTTAATGTTGTTATTTTCATTATGTCATAACACTCCATATTAACGTTTTAGATAAGTCTCACCTCTTGCACAATACTGTAATGAATTTTGAAACAGATTTACTTTTTTTCTATGGAAGATGACAATATCATATTTTGTATATATATGCCGAACTAATATGAAGTCAGGGTTGGTTGGTGGTTATTGAATTTTGACTTATATGAACTATAATTTTTTTTGTGAATGAAATGGAATAATACTACTGAGGACTTATTACCAATTTATTGTGTGTATTGTCTACTTTATTTGTGTTTCCATATCTACTTTATTCCAGTTCCAGTTTGCAAATCATCATACTGTTATGTGTTTTTATTAGTCTCTTAAGCATGTTATGTGTTTTATCAATTTTTTTTAGTCTCACACAGTGAGAATTCCTGATAAAATATATGTTATAAAAATGGAAGAGCATCCCTCATGATAGTTATTCTTCATGATATTTCAGTGAGAATCTTGTCAGACTAGAAATAGCTTTCTCTCAATGGAATATTGTCAAACTGCTACTTTTGTCAATTTCTACTAAATCAGTAAATTTATGTTCTACAGACCTATTGATTCTCCTCTCATCTTTCAATTTTCTCTCATCATATACTACAAACTTGCACCTTGCTACCACATCAAGTTACAATACCCTCTTTAGTAGAACTGTGGATTTGACCGAAATCTGTCTTCAGTGAATCAGATTTTATAACATCTTCGAATCCCATAAAACAAAAAATTAAAATTTCCTTAGAGTTTAAGATGTGTTTGGTCCGGTGCTTGTTGCAGTCTAAGTGATGATTCTAGCACCAACATATTTTGGTGCGTCTGCTGGGATATGAAGGCCTTGTAACGAAGTATTCTCCTGAGTCTATTGTTATGAATTTTTGATAATCAGTTCTTGATAGTGAACAAGAATTGGTGACCTGAAGAAGATTGCAAATTTGTTCACCTGGAAACTCCATGAAAAGGAAGAGGGGTTTCAAGACCTCCTTCTACAAGGAGGAATCAGAGATTTCCAATCGTTACTCCAGCTGCTGACCCAAAGAAAATCATCAAAGATGCTAAACGAAAACAAAGATCAGTTGAAGCCACATCTCAGTCAGTGAAGAAGGTACACGAAAAGTATGTTCCAAAGAAAAATGTACCTCTATCTACTTTAGAATCAAAAGAGGTTTTAGTTTCAAAAAATTATGCTGAAAAATCTCAAGTTGAATCTACTCCTCTAGAAAATAAAGTTTATATTGTTAACCTAGGCTCATATAAAAGTTTTTCTTACTCATCACCTAGTAAATCTGAAATAAGTATTATTCTAGTCAAAGAAGGAGAAACTGAGTTTCTAAGTGTTGATTAGAAATCAGAAGATTTTGTGCTGACTGAAGGGGAATTACAACAAGTATTGGCTATTGCACCCTTTCTTGATAGGGATATTTTTACTGAAGAAGATTTCAAGACTATTTTAAATTTCCTTCAGACTCATCCTGAATACCAGTCTCTTATCGCTCCTCAGCAAGAATATTTTCCTTTCTCCCCAAACCCAGTTGTTGGGTCATCTTCCTCTCATCCACTTAAAGTGACTTTTCTTGAAGGTATTACTTTTAGTTTATCTAATTTTCTTGCTCAGTAAAATAAGGCTGAATTAACTCCATCCCCTCAAGAGATAACTTTATATTCTGATTCTTTTACTGAAGGAGAAGTCAAGACATCCTATGTTCATAGTTTTGAAAACCCACTCTTCTCAATTCCAAAGCCTGAAAAATCAGCTCAAGACCCCCAATTTTCTGCTATCCTAAATCAGAATCAGAATTCACGAATTTTAATTCCAATTTCTCAAACAAATACATCAATTGTACATCAGAAAAATATGGCTCAGCCTGCCCTTACAAGGATGCATCATATAGTGGCTGCGAGATATGTGCCACTTGTTCTCCCTCAACACATGCATGCACTTCCCTAGGGAGATTACTTGAAATATCTTCCAAAATACATTGGGGAGGGAGAAGGAGTTTCTTCTGAAGAACATTTAGTGGCTTTCTATAGTTATGTTGACAATCAGAATATTGAACATGAAGATTTCTAGTCAAGACTCTTTGTTCAGATCTTGGATGGTGAAGCTCAAAAATGGTTTAGAAGTTTATCTCCAAATTCAATTATAGGAATTGATGAATTATAAGAGATATTTGTGAAGCATTTGGGTGATAGGAAATACTATGTTTATTATCTTATAGAATTTGGAACTCTGAAGAAAAAGGCAGATGATTCTTTAGATGATTTTACTAATAGGTTTAATAATATTTATCAGAAATTTCTTGAAGAGATTAAACTCACTAAAACCATAGCTATGATAATTTTGCAAATGCTTTAGATTCTGAGTTTTCCTTATGGTTGAGGGCTAAAAAAGCATAGACACTGACAACTCTGCAAGAGGCTGCAATTGAAGTACAGTCTAATCTCATGGCTTCTAACAAATTAAAAATGGAGGAAGAAAAGGCAGTAAAAGAAAAAAAGAAGATGAAAGAAGAAAAGCCTTCTTCTTCCAAGTCTCTTTCAGCAGAAGAAGTGATCTATCAAATGTCCAATTTGATCAAGGAACTCACCTTTAAGATATAAAAATTAGAGGTAGAAAAATAAACCAGCTGCTAGAGCCAGTCAAAATGAAGCTAATAGAAATCAGGCTCCCTTCAGGAGGCCTTTTCAGCCTCAACAAATCCTACAACGCCCAAGGAGGAATTTTGATGATCAAAATGTTTAGCCTCCATTGAATAATTTTGCTGAAGAAGAACAAGGAAATGAGGAAGAAAATGAAGAAATAAACCATGTGGGAGAAACTTCACAGTCAACATGTTTGACATTGCAGGAATATGAAGATAGATCAAGAATTTGTTTGTTTTCTGATGATATGAATGCTCAAATTTATGAACAGAACGATAAAAAAAAATAAGAAGTTCAAAACAGAAACTACCCTTTGAGGTCAAAAGGTCTTGTTCAGCAACCTCAAAAAAAATCATATTTAGATAAACAAGCTGCTAAACAAAAGGCAAAGGTAAATCAGGTTCCTCCACCTCAAAATTCTGCCCTAATTTTTAAAATTACTGTAGAAAATAAGGAATTAGTTCCAATTTATTTCATTTTCAAATTTGAATTGAATAAAATAAAAATTCCAGTTCCACTCCTAGAATTATTGAAAAATACAACATATAAAGAGACTTTTAAGATTCTGATGCAGCCTCCTCTCACCCCTAATTCAGTCAACCTTGAGGATGAGCATCCCACCATTTATCTAGGTTTTCATGTCCAAGAACAAAATGATGATAACTCACCTCATTTCTACCTATCACTCAATATACATGACAAATTGCTGCATAATTTTCTGTTAGATTATGGAGCTTCCCATAATCTCATGCCAAAGAAAGTAATGAATGAATTGGGATTAGAGATCAACAATAAATACCATGACCTTTACACCTTTGACTCCAAAAAGGTAAAGTGTCTAGGAGTGATTAAGAATTTGGTTGTTTCCTTTACCTAGCTACCTATGAAGAGCTTAGTGATGGAAATTATGGTTGCTAACATTCCTTCTAGATTTGGGATGTTACTTTCCAAATCTTGGTCTAATAAATTGGGAGGTATCCTTTAGATGGACATGTCATATGCTACCATCCTAGTATTTGGAGGCAAATTCAGAAGGTTGTATAGGGAGAATCAAATGGCCTACATCATTAGTGATTAGGAAAATCCATCAAACCATCCCATATATGCTGAAGAAAAGGACTTGGGGTCATAAATTCTGCACCTTGCTACTAATGATAATGATTTCAAACCTGAATTAAGTGAAAAACAACACTCTCAAGGTAAAAATGAACAGCATTCAGAAGGAGGATAGATCTGGAAATTGTACTTTGATGGAGCCTCTTCAAGAGAAGGATCGAGAGCTGGTGTAGTCCTCATTTCTCCTTCTCAGCAGAAGGTGACCATAACATACAAACTAAAATTTGCTACCACTAACAACATTGCTGAGTATGAAGCACTTGTGCTGGGTATGAAGGAAGCGAAATATTTGGGAGAAGAATAGCTAATTTCCTTTGGTGATTAAGTAGGTGAGAAATAATTACCAACTAAAAATTTCCAAATTGAATAATTATAGGAATGAAGTTTGGGATTTGATTTAACATTACTTTTCAACATTTAATATAAATCTTTTCACTAGAGAAGAAAATCAAATTGGTAATTCACTAGCTATTGCTGCTAATAATTTCAAATTTCCTCTAGATGTCAATGCAGTCTATGATGTTCAAATAAAGAACAGACCTTAAATTCTTGATAACATCAAGAACTGGAAAGTATTTGAAGATGACAGAGAGATTTAGAAATTTTTGGAGTCTATAGAAGAGTTTGCAGACATACAAATCAATGATGAGTAGGAAATTGTTGAAAACCAAAATAGCAGCCCTTTTAAGAAAACTATGGCCGGGGAAAACATTATAGATCTGAAAACTAACTTTATTCCTAAGGGTTTGGTTCCTTTAGAAAGACTGTTTGATAATAATGATGTTTTTCTCAAGCCTAAAAGCAAGGTTGAAGAACAGAGTACAATAGAGTGTAACATTGGTACAGAAGATCAACCAAGATTAGTCAAAGTGTCCAAATTCCTCCCTTTGGAATCCGGAAAAAATATATCAAGCTGCTGAAGGAATTTGCTGATATTTTTGCATGGTCTTATAGTGAGTTTAAAACTTATGATAAGACTATAATGGAGAACAATATCCCTTTGAAAATAGATGCAAAGCATGTTGCACAAAAAATAAGACACATCAATCCCATGCTGCTTCCAATCATTGAGAAAGAAATCAAAAAATTATGGGAAGCAAAGATTATTCTTCCTTTGATATTTATTAACTAGGTAGCTAATATAGTCCCAGTCCGGAAAAAGAGTGGAGAAATAAGGATTTGTGTTGATTTTCGTAACCTGAACCAGTACTCCTTGAAATATACCTATCCACTGCCCAAGATGGATTATATCTTGCAGAAGGTTGTAGGATCCAAAAGACTGTCAATGATTAATTGCTTTTCAGGCTATAATCAGATTTTAGTTGACCGGAAAGACAGAGAAAAAACAACATTTACCAGACCTTGGGGCACATTCATGTATAAAAAAATGCCATTTGGTTTGATGAATGCAGGTGAAACCTTTCAAAGGGCAATGGATATTGCCTTTGCAGGAGAAAAGGACGATTTGTGTTCATCTATTTGGATTACATCATAGTATATTCAAAATATGATGAAGACCACTTGAAACATCTAAAGCAAGTTTTTTACAAATGAAGAAATTTTGGTTTGTCCTTAAACCCAAAAAAGTTGTCTTTTGTTGTCCAAGAAGGTGAGTTATTGGGACATATTGTAATAGAAAGTGGCATCTCTATTGATCTGGGAAGAGTGGAAGCTATTCAGAAGATTGGTTTGCCAAGAAATAAGAAGGAATTGCAGTCATTTTTAAGAAAAATCAATTTTCTAAGGCGTTTTGTTCCTAACTTTGCAGAGCTGATCAAACATATAAATGTTTTTCTAAAAAAAGATGCAAAATTTAAGTGGCGAGATGAAGAAAAGAATTCTTTTTTTTCAGAATTTAAGTCTTCCTTGACTGAAGCACCAATTTTGATTAGTCTTGATTTTGAAAAGAATTTTCTTATTTTTTCATATGCTTCAGAAGAAACAATTGCAGTTGTCTTACTACAGAAGAACAAGGAGGGTTTGGAATAACCAATTTCATTTTCCAGATGTGCTTTAAGGGATGCTGAATTAAAGTACATCTTGACTGAAAAACAAGCATATGCACTAGTTAAGGCTTTGAAGTATTTTCAAGTTTATGTACTGCATTCAAAAATAATTTCTTTTGTGCCTAATATCATTGTTAAAGATGTGTTGGTACAGGTAGATACAAATGTAAGGAGAGGACGATGGATGACCAAGATTCTAGAATTTTATATTGAAATCAAACCAACTAAATTGATAAAGGGTCAGGGCTTGGCTCACTTGATGGCTGAATCTAACTGCAAAGCTTTAAATCTAAATGTAGAGGCAGTTGAAGGAGAATATGGAGAAGGTAATGATAATTATCCTGAAATATTTAATTCAGAGTAGTACAAGGATATAGTTTACTTCTTGTTAAGTTTAAACTATCCACCTGAAATGGATAAGTCTAAAAGGAGAGCTTTTAAATTGAGAGTATTGAAGTATTGCATTTTGGAAGACCATCTTTACTGGAAAGATATTGTTGGAGTCTTGTTAAGATGTGTAGATGAAGCAGAATCAAGGAGATTATGACAGAGACACATGTAGGAGTGTGTGGAGGGAATTTATATTGAAGAGCTACTGCAAAAAAAGCTTAAGAGCTGGTTATTATTGGCCAACTCTTCTCTCTGATGTCTATACCAAAGTCAAAAGTTGTGTCAAATTTCAAAAAATTTCTGGTAAACAAAAATTGCTACCATTACCTATCATTCCTATTTCAGCAGATGTTCTCTTCCATCAGTGGGGGCTAGACTTCATCGGTGAAATTAATCTACCTTCATCATGACAACATAGATGGATTCTCACAGCTATAGACTATTTTACTAAATGGATTGAAGTTGTACCAAATAGAAATGCTACTGATATGGTAATTATTAATTTTCTATTGGAAAATATAATGTCAAGATTTGGTTTTCCACAGAAATTAGTAACTGATAATGCAATGGCCTTTAATTCCACCAAGATGTACAAGTTTTGTCAGCAATATGGGATTGAATTGACTCATTCCACACCTTATTACCCTCAAGGTAATGGTTTGGCTGAGTCGTCCAATAAAATTTTGGTAAGGATTATTAAGAAAATGATGCCTAAAAATAAGAGGAATTGGGACACTCAACTAAGACATGCTCTATGGGCAGATAGATTAAGTGGTAAAAAATCAATTGGCATGTCCCCATTTCAACTTGTATATGGTACATATGTTGTAATCCATTTTCAATTAGCTCTTCCTATGATGAAGTTCCTACAAGATGAATTTGATCATGAAAACCCAGTTCAAAGGAGAATGATACAGTTGATAGAGGCACACCAAATCAGAGAATCATTGTTGGAAAATGTTCAGAAGTATCAGGCTAAAGTCAAATATATTTTTGGTAAAAGAGAAAATCAACAGTTTTTTTATGAGAATTATTTGGTGTTGCGTTGGGATGCTAAGAGAGGAGACCGTGGAAAACATGGTAATTTCAATAATCTGTGATTTGGGCCATTTAACATTGCTGAATTTTTGGAGAATAATACTTTTCTACTCAAACATCTCGATGATGATCAGCTGACTGGAGGCCAAATCAATGGTCATTTTCTTAAAAGGTTCTTTGTTTGGTAAATTCAGTTGAGTCACTCCACTGTAAATATCCGATGTGATGTGTCAATAAAATCCATGCCCAATGGTGCTTATATCTATATATATGGTCAGTCTTGAGTCCAGTATGTTAATGGTCAATCCTAGTCTCTATTTTTAAGAAGTCTTCTAAGTTTCAAGATTTTTTGAGGAACTGAGTCTAGAGTCCTTGAAGCCTCATAGTGAGGACTTCATCCCCAATAGGATGCATTGTTAGCACTAAAAATGTTAATGGTGTAATCACCATTGTGTCACTCTTATTAAATTTGTATGGTGTCTTAGTCCATGTCCAAAGTTTGATTCATTTCCAATAAAAGTTAAAAAAGAGTCCCAACAGCAAGGTATTTTTAAGTGAATAGGTGTCATAGTGTTTTAGAGTCCTAAAATAAGTTAAAATATTTTTTTTGCCTTATTTTAGTGTTGAAAGTTAGTCAATTTTTGGGTAATAAAATTGCAGTCATATAGTCTAGAATAATAGCTACTTTTGTTGCAAATTTATTTTCAAAATAGTAAAGGGAAGCTATTTCTCAAAAATGGAAGTCATATATTCCACACAGTGAATAGTACTGATATTTTGGTTATCTCATAAAAGAGGCTACGAGTAAAAAGGTAATCATTTTTCAAAGTAGGTAAATTAAGGCTTCATGGCAACCAGAGTTCTTTAAAATCAAAGCGCATATGGAAGAAAACAACTTAACCAACATAGTGGAGGATCTAGAGAAGAGAAGCAGATAATATTTAAAGGAAGCTGGCTAGGAAATAGATTAAGGAATGAAGCAACGGAGAAGAACTGCGTGCAAAAGGAACAGATGGCCATGATCTAATCGAAGATCCGAAGGGGAGCAGACCGACGACTGAGATTAAAGTGCACATGGAGAGAATTCGCACAACGCAACTTTTAAATTTTATTGCTAAGTCAAATTGCATGGTATGTTAAGTGATTTATGATGCGATGAGGAAAAGAGTGAGCAAGGAAGACTGTCAAATATGGGTGCATATCAACGGTGGAGATTAAAGTGCAAATGAAGTGATTTCGAAAATCACAAATTTTAAAGTTTATCATTAAAGTGATTTCATGGTCTATTAAGTGATTTGTGATGCAATGAGGTGAGGGACACGTGTCCGTGTAGCACGCCAGCACAATTTCAAAAATCGCAGAGTTTAAGGTTTAGTGGTTATCAGTGTAGAGTTAAACTTGTAGGCGGCCTATTTGCGATTGCTTCCTATTGGTAAGCTAGTTGTAGGACACTAGAACTGTAATTCTACGTGTATGCATATTTTTTTGGAGTAATTACGGTTTTGTCTAAAGTTCCTCTAGAGTGATCGTTGTTCATTGCACGCGTATGTATGTTTATAAAACTTTCGATGCATGATATGCGATCAGTCCCATTTATCTACCACATCACCTTCTCTCCCATCGCACTTCGCCATTTTCAACATTTAACTCCCACATTTCACAATAAAACTTCAGATGAGTGATCTGCAATCGGTCCCACTTCTTCACCATGTCACCACCACCTGTCTCTTATAATTTATTTCACTCCATGTCTCCTCTATCAATTAAACCTGTTTAAAATGATTTTCTTTGTAATTTCTCATAAAATGAAACTTCGTCATTTTATCCAAATTTTTTGAGTTTTCCGCCATTACAAAGGGTTTTCAACCAAAAAAAAAGAGAAAGGAACAGTAGAACAATGACATAATTTCTCTCAAACAATTTTCTACCACTACTCTCAGTACCAACATGTTTTTATCAGACACAGGGCAACATTCAAGGAACATCCACACACCATTTTCACTATTTTTTGCACTTTTTATGGAGTTGGTTTCACGAGAACGGAATAGGATTCTTCGCATAAAACCTCCACATCATACAAACCACTTCAAATTTTTAGCCTTCATGTTGTTATTTTCATTATTTCATAACACTCTGTATTAAATTTTTAGATATGTCTCACCTCTTGCACGAGGTTGTAATGACTCTTGAAACATATTTACCTTTTTATATGGAAGATGACATTATCATATTTTGTATATATATGCCAAACTGATACGAACTCAGGTTTGGTTGGTGGTTATTGAATTTTGACTTATATGAATTGTAATCATTTTTGTGAATGAAATGGAATAATACTACTGAGGACTTATTACCAATTTGTTGTATGGATTGTCTACTTTATTTGTGTTTCCATATCTCCTTTCTTCCAGTTCCAGTTTGAAAATCATCATAGTGTTATGTGTTTTTATTAGTCTCTTAAGCATGTTATGTGTTTTATCAGTTTTTGTTAGTCTCACACAATGATAATTCTTGATAAAATATATGTTATAACAGTGGAAGATAATCACTCGTGATAGTTATTCTTCATGATATTTAAGTGAGAATCTTGTCAGACTAGAAATAGTTTTCTCTCAATAAAATATTGTCAAACTACTAATTTTTGTCAATTTCTACTACATTAGTAGATTTATGTTTTACAGACCTATTGATTCTCCTCTCATCATAGATTACAAACTTGCACCTAGATACCACATCAAGTTACAATACCCTGTTTAGTAGAACCGTGGATTTGACTGAAATCTCTCTTTAGTGAATCAGAGTTTATACCATCTTCCAATCCCATAAAAAAAAACATTAAAACTTCCTTAGAGTTTAAGATGTGTCTGGTGTAATGTTCCAAATTTTTGCAAATAAATTGGAACATTAAATTTTTCTCATATTAGCTAGGAGATAAATAAAATGGCTGAGGAGACCCATTTGCATAAATAAAATTCCACATGAAGTGGGAAGGGATCCATGGAGAAGCCATTTTTGCACCTCCTAGTATGAAAGTGGGGAAAACACATGAGGATGAGGCCATGTTGACCAAGTCAACAGCGCAACTTGAGAGGGTGTAGCTTACTTGGGAAGTCAGCGCAGTTAGAAAGGGAGGAAACTTCTAAAGGAAGGAAACCCTAATTGGGTGGGGTCCATGGCATAGAGACATCATTTTGCATATAAGGAGGATGAGGCAGCCATAGAGATTATTATTGAAGATTTGGACTTTGAGTATATTTGCAATCTCTAGTTGTTTATCTAAATTGCAGTGCCTTTGGCACGAGGGATTCCTGTTTAGGAGTTCCTCTCCTCTCTTGGGTAGCTCAAGGAGGATTTATTTTCATTTCTCCATATTCAAGCATTTGTCCATAGCCACTTATTCATCTATAGCGCAGTCACTGGGTTGTGTTGTAGGTGTTGCTGTGGAGGAGATTCCACAACACCATTTCGTGTATCATTTCTCATAGGAAGGAGTTCCTATTCTTTGGGAGGATCATCAAGGAGGGTTTCTAGAGCTGATTTGCATATCTTGGTAGGAGGCCAAGCTTCTACCACCTTCATCAGCGCAGTCCCTTCCATAGACTATGTTATCTCGGAGTTTTTCTACAGTGGGGGATTTTCTCCACCATTTTGAAGGAAGAGATTTCTTGTGCCGGGATCAACCTTGCACTTAAGGAATCCATTGGAGGATTTTGTTTCAGTTTGTAGGCCATATTCATTCTCCTCCTTCTATTGTATATTTTTAGTTACTGTAGCTACCCAGCAACTCTGAAATTATTGTATTTTCATATTTTGTACATGTATTGTAGCCAATCCTTCTAAGGATTGTGTATCAATGTTATAGTAGTGTTTTCAGGGGTTGAGAGCATGATCCTCCTCATTTCTTGGGCTATTATTGTAATATCATTCTATTATCATTTTACATGTTGCAGTGTCTCCATATGACTGCGTAGTCATAGTTAGGGTTCATATGTGTAGTAGTGTCCTCTTGTACTTTTGCCTTGAGGATTGGTATTGTTCATCTTGAGCATCATTTCCCTCAAGATTTTGTATACATTTGCAGCTGCTATTGTTATAATGAGATGGCTATGAGTTCTCCAGCGTTTTCAGATGTTTGAGCAAGTTACTCCTCATGCTTATGTTTGCATATTGTTGTAGCTCATTCCCTTGATCAAGATCTTCCTGAGGAAGAAATATTTTCATAGCTATAGGAAGAGTCTGAGGAAGGGCCAGATAGCCTTCGGTTCTCATCCTCTCTTTAGAGGTGAAATAACTAGTAAAAGCCCTCTCAGTTAATCTATGACATAGCCTTTTTCATATTTCCGACAAAGGAACATATCAGCGGTGAAAAAGCTGTTGATTTCCATTTTGGAACATTACAATGGTATCAGAGCATATTTCTTGGCTCAGTCTATGGCCTTCAAGCCAAAGAAATAAGAAATCAAAATGATGAAGAGGATGATCTTGTTCTCATCAGTTTTTAGATCTGGAAATAACCTCTCCAAGGAGGTTGAGGAGAAAGAAGAAAGAGACGAGGAAGGACCCTGCACTTCCTATTCTCATCAAGAAGGAGACAAATTTTTGTGCAGGAAAAATACTCCATTTTCTGATGGAGGAAAAGGGGATAAGCTTACAATGCTTCTTCCTAAATCTGCACAGAGTATTCATGAAGATCTCAAGGAGGTTAGGAGGGAAACAAATGAAGAATCCCCCAGAGCATTTGATACTAAAGCAAACTCTAGATTTGTACATAGTGGGTGTGAGCATTCAACCACACACTATGAGGGTCGGTGCAGCCATAGTCCCAGTAGTCCCATGAGGGAGGTGGAAGAAGAAGGAGGAGTGACCAAGGAGAGAAGGCAACATGGTAGATCCTATCTATCACATTTTGATGGTTCACTTGCCGGTTCAGCCAAAGCTTGGGTGGGGGAATTAGACACCTATTTGCAGCAGCACCAAATTCTGAAAAGTCAAGCTATCAGAGTTGCAGCTCTGCATATGAGAGGTGAGGCCTATGATTGGTGGATATTTGAATCCTTTCCTTTGAATAATAATGGCATTACATCTTATTCAAATTTCACTAAGGAATTATTGAAGAGATTTGATGGGATGATTCTTGAGACACACATGATGGGTTTGCAAAAGAAGATCAAACAAAACCCTTGCATGAAAATGCAATGCATTTTCATAAAACAATGGAGGAGGCCAAAAATATGAACCAAAACCTGCTAGAGAAGAAACTTTCTCCTCACATATTGAAGCAAGGGAGTATGGGGATCTCTTTCCCAAAGGAGGATCCAATCATTGAGAGGTTGCCCACTCATGTTGCAGATATTGAGGGCAAAAACGCTGTCAAATCTGGAATTGATTTAGTACCTCATGTAGAGGGAAGAGGAGCTCTTGCTCCACATAGAGGGATGCTTGCATCTTTGCAAGGGAGTCCCCAATATCTCATATATAGATATCACGGCACATCTCATGTTTTATCTGTGCCATTGTTGAGGGGGTGTGGGACCTTGGAGGCAAAAGGAGGAAGTAGGGAGAAGGCCCAACATCATGAGATGAGGAGTACACATCTCTATTCAACTATGGAGGTCGATGCACCCAAGGAGATGATTGGATTGCGTAGTGGAAACATGGAGGGTCATCTCCATTCATCTATTCAGTCATCACTTGATATGATGTCTCATTACATGGAGACATTTTTCAGGAAGATCTCATGTGTGGAGATCAAGGCACAATTCATGTGCCATTATTGGGGAGGTGTGAAACCATGGAGTCACAAGGAGGATATGGGGAGAATAACCAACAACATGAGTTGGGGAGTGCTCACCCATATCCATTTTTGGAGGTTATTGCACCAAGGATGGAGGTTGGATTGCCCAGATAGATCATGGACATAAGTTTTCATCCATATGTTTAGTCTTCTCTTGATGGAGATGTCTCACCGCATGGAGGCATTTCACCCAGGGGGGCACTAGTCTAGCAGAGGAGGATGGTTGCTTCACACTTGGAGGCACCACTCATTGATCCTATAGAGGTGGGAACCTTGGGAGAGCTTGAGACAGCAGTGGGAGTTTTGGATGAATTCATGAAGGAGGGATGAATTTCCTCAACCACATCTACACCTACTCTCATTGCAGATTCTGCGTTGTGGTAGAAGCAACCTAGGAAGGATAGAAACCTTCCAATTTGTGACTTGGGCATAGGAGATGTAAAGGAGGAGGACAACCATATGAAAAATTTTCTTCATGAGGAACTACCAGCACTGTCATTATGGAGGATAGATCTGCATTGGAACTCTCAGCTATTGGTGGGATATTCCAATGATTCTTTCACCTAAAGGACATCTGATGATCAAAATAGGAGGAGATGCACCAGCCATTTGGAGATGAGGGAATCAACATAGCCACCCCTTTTCCCTTTATGGATGAGAGGAGATTCATCTATGAGCCCCTCAATTGATATGAATAGAGAACATGGTAAGGGTGTACATCGTTTTTCACATGATCACTTGTATGATATATGTATGCATCCCTTAACCACACACATGCAAGAGAATGCTCCAAGGGGGAGCATACATCTTGCTAGACCTCATGGTTTAGTAAGGGCCATAAGCATGGCTAATGGCCATTATCTTGGAAGACTTGGGGAGGATAGAGATCATGGAGGACATGCTCAAATTTCAGCAGATATCATTTACCTTCCCCAAACTTGTGATGGGATTGATGCAACACACCGGTGGTTGAGTAGCCACAATTTATATCAGTCTCTATGGCAGTGGACCACTAAGCTGCGCTGGTTACACTTGAGGGACCATTATCCTTCTCATTTTTTACACATGGCAGCAAGCATGATGCTCCTATTTTCTCCCTATGATTCTATTGTTCATGCCTTTATGAGGAGCAGGATTGAGAAGGAGACACATAGGATGGATGTGTCCATTGAGGGAGGATTCCCTCACATCTTTTGCATTGCATGTTCTGATTAGAACATGAGAAATGGGGCCACTACAGAAGAAATTTTTTATTATGAGGTGAGCCATATGATGGGTATGAGACCATATGAGGATGATTCCCGACTCATCACATATGGAGATGTTTGGGCCAGCATGTTTTGCAACATTGGAGGAGAGACCTTGGGAGGTCCAACTTTCTTATTGCCACTTGATGGCAACATTATTGTAGCCTAGGATCAGAAAACACTCTACACTTATCTTAAGTGGAGAGATGGACAGCATGGGGTAGACTATATGGTCTACCATGTGCAGATTTTCAACCCACCTTCTTTGTCGGAGCCCAAGGTGGATGACAGTTTTCCTAAGTTGCCTAGTTGGGAGGTGACTCAATTTGGATGGCACATAGCTTGGGGATGGATGGACCATATGGGGGAGATAAGTCCCATTATATTTCAGACTCCATTCCTCAATGAGGGACCTCTAGACACCACTTGCTATCCTCTTGAGCATTATACCTTACATGATGAGGGCTTGACAACTACTTGCATGCTAAGGAGGAGCATTGTGGAGGATTGGATTGATGAGATAGCATCACTGCACTTGGAGAAGATCATCATATAGGGATGCTACAAGCAGAGGAGAAGAAGACACATTCTATCCTTTCATTTGCTTGAGGGCAAGCAATCTTTGGGAGGGGAGGATTGTAATGTTCCAAATTTTTGCAAATAAATTGGAACATTAAATTTTTCTCATATTATCTAGGAGATAAATAAAATGGGTGAGGAGACCCATTTGCATAAATAAAATTCCAGATGAAGTGGGAAGGGATCCATGGAGTAGCCATTTTTTCACCTCCTAGTATGAAAAGGGGGCAAACACATGAGGATGAGGCCATGTTGACCAAGTCAACAGCGCAGCTTGAGAGGGTGTAGCTTTCTTGGGAAGTCAGCACAGTTAGAAAGGGAGGAAACTTCTAGAGGAAGGAAACCCTAATTGGGTGGGGTCCATGGCATAGAGACATCATTTTTCATATAAGGAGGATGAGGCAGCCATAAAGATTATTATTGAAGATTTGAAATTTTAGTCTATTTGCAATCTCCAGTTGTTCAGCTGAATTGCAGTGCCTTTGGCACAAGGGATTCCTGTTTAGGAGTTCCTCTCCTCTCTTGAGTAGCTCAAGGAGGATTGCTCTTCATTTCTCCATATTCAAGAATTTAGCCATAGCCACTTCTTCATATACAGTGCAGTCACTAGGTTGTGTTGCAAGTGTTGTTGTTGGGAAGATTCCACAACACCATTCCATGTATCATTTCTCATAGGAAGGAATTCATATTCTTTGGGAGGATCATCAAGGAGGGTTTCTAGAGCTGATTTGCATATCTTGGCAGGAGGCCAAGCTTATCCCACCTTCATCAATGTAGTCCCTTCCATATACTGTGTTATCTCAAAGTTTGTCTGCAGTGGGGGGTTTGCTCCACCATTTTGGAGGAGGAGATTTCTTGTGCCGTGATTAGCCTTGCACTTAAGGAATCCATTGGAGCAGGTTGTTTCAGTTTGTAGACCATATTAATTCTCCTCCTTCTATTGTATATTTTGAGTTTCTGTAGCTACCCAACAACTCCAGCATTATTGTATTTTCATATTTTGTACATGTATTGCAGCCAATCCTTCTAAGGATTGTGTATCAGTGTTATAGTAGTGTTTTTAGGGGTTGAGAGCACGCTCCTCCTCATTTATTGAGCTATTATTGTAATATCATTCTATTATCATTTTACATGTTGCAGTGTCTCCATATGACTACGTAGTCATAGCTAGGGTTCATATGTGTAGCAGTGTTCTCTTGTACTTTTTCCTTGAGGATTGGTATTGTTTATCTTGAGCATCATTTCCCTCAAGATTTTGTATACATTTGCATCTGTTATTGTTATAATGATTTGGCTATGAGTTATCCAGAATTTTTAGAAGTTTGAGCAAGTTACTCCTCATGCTTATGTTTACATATTGTTGTAGCTCATTCCCTTGAGCAAGATATTCCTGAGGAAGAAATATTTGCATAGCTATAGGCAGATTTTGAGGAAGGGCCAGATAGCCTCTGGTTCTCATCCTCTCTTTAGAGGTGAAATAACTGGTAAAATCCCTCTCAGTCAATCTCTGACATAGCCTTGTTCATATTTCTGACAAAGGAACATATCAGCGGTGAAAAAGCTACTGATTTCCATTTCGGAACATTAAATCTGGTCAGGTGATTGCTACAGTCCAAGTGCTGATTCCAGCACCAACACCCTGAATAAAATAAAAAGCTTCAATAGTTCACAACAATAATTCTGAATGGAATCGAGACTAGGATAGACTAACTCTTCCTAGATTTAGCTCAGCTCTATTTATTCTACAGGGCATCTATCAATAGCTCCCTAGAAAATGGTGATTGAGTCCACTGGACTCCAAGTAAACCAAGATTGAGTGCTCTTCCTCTTTGAGTTGCTCGACTGCCTCTGGAATTCGAATTGCTAGAGAGAATCCTTGGGGATCCTTTGGTTGCTTGTGGAATTCAAATTTCTGTAGAGAATCCTTGGGGATCCTTTGGCTACTTGTGGAATTCGAATTGCTGGAGAGAATATTTTGGATCCTTCGACTACCTTTGAGGGTGAGCAATCCTCCTATAATTTCTCCTTGCTATCTACTCCAAGTCTTTGTGATAAAATATTTATAAAAATTCTTAATAGATCATGATTTTCTACACTCAACCTTATATTAGGCACTCATAGTATGTAAGCCTTAATCACCACCTATAATAGCATCATAAACCCAAATAATAATAAAAATGCAAGAAAAAGAGATCTAGTAAGGAAAAAAGATGACTATTAACCCCTCCAAATATGTCTAATGATGGAGCTCATCATCACCCCCCTACTGAATGTTTTCTGATCCTCTGAGCAACTGATCCTCCTCCTCCATGTCCTTCAAAGCTTTGACAACCCCCCTGATTTCTTGAGGAAGAAGTGTGGGATTTTCCCCAATGGGGATCGAGCCGAAGATCCAGGCCCATATATAGTAGCAGATCCATACCTAGATCCAAATTGATACTCAGAAGCCTTATTCATTTACCCATAAGCAGTTACAAAGCCATATGTATACCTTCCATATCAATAATGTGTTATTACCCATCATTATTTTCTGAATTCTCTCATTATCTATCTTGTGCATCTGTGTCCCCTTCATCAATCAACCCCAGAAGCAAATGTGGGCTGAGCTTTAGTCCCAACCATTAGATATTTTTGGCCTACATGGCCCTCTTGTATAATGGTGCCCTTCTCAATACACCCCTCAGTCTTTTTGGAATATGATACTCCTTGTTCTTGAGACTATGTGGGAGGATGTTCCGTCTCCTCTGGCTAGCCATATTGCACTCCTCTTCTATCTTCCTAGAAACATCATCAAAGTTGCCTATCACCTGTTTTTGAGTCTAAAGGTAGCTTTCAACCAGTGTAGGGTCCTTTTCAATCTCTCGATGGTTAAATATGACTCCTCTTGGGATAAACACTTCTGGTCTGAGATATAAGGGTTCTCTATTTATTCTTCTCATGACCTTCCATATCTCTTTGGCTCTATTGTCCTCATCCACCATCAAAGATGCTAGATCCATTAACTGCATATCCCCCATTGTAGGATTGGGGTCCCAAATCTCTAGATTTTTTAGCACAAAGTTATGTATATAAAACTCTACCATCTTTTCCTGATCATCTATGTTGGCTTGCTTGTATAAATTCATGAATTGCCTACAATCTTGGAAAGGGAGTGATCCATGGGAGGCTAGAGTGTTGATTTGAAATAGAAGCCAATTTTCTTTGAGGTACACAGAATATGAGTCAGAGGGGAATCTATGCTGAAGGGCTTCTACGCATAATTCCGCCATGGTGGCTACTTGCTCCTCTTTTTGCTACAACTGGACCTTTAGCGCTACATTTAGTAATAGTATAATTCAGCTCGGCTTTGGACAAAATCTTACTGATGAAATAAATGGCATAAGGGATTTTGTCCTCTAATTGTCCTAATGTTTCTCCTACAACATTTTCAGATGCATCAATGTGGATGTGGAATGGAAGAGTCCAATTTGGACCTCGAAAGTATTCAAATGCTTCTTAATGAGGTCAAAAGTCTCTTGACAAGGATCGGACCAAATAAACTCAAAATATTTGGCCAATAACCCAAATAATGGCGAAGCCATCTTACTGAAATATTTGATGAACCTTCTATAGTAACCAGCTAAGCCTAAGAAACTCCTAACATATTTATGCTTTTGAGGAGCAGGTACCCTTTTGATGATAGTGATTTTGTTTAGGTCTACCTGTATTCCTGCTTGGGATATGGAATGTCCTAATAAAACCCCTTCTTTCTTTAGGAATTCACACTTTTCAAGACTCAAGGATAGATGTATCTCAATGCACCTTCTTAGTACTTTACCCAAATTGGAGAGAGCTTCCTGGAATTCATCCCCATATGGTGTGAAATCATTGATGTAAATTTCGACAGAGTCATGGACTAACTCAGAAAATATGCTCAGGACATCTCTCTGGAAGGTGGTTGGGAAATTGCATAACCCAAAGAGTAGGACTCTATACGAAAAGTTAACCCAAGGGCGGGTGAAAGCAGTCTTATCCTAGTCTTCAGGGCTGATTTGAATCTGATTGTACCCACTGAACCCATCTAAGAAGGAAAAGAACTTCTTCCCTGCAAGGCCATCCAGGACTTGGTATATAAAGGGAAAAGGGAAATGGTCTTTCTTGGTGGCTTTTTCAATTTCTCGATAATCAACACAATTCACCACTTCCCATTCTTCTATGGGACTAGGACAAGAGGAGATACCCACTCACTGTTAGATATAGGATATATGAACCCCACATCCAATAGTTTTACATCTCTTCTTTCATTATGTCCTTTAGAGCTGGGTTCATCCTTATTTGGGGTTGTCTCATAGGCTTTCATCCTTATTTGATGTAAATGTGATGTCTACATACTTAAGGATACACCCCTTTCATGTCCTTGTAATCCGAAGCGAATGCTTCAATATTTTCTTTTAAAAGTTGGCATAGCTACTTCTTTTATTCATTTAAGAGGTTTGGGTTGATTTTTAGATATCTGGATGGGCCAAAATCGACAACCTTGGTGGTTTCAGAGGTTGTCTCAACTAATTTCACTACCATCCAAGGTTGGCTTTCAGACTCTTTGACTAGGGTTTCGAGAGGATTGTTAGTGGAGGACTGGTTTTGAATGGCATGGTCGATTAGTTCATCTTCATCAAGCTACCCCCATCTAAGGATAACATCTATGGTACACATAGGGGCAGTGTTATATAACTTATATTCTTCATCCTCCAACCATATAGGGAGATCATGATCAATGGAAGGCTGGGCTGGAGGATATAGCACTAGCTATTTAGACAAAGGCCCATTTTTGATATTCATGTTTCCCGCTCAACAATTAATATAAGCATCTACAATGGCTTACAATGGCTAACCAAGGTCTCCCTAAGATGAGAGGATAACCATTAAAAAAAAAATTGGCTGAAGGACCAAGAAATTCGTAGGGTACTCCCAAGAGTCGATGGTAACCATAACATCCTCAACAATTCCTTCCAGAGTTACTGTGGACCAATCTTCAAGTTGCAAAACTGTTGTGGTTTTTATCAATGTCCCTTGGAGATTATGTTTCAACATAGTTTCCTTGTTCATGATATTGATGGTAGCCCCTAAATCAATCAAAGTGTTGGGGACTATGGCACCATCTATATGTACATCAAAAATTGGACTACCATGGTCCAGGTATTTTGGAAATATCATCTTCCCTAGCATCAGGTCAGACTGTTGTTCTACCACATTGATGGTGGGGGTATCTCTCTTCCTCCTTCTAGGTTTCTTGAAGAAATTTTCTTTGATGAGCCCATTGTAGTTAGGGACATCCCTAATGGCCTAGGGAAGTGGTATCTTTACACACAAATTTTCCAATTCTCCCAAGAGTTCAGTTTCCTCTGGGGTGTGCTGACTAGGGTGGATCAAGCGATCAAGAAACGAATGTTGGATCTGAGTGTTATATTCTTCATTTTCATCCTCAACCTCTACAGGTGGAGATGTGGAATGGTTGTTTGGGAGTACTCTTCCTGACCTGAGATTAACCTCATGTATCTCCACACAATAAGTAGGATGGGATGTTTCTCCATTGGGAGCCTGATGTGCCTATCTGTTGTTCAGGTTGAGGTTGGGGTGGAGGAATTATAGTAGGTAGTTGATTTTGTTGAGGCCTCCTTGGGATGGATTGTTCCACTGAGGTTTTTGTGGAACATACTGCTAAAATGGTTAGTTTATTGGTTGGGGATGATATGAAGGGTTGGAAGGCCAAGTAGGAGGTGTAGACCAGGATGGAGGAGTGGGGGTGTACCAAGGTTGCATGGGTGTACTATGATTGTTGTAATAGTAAGAGTGAGGTGCACCTTGCATACCTTGTTGATTTGGCGGAGGGCCCTGAGGCCTTCTCTCGTTGATGAAACAAAGTTGATCTGGCATTATTTTCCCACCTTGGTATACATATTTAAGTCCACGTAAGGAGGGACAGTTGTCTGTGTCATGATTCTCTTCACAGACTAATAAAACCTCTATGACATTCAATGGACATTCATTTCTTGGGTGCTTCCTGGTGCATCTAGGACAAAATATGGCCAAGGCTCTCTATACTTCCTCTTGCTTCCTTTTCATGTGCATTGTGTCAATTTTCAAAGCAAAGGTGTGCAACATGTCACTATTGAAGTCCTATAGCATGTTTCCAATCTCATGTTTTATGAAGGTGGAAGAGGAAGGGGCATTGGATGTACTTTGGCTAGCTCTTCCCTTCTTCCTAAATTCCTTAGAATGGTTCTGGAAGATATTTTTGATTGTTTCATAGGGTTTTTGGTAGATATCTCCTCCTGATAACATATTCAAGGTTTCTATCATCTCTTCACCGATCCTCAAAGAAGTACAAGTTTAAGTGAGTTAGGATCAAGAGTATAGTTGGCTCTCTTATAGTTTAGTTGAAACCTCTCTTCATAATCCTCTAGGGATTCATCGGGCCCTAGAGTCATCCTAAATATCTCATCCTTAGTTTCCTTGGACCTGCAGTATTCTTTGTACTTGCTTTTCAAGGTCTCTTCCATCTGTGCCCAGGTAGTGATGCTATCCCCAGGCAGACCCATGAACCAGCATAAGGCTACATCCTTAAGGGTGGATGGGAATAACTTCAACTTCTGATCATCAGAGGTTTAGTCGTAATTCCTATAGACAACGGCAAATTCAAACATGAATGTGTCAGTTTCCTTAGAGGTAATTCCATGGAAGTGTGGAAGAGATGAGGGGCTAATTTTTTTCATCTTAGTGTCCCCATCTACCTCTCTTATGGGAAAGGCTCTATGGGTCCTAGCCATGGTTAAGATAGGTGAATCAGGTCCCTTAGTTGAAACAAGTTCTTCTTCTTCTTCTTCCCTAATAGGATCCTCAAAATATTTAGAAGACTCTCCTATAGGGGGTTCAATCTCACTGCCACTAAAGAAGAGTGAAGGGTGGCTAGGAGGTGATGTGGGGCTTTTAGGTAAGTTTTTTATTTTAGTATTCCCAGTCCTACGAGTCATGAAAATTAGATCTTTTTTGTACTTTTTAAATATTTCTAAAGTGACATGAAAAGAAAGGAAAGCAGAAAATAATTCTAAAACAAAATCAAAATATCTATTAGACACCTCCCCAACAATGATGCCAAAAAGTGGTGGGCCCTAGTATTGCACCAAGAATGCTGCAACTCCCAGGGGCTTCCCTACTTTACTTTATCAACTTAAGGTTTGTACAAACTTTGAGGTGATAGTGCTATATACACAACAGATGCATTATGTTCATGTCATCCTCTTTTGCTTCATGAAAGGGTGTTATTTCTTAAATTATGAGAACAACTGGAAAGTAAATTGATGGAAGGAAATTAAAAAAAGGAAACTGAACTAAATTGGTGGAAAGGAATTCCAAAAATGAAACTAATTTAATTTTTCAGAAAAAAGATAGCAGAAAGTAAATTAATTCTAAACCACACTTGTCTTGGCCAAACAGCTAAATGTAGTTTACCTATCCTATGATCTATCTACCATACTCCTATCCATGAAACTAAACTATCCATGCCTTAATTTTAATTAAAAATAATTAATTTGCATTTTAGAGGGAAGAAAAAGGGCTAATGGGGGGTTTAACACATGAAATGAGGTTTGGAAGGGGAAAGAGGGGGTTAAACCCTTAGAAAAATTTATGATAGCGTGAGGAATGTCTTTGGAGTGGACAGAGGGGATTAAACCATTAGGAAACCTTATTATAGCGCAAGAAATGACTTCGAAGAAAAAAGAACTCAAAAATGTGATGGCAGAATGCGATGGACAACAAAAGTTGTGATGTGCGATGTTGCAATCGCAACTTTGCAAGTTTAAATGGATGGCAGTAAGGACTTAACAGAATGAACTGAATGGTATGTAGTGCGAAGTGTGAAGAGTGACGTGGCAGGTCATGAATCGAAATATCGCAAGTTTACAAGGATAGCGGTAAGGATTAATGGGAATAAACTAAATGGTGCATAGTGCGAAGTGCAAAGAGTGATGTGGTGGGCCATGAATCACAATATCAAAATTTTACAAGGATAGCAGTAAGGATTAACGGGAATAGACTAAAATGTGTGAAGTGTGATTTGCGTTGCGGTAAAGGTTGTGAGCGGCGATTTGTGATGTGATAAGTTCTATGGGATGCGATTTGTGATGTTGTAAGTTTCGTGGGATGCGATGTGTGATGGGGATGAAGTGGCAGTGGAAAAAGATAAGGGTTGCAATTTGTGATTTCGAAATCGCAAATAATGAGTGGTGAGTGTTAACGGTAGAAAGTAATCGGTGCGAAGTGCGATTTTGCAATATCACAATCGCAAGGAATGGGTGATAAGTGTTAAGGTAAATGTTAAATGTTTTGATTGCAAAGTGTGATGTATGGTGGAGGGAGTCTCGAGGAGAAAAGACGGAGGTTGGGTTCTTGGTGGTTTTGGATGGTTTTTAACGTGTTTTTCGTAAAAAGGGTAAGGTGGCCGTTAACGGAGAAAAACAGAGAAATAAGGCTGAAGGGCTTAAGTGTGTTCAAAAGAAAGGTAAGTGTAGTGCTAGGGTGAGAATTAAAGGAGGGGAATGGAAGCGTAAGAGCAGTGCTTAGAAGTGAAGCACACCTACGGATTCATGCACAAGAAACAAACAGAAATGTGGGGTGAAATAGTGAAGGAAAATCTTGGACTTGGTAAATAGAAATTCTTCCCCGAACTCGAACATAAAGCAATTTTGGCCTATGGGAAGGTCTTCCCTACTCAAAATCTATTGGAAAAGATGAGAGGGGGGAGACTTGACCACATTTTTGGAGTTTTTCCTCTATTTCAATATGCATAAGAAATTAAAACTA
This sequence comes from Pinus albicaulis, assembly GCA_034641835.2. Lineage (NCBI taxonomy): Eukaryota > Viridiplantae > Streptophyta > Pinopsida > Pinales > Pinaceae > Pinus > Pinus albicaulis. Next base: position 872,529,197 of record CM076579.1, read on the forward strand.
CATCAACACAAAAACTAAATAGCAATGAAACTTATCAGAATCAGACCTAACTTAAATGGCAGAAGAAAACTAACTAAATGATAGAAAGGAAAAGATAGTAACAAAAGAGAAGCTAAGGCACATGGATTGGGCCCTAACCCATGAGCCTAGCCCTCTGAACTTAAATCAATCAAATGAAATTATTTTTCTCATATCATAAAAGAATAACTGCATACATCTCTGAAATTTTCAATTCTTGAATAAAACAAAAAGCTTCAGTAGTTCACAACAATAATTCTGAATGGAATCGAGACTAGGATAGACTAATTCTTTCTAGCTCTAGCTCTGCTCTATTTATTCTATAGGAAAACTACCAACAACTCCCTATAAAATGTTGAGTGAGTCCACTGGACTCCAAGTAAACCAATATTGAGTGCTCCTCCTCTTTGAGCTACTCAGATGCCTCTGGAATTCAAATTGCTGGAGAGAATCCTTGGGGATCCTTTGGCTTCTTGTGGAATTCAAATTGATGGAGAGAAACTTTGGGATCCTTCAGCTGCCTTTGAGGGTGGACAATCCTCCTATGATTTCTCCTTGTTTCACTCAAACTTATATTAGGCACTCAGAGTATGTTAGCCTTAATCACCACCTACGCTAGCATCATAAACCCAAATAATAATAAAAATTTAATAAAAAGAGATCTAAGAAGGAAAAAAGGTGACTATTAACCCCTCTAAATATGTCTAATGATGGAGCTCATCACTAGGATCTAACCCTCCTAGACTCAGAGAAGGATCTCCGTCTATAAGATTTAGATTTGTTTTAAGCTTTCTAATATTAAGCTAGTTACCTTAAATGTGAGAGTTGTTTTTGTTTGATTTTTTGTGGTTGGATTTAAGGGATTTATTTAAACAGTTTCCATTTGGCTATGGAGTCAACATAGGTTGGATATATGCATCAATATTCAGAATAAATACAAGGCAAGCTAGCTGTGAATACCGGTGTTTAATAACTGAGTGAATTTATGAGATGGAGAAAAAAATTTCAGTAATAATTTAATAGAAATTAAGAATTCTTAAACCATAAATCAGAAGAAAACATTAAAATTGTGAAAACAGTCAGAATTAAGGTACTCTGGACAGTAAATTTTAATCTAAATTTTATGTTTCACAATTAGAATTTCAAATGACACATATGAAAAGATGACAGTGAAAAAACATTAAACATGATAAAGGAAAATCATCACCAGGATAACACAACACATGAATCTTGCAAATTGATCTCTTTATTGATGCTCCAGCTTGAAAATTACAAATACTCCAATGAAAAGCACTTACAATCTAGGTTCCAACCCCTACTACTGAATAAAATGCTATATTAAAACTACTTGCTACTGATTTCCTTATCAAAAGAGGAAACATGTTCATTTATTACAAACTAACTAAATTTTGGCATTTGTGTCCCATGCATGGACATGTTGTAACGGTTTTTTGACAGATGTCTCAAGTTTCCAAAAACCGTTATTAAGAGTTGTAGTGGTTTTCTTTGCTGGAAAATTCAATGTTGCTACGCTGTACTGATACACTGAGTCTGTTGATGTGAATAATTTGCTGAGTTGGTTGTACTGTCATCATACTGAGCTGTGGCTATTCTTGTAAGTCACATAATTTCTCCCAATCTTCTAGACTCATAATCTTTATCTTGATTAATATTATGTATATCTCATCAGTCTTTGTCTGTTAGGGGTATATGATCTAATCCTACTTGAGGCTATACCATAGGGTTGAAAGGCTCCTAGTATTTCTTAGGAGGCATATTGTATCTCCTGTAATTTATTTCTCTATGTAATGAGGAATGGGATGAAAGAATAAGGGAACAAAGAAAGGAAATTGTTATGGATCAGCACTGGGGAAGGGATATAATAGAAGGAGATCGTGATCAGAATTGTACAGTTGAAAGGAAAACTGTGATACAGTTCACAGAGAGCTGATGATTCTTTTTTATGAACAATGGATTATATGCAATAGTGGATAATTTTGATTTCTCTGTAATTCTCCACAAATTTATGACAATCTAGTACCTGCAATTATTCAACAGAAACAGAAAATTAAACTCTGCTTCAGTGGCGAATTTGGATTTTAAAGGATGACTGGTCGACCATTGAGTTGGCGCAAGTCTGTTGGATAAAGGCCTGACCATTTATGGTAAAATGGACTGTTGGCGGGAATAGATGTGATAGGGAAAAGTGGACAGGCAACCATTGATGTGGTGCAATGACATTTGCAATAGTAAAAAAGGTGCAGTGGTTTGGTTGACAGCAGAAACAACTTTTTGGAGGGGGGTGAGAGCGGTGAGCGGTATCAGAGTGGGGGGGTGAGAATTACTTAGAGCATGACATGTAGCGGTTTTGGCGGTATGGGATACCAGTCATTTCAGGCACACCCACCCCCACCCCCCCAATGGTTAAATTTCAAGGTTTGAAGGAGGGATGAAAAGCGTTGAAGATCATCAGATGTGGAGCTATGTGTTGGGATGATGAATAAGGTGGAAAACAGTTAACATGGATGGGACGGGTGAAGTGATGGTAGGGTCAAGGAATAAATTAATGTTAGGGGTAGTGTAGAACTTAGGATAAATGAATAATATGAGTGCTTAGGGGGTTATAAATAAAGGGGATAATGATATCTTCGGGAATTAGGGTAAAATTTATACATAAGATATGCCCAAATACTTTTGAGATAATAATTCAGTCCCTAAACTTTAGAACATAATCCTTTTTTTTTCCAAAATTTTTAGTGTAAACACCTTTTGTTTTGATCTTATTTTATACCAAAGGAAAAAAATGGAATTTTGATGTTGTACTTTGTAGAAGAAACTTCACATTCTCCTTCCATTCTTCCCCCTCAACATATCTACCTACCCAAATTAATCATCTAACATTTTTTCTTCTTTTTTCAAGGTGCACTTGGACTAGCACACCTTAAATCATTTTTCATTTTAAAGCTCTAACCTAACACCTATCCTTATTTCAGTCATTGAATCAGTTTAAATTGTTGAGCCAATTTCATTTTCTACCTATCTACTGATAAGCCAAGATTAAACAGTTTGGCATATCTTTATTTTCTAACCTATCATCAGAAATTGAAAACTGTCCAATCATGATTAAACTGTATGATTGAATAAGCCTATCTAATGAGTAGTGGCATTTGAACTTGCAACAATTTTAGTGTTATTTCTTTTGGGGGTTTTTCTTTCTTTTTCCTGGATTATCCACAGTGTTTCGTGAGACTGTGGATAATCCGGCAAACTCTTCAGTAAACAGTTACCACAGGAACTTGAAAACCAAATTTCTTTTTCCTTTTTCTCTTTTCCTATTTTTTATACCCTCTTCTTCTTTCTTTTTGATATTTTTTGTATTGGAAATCATTTGAATATTGAAAAAAAATTCCATATGAAATTGTAGAGAAGATGAATTGTTAAATCACCTTGAGATCCTATGAATTATAGAATAATAACATAGTTGAAAATCAAATAAATCTAATGAGGATAAATGATGATGACACGGTATTTCTTACTCAAGAGGAACACAAAATTTTCCTGCTATCTCATACAAAACTTGAGTCTGAGGAATTAGATTACTATAAACAGGGTTTTGACAATTCTGTCATGGAAGTTCACAGACAATACAACGTTAGGAGTAATAAAACCACCAATACCCCTGCTAAGAAAACCACTGATACCCCTGCTAAGAAAACCACAGATACCCATGCCAAGAAAAATGTTGAAACTCCAGGTAAACAGATAGTAGAAAATCAAAAAATAGTTGACACTATTTCAAAAAAAACCCAGACAGATGTTCCAACCACTAGTCAGCAAAAAGAGGCTATCCCAAAATACGTTGCTGATAAATCATATTTCCTAAATGTGAGTAAATTTTAGACATCCTTCAATACTGAAAACGAGTTAGAAAAACTCAAAATACCTATCCCTCTAACAAAGCTAATGAATAAGAATGTGTATAGATCTCAGGTTATGAAAGCTCTTAATATAGGGGAAAGTGCAGATACAGTCAATTTGAATGATGACCAACATGAAATTTTATTTGGACCAGAAGTAGATTGAAAACCTCAAGAAAGAGGTGTTCCTCCCTTCTATGTTAGCCTAAACATCCATGACAATTTTTTTCATAATTCCATGCTAGATTTATAGGCCTCACATAACTTAATGCCTAGGGTTGTCATGGACAAATTAGGACTTGACATTACTAGAACGTACAAGGATCTGTACTCTTTTGATTCTAGCAAAGTGAAATTCTTAGCTCTTAGCAAATATATGTGTGTTACTTTGGCACAAATTCCAGCAAAAATTTTGGTAATGGATATAGTGGTTGCACACATACCCCCTAATTATGGCATGCTATTGTCACGCTCATGGGGAGGTAAGTTACAAGGAACCCTACATATCGACATGACCTTTGCTACCATACAAATTTTTGGTCAGCAAAGGAGATTGTATAGAGAGACCTTGATGACGTTCATGGTAATTAGCCAAGACAAGCCACACAACTCTCCTCTTTACTCTGTCCATTCAGACCTTGACTCATTCATTCTCTATAATGATGGGGACATCAACACTCAGATTTTCAACTCATGGATTGATATATATGAAATAGAATAAGACCAAACAACAACAATAAACAAGACACACAACATGAACCTATTTGGAATATGTACTCTGATGGAGTTATTAACAAAGAAGGCTCAGGAGCATGAGTTTGGGTTTCAAACTCAGAAACTAATCATGCCTAGGTACATTCATACAAGATTAACTTCCAATGCGTAAATAATATAGTTAAGTATGAAGCATTAATACTAGGATTACAGTTACTGAAAAATCTTGGTGCTAAAATAATTTCCGCTCATGAGGATTTTGAGCTAATAATAATAGATAAAAGGAGAATATTTTGCAAAACACCCTATATTAAGAGCATTAAGAAATGTTGTTATGGATTTTTTAGATTGTTTTGTGGAATATGACCTCTATGTGATCTCTATAAATCAAAATTTTCTTGCTGATAGTCTTTCCATTTCTTCCAGTACCTGTAAAATACCCCATCCCAATTGTCAATACACAATGGAAGTGAAACATAGGCCAACTATCCCAGACTATGTTAGATATTGGAAAGTATTTGGGAATGATAAACAAATTGAACATTTTATGCAATCCAAGGATGAGTTTGAAGAAGAGAATATAGATGTAGAATGTGATTTAGAAGATAATCTAGTTGTAAATTCTAATTTAGAAAACCAGTTAGAAAATCATGTAAATAAAAATTTAAATAAAGTAGAATTTCTAGAAATAGATCAAGAAACAGAGGAACTAGAAATACTCCAACTAAAAGATAATGTTTTACCCAAAGGATTTTTTCCCTTAGAAGATTTTTTTGAATTTAATGGTGTATGCAAGAAACCCAAGATTGAGCCCATGGGAGAAAATGTAGAAGAATGCAACATAGGAAGTGAAAAAGACCCAAAGATGATAAAACTGTCTAAATCATTTCCACCTACAAAAAGCATAAATTCATTGATCTGTTCAAATAATTCACCGATGTGTTTTCATGGAGTTATGAATACTTAAAATATTATGAAATCAATATAATCCAACACAAAATTCCTATTAAAGAAGATCATTAACCCTTTAAACAAAAACTCCGAAGGATAAACCCAATATTGATGCCTTTAATTGAGAAAGAGATAAAGAAAATGTATGATGCTAATATCATAGTACCTCTTAGGTACTCTAAGTGGGTTTCCAAATTGGTACCAACAAGGAAGAAAATAGGTGAAATCAGACTATGTATAGATTTTAGAAACCTCAATAAATTCTCGCTAAAGGACAATTACCCTTTACGTAAGATGGATCACATTTTGCAAAAGGTAGTTGGCTCCAGTATGATTTATCTGTTAGATGGTTTTTTGGGTTACAATCAAGTTTTGGTTCACCCTGATGATTAGAATAAGACAATTTTTACTACTACATGGGGTACCTTCATGTATGTGAAGATGCCTTTTGGATTAATGAATGTTGGAGCCACATTTAAGAGAGTAATGGATATTGATTTTGCTGATGAGATTGGAATATTTATTGTCATATATCTGGATGACATCATGATTTATTCCAAAACAGATGAAGAACATTTGTTACAGATGAGGAGAGTTTTTAAGAAGTGTAGGAAGTTTGGGATTTCACTTAACCCCAAGAAAACAATATTTGGCATTGAATAAGGAAAGCTTCTAGGGCATATAATTTCCAAAGAGGGTATTAGGATTGATTTCGGTAGGATTGAAGCTGTCTTGAAAATAAGTCATCCTAGAAATGTTAAATAACTTCAATCATTTATTGGTAAAATAAGATTTCTAAGAAGATTCATCCCCAACCTGGAAGAACTTCTTAGGAACATAACAAATATGCTAAATAAAGAAATAGAAATAATGTGGAACATTGAAGCCAGAAAATCATTCGACCAGGTGAAGAAAACTCTAACAAAAGCACCTGTTTTAATCAGCCCTGACTTTACAAAGGATTTTATAATATTTTCATTTGCATCTGAACACACTGTTGCAATAGTTCTCTTACAGAAAAACAATGAGGGATATGAGAAACCCATTAATAGGCTCTAAGAGATGTTGCATTAAAATAAAATATAATGGAAAAACAAGCATTTTCTCTAATAAAATCAATTGAGGATTTCAGAGTATATATTCTCCATTCTCACATAATTGCTTTTGTACCAAATTCTGTGGTCAAAGATATCTTGACTCAAAATGGACCAGATGGTAAAAGTGATAAGTGGATTTCTTGAATATGATATTGTAATTAAACCCACCAAGCTCATTAAGGGACATGGATTAGCCAAGTTAATGGTTGAATCTAATTTTCATGCTTTGGATATTAATTTTGTAGTTGCATTATATTATCAAGATAGGCAGGTGACTCCACAAATAGATGAGGCTTTTACAACCCCAACCTGGTATGCAAACCTCATTCTTGTATTGTTAAATTTACAAGATCCTCGTGGTTTGACCAAGATAAAGGCTATATTTCTTAAGCTAAAGGATGTGAAATTTTGTATCGTAGATAGCAATCTATATAGGAAAGATGTTGGTAGAATTTTACTAAAATGTTTATTTAAAGATGATGTAGAAAAAAATGTGTAGAGATTTCATGGAAACTGCAGTGGACATTTGTATTGGAAGACCACTGCCAATAAGATCCTAAGAGCTAGTTTTTACTGCCCAACAATTTTTCTTGATGTCCATAAAAATGTTACCTCCTGGCACAACTGCAAAATTTTTTAAGGAAAGAGAAAACTACTACCATTACCTTGAAACCCATATCCATTGAAATTTCTCTCCAACAGTTGGGTTTGGATTTCATTGGAGAAATCCATCCACTATCCTCATCCAAACACAATTAGATCCTCATAGCCACTGACTATTCCACCAAGTGGATTGATGCCACACCCTCAAGACAAGAAATTGATGATGTGATCATCAAATTTTTAGAAACCAATATATTTTCAAGGTTTGGATGTCCAAATAAGCTTATCACAGTTGATGCATCAGCTTTTAAGTTAAATAAAATGGAATATTTCTACAGAAAATATCATATTACTCTAGGGCATTCAACTTCTTATTACCCTCAGGGTAATGGGTTAGCTGAATCTTCAAATGAAATTTTGGTTAATATTATAAAAAATATGTTAGAAGACAACAAGAATTCGTGGCATAACAAGCTGGTAAATTCACTATGGGCTGATAGAATCACCACAAAGAAATCAACTGGCATGTCACCATAATAGTTAGTTTATCGAATGGATTTTGTTTTCCCATCTTCTTTAAGTGTTCCAGTTATGAAAATAATACAAGAGTTGAAGGTGGAACCAAATGATTCTCAGAGAAGGATAGATCAGACTATTTAGCTACAACAATCCAGGGAAGAAGTGTATAACAAAACACAAGTTATCCAAGAAAAATTCAAAAAGATTTATGACCGAAGAACTAAGGCAGATGATTTTAAGTTGGGTGACATTGTTTTAAAATTGGATTCAATAAGAGAGGATAAATTTTGATAATCTGTGGAAAGGGCCATATATCATCCATCCCTTTAGATTTCATAATGCATTTTTCCTCAGAGAGTTGGATGGAACAGAGATACCTGGTGGACCTGTGAATGGCAGGATGCTAAGAAATTATTTTTCAGAAGAATAGAGGTGTTTCTTAGGTACATTCATTGTTAATATCATTTTGTTTACCGTTTTGATTGAGTGACCTATTAACATATGTTGAAGCCCGTAGAGAAGGCCTTAAGCTCCTGATTAATGTGCCACCATAACTACTACAACAATAAAAAATAAATCAAATGCAAACATTGTTGAAACAGAACATTCAAGGCTATTGGTCAAAGGTTCTTGGCACCTCACAGGGAGATTTCCATCCCCATCTGGAGTCACTATTAGGGTCGTATAATATATAGGATCACAAGGTGATTGGATGTTTTATCTCAGTTATATGACATTGTAAATAATGTTTCAATTTGCAAATGATTTCCAAAAAAAAAAATATAAAATAAAAATGAAAAGAGGGTATTTGAATGAAAAATATAATGAAAGAAACAAAAGAAAAAGAAAAGAAAAAAAACAGAGAAAGTATAAAAATAAAGATGGAAAATCCATAAAAGAAAAACCAAAAGATAGAACTGACAGTGTTGCAAATATAAATGCCACTAATTGATAGATATTTTGATTCTGTTAAATAAAGTGAATGTTGTGTGCAACTTGTTTAAAATGCCACAACCCTGAGTCATCTGTTTGAACCATACAGTTTAATCAGGATCAAACAAATTTAAATTTTTGTCAATTATATTAGATAATAAAGTTAGCCAAACTGTCTAATCTTGGCTAATGTTATTTAGGTAGATGAATAATGATTGATTCAAATGTTTAAGCTGAATCACTGAAACAGTAAATGGATAGGATAGAGTAGGTATTTGTTTTTCAAAAGAAATAAAACAAGGGTCTTCAAGTCCAAATGCACCCTTAGGTATGATAAAAAAAAGTTAGTCTTAGGTTAGGAAAAAATATTGAAGTCAAAGAATAAAATGTGGTTAATCCTACATGAAATGTTCATTAGTGAACTTTTATCCTAAGTTTGAAAGAGATTTGGAAAATATGCGCCTTTAGCCCAAAGTTTTGAGTTTAATTTTTTCTATCGAAAGTTCGGGATATGATGCATTTTTTCCTAAGTTTTCACCCATGTGATAAGGTTGGTAAACGAAAAAATTTGTTTGTTGCTTCTATTTAATTCACGCGCACTTTCCAATTGCCCTATTGTCACTTCCCTAGATCTATGGCCAATAGTGCTTTTCATCCCCCCCCCCGCCCCCCCCTCGTCATCCTACTTTTACCAGTAGGGGGGGGGGGGTCTGAAAAGTGGTTTCACTCTCGCCAGTCCCACATGACTTGTCACTCCCTCCTCATTTCTCATCCCCCCCTCTAAATATCGCAAACCATCTCAACCCCACTCTGAAACCCGCTAAACCACCCACATTTCCCACTCTCCTTCCCACGCATTACCCTCCACTCCCATCCTGATGCGTATCCATAATTGTTAGCCTATTAAGTTACTTTCGAGCGTAACCATTCAAAACTCTAACAGATCCACGCCCCTATCAAAAACCTCACCACCGCCATAAAAATCCATTGTGCCACCATTTTTTCCCTTTTCTGTTGTAGATGATTTCACTCTTCCATCTTTCTAGAGTTCAAGTGCGAAGTTTTTTTCCTCAATTTACCAAGCACCTAATTGAGCACAATAAAATCCAAATTTGATTACCAGTTTGCTACAAACCAGAGAAATTCCTGGTAATTATTCACCATTCCCTCATATATTTGTAATTTCATATTAAAAGGATTTCTTTGAGAATGAATAACATTGAATACTCTGTCAACCCAATTCTACATCCCCCTTTCGACCTTGATCACCTTCCGCTTGCAGACAAAGATTATAAAATCACAGATAAACATTGTGAGTTTGATCTTTACGAAATCTACTGTTGGCTTGTGGAAAAATTTGTTGATAAATTTGATGAAATTGGACTTTGGGAGTCCAATCTGCCTCATTAAATTTTCCCCCAGAACTTTCACTCCACAGAGTTTGTTATAAAATGTCAGGCCTATTACGTACCAAACTAGAGAGCCATTATAGCCCCAAGTGGTGAAGTGTTTCTCACCATCACCTCTAAAACTATTGATCAGATGATGTAGGCCCCTCCAGTAGAAACCAACACCACTTTTTTATAGAAACCTTGACTGAACTCTACCATAAAATATATTTCTCCAAGAGAGCAAATATTTTCAATATTTTCTTGCCTGAACATACCAATTGCCTAGGAAAAACCCACCTTATCCCTCCTCCATGTTCCCTAATCAGGACAACCAAATCATTTCTCTGTTGTCCTGCCTTTTAGGCTATTACTCTGATGAATGGGTAGATGAATCCCTATAAGGTTTCTTGTCAATATTCTCTACAGAGCATAATCCTTCAGTCATTTTCGATTTCATTCAATTATTAGTGACATTATACATGAGAAACTCCTCAAGTTTCCAACTGAAGGAGTATTCAGGTATGCTTCCATTCTTGTTTATATGTTTATTTATTACTAAGCAGACAGATTCCAGTTTTCACTGCATAAATTAGATGAGGAATGGAATCCACAGTCAGTAATTTTTTAGAAATCCCTGGTGATTAAAGATTCATAGGAGTACACATTCAAGGAATACATTGAACAGTTCATTCATCTTGTGATGAGCATGATGACCAGTAATGCAAAACCAAGAATCAGTGAAGAAATCAAGAAGATCCAACATTTGACAGAGCAAGATAAAACCAGTGATTGGTACCTATACCAGAATTATACAGAGATCGGAGTGTACAGGTGTGAATTTCCACCATACAAGCTTTCCCAATACCTCTGAATGAAAGTATTTTCCCTGGAGTACATAAGACAAATTATTAACTTTGATGAAATTCATTTTGTCTAAGAAAAGAAGAAATCCCAGTTCAAGATTAAAACTCAAGTTGTCCCCTTTTTTTGCAACAGTAGGACATTAGGAGAATAATTTGATAATATTCTTAAACAAATTAAGTTTAATCTGAGTTTTACATGGTCGTATGGTCCTCCGGGCCTAATTTCCAAGTTAAGGGCGGAACACAAAATCACTCCTTATATCCACACTCAGAGGCCAGATATTCAGAGGTATATAAATCAAATGAATTGGATAGAGAACACTTTGCAAGAATCTGAAGAATAGTTTGTCTCCACCTCAACTTCATAGACTCTTACTCCTCAAGATAAAGTAGGAAAGAGGCAAAGAGAGGAAGAATCACCATAAGTTACAGACATTGTAGGCAAAGAATTCAAAATCACCTACAAAAAGAGGACCAAGATGAGTCCTAAAATATACTTAGAAAGGAATGTAGAACAAGGAGCTACCATTATCATAAAAGAACCACTATCTTCAACACAATCATATAGAAAATTCATAACATCTTCAACAATGTCATCAATGTCACAGGTTCAGATGGACACAGCCCATTCCTCTAAGCTCGTTTAGTCAGAAAAGGACAAAAGTATATTTGAGAGGTACAAAGAGATTAAGCTCAAAAATGAGATTCTCAAGAACAACACCTACACACAATTCTGGAAACACACTCCCTGTTCACAAAGCAGGCTTCTTTCAGCCTTTGATTCAGAAAAAGGAAGGATGAAGATGGCCTTCCTAGAGGCTCAAATTCCATATCCAAAGACAACAACAGACTACAAAAAGACATCCTTTGAATTTGACAACAAGGAAATTCATCCCATTAATCAAATGGAGATGCATAAGAAGACTGGGGAGATGATTTTCTCTACACTAACCAACATTACCATGTATGTGTCAAAATTGTAGGTTTTTGTTTCAAATATCCAATCTCAGATGAAGATGGAAAATATGTCCTCTCTAGCTAAAGACACAAGAATCAAATCATTGGATGATCTGATTGTTAAAATGGGGTATGATCCATAAAATTTGAATCCTACAAAGGAACCAATTAAAAAGAATAATGTTTATATTGCAGCACCGAGGAAGCAACTAAAACTGCCAGCAACAGAAGATCCACAGACCAAGGATATAAAAGAGTCTGAATAAAAAAAGGATGACATGCTAAAATTGGTCATGGATGAAAGTGCCCAAATGAGGAAAATGGAGACATAAATGGAGAATTTTATTAAGGAGAAGGAAAATAATCCACAGGAGGCCATAGTTCCTTCGGCTACAGTGCCCCTCACAACCATCCCAACTACATGTGCTACAACATCAACAATGCTTTCATAGCAACCAACATATGTTGTTGAACAATTGACCAAGGTCGTATAAAACATATAAATACAAACAGAAGAGAAAAAGAGATTATAGGGGCAAGTAAAATCTTTACAGGATCAGAAAAATAGAAGTGAAGCTTCACATTTGGTTGAAGCACAAATATCCCAAATAATACTAGAAAGGACACAGAAAGAAGAAAGAGAGTCATCCATTGGCCAAACCTTGGCCCAAGCCAAGGAAAACATATGGACAAGCATCTTCAACTCCATGAATGATATTTGGTCATCCATACAAATCATTTTTTAGCAGAAGAACCTAATACAAAAATTCATAGAAGCTATTGTAGACATCAAAGAGAAGCTAGGCGACATGCCTACAAAAGTAGCTAATATCATGAAATTGCTCAATTCCAAGAATAAATATGAGATGGAGGAAATAGGAATTGAGGAAAGAAATGAAACTATCCTAGAAGTTAAGAAGGTTTTGACCAAAAACAACCTCATTATGAAATTAGAAGTAAAATTCCAAGGACTGGAAATAGGGGTTAACAAGTTTTTCAGTAGGATTGAAGTTCTGAACAAAAAGGGATTGCCCAGTGTGTTTGTGATAAGCGATAAATTAATCACACAAGAGGAATACAATAAGAATTTGAAATAAGTATCAAGAGACAACTCCAAGTTCTCCAATATAATGGGCAGTTTGACAGGAAAATATTCCCTTGAAGTAATGGGAAATGACTTTTACATACAACATGAGGTGAATCATATTTTTGTGGTAAAACCCATTTTTTACAAATATACCGAAGTAGATGAAATTTATAGGAAGGTAACAAATTTGTAAATTCCAAATGAAGAAAGGTGGGATAAGTTGTGTGAGTTACTGGATTAAGTGAATAAATCCAAATGTAGTTAAAGGACCGACAACACAACAAAGACAGAAAAGACAACTTAGCAAAAACTTCCTCCAAATCAGGGCCACCAGTTCCCACCTATCCTATTTATTTTCAGAAAAGATAATTTGTTTTAGATTTTGACTAAATATATGTTTTTCAGTTATGACAGGATTTTTTGTAAATATTAGTATAAATACTTCACACTTCGAAGTATTATGGGTTGATTGATGATTATTATTTTCCATAAGCTATTGTACTTTTTCCAGTTGATGGACTGATCATTAATACAAGGACTTCTTCACATGATTCATGTGTTGGAAAAATTGGTAAAGTGCTTCTCATCATTTATGTGTTATTTCTTTTTTTCCATTATTGTACTTTCTTAAATCTAAATTAATTTACATAAACTGTGACAAAGAAAATATGTTGAAATATACACTTTGATTTTGGCTGTAGGTAATTTTAATGTTTTCTTATGATGTCAAGTTAAAGAATTCTTAATTTCTCTTTAGCTTTAATTGAATCTTGCTTTTTCTTATGTTCCATGTCATTTTAAATCTAAAAGATCCAACTAGTTCACCTACCTTGCCCTGTGACACTCCTTGAAAATTAGATACAAATCCATGTTAGTTTTATATGCTCCATAGACCATTGGAAGTATAGGCACTCAACCAATCAAATCAATAAAAAACAATAAAAAAAAAAATTACACAATCATAAGTAGCCTAAAATTTCTAGAAAACAAAGATAAATCTGACAGATAGATCCGTCTTTAAGTTTTGAAGGGCTAGCTTCTAGAATTAAAAGCGGTTTTGATGTTACCTCTGTGTTTTTTGATCAAATTTTTTTAGGTGAATCCAATCTACATTTTGAGAGATGTGGATTAAACAAGTTAGATATAGGGTTATGATCGACATAGAAAAAGGGTTGAAATCTTATGTTTTCCATAAAAGAACAAGAAGATGGGTCCACCACACCATCATAATCCATCCTAAACACCATTTGGCCTCTTTCCCACCCAAATATCCACCTTTGTCAATCAAATATCCCCATTTTCACCCCTTCTTTCATTACTTTCACCACAACCAAGGCTTATGAACCTTGTCCATAGAATGATCATGGATTATCATTGTTTTTGGAAGCATTATTTTAACGATATTTTTTTTATATAGGGGAATTTGTGACTACTAAAGGAAGAAATACAATCTTGTAGTAGACTACACAAACCTTATAGGACCACAATTGAGTGCACCATAATGAAAACCAACCATCATGAGGGAATTGGAAAGTCATTTCCTTGATCTTGGGAAACTATAGGACCTTTGTAGAGCTAATAGAGGATCAATATTAATTTAAAAAAAAACACTTGATCAACCTCCTAAGAACATGTGTTAACAAGCCGCAATAAGTAAAACACATATAAAAAATATAAAAAATATAAAATAAAAAAATTTCAAAACTGATATAATGCATAGAGCAACAAGCATGGGAAGATATACCTCAAGAATTAAAAAGATCAACCATTACCTCTTTTAATAAATAACATGCAAACATTAAGTGATCAACACACAAGAAAATACTACTAGGTAGGCTTAGGTATGCACATTATTAACCCTTCCTTTCGAGCACATATTAGTTTTAAAATGTTATCAATGCATGAGAGAATTGTTTTATAAACTAAGGATGGGTCACTGGTCTCGGCCAAATTTGACAATTGAATACAATCATCTCCTTTTTTAAATCACACATGTGGAAAAAATAAAACAAAAAAATGACGATGACTACGGAGGATGGGCCAACGTGGTAGGTGGGGGCCAGCTCATACAACACATTGACCCAACCACCAATAACTTAAGTGGGCTTGTGCCTCATTTGGGACATAGAAACAATCTTGTTTTAAGCTAAGGAGGCCCACCACCACTATTGAAGGACAATTTACCCAATCTATCACTTTCATAAATCATTATAAAGGGGCTACATGACCTAAAGGTTACTGCTAGAGGATCAACATATTGTGCTACATGATTGACACAAGGTGCTACAATATCACTTCTAAATGGTAAAAGAAAGTCCAAAGACCTAGAAAAATCATGATTCTAAGAAACTTTGTCACTAAAACCCTAGTATTTACATGAGGAGCATCAAAATGGATGTAAGTACATATTTTTCCCTGCCACCTTTTTAGACAAAAATCCTGTAATTTTTTTGTGTTTTTCAACAATCCATCCTGTAGAAATTTGTGATAGAAGTTTGGGAATGAAAGGAAGACTAAGTATGGATGTTTCTTTTGAATTAAACATGATAATAAATGGAAATAGAGTTTTTTTTATTTGAGCATGAAATAATCCCTCTTCCAAGTAGCAAGAAAACTATTATTTTTACCTTTGTCTTAAATTCCCTCATTGCACAAAAATATATAAAACTTATAGTAGAAACGAAGAATTCTCTTTCCAACTTTGAAAGTTGTATTGAAGACTATCGGGGATGGATTTAACCATAGATAACCCACAATCAAGAAGAATAAGGGATCATAAGGAAGGTAGGCATTCACATCTAAATAGCTAACCTTAATCATAGAAATGAAACCATAGTGATGAAAATATGTTTTCTAAGGGGTATTTGATCCCATACAACTTATGTCCAAGGCCCATAATACATTATAAAAGGGAAAGGGGAAAAAATTAGGCCCAAGGGGAAATTATAGTCAAGTTCTGATGGATTATGTGAGGTGGTATAGGATGTTATAGGTCTGTTATAAGATGTTATAGGATGCTCTATATTTCTACAAGATTGCATCTGAGGGCGTTTTAAGGGTTCCATAGGTGCAAAAATGGTGGAAAAAGGTATCATATGTTTGGAATGGATGCGGAAGACCCTTCCAAGCCTATAACTCTTCAAGATCCCATATTGCACAATAGGGAGAAGGTAGACTAATGGTCTCAAGCAAAAGTGTGATTTTTCTGTGCACGAACAATTTCGAAGACTGAGAGAAAATGGAATGAGGGTGTCAAGGGAGAGGGTGTGATTGTAATGGAGATGATGCCACTTTTCCATAATAGCCAATAGAGTTCACCTGCAAAGAGAAAAGTTATGTTTTTGTGCTTGAAAAAATTGCTAAACAAATGCATTAAAAGAACAAATATGTTTTTGTGTTTATCCTTACAGAACCTAAAACCAAGATTCTTAAGAGAAAGGACTGAGAAATTATTAAGAGAGAGTCCACCAAGTCCATTAATGAGGTACAATTAGGTGACTAAGTTGGTTAGGGGATGAGAAACACTTTCAGTAGGGGGGTATGATGGGCCTCCCAAATAGGTGCAATTCAAGCCCCATATGACCATCCTTCAACAAATTTAACCTCTATTTTTTCATTTTATGACATATTTTTTAGCTATAATGTGTTCATTAGAAATATTTAGAGATAATTTCATATTATGTACCTAATATTATTTATTTTTGTAGAATTTTGTGAGAACATTGGACAGATTCTGAAGATTTGGAAGATGATATAATCTAGGTACTTTCTCCCCACTACGGGATGGAGTAATAAATAAAGTATATATCATAAAATAATTCAAATATTATGGAGCCCATTGATTGAGAAAATATAGGGATGTGTTCCCTACTACAAGAGAAGTCAGAACTTAGTATTTAATGAAGATTCGCATTGTTGGGAACTAGATTCACTTTGGGAGGGATTTTGGAGGGGAAAACTACCTCCTTTCAAGGAGGATGCTTCCTCAAAAGTTTGTATAAGTACCAATTCAAATTAGCCTCTAGGGGCATGTATTTATTAGTCTTCTTGTGTAGAAAACTTGTTATTTAGAAATTCTACTTTCATTTCTAGGAGGGATGTATTGGGATTTACTCTAATAATGAATTTTGGTGTCATTTTCAGCTTCTAAGGCTTGGTTTCCTTCATAAGACTTTGAGTATCATTTTTCTTGACCATCCTAGGTGCCTTAGAGCCCCTTTGTACAATTTCATCTTTTTTGAATGTTTTGTTCACTTGAATTTCCTATTTCTTCATTTAATATTCATGCCTCATTTACTATAGGTTATATTGGTGAAATTATTGAAATAAGTGGTTTTGCAGTCCATTTATACAACTACAAGTATTATGCATCCTTAGGAAAAAATTTCAAAGTCATATTCATCTCTAAGCTACTTGGATTGGTTTGTTATTTCACAATTTTGGAATTTCTAGTAGTATCGTGTAGCAAAATAGTAATAAATTCTGTTGAATTTTAGCACGTGTTAATGAGATTATTCCGAGTTGATTCCACTTGTATTGAAGCATGAATACATCCAAATCAATAACAGAATTACCCCATATCATTTTCACTTTATTATCTTAGGCATTTGGGTACTTAGATCAACTTACTAGCTCATTGTTCTTAAATTTGTGGTTTTTAGAGTAGTAATTTTATACTATTTTTTATCACATGTTAACAATGGTATTTTTGAGTGATCCCACTTGTAATGGAGTCTCAAGAAACTCTAATGGATAAAAAAATTTCTCCATCTCATTGGAATTTTATTTTCTTGGTCATTCGGATGGATAACCCAGAGGACAAATTAGCTAGCAATCCTGCAACAACTTGTAGTAGGTTTTTTTTCAAGCTCTTATTCACTCCAAATTCATTGTAGAAGTATATTTATAGCCTATGAATTCTATGAGTCAACTTTCGTACTAGGAAGAAGTGGTAGAAATAAATGAAAGAATATATTTAATCCTTGGTACATAGCCAAATT
The DNA here is from genome assembly GCA_034641835.2 of Pinus albicaulis. Classification (NCBI taxonomy): domain Eukaryota; kingdom Viridiplantae; phylum Streptophyta; class Pinopsida; order Pinales; family Pinaceae; genus Pinus; species Pinus albicaulis. The sequence continues at coordinate 872,547,247 of CM076579.1, forward strand.
TTGTACTTAGTCAGGTTTCTTGCATGTAAAATAACATTGTAGAATACATGGGTTTACAGGTCAAAGGAAGAAGATGGAGGAAAAAAAAGGTATAAGGATAGACTTGTGGTGAAGGGGTTTACACAAAATAAAGGTATATACTTTGATGAAGTATTTTCTCTTGTTGTTAAAATGACTTCAATCATAACCATTTTAAGTTTAGTGGAAACATAATATTTTCATCATGAATAGTTAGATGTAAAGGCAACCTTTCTCCATGAGGATTTTGATCCGAATGGAAAATGGCATCCACCCATGGTATTCATCCACCCATGTTATCCATCCACCCATGGAATTTACCCATGGTATTTTAAATGGAACCGACCCATGGTATTCATCCACACATGGAATTTACCCATGGTATTGTAAGTGGTATCCACCCATGGTATCGACCCATGGTATTGTAAGTGGTATCCACCCATGGTATCGACCCATGATATCCACCTATTGTATCTAGCCATGGTATTGTAACTCAAAAAAGGCTATAAATAACAAGCCTCACTTTGTAAAAGGACATATTTGTCCACCACAATGTAGCTTCTACAGTCATTCTCTGTTTTAATAAAACATGTTTCTTTGTGGTTTTATTTTCTTTGTGTTCTCTCATTTTTTCTGGCATTCTAATTTTGTAGATCTTGTTAGATTCATTTCAATTTTCTTATATCTTGGGGGCCTCCCCCCAAGATCTGGATTAGTGGTATCAGATTCAGGTTACGAATCCATGGGAATGAGGGTTTGAAGCATATTTCAGTTTCAATTTTTGGCAGCAATCTTTAGCAAACTCCATGAATTTCTTGGTCGGCGAGTTTGAAGATCAGATCTGAAAATTTTCGTGAAAATTTTACAAAATCGAAGACCAAATCTGGATTGCTTGCAAAAAAAATCCCAAATTCAAAAAAAAATAATCAACTGAATTGGAGTTCGGATGAGGGAGATATCATTGATTCTAAATCAGCAATGCTGGAGAAAATGTTCTAACGATAATTCATGGACGGTGGATCTCCTATCATTTTTCATAGTTTTCATTGCAAAATTTCAGTGAAATGGCTATATATCTGAGCTCCCCTTGAAAAATCACCCAATTTCAAAAAACAAATCGATCGAATCGAAGTCTAGATGCAGGAGTTATTTGATTTAAAATCATCTATTTTTTCATAAATTTTGTGACGACAAGATAGTTCCAGTGCGAATCTGAGAGTCTAAATTCTCCAGATAGCGGTTTAAAATACATGAGAAGATGTAGAATGATCATTCCATTTCCAAAAACATGTTATAATAAATATTCTGAGTTATATTGACCGAGTTATGCTCATTTTAAATCTGGAGCAACATTCGGAGCGGGTTCCCTTTGGAGACGTGCCCTCCCACCTCGCTTTAGTAGGCACCTGCTTCACATTCATTAGTTTCAGCATAGTAGCGTTTGGCTTGGGTTATTTGGAGATGTGCCCTCCCACCCCAAGCTATGTAGGCACCTACTACTTCATCAACAATCAACATCACGATTATGGGTCAACCGTACAAAATCCTTTTCATCGAAGTCCATTTGCTAGGCCGCACACTGTTAGTAACACATTTTGTCACAAGAATTACAGGGTATCTCTGTCCTCGGATCTTCATTTGTCATGGTTTTGGTTCATCCACAAACCCACGCTTCATCTAAGTCCATTTTCTAGGCCGCACACTGTCAATATCACAGTTGGTCACAAGCATTACAGGGTATCTCTATCCTCAGATCTTCATTCATCACGGTTAAGGGTTAACTACAAAAAACCATTCTCTTCAGTGGCTCTTCATATTCAACAAAGGCTTCTCAGGAGGAAACTTCACACAATGGGGACCATTTATTCTTAATGAGGGAGGAATGATCCGAATGGAAAATGGCATCCACCCATGGTATTCATCCACCCATGTTCTCCATCTACCCACAAAATTTACCCATGGTATTGTAAATGGAACCAACCCATGGAATTCACCCACACATGGAATTTACCCATGGTATTGTAAGTGGTATCCACCCATGGTATTGACCCATGGTATCGACCCATGGTATCGACCCATGGTATCCACCTATGGTATCTACCCATGGTATTGTAACTCAAAAAAATGCTATACATAACAAGCCTCACTTTGTAAAAGGAAAAAAAATTCCACCTCAATGTAGCTTCTACAGTTATTCTTTGTTTTAATAAAACAAGTTTCTTTGTGGTTTTATTTGCTTTGTGTTCTCTCATTTTTTCTGGCATTATAATTTTGCAGATCTTGTCAGATCCATTTCAACTTTTTAGATCTTGGGGGCCTCCCTCGAAGATCCGGATCAGATTTGGAGGAAGATATTTATATGAAGCATCCATAAGGAAATGATGTAAAAGGGAAGGAGAAATTAATATGCAGTTTGAGGAAGATATTGTATGGTTTAAAATAGGCTCCAAGGCAATGGTATCTAAAATTTGACAGGTTTATGTATGGACAAGGTTATACTAGATGCCACTCTCACCATTGTGTTTATCTTAAAAACAAAAATGATGGTAGCTATATTATGTTTCTATTGTATATATATGAAATGATTTTTTCAAGGTATAACATGTAATAAATAAATGTTCTCAAAGGAAAATTGAAAATTTCATTTGCAATGAAGGATTTGAGTGCTACAAAACAAATCCTTGGTATGAGAATAACTAGAGATAAGAAAATTTTCAAATTAACATTGTCTCAGAGTTAGTACATAGAAAAGGTGTTGGAAAGATTTAATATGCAGAATGTAAAACTAGTTAGTACACCTTTGGATATCCATTTCAAACTATGTAAGGAGATGTATCCCAAGACCCAAGAAGTGATGGATAACAATGTCTAAAGTTCCATACAAATCAATAGTTGGAAGCTTAATGTATGCAATGGTGTCTGTAAGGCTCGATTTTTCACATGTAGTTTGAGTTATGAGCAAGTATATGAACATTCCAAGAAAGGAGCATTAGATGGACGTGAAGTGTATTCTCAAGTATTTGGGAGGTAACGCTAATCAATCATTATGTTTTGGTGGTTCAAACATTGTTGTACAGGGATATGTTGATGCAGATATGGTAGGTGATAGAGATAACATGACGAGCACCATCAGCTATGTTTTTACTGTAGGAGGAATAATTGTCACCTAGGTTTAAAAAATGCAAAGTGTTGTTTCACTTTCAACAATGGAAGCGAAGTATGTTGCTGCTACAGAGGCAAGTAAAGAAATGATTTGGTTGGAAAGGTTTATGGATTAAATGACAACCAAAGTGCCATTCATCTTGAAAATAACTAAAAATTTCATTTCAAGACTAAACATATATAGCTCAAGTAGCATTTCATACGGTCAATTTTGGAATATGGACAGTTGAAAATGGAAAAGATACACACTAGTTAGAATTCTGCAAATATGTTAATAAAAGTTTTAACCAAGGAGAAGCTATGATTCTTCTAAGTTTCAATTGGTCTTCAAGTATGATGGCGAAGATGGGAAACAACCAAGTCTAAGTGGGAGCATTATCCAACAAGTGAAGCATTGGTGTAGTTTCTATAATCACTCTCCAAGTGGGAGATTATTGGGTGTGGAGCCTGGTTATCTTCTTATTTCAGAGGCCTTGTTTTAGACGCGTTGGACCCTATATCCCAACAAGGTGGAAATGCCACTCATAGCATTATTTTCAGGGGGCTCCAAGGAGGGCATCAATATTTTATGAACCCCCCAAGAAAGAGGGTCAGTGGGTAGTGCCCCTCGAAGAAAATTTTTGATAAAAAAATCCTTGTAAAATATTGTAATTTTGTATTCAATCTTGGTTGTTCATTAAGAGAAATATCTGACGTTAGAATTTATGTTCATTTAGGGTTTTTTACCTTGAAGGAAACCCTTGGTTTACATGAGGGAAGTATATTACAGTTGTATATTTATTATTATGTGTGTTAAAGATAAAGGAGGTTGTGTGATAGTGAAGAGAAAATTATAGTGGATTTGTTGTAGGTTGTATCTCTTCATTTTTTAGGATATTATAAAAGGAAGGTTTAGTTGTTTCTATGTGGATGTAGCCCAAATTGGGTGAACCACATATATTTGTGTCTCTCTTGTTTTATGATTTTATTATTTGTTATTTTACAATATCTAATGTGTTCCATTTTTCTTTATTTAATTTCTAACAAGGCATGCAATTGGTCTACATACCACTTGGAAGCAACTCCAGTTAGAGAGCGTTGTAAGGGACGAAGACGAATGGAGTCTTCGGTAGTGGAATTCTATGAACATCACAAATGAAAAGAGCGAACATGATTGATGAGTTCTTCTTCGGGATTACCTTCAAACTTGGGAATGTATAAGGGAAATTTGGTGGGAATGGGAGGCCAATTATGTTCATGGAGAAGGGGATCGTTCATGAGCTGGGTTAGATTGCGGAAGCTAAAACCAACCATATAGGGTGGAAAGAGTGGATTAATGACCATACTTGAAGAGGTTTTGCCTATAGGGTTACCTTGGTTAGGACCTTGGCTACCACTTGGGTTTCCACCATCCACATTAGCACTTGACATGGTGGCAATGCATGGTTGGGAATATGCAAAATCAGAGGAATAGATAGAGGAATTAGAAGAACTAGAGTCTGTATGTCGACTAAGTGGAGGACTAGGTATATAGACCCCTACTTTTCGAGAAGGTGTAAGAGGATGTACTAAAGGAAAATGGGGGTGAATTCCATGAATTTTTCATGATAGATGCCTAGGGGGTGTATTCATAGCGCGCTATGAAATGGCTAAAACAACCTTTTTCAACAAAAAACCACGTTTTTCTGCTTTTAGTAGTCAGCTTCCATAGGGGTTTCTTAGAAACTAAAAACTCATTTTTCAAAAATGAAAGAGGTATTTCTTCATAACATACTGAAATAAAACAACCTCTTTCAGTTTCTTCCAATTCATTATGCGGCGGGATAAATTGATGGTTTAACTTGCGTTACGAAATTACTTAAAGTCATTTAGAGAAAAACTTTGTTTTCTGGTTTTAGCAGTCTTTTTCAAGATCCGTTTTTGGCCACATGAAAACGTAGTTTGGAATTATGAAGGATTTTTCTCTTCATAAAATCTCCAGCTACAATAACCTATCTCACTTTCTTCATAAGTGTTACCAGTTGGGAGATACAGAGCTTTCCTTGAAGCCATATTTTCAGAAATCAGAATTTTCCAGTTTTCAACTGATGTTCAAAGACAGTTTATGGGCACTAGGAGAAGTATTGCAAAAACAAAGAAAGGTTTCTTTTCAGCACATAGTGGTATCCAAAATCCTCCTTCATTTTTTCAAAATAAATTTATGATGAGGAGATAAAAATTTTGTCCCAACACCTATTTTTCAGCTAGAACATAATAGTCAGTTATAATTTCTTGATGTAGTTTTGTTGTGGAGAAGGACTTTATTTATTGAAAGTGTTTCAAAGATGACTTATTATTGATAATTAAAGCTTGAAGGCATTATGGAAGAAGTGCAAGAATTTTTAAAAACTGATATTTTTGAAAAACGTTTGTGTAGGTGACATGCACAGCAATTTCGTAGCGCGCTACGAAATTGCTGTAGGTGCAATTTTGAACATTTTGTTAAGGTTTCAAAAGGTGAAAGATCTATTTTTTGAAGTCTTGACGATGCTAGAGGATAGAAATGATGCAAAAATGAAGTTCCAAGTGTAAAATCAGAATAAATTGGATGTTAAGAGATTGTTTACAAAGACATACTTGTTGCGCTATGAAAACAACTGATATTTTCGTAGCACAGACACATCAGCTATCTTTAAACTCTTTCAAGGGCTAAATTTTTCACAGATGGAAGGAAATGGTTATATGGGAGTGATAACATATTTAAATTGTCTCAAAAGGTCGAAATTGCCAGCAAAGGGGTTCAAAGAGCATCAATGAAGGTTAAAGTTTAAATGTAGGAAACAGTTTCCTGGTTTGTGCGGCATATAAGACATGACTCAGCAGAGTCTCATAACAAGGTTAAAGGCTTCATCAAAATAGAATTCATGGATTTATAAGTGTAAAAGAAAGTATTTAATTCCTAGATAAGGTTGTTTTAGTAATAATAAAGAGTTTTACTCCTAATTGTATTAGGACTCTAGAAGAGACAGTTTAACTGTCACATGTAATTAATAGTTTGTTTTAGTAGTCGATAGGTGTCAAGCTAGAAAATTCGAATTCTCCTCAACTAGGATGAGAGAATCCAAGGTTGTAAATGCTATATATCAAGCATGAGGTCGAATTCAAGAAGGGTTGAAGACTTTTTTGGCAAAATGTTGCTTTATGCTGTAAAGGAACTGTGATATATACAGAAGCAGTTTAACTTTTATGAAGTTGAGATTCTTAGTGTACTTAAGTGAGCTTTATCTTCTATCATGTGTTTTACTTCCATAGTTTTGATGCTTATTACTCAAAATTCATGGAAACATGATCTGACTTCCTTTAAGTGTTAATTTATGGTGAATTGAGTTCTTAGGTCCTATATGTGGATGTTTTATTCAATGTTTGACACTTATTACTCATAATTCATGGTCATTCATGCTCTGACTTCTTTTAAGTGCTAAGCTTGGGTAAATCTCTGTTAAATACTTTCCTTTCACTGTCTTAAGGTATCATTACTCAGAATTCATGCACTCGTGCTCTGACTTCCTTTGAACCTTAAGATATTGAGACTTTCCTGAATGTGTCACCCTTTCATTAAAGTATATACAAGCCTCAGTTTTGTAAGAAGAGCAGTTTTTTTATCTTATCCCTATCACTGACTCCATAGCCCAATGGTAGCTTGTCTTCACCTTTCAACCTGCAAGCATACAAAAACACAAACCATAGAGTTAGCCATCTATCTTTATACAAAATCATTAACCCTTGAGAGAGCCCTCTTAGGCTGAGGAGGCTAAGCCTCACCTAAAATATTGGTTTGAAATAGTTACACTGAGGTAGTCTGATCAGTAGCCTATCAGGGTCCTATTTTGGTGATAACATTTTGGTGCATCTGCCGAGAGTCTAAAGATTACTCATTCCTGAAATCAATAAGCTGAACTCTTGAAGGTAGCAGAAGCTCAGAATCTATTCAAGGCTACAAAACTACCTTGGCGACTCCACACATCAAATAATAAAATTGGAAGGTGACTCCACTGTTAGAAGATCAGTAGCTTGATGAAGTTTCAAGATGAGTTCCATTGCAAGAATGAATGCCAGGTATGCTCCTATGAATTGGACTCATATCCCTGGTTTTCCAAATCCTATGCCAAAGGTTGAATGGTTAGATGATCTTCCAATATTCAAAGATGAAAAGAAAGACAATGATGCTCTTCATTTGGTTAGGTTCCACATGCATGTACACAGTCTTAAGGTTCAGATCCCTGAATATTGTCTCATGAAGATGTTCATGGCCACTTTAGAAGGAAAATCATGGTTTTGGTATGAAATCTTGCCAAATGGTTCAATATATTCTCTGGCTGATTTCCATGATGTATTTTTTGAAACATATAAAGAGTGTCATCCCTCTTTATTGATGGTCAAATATTGTTGTAAATACTCTGTCATTTTTATTGAATATTTAGAGGATTGTTATGAAGATGATGATTTTATGGATGAAGAAATTTTAGAGGCCCTTCATAACAATACTTTTCAACACCAAGAAGAGAAGATATCATCCCCTAAAATGCAATAAGGAAATCAATAGGAATTTACTTTTGAAAATCATGTTACATCCTTTGAGTTTGAGGAAAATTTGCAGCAGGTTTGTCAATCTTTTGATCATTAGGAGAATGAAAATAATTGCATACATCAAGAAGAAATACACAGTCATCTCATTACTAAAAGAACTTAGAGCACATGGTTGTGAATTCTAAGTAATAGCAATGAAATTTACTGCTAGGGTTTCAAAGGTAGTTTACTCACAAGATGAAATAAAAATAAAGTCATCCCATTACTAAAGGAAGTCAGAGCACATGATTGTGAATTCTGAGTAATAGTAATAAGATCTACTGCAAGTAATTAAAGTATCATATAGATCAAGAAAACATTAAAATGGAGTTTGCAACTACTAGGGTAGGTAGGAGTATGTGAATAAGCTCAAGGTTGACTGAGCTTTTTAGTAGGTGCAGTTTGAGTCCTTCTTGTAGAAATCATTAAAGCTTGGGGAGTAGATTGGGCAGAATTTTAGATTTTTATTCTAAAGAATGGATAGCAGCACTGGAGCTACCGGTTCTTAGTGTACCACAGGGCACACTATCCCAAGTGGAGCCATTGTTATCACCCATAAAAAATAAATAAATAAATTAAATTAAATTAAATTAAATTAAAAAAAAAAAAAAAAAAACTTTGGAAAGTTTGCCTTATCTCTATTCATGGTCTTAAATAGGTTGTAGGTCATTTCATGCTTAAAGGGTTAAGTGATAGGTTAAGAGTCTTAAAAGTTTCATTTTCATCTCTAAATAAAGTTTAGCAACCTTATTTCATACATTCACAGTCTTATACCATGTTTGGAAAGTCAAATTTTAAACCATTTTGAAAAAAAAATTGATTAAGCCACGAAACCACATTTTCATAGCGCAGATAGTGTTAAAAACCTTTTTTGCGCTACGAAAATGCTTCTATTTTCGTAGCGCACTACGAAACCACTAAAGCAGCCTTTTTTTTCATCAAAAACCCTGTTTTTTCTGCTTTTAGTAGTCTTTTTCCAGAGGGGTTCCTGAGCAATTGAAAACTCATTTTTGAAAATTGAAAGAGGTTTTTCTTCCTAACATACTGAAAAATAAATAAATAAAAATAAAATAAAAATAAAAAAATTCATTTTCTTCAAATTCATTATGAGGTGGGAGAAATTGATGACTCAACTTGTGCTAGGAAAACAGCTGAAAGTCATTGAGAGAAAAACTATGTTTTTTGTTTTTAGAAGCCAACTTCATGATCCGTTTCTGGCCACAAGAAAAGGTATTTTGGAATTCTAAAGGGGGTGTTTCTTAATAACAAATCCAGCTACAATAACCTATCTCACTTTTCTCAAAAGTGTTACCAGTTGGGAGATACAAGGCTTTATTTGAAGCCATATTTTCAGAAATCAGGATTTTCCAGTTTTATACAGGTTGTTCAAAGAAAGTTTATAGGAAGTAGGAGAAGTATTTCAAAAACCCAAGATAGGTTTCGTTCATGACATCATGGTCTCCAAAAGCCTCCTTCATTTTTTCAAAATACATTTTGGATGAGGAGATAAAAGCTCTGTCTCAACACTTATTTTTCAGGTAATGAAATAGTGAAGTAAGTGATAATTTCTTAATGCAGTTTTGTTATGGAGAAGGACTTCGCTTTTTGAAAAAATTTCAAGGATGAAATATATTGATTATTAAAGCCTGTATAAATCATGGAAAAAGTGCAATAATTTTTAAAAATTAATATTTTTTAAAAATTCTGTGTAAAAAGACATGCACAACAGTTTCGTAGCACACCGCAAAACTACTGTAGGTGCAGTTTTGAGTCTATTATAAGGGTTTCAAGAGATAAAAACATATATTTTTTTAGTATTGATGCTAATAAATGATGGAACGGGTTCAAACATGAAGATACAGGTGTCAAATCAAAATAAACTGGAGGTTTAAGAGATGTTTACAAAGACATATATTCTGCGCTACGAAAACAAATGATATTTTCGTAGCGCAACCATATCGGCTCTCTTTATACTCCTTCAATGGATTAATTTTTCACAGGTGGAAGGGCATGGTTCTATGGAAGTGATAACACATGTCACTTGTCTAAAAAGGTTGAAATTTCCAGCAAAAGTGTTGGAAGACAAGCATGGAGGTAAGGGCTAAATTTCAGCAAAATGTTTCTTGGTTTCTAGGGAAGTTAGGTCATGGAACAACATGGTTCATAACATGGGGCACAATGGTGTCGAGAAAAATTAAAAATCAAAAGGGTAAGGGGTGACGATAGGAGAAAAGAGTAACAAACAACAAGAAAACACCTAGTGTGGTGGTTTCAAGTGGAAACTAACTATAATGATATTCTACTATAATTTGAGCAAGCACATCCTATTAAATAAAAAGAAACCTCTAGCCTAAAGGTTATTTCAATCCTAAAACAAGTCCTAGTTCTACTGTTTTAGATGACCTTCCAAGAGACTTCTTACTTGACAAAATTTGATTCCTGCAAGAAGATCTATCTAGTGAAATGTGGGGTAGAGGATCAATTTCTTGATCACAACCACTCCTATAGGATGTTTTCCTAAGATTGGCCACTAAGGATACCTTTGTCCCATGGGGCGGTTGAGTATTTTGATTCTAGGTAGTTAGTCGTCAACATATTACTCCCTACCATGATTTGGGTAGCCTTGAGGAGAACCGTTCACACTGTGACCTAAGTCTACCCCCCTCTGAATTGGGTCTTTGATGTGCGCTGACTTTAGACCATGGGACGATGAAGGATTTTAAACTCCCTAAAATATCAAATTTCTATGTCTCAATGTAAGTGATCAATGGTTATTGTTGGAAGCCTATCCCATTGATCCTACACCTAACTACAAATATTGTTTTGGTCTTGGTTCCTAAGTGGGCTTAATCTATGAGAGTTAAGTTATTATTATGGCGGAGTGTTTCAAGTCATGTCTTGGTAGCTGAAACCAAACTCATGTTTTCTTTAGTTGTGAGTGTGTGAAATATGTGTCAAGTGAATGAGGAAATTAATTATGTTTTGATGATGCCATTTCTGCTGAAAATAAAGTGCATAAACTATAAATAGTACTAAGAATATACAATAAAATGAACATAAAAATAAATCACATAATCCCCCACCCATGAAGGCAATCAAGAAACAAGAAAAATGATGGAAAACAAGCAACTCAAATATACAAAAATGGCCAAAATATATATTGTCTCAGGGATTGAGATCTAAAGGGAAAAATATGCTAAAAATGATGCAAAAAACCAGCAAAACAAAAATTTTAAAGTGCTGGAAAATTGCAAAAAACAAACTGCAAATGGGAGGATGCACAAGGGGATCCTAAGAGTAAAGAGAGCAGAAGATTATAAAGGGAATGAAGTGTTGTAAAAACCTGTCTAAAAATACTGCAAAAGCTAGAAAAAGTTTTGAAAAACAATGGCTGAAAATGTTGCACACTAGACTCCTTGACTAAGAAATTATCTGCATAAATGATAGAGGTATAATCTAAACCCTAGGGGGGTTTTTCCTTCCTCAATGAGAAAAGTACTAAGTATATCCATGCCTAGATGTGACTCAGAAAAGAACATAATCCCTTCCCGACGCACATGCAACAATCTAGGAAAAATCAAAACTAAAAATATTTGTGGAAAACTTCAGGGCGTAGGTTTTGACCTGTAAAGTGTGCTCGAGGGCAAAAAACAACCTAAAAATTGCATTTGGAATTGTAAATACCGGCTCGCCAAAAAGTGAGCTATGTTCCCGACTCTTATACTCAGAAAATTTGCTCCATATGATGTCGTCTCCTGTGCAACTAGTACCTATGACCTGCAAAAAGATGTGAAACGCCAACAAAAACATAAATATTCCAGAAAATAAGAGAAATCTAAAAACAAAAATTGAGAGAAACAAAAATTCCAGAAAACATAAAAATTGTTGAAATAACAATCATGGAGGTTCTAAATCGCTACACTTGTGGAGTCGCCATTTGCTGACGACTAAAGTGCTAAAGACCCAGTTGAGTCACCATTTGTTAGTGTAAAGTTTTTGGAAAAGTGTACCAAAATCCCTTAATTATGTTATAGGTGAATTATAACCCTTACAAAAAAATATTGATGTGTCTATGCTTCATATTGACAACATAATGTTAGAAAAACCCTGTAGAAAAATATAGCTTGCAAATAGAAACGTATAACACAAGTAATATAAGTGCAACAACCCAATGGAGAATACAAATGATTAATTTAATTAATAAAAAAAAATACAACTAATGAGGAGTGATTATAGAATTGGGTCTTGTTGAAGGCTCAAAAATATCTGCCTCAGCATTGGGGAAAACCACCCGGTCGAGAACTTAAAGCAACTCCTATTCTGTTTGGAGTGGTGGCTTCGAATAGGGACAATGGGACCAGTTTCCCTTGAAAAATGGAAATGGATAGATATGGAATGTGAAATTAATGATATGAATGAGGATAATGTAACTAAAACTGAGATAGTCTCTCTCTCTCTCTCTCTCTCTCTCTCTCTCTCTCTCTATATATATATATATATATATATATCAGGATGAACTCTGTTTTATACTTTTAGATAATTTCATATCATATAAGGCAATATAGATCATCAAATACTAATGAAGTGAAAACAGATAAGGATAACTAGTTTAGTCAAATATTTAATTAAATTAGCTAATTAAAGCACATCACATAAAATATCACGTTTTTTCTCATATATCTTGAAAGATTACAATCTCACACATCAATAGTGAACACATGCTTGATTGTATATAAAACACATATATAATGGAAAAACAATTCAAAATGACTATTTATCTCATTGAAACATAGTAGCAATTATATAGATAGTATTACTTGGTATATTAACACTTTTCTCATGAGAAAAAAAGTTTTGGTTCAACTTTTCTATTAAGATTACTCAAGAGTTACAATAGTGAAACTTTTAAAGCTCTCTTTAAAAAAATTAAGAACCCCTTATTCATTGACAAAAATGGGATATTATAGTTGAAACTTAAACTAATAATAATAGTAAATACATCAAATACTAAGGTGGTATAAACAAGCCAACCTTAAAATAAAATTAAAGGACAATAAGAGGATATATTTTAACAAGATGCTCAAGAATGAGAGGATGATTGTTCTCCCATATGTTGTCGCACCATATCTGTCATTGATTTCAACTCGGGGGGATGAGCAGGCTTGATTCACATTTTCCCTGTGAAAAATACAGCAATAAGCACTAGAAAAAAGTGTATGCTAGTACTAGCAAGACATCGTAATATACGCAATTTGTTGTAGGGCTTAACCAAGTATTGCCAACAACTTTCAAGATTAACTTTAGATATTTTTTTGATATTTTCAGCTTTCTTCTTCGATAAATCTCACCATAACTTCGTTAACACTTTGACATCGGGTAAGAAACCTTCATGGAATTCCTGGTTTAAATTTGCATGAAGCATATTCTCACTGGTAGATTTAGTGAGGTTTCTTTCAATATTCCTGGCACTAAAGATATGAATCTTTTCCTTTTTGAGCCTAATGTCATATTCTCCTAAAAAAATTTCCTTTTAGGATTCTTCGATTCTTAGGAGATCAGCTGATCTCCCTTTATCACTGTCTTTCAAAGAGATGTAATAGAAAACCTTTTCTTCAATATCATCAAAGTAAGTCTATAGATCATACAATTGATTCACAAGTGAATCACTTGACAGGCATAAATCATTAATCACTGCCAAATTTTGGAAAAATATTACCTATTGTTGTGCAAGGAGAGTGTTAATCTCTCATGCTTCCTTCCTGAACTCATATCTTAGTGGATTAAATTTCAATTGCTCAATTTTGTGTTGAATTTCCTAGATCTGTGTATCTTTTATCATGCTAGCTTCATATTGAAGCTTCAAGTCATTAAAGCTATGTTGCCTCTTTGCTAGCTGTGACTTCCATTGATGTTCAGTGATTTGTTTAACATTTTACCGTTCCTATTCCAATTGTAGGATTTTGTCACCATTCTCTTTAATAAATTGTTGTACCTCTGAGGCTTTATCTATTGTAGTTGTGGAATATGCTCTTACAAACTGAGATAGCGTTGTGAGGTATTTAGAGGGATTTGTTTGTGGACATTTCCAAACAATATCAAGAGATACATTTCCAGGGACTAAAGCCTTGGTCTACTCTACCATTATCCTTTTTCTTTGTTTTTTCATGATAACCCTGTGCTTGGGACTGTAAAACACATCTAGAGGGGGTATCTCTTCAATTTTTAGAACAAATTCATAAGTTGGGAATGCCAAGATGATTTCAAAATAATCAGTATTGATTGATTTTTTGGAAGCCCCAATAATGAGCTATGTCTTCCTACTGGTTTCAAGAGTATGAGTAATTCCTTTGTGAACTGGAGTTTTCAACTCCTGGGATCCTATATTATTAATGACCTAGTCGAACTGATTCCAAATTTCATCCAGATCATTACCCGATTGTGATTCTTGGGCCTTATCAGTTGATGATGACACTTTTTCATTTTCCTATGTTGTATCACTTTATTTTGACGAATTTTTTAAGGGCTTATTGTCACTACAAGGAAAAGACCCTCTAGCAGATGTTTTTGAGGAACCCCTTATAAAAATATCCCAGAAATATGTTTGTAGTGGAGGTTACTAGAGGAGGTTGGTGGGTGGATGTTTTTGCGGATGTTTTTCTTTCCATGCATTTATCATCCTAAACTGCATTGGTGCGTTCAAGTAGAGAAAGCACTGGTGCACACAAAAAATTGGCACACCGGGACACCGTGCGCTCGATACAAACCCGTCCAGTGCATCTCATTACTGTAGCGCATCGGTGCTCTACAAAAATTCCACACCAGTGCATCCTAAAACTGAAACAACCCAGGGCAGTTTTAAGAAACCACACTGGTGCGCCTATAAAACCCGCGCATCGGAATAGGGTTAAATAAAAAAAATACAGCCAAAAAATCCACATTTTTCACTTTTGAGTGCTCCAGAGCTCTCAAGAACTGGTGCAAATTTACCTTATGTGAGGCGGCCTGCCATCGGTGCTCCCATTGCACGCACTACTGATGTCCATTGCCCACCATCTCCATTTCGATTTTTGCAAAATGGTGGGAAAATTTAGTTTTGAAAATTCTACAGCCAATATGCCTCCTCGACGGCCAAATGTATAGGTATTCCCCTTGTTTTTCCATTATTAAACCTTTTCGTGGTTTATTTTTCTAAAATAGCTAAAAATTCACCTTATAAAAAAAAAATTATTCCTGCATGGTGTGCTCGAGCTGTTCAGCTCGCACCTATTCGCAGTGCTGCCTATAAATTTACAGGCCGCACCACGACCGGTGCTAACAGTATCCGCATAGATTATGGGGTGGTACCGAACGATGCACCATGATTTTTTAAAATTAAAAAAAGGCTGTAAAATGGGGCTACTCCTGTCGCACCATCCCATTGTCAACAGAACACGGTGCATCTCACAAGGATCATTTGCCATGTACTTTGTCAAGAAGACCGCCTCCCCCCCCCCCCAAGCTTGACATAGTCAACAATGTGGTCATGTAAACAACCACACCATTGACTATGTAGTGATGTCAGGAGGGAAATTCGCTTCTAAACTATATGCCCTGGGGTGTATAGTTTGTTCAGCGCACCGCCCTCCCGACATCACTACATAGTCAACAGTGCGGTCTGTTATACCACCACACCATTGACCTTGTAACTTTGCCAGGAGGGTGGTGGACTGAGAATTTTCAGGTGCACCACCTTCGGCGCGTGACAAAAAAAGACGCATCGTTACCGATGCATGCCTATTTTTTGTGGCACACTGACTGTTTCTTTTTTTGTTTTTCAAAAAAAAATTATATATGTATATTCCTGAATACATGTCTCATTTAACAAAAAAATTGTATTTAAAATGTAAATCATTTAGCGATGTCAAAGGAGAGAAGAGAGGGAACAACAACAACAACAAGTGGACTAGTATAACATTGTTTGCCTATGGGAGGCACGAGAGAGGGAGAGAGATACGTACCCTCTCCCTATTACAACAACCACCCAAGGGCTCCTAAGGCAGATAGGCCTCCTCAATTTCTATGAGGAGGTTGCATCCCTAAAGGCCCATGGTGTGTTTTTATGACATCTTATCTGCAGCTGGAATGCCCACCTACAAGCTTTCCAGGTTGGTCCTAACCAGTGGTATGCACCCACTGAGGAGGACATCTATTTCATTATTGGCCTATCGAGGAGAGGGGTGGATTTTCCCTCATTCCCAGAGGTCCCCGTTGGCTATGCAATAGGGATTCAGTTGGTGTACTCCCAGAGATAAATTACTACAAATATACTGTCTCATTCATATTTTCAGGTCTCTGGAGGTCAGTTACGTATTGGTTCATTTGGTAGAGAGGAGGTGAGGTGCCTCTCAATAATGATTTCAACCATTTCACACAACACCAATGATGGGAAACAAATTAGTTACCTGATTCTATTCTATGTCTATAATTTAGTACAGAAGCCAGGACTTCTGAGGTGGTCTACCATTTTTTTGCGGCAGTTCTATACAGCTTTAGATAGATGTCGTGCTCAGGCACAAGGGAGGGTGAACTTCCCTTTTGCTTCAAAGCTATTTTGTTTATTTTTTGAGAGGTTTCTAGAGACGATGCCTACTTTTTTTCGACAGCCTCGTAGGTCGATGTTGCATGTACAAATGAAGATGTGTGGATAGATGATGCCCAAGAGGGGCAAGTCAGATTTTTCTGCGAGGATATCGCATGATGCACTGGAGTTGCTAGCCACTATTGATGAGCATCCCTTCGTTCTAGTCCCCTATCCATATGCTGGTTTGGATTGGCGAGGGTGTGCCAACATCCTCTTCACAGATGATGAGCCGCCAGATAATATAGGTAATATTACTATTTTATTTAAATTTATTCTAACATGTTCTTTAACTTGTTTTATTAAACTGTTTAATGAAATTGTCTAATTATTGGTGTACTTATATATATTTTTCATACATTGGGTCATTTGATGGTGATGAGATGGCACCACCTAGATCTTGATGATGATTAGGAGATGGGAGATGCCGAGGATCAGGTCGATGTAGACAAACCTAGTCCTCATGGTGCATTAGTACCGCCTTTTGCAAGGTGTAGGCCTGATAGTAGACTGAGGATGGAGTTGGGTGACGAACTTTGTGCAGTGTTTGTGGAGGTGCGGGTCAAGCCCACCACTATAAGAGATATATAGGCCGATGCTAGGCTAGTACAAATGTGGAGAGGCATGCTGCATGACATGTTGACCCTGATGTGGCATGTCATAGGAGCTACTAGCTTAGATATGCGATTGAGGAGGGCCCTTCGACGTAGGTGTGGTTGAGACGCAGTGCGCGGTCGACAGTCTAGCAGCGACGCATCATCTGATGATTGCGATCAGGGGAGTGATCATCATCACCTTGCCCCGCAAATGAGTAGCATGTAGCATTGACCAGCAGTCATAATCATGAGCAGGCTAGACCATCCACATCGAATCAACCTTCTCAGCCTGTAGCATCCAACATTCATGATCATGAGCATGCTGGACCATCCACATCGAGTCATCATGATCAGCAGCCTGCAGCATCTAGTAGTACACATGATCATGAGCAGTCGACAGTTGATCCTGATCAGCATGAGGCACCACGAGAACAGCAGGCACGTGATGATCAGCATCTATCTGAGCTTGTTGAGGCTGCACCATCGACTGAACATGCCTCAACTAGTAATACTATAGATCATGATGTACCACCACTATCTGAAATTTAACATTTATATTATAGTTGTATATTTTTGACATTATATATATATATATATATATATATTTGACATTATACAATTATATAGTTATTTTATGTTCATGTTGCAGTTGTACTTAATTTACATGTTGGTGATCATCATGATGTGTATATTGTTAGGTCATGTTAGATATGTTCATTTAATGTGCAGCTTGCAGATACATGTGTATGTGATAGTAGTTATTTGACATGAGATGTATATTTTATGTTTGTGTTGTGATGATGTTATACAATGCTACTTGTGTTTTGTTAGATGATCATGATCACAATGATTAGATGATGTTAGCGAAATTGAATGTGTTTTTTAGTTGAATATGATGTTTGTATGATGGCTATCATGATCGTGATGTTTATTTAATTTAATATTAAATCATGATATTTATTAAATATTACGTTGTGAGTGTAATTGAAATTTAATTTTAATTGTATGTAAAATTGTAATTGTAATTGTAATATTTAATTTGTTGTGAAATTATTGTAATTGTAATTATAATTGTATGTAAAATTCTAAAATTGTAATTGTATTTGTAATTGTAATTTTAATTTTAATTGTAATTGTAATATTTAATTTATTGTGAAATGATTGTAATTGTAATTTTAATTGTAATTGTATGTGAAATTGTAAAATTGTAATTGTAATTGTAATTGTAATTCTAATTCTACTTCTAATTGTACGTAAAATATTTGTAAAATTTTAATTGTGTTAATGCGAAATGATAATTCTATGTAAAATTCTAAAATTGTAATGGTATATATGTAAAATTGTAATTGTAATTGTAAATTTTCTATAAAATTCTAAAATTATAATTGTAATTGTATGTAAAATTCTAAAATTGTAATTGTAATTGTACGTGAAATTGTAAAATTTTAATTGTAACTCTTAACTCTAATTATAATTCTAATTGTATGTAAAATATTTGTAAAATTTTAATTGTATTATTGTGAAATCATTGTAATTGTAATTGTATGTAAAATTCTAAAATTGTAATTGTAATTGTATGTGAAATTGTAAAATTGTAATTGCAATTGCAATTGTAATTGTAATTCTATTTGTAATTTTAATTGGAATTGCAAGTAAAGTATTTGTAAAATTTTAATTGTATTAATGGGAAATGATTTTATTAAAAATTTTAAATTTGTAAAATTGTAAATAATTGTAAAATAATAAATCTAGAATAATATGAATTTTTGTAACATAATAAAGTTTAGAAAATAATGCAAATAAATTCATCTCCTTTAGAATTAACATTATTTTATTATGATCTTATAATATACCAAAAAAAAGAACTTTATACAGTACGCCATTGTTTTTTAGATCAACGTAGTTGCAAATTATCAAGTGAAATTTTGATTTTAACATTAACACAATGCAAATTACCAATTAATTCAAAATACATATTATA
Organism: Pinus albicaulis; assembly: GCA_034641835.2. Taxonomy (NCBI): domain Eukaryota; kingdom Viridiplantae; phylum Streptophyta; class Pinopsida; order Pinales; family Pinaceae; genus Pinus; species Pinus albicaulis. The sequence continues at coordinate 872,566,205 of CM076579.1, forward strand.
ATGTTTCGAACAAAAAAAATTCTTATAATTTATAAGGTAATTATGTCCTCTTCTTTATAAAAATCCATCTTAAAAAGTATAAATATTGATGAAATAACACATGTACCATATCACTCTCAGTTCTCATGATCACCCTCATTATCTTCCAGCTCGCTTGGCATGATAACACCATTGTTCTCAAAAATATGTTTTGATCTAGGGTTATGTCTCAATACAAACCACCAATCCCTATCCAACACATCTAGGTAAAAAAACACCTGGTTTCATTGTTTAGGGAAAACATAGGGCTTCTTAGCTTCATCCCACATCTTTCTAGAGTTGATACATATCAGCCTACTGTCACGATCTTCCTTTACATTATTCCGATAAAAGGTGTCCCACTACTTGCACATAAAAATAACACATCGGAAAGAAGAGAAATCCACTTCAATGATCTCTTGTATATTTCCGACATAACCTAATGTCCCTCATACTAGGTTTTGATCATGGTGGCTAGATTGACTAGATTGATCGAACTCGACTTCCACTCCATAGTCTTGTGTCATGTGTCCATCATCGGAATTTTCTGTGTGAAAATGGTGTCCATATGCCTACATAGATGGGAACAACTGCACATATAAAAAAGTTAAAAAATCATAGTGTCTTATGTCTTATAATAACCCAATAGTTAAAATATGAAATATAGATGTAATTACATTTGAAAGGTGCATTATTAAGTTTCAAATGTACATATAAATTGAATAGATTATTACCAAGTTGGTGCACCCAATATCTACATTTAACGCATCCTCTTCAGCACGCGAGTAATGACCAGTTGCATCGTATTTCTCTCTGACTTGGTCAACAACCCAACTATTGGGCCAGATTTTTGGCATATTTTATTTTAAATGATCAGGATAAGGTACACTTATACCATTCAACCATATAAATTATTTCCTGTCACTATCCCATTTCATCCTCTTTGTTCGTACAATGCGATCCACAGTTGTGTCGCTTCAGAATTTATTGATTGCTTCAATTTCTGCATTCGTTGATGAAATCAAACTGACATCATATAGTACATAGAGATAAAAATATACATTATATCGAAGTTCAACATGAATATTTACTTTGTGTAAATTTGAAAAATTATAAGTCGCTTACTCTTTATCAAGCACTTTTTTCCATTCATTTGGAGCAACTCCCCTTCTCTTTTTTCTTTATCCCTTTCATCGTCCCAAATCATCACACCTGGTCTATTGTCGATATGCTTGATGTAATCACTGGAATAATATAAAGACTCATACGATATGTACCCCTCTACCATAGACCCCTCTGGTTTTGCCCTTTGTTGAACAAAACCTTTCAATTTATTCATGTACATCTCTAAGAAGAACATCCAACGACAAGAAACCACCCAAATTAATTCAACCTCATCTACTAGGTGGATTATAAGATGAACTTGAAAGTCCATGAAACTCATCAGCAGTTCCTTCTCAAACATACAAACAATCTCAACTATTTCTTGACACCACCGTGGAATGCTAGCCACATGAATCTCCTTTGACTTGATCCAACGTACAAATGCAGATAATTTATATATGGCACGTCCTAGGTCTTGAGGGAATTCATGTTTCACACACCCATGCACGAACAAAGGATAATGACACTGAAAAGTTATAAACATGTGCAATAACATACAAAATTGGTTATGTTTTATGATCCCTGGATGGGATAAAAATTATTAATATAAAAAATAATAAAATCATGCTTTTGAAATTATACATAATCTTAGAAGATTCAAATGGTCATCTGATTTCAACCCTGACAAATGGTCATCCATGGTGAAGCAACGCCATGGTGAAGACCCGTATGAAGATGGCACTCTCACACCCATTATAACTTCCTTTGTCAAAGAAAGATCATATTTTTAAAAATCCATGGGACATCACCTTCTTTGAAATACCATGAATTAGAGGGACTAGCGCCTGCCTCAGATCCTATACTTTCTAATCGTTTTGGCAAATATTTATTTTTAGTTTTTGAAGTAATAATATCTTTCCTAACAGCCAATGTGTCACTTTTTTTCGATGATATGTGCCTCCATAAAGAAGATGAAACATTTTTAAATATATGCATGGGATATAATAAGTGGGTAATCTTAAGATGCTCCCAATATGGGAGGTTATAAAAGATAGATTTCATTTTCATCCCAATGGAAAATTTCTCAACATAGGTGTTGAATAATTCTAGATCATCAAAAATAGGCTCCCCATTGGAATCAAACATTTCTATGAACTCCTTCTCCTTCACTCTCTCATATGCTCTAAGCCATTCAGTTGGTTTCATTATTGAAGGCCTTTAGGTTCTCTCTCGTTTACCATTGTAAGTGGATGCTTCTCTTCTGTAAGGGTGTTATTCAAGGAGGAATACCATGGAACAGTCATACACTGGCTTTCTAGGTCGTTGAACCATCTAGCTTTTAGAGAAGGTCCACAACATTTACATCCAAAATGCCCTTTTGTTATAAGAACTGCGAGATTATTGTATACCATTTATATGCATGGAATGTTAAATAATATCATGAATATCAGAACAATTACAACGAATTAAATAACTAATATGTGAAAGAATATTGTTAGGTATATAAACAAATCAATAAACATGTAATTTACTAGAGAAAACTCCTAATCCTAGATAATCACGTGTCGTGTAAGCACATATGCCATACAACGTAAAAATCCTCTCTGTTGTGATGGGTCTTGATACATCATATACATTTATCCCATCCCATAATTTCTTCATTTCATCTACTAGTGGTTGTAAGTAGACATCCATATTCTTCTCTTGTCTTCTACCAAGGACTATGAGAGCCAGCATAATATGTTCATTCTTCACGGACAACCATGGGGGGATATTTTTATTGATAACTACTATAGGCCAAATAGAATAGTTGGTGTTCTGGAGGGAATATGGGTTGATGCCATCCATGGCTATGCTAAGTCATAGACTACGTACTTCATCCTTGAATTTTTCGGGCCATGTATCCTCTATATGCTTCATGGCTATTGAATTAGTTGGGATTTGCAATACTCCCAACTCACTTCTGTTTGAGGCATGCCATCCCTGCAACATAACTAACTCTTTGCAACGAAAGAGCCTTTGAATCCTTGGGATTATAGGCATGTGCCTCAATATCTTAAAAGTAGGACCATGTGATTTACCCTTCTTTTTTATTTATCATACCTATCATGCCCACATTTCAGAAATATCTCGTTGTATGCATATTCTTTTCTATATAGAATACAATCATTTGGACATGCATGATATGATATGTACTTAACACTCAACATTTTCAACAATTTCTTTGCCTCTTCGCAGCTATCAGGCAAGACATTATCATTCAGAAGAACCTTATCTTTGAATAACCTGTAGTTGGTGATCATGGAAAATATTAAATGTACATTAATGCCAATATAATTATTAACATTCATAAAATTGACCATTTGTAATGTTCATTGTGTGATTATATTTCTCAAATTTATATAAGGGAGGACTTTATGGTAACTTACCTCAAACTTTCCAAGAAACATGCATTCGACAAGCCAAAATTTGCTTTCAATTTGTACAGTAACATCGTTGTCCCCAACTGGGTAGGCTTTGACTGACCGCCAGGTCCAAAGAGAGGGGTGGTAGAAGAAAATTTAAGGCTTTCGAAAAAGGTGTCAACGATATGAGCATCATCCCCTAGATGATCATTGTTTTGTAATGCATCTAACAACATTGTCTCCATGGAAGTTGTATCCCTTAAGTAATCATCCATACCAACCTCTATTTGATTGCCTCTAGTTCTAGATTGTGAAGAACTACTATTGTTGTAGTCATTCCTAATTGGTGAATCTGGACGTAGTGGGAATTGAATCTATGTTTGATTCAACCATTTTTGGTATCGTTCATCTCCGATTTTTTCTCTTAATTCAGCCTTCTCTCGATTTTACATTGTCATGGGATGCAATGGAAGATGGTAGGTAGGTTTCTCATCATCACTAGAATCCTAATAATTTCAAAAAATATATATGAGCATGATTAGTACAAAATATATGATATCAATTAGTAAGAACATTGAAAATGCATGATTAATTGTTTAACGTTGAAATAATTACATTAGCATACCAAACAATTACTATTACCATTATTGTCCCAGGATTGTGGCTAGAAGACACAATACTGTTACAATTGGTAGGGTGAAGCAATTGTCCATTTTCATCTACCAAATGTGCCTTGCGGTATGATGCTCTTGATAAGAGCTTCCGACGTTTTGGAGATGTTTGAATATTTTGTGCATCTAAACTTGATTCTGAATCTGCATGAACCTAAAAATTTGTATACATTATAAATTTTATTAAGCTAATTGACATGGATAAAAAACATAAATTAAATTAGATAATGAAAATATAAATAAAATCTGAACTAAATATTACTTCTCGAGATGGATAGGGAGAACTCTGTGATGGACTTTGAGAAATATTATGGAACAAGCTGGATTTTGAAGAATTTTCCATTTCATATAATTACGATATTTTCTCCTTGCATTTGAGAAAAATCAACAATAAATTTTAGTGCACACACCTAAAATTAATTTCGGTGCCTTAAAAATGGACTTATTGTTATCGGTGCTTATGTACAAATAATCGCACCGGTGCATTTTAGTTACTAAGCACCAGTGTTGTGTTATTAACTGATGTACCGATGTGGTGTTATTAATTGACGCACCGGTGATGAAAAGCCGCAAATTTATTTTTTTTAAGTGACAAAAAAGTGGTAAATTGAAAAATGGGCGGAAAAATATTTTCAAAAATCTAATTTCATAAAACAATTCTTTAAATACTAATTTTTTTTCATTATTTCACTATTTTTTGCAAAAAAATTTAGCCAGAGATTTACACAAGACAAACCTGGAGCAAGAGAGCACGAGAGCACTGTGGAGCAGCGAAATACTTTCGAATATAACTATTCAGACAATCAGAATTCCAAACCTCTAGTGATTCAAACTGTGTAGCATAGAATTTCAAACAATATCGTGATTAAATTTTATTGTTTTTTTTTAGATTTTCTGTAGTGTTTTTTACAAAGTAAGTAAAAAATTATATATATATATATATATATATATATATATATATATATATATATATATATATATATATATATATATATATAGACAGAGAGCACTATACAACGTTGCTATGTTTGCACGAGGTGTTTATAAGAATAGGCCACACCACCCCCTCCACGACACCATATGCTACAAAAACTAACACTAGACGATTTTTATTATTTTTTCTGTGTTAATCGGTGCATGGTTAACATGTAACGCACCGGTGCTCCTTGTTGACATAGAACATCGTACGGTGTTTTATACTATTTTGGCGGTACGTTTATAAGAACATGACGCACCAACATCAATGCATACATCATTTAAAAGCGCACTGGTTTCTTGATATTTTTTTTTTACCTGAAAAGTTGATAATTTATTTATAAAATATATTAATGAATGATATGGTACATGTTTCATATTGATAATGAAATGGCTGACAAGAGATCAAGTAAAAACAATACCGATAACACACCAAGAAAAGAAAAAAAGGAAAGTTCTTTGTAAATTCTTTACAAAAGATATTATTTTTGAACCATATGTAACCTTACTAATATGTATTTTTTACTGTGTATCATGCACAGCCACAAAATGATGAAGCTCAATAAGATTATTTATGCTCTAGGACCAGAAGAGCATAAAATATTGATGGAAAAATTGCAAAAGGATGAATCAGGTGAATGAAAAAATACTATCGATCCAATATGATTTTATTTTTTTAATTTTCATTAATAATATACTTAAAATTATTAGATAACATGTTTCAAACAATCTATTAATTCACATATGTTTAATGTTCTACAGGGACCAACAACTCAAAAAAAGGAATTTTTTTCTAAGAAAAAAAAATAGAATATGCAAATGAAAATGAATTGCTCCTTAGCTCGTCTCGAGTGGTGCTGGAGGTTAACAAAAGGGGGAAAAACTTTTACAAAAATTTGAGGGATCTAGTGGAACGAATGTATAGACGTTCTTTCCACTTACAATACCAAAATCAATCCAATGATTACAAGAACCAAATTTTATATAAACTACAGGAAGAGTTTCCAGATAATTGGTCAATGAGACATGTCAGAATTTTTTTAGAAAAATGTACAAAGACAAAAAAGAAGGAACAAAAAAATAATATTCCTTTAAATTTTTTTCTAGAATTATTTATAAATATCACTTTTGTTATATTTACTTTTCATATATCAATGTAAAAATTAAATAGTTTATTGTCATGTTACATTTTTTGAAATATTATGAAAATCTCAAAAGATGAACAAGCTGATATCTGAAATATGCCAGTAGGAATGTCCAAAAAGGTGTACACAGAAATGGTCAAAGAAATAGACAAAATTGCATTGCAGGAGGAGCCATATCAACAAAAACGTGCTTCAAATGTAATATGTAATAATTGAATTTTTCGATCATTAGGTATAATAAATAAATAATCTAGCATTAAATATTAATTTTCAAGTATTTTCTTGTAGAAAGAAAAGAAAATGGAACCCATTCAACACATAAAATAGGACGACAAGAAAGAAAAGGGTTGATATCTAAGTTTGTGAGTAATTTTTACTTCCTTATAACAATGTTACACTGAAATTTGTCACCGTGACGTTTTAGTACTCCCTTAGAAGTCTACAACATCAAAGTTCCTAAAATCAAGCCTTGAAATTGAGAGAAAAGCTCATAAAAGTCTTAAAAACACTTGTACCGCACTTTCTCTTAACATTGCCTGTGGTGCTGCACCTTTTTGTTCTAAAGCATGCAGAGCTAAATGCACTTTTTCTTCATTAAGGGCGTGGACCCCTATCAAAGGTAAAATGAAGGCAGAAAGTAACATTTAAAAGCCCAACAGTCAAATCTGGAAGCTTCTAGAAGCAATTATCTATTCAAAGCTTCGCTCCTATCAAGAATGTTCATTCCTCCAGTATGGGAGCCTACCCCTTGATTTATGGAGCCCAATCCCTTCAAAAGAGAATTTTATCCCTTCTTACATGGAACCATGACCTCCTCTCTTTTCCTATAAATTGAAGCCATAGTACAGCTTCAAGGGTTTGAGTTAGTGAATTAGACTTTGAGAATTTTTGAGGAGAAATGTTGTAGAGACTCATACTCTCTTAACTGATCATTATGTGGGAATGATTACACACCCATGTGCATTTTAGCTGAGAGAGTGAAAAGCTTGTCAGAATAAAGGAAACGCCTGTTCTGGACCCCAAGAAGGCCTGTACGACATCAAGGCAGACACGATTGTAAGGCTCTTTCTTCATCAAAGATAATTTGAATAAATACCGTTTTCTCAATGAGTTATTTATTTAAGTAGCTTGTTCATCATGTTTTATCAATGAGTTATTTAATTAATTAGCTTATTTCTTGAATTCTTTGATCATATTGATAGATATATGATTCGTGAATTAGTTTATACTATGCAGGCGCTATTGATTTTTTCCATGTTTATAATTGCAAATCTTTGAAGATGACTCTTTCAAGAAACTGGAAAGAAGATTATTACAAATAGCACTGGACTACAGGTAAGTTCTCAAAACTCCTATTGTAACTAATTAATGAATCTAATATTGTCTAGAGAAAATAGTTTTTATTTGTTTGTTTGTTGCTAGCTGTCTGTAGGACACTTGGGAATGGATCTTGAACTTTGATTTCTTTTATTTTTGACTTGTGAATTTATTTTTTCTAATTTTGATTGATTTATACTGGCTTGGGTAATTTATCCCTGTAGAATCCCTGAGAAATGTTTTAGAGATTTTTATTTTTCTCTTAGTTTTCTGGTATCCGTACTTTTCTTTTAGAAACAGTGCAGTCATCTTTGCTCTTTTTTTGTATAAACAGTGTGGGACCGCACCTGTTTACACTAGAAACTGCGGACCTTGTGAATTTTTTTAGAAAACATTAAAATTCTCTTTTCTGGATTAGCTTTTTAGATTATTAGTATATACCCAGACTTGTATTTTCTGTCAGTAAGCTTTGATTGAGAGTTTATTTCAACATTTTTTAGTTTTGAATGATTTTCTGAAAGATCTGCATGTTATAGTGATTTTTGCTTTGTCTTTATCTCACTTAAAGATTAGAAACCTTGGTATACCTTTAGATCATCGGTATTTCCTTGCTTTCTTGCTGAGTTTGACATCATAGCAGAAATTGTTTTATGAAATTTAGATCCCATTTTCTCATTTGCAAATCTTTAAAAAACATTTGTTGATAAGTTTGGAATTTCACTTAAAAAACAAAAATTAGATGTTTTTTGAGTTCTTGCTGATCCAAGAAAAGAATTTCTTAGTTAGATAAACAAGCTAAGCAAGACATCCTCAAAATATTTAAAGTTTTAATTCAGATTTAGTCTTTAGAATTTTTAGATCTCAAAATTAGTGTTTTTAGTTTTGAGTGTTATTTCTAGAAATTATAGTGTTCTTTTGAAGGAAAAATTTGTTTGTAGTTTCAATCTTGAATGATAAAGGGATTTCTTATTGAGCAATTTATTATTTTGAGTTCTCATGAAATTAGATTTCTTTTCATTTATTCTTGTTTGAAGGAAAGAATTGTTTTAAAAGATTGCATTTCTCAACTCTTCCTTTAGATAGAATTCATTAAATGGAAACAAATTGTTTCTCATAATAGATGCATTTTTAGTGTTTTTTGAGTCGAGTCACTACATATCATCAGTTTCACTTTCGCACCTATTGTCCTAAGAAACATCCTATTAAAATCAACGCTTAAATTAAAATAAATCTAGTAATTTTTATATTTCTAGGGCTCTTTTCACCAATATAGCTTAGGCTAGTGTCTTGGGTTAGGGAGTAGTTAACTCTCCAAGATAATTAAAACAAAAAAGTAGTTGATCTTGCGGTAGGAAAAATCCAATAGTCGCTTGTATGCTCTAGGAAGCTCCTCTTAAAGGAGTTAAGCACGAGGTCATATCCAAACCAGTGGGATAATCAATTATATCTCATTGGGAACAATAACATATATGCGCGTATTAACAATGGTAAACCTCGGATAGACCATTGTCCATGAGCCTGGGGTCACTTGTCGGTATACCTTGGATTATGTCAAGGAGCCTTCAAGGGGATTGAGCTTTGTTACTCTGCCCTTACGCATATGTCGGATCATAGACTGTTCCCCTAGGTATATTAGTTCCTGTTGATAACCTTAGTGGCCATAATCTTTATGGATTTTTCCTAAGGTGGCAGTGGAGGAAATATCCCATTGTACCTGGAGTAGACATTGACTAAACTCACTTGGACTCTCTAGAGGGTTATCTTCACTCAAGATGGTTTAAGTGGAGAAACTTGCACCGGTCTGTTTCATTAAGCAGGTTGTTAGGGTAACTATTCCAACCGCCATTTCTACATTAAAATACTACGATGTTGGATTTCATCACCAACTAGTGTTTCTAGTGTGGCAAGTTACTATTTGTGTGTGGTTTGATCTCCTATATTTTTAGGCATGTGATTCATTTATTTGTTTTCTTAGCAACTCTAGTAGTTTTCATTGAAATTTTCTTTGATTGCGTGTGATTAATAATTTTTAATCGTGGTTGAATTACCAAGACAATCGCGTAGACTCCAGGGGAAACCCCCTGAGTATACACCAAGCCAACTTGAAGGGCTGCAAGCTCTGGTACCACATAGTGTCAGTAGAATTAGATCAATAGAAACAACAGAATAATATATAGTTATTCATCCTGATTATCAATCAAAAACAGTAGAACATATCCAAGAGCCAATTTCAATTTCCGAAGTTACTGGTAGTATTTCTCCTTCCAGTGAATTAGCTAAAGAACTTGAAATTTCTGAGCAAGACACTGAGCCTGCTGTATTGGAATCATCTTCAGGATTTGTTACTCCGACTTCTATTGATCCTAGTTCACCTAGGGTAAGACATCGCATTACTGAAAATCTTCCTTCTAACCTCATATGTATTGAAGAACTTGTTGGTCCAGATGAAGACATAACTCTTCCCGAAACCCATGAAACTTTGAATCTTAGGGAGCGTGAATCAATATTCTATATTCCTTTTAGAACTAACGCTCGGTATTTATCATTAACAGATTTTTTACAAAACGTGGGTCTTACTTATTCACCACCCCGAATTCCTTTTCATCCTACACCGAGAGGTTATCATCCTTCACCAGCTATGTTGGGTGAGTCATCTATGTTTTCCCAATCTCTGGAAACATTTTTGTATAGTGGTCCATATGTTCCTTTGGGATACCAATCACTCCCTAGTACCTTCTTAGGAGCAACTCCTCAACCAATTGAACAAGTGTTATCATCTGGTACAAATGGAACTAAAACTGAAATGTTGAACACAGAGAAAATTTTTATGATGTTTGGTAATATTCCAAATCCTCAACCTCAAGGTAGTCAGTTACCACTTGGGGGGAAACCTTAAGGAAGTCAGTTACCACCTGGGGGGCAACCTCAGGGTAATTTTTTACCAAGAAAAATTGTAGGAAAATATTATTTACCTAGAGAAAAACCTTAAGGACAGTACATACCTCAAGGTTATCAACCTCAGGGATAGTACATACCCCAAGGTCAACCCCAGACTCAGTATATTCCTCAGGGTCAGCATCAACCCCAGATTCAATACATACCTCAAGGTTATCAACCTCAAGGTCAATACCCAACTCAAGGTTCTCAACCTCCTTCCGGTCAAACATTATTACAAGGAGCTGGAAATTTTCCAGTTAATTATCAACCCTATGTTCAACCAGGTTATGGTCCTTCATCTGCACAACCTTCTATGGATCAATACCCCGGAATGAATATGGTGTGGGATCCATCTCAAATTCAACAGACTATGCAACCTAATGTGCAGTTACCTAATAAAACTGGACAACCCATAGGTTCTGGTCCAACCCAACAACCTATCCAGCCTACCGTTCAATTCCCTGCACTTGGTTCTTTTCAGTAGCCTGGGCCTAGTACACCTCAGATTCCACCTCAAACTTCTGCTACTGTTGCAACTTCTGTTCAACCTACCACACCTATTTTTGGAGTCTCTGCAGCTCTGGTTTCTTCTATCCATAAATCAGTGAAAATTCCTCAAGTATCTGTACCACAGTCAGGACCTACAATTCAGACTACGGTCCAGATGCCTACAGGACAAGCTGGTACTAGTACCGTTGTTGCTAGTCAACCACAATTTACTTATCAACCGTACCAGGGACAATATCAATTTGGACAGGCTACATAAAATCTAGTATATCGGTATCAGCCATACCTTGTGTATACTTATTAAATACCTCAACAACCCCAGTATGGTTCGGTTAATCCTAGTTATCCAAGAGGTTTTACGATTCCCAATGCACATCGAATTCTAGGGTATCCAGGATATCCTCCTCCTGGCACTGGTTTGATCACACAAGGTTATCAAGACCCTAGCCATCGGTTACCATTTATAGCAACTTTAGATTTATTGGATCTATCGCACCTTACGAATGATCCTATCTTTTATCTTCCATATTGGTCGTTGATGCCTAACAAGTTACTCAGTGATATTCCAAAGTTTGAAGGTAAGTTAGGAGAGGACCCATCTAATCACGTTATGACTTATCACCTCTGGTGTGCATCCAATTCAATAATCGATGATTCGATTCGATTGCGTCTTTTTCAAAGAAATTTCATTGGTCTAGCTGCCAAATGGTACATTGAGTTACCACGTGGCTCTTTTAATAATTTTAATTCACTAGCTACTGCTTTCTTAACCCATTTTTAGTTTCCTGTCAAATATGACAAGGGTACAGAATCGTTGACTTCATTAAAATAGACTACGTCTACATACATATCTAATCACATTCATGAATGGAGACGTATAAAGCGTTTATTGAAGGTATTTATTCCAGATAAAATTTTGGTTGAATGGTTTATTAAATCGTTATTGCCCAAAATTACTGAAGATGTGGCCAAAGGAGGCATTTTTACAAAAGAGAAAGGCATTGCTCAGGCTCAATACCTTGACCTTGTATATACCCAATTAGGTACTATGTATGATAAAATCCTCGATTTACCAAGACCTGGTCAATTAGCTACAACTCCTTCTGGCTCTCATGCCGCTAATGGTGTAATTGGTTCTTTTAGCACTGGTAAAAGTAAGAAGAAATATTCCAAGACGAATTCTCCTATTATCACTTTACCTGATTCACCAAAAGGAGATTCTTCTATTGAAGCTTCTACTGATATTCATGTTGTATAATCATCTACAACCAAACCTAAAACTGGTGGTAAGAATAAAGGTAATAATAAAAAGAAATAATCTTCAACAGATAAAAACGATACAACTAAACCAACTGACGAAAAACACAAACCTCAATCTCCTTGTCTAATATGTGACGAGGATCATTTTACAAAAAAGTACCTGCATAGAGCCGAGGTATCAAAATTTGTTAAGGGTTCACCCATACCTACTATCTTGAAGGATCCTTTTCTTGCACAAGATAGTAATATGGTTGGATCTTCCTCAACTGCGCTAGAGAATATCGTGATGGTTGTGACGCGATTGCAAGATTACGGTAGTAAAAATCCTGTTAAAGAAGAAGAAACATATAATTCAACATCAACTACATCTCCCTTATTTTCTGATCCATTATAGATCGAGAAACAAAATCCCGACTTAGTAATCAAACCGCCTGCTAAAGGTGTACTTCGTAAATCAGCTTTCAATCCACATGCAAGAGCTGCTCGGAATTACAATATTGTTGAAGACTTGGCAATTTCCCCTTCAGCAATTTTGGCTTTGGAAGTGCTGCAATCATGCCCAGCCCAAAGAAAATTACTTTTTTTATCCTTATGAGCCATAGACCTCTAGGATTCAAACTTCATGATCTTCGATTTAAAGAATTTTACACCCCGCCTACCCCATCAAATGGCTTTTCAAATTCCGGTAATAGTAAAAAACAAATGTATCTTTCGTACTGTTGTTGATGAAGGGGCTTATATGTGTATTATGTCATTAAAATGTTGGAAATCACTTGGTTCTCCGAAAATTAACCAATCACCGACTATTCTCAAAGCTTTTGATGGAAGAGGTTTTCAGTCGTATGGTATTTTACAAGATCTACCAATAGAGGTCGAAGGCAAAATGGTTAATCTAGATATGGAAGTGGTTGATTCCCCTCTGGATTACAACCTTCTCCTGGGTCGCAGTTGGTCTTAGGCCATGACTGTTGTTATATCATCGATATTTCGTCTCATCATGTTTCCTCATAAAGGAAAGATCGTTAAAATATATCAGCTCTCATATTATTCATCCGACCCAGCCTCTACTGATAGCATCTAGCATATCAGAAAATCGAATATCCCTAATAAGGATGTCGAAGTGGGTTTTCTTAAAGATTCGGCTTTACTAGGAACTTTTTCCCTACCTGCTCCCAACATACAGCCTCCTATTGCTAATATCAATATGATTACATCAAGTACTATTTCCTTTGATGATCCTTGGACAGTACCTTCAAAATTAGAATTGGATTCTTTCAATGGTGCAATTCCTTTGAGTCCTTTTGAGTTAGCATATCAGACTGTACATCCATTTTCTGATACTCCTTCAACTGAATTTGATCTAGTGAATGTGATCAATGAAGAGTAATTTTCAATATCGAGCTCAGCTTCGACATCAATTCTGGATCTTGGTCAACAAGTATTCAATACTGATGAACATATTCATGAATTCTTGTCGGTCGATGAGTTACCATGGGAAGATCTTCATCATAGGTCTTCATTTTTACTTGATCTCGATCATTTTGAGAATAATTTTTCCTCCATTTTTACTACTGATTACATCAAAGAACCTTAGAATCCTCTCTCACATTTTGATTCTGAATTGAATTTAGAAAATATTTCTACAACGGTTCCCCTTGACATTTCAGTAAAACCCGAAATTGTTGAAACATTCATATAGGTGCTTCTTGTACGACTGATGAAATCCAAGCATCTAAAGCCCTATTTCAGGAATTTTGCGACATTTTCGCCTGGTCATATGAAGAAATGCCAAGAATCGGTCTGTTGATTTTCATTCACAAAATTAAAACATACCCGGCTACTAAACCCGTCAGACAGAGATTATGTCATATACATCCGAGAAAAGCTACAGCTATTAAAGAAGAAGTTGAAAAATTACTTCAAGCAGGTTTTATTTATCCGATTCCATTAATAGATTGGGTATCCAATATTGTTCTAGTCAATAAAAAACCAAGAACAATATGAGTGTGTATCGATTATAGGGATATAAATCGAGCTTGTCCAAAGGACAATTATCCAACACCTTACATCGATAAAATTATTGACGATTGTGATGGAAGTGAAATGTTTTCATTCATGGATGGATTTTTCGGCTACAATCAAATCAACATACTCCCTGCAGATCAACCCAAAACATCTTTCATTTGTCCATGGGGAACTTTTGCTTATCGCAAACTACCCTTTGGACTTAAGAATACTGGCGCCACTTTTCAAAGGGCCATGTCTTATGCATTTCATGACATTAAACACATTTTACGACCTACCTCGATTATTTTCCTGCTCATTCTTCATGCAGATCAAATCATATTACTCATTTACGAGCCATTTTTATACGATGTAGGCATTATAAGATTCGTCTGAATCCTCACTAATGTGTTTTTTGCATACAATCTAGACGATTGTTGGGATTTATTGTCTCAAAGGTAGGCATTCATGTTGATCCATCAAAGGTTGAGGCAATCATCAATTTACCTCCTCCTTCTACTCTTCGCCAACTCCAAATATTGCAAGGGAAAGCAAACTTTTTACATTGATTCATTCCTAACTATGCTGAGTTAATGAAAGGTTTCACCAGGTTGTTAAAACATAACATTCCTTTCTTTTGGGACGAGATCGCTGATCGATATTTTGAAGATCTTAAAAACATGTTGACCCATGCACCGTTACTGCATCCTCCCAATTACAACCAGGATTACTTTTTGTACCTCGCCGCTTCCGATTCCATGATAGGAATGGTTCTAGTTCAGGAAGATGAATTCCATGGTGAACATGTGATTTACTATCTTAATCGCAATTTGCATCCAACTAAAATCAAGTATTCACGCGTGGAGAAATTGGCCTTGGCAGTCGTTCAAGCTGTCCAACGTTTTCGTCATTACATAATTTTACGCAAAACAACAAAGATTTATGATTGTAACCCTATGATGTATATCTTGACCAAAAAATTGCTAGGGGGAAAATAATACAAATGGATTGTTATCCTATAGGAGTTTGATTTGGAATTTGAAAAGTCCAAATCAAAGAAATCATTGATATTTTCTGAACTTATGTGTGATTTCCCACGTACTGATACAGAAACTATGGCGGAACAACCAAACACAGAAGAATCCTTATTTCTTATTAGTACCATTGATCCTTAGTATGGAGATATCATTATTTATCTCCAGACCCAATCTTTTCGACCCAAACTTTCACAGTCACAACGACGTAAAATCCATTTCTAGTCTCAACAATCATATTGTTGGCAACACACTATACCGTCGTGGCGTGGACTCTGTTTTTCGATGTTGTATCACCCATGAAGAAGCCGAAAAGGTTTTAAATGACTATCACTCTGGAGCATGTGGTGATCATATGTCTGGGTACGCCACAGCCCAAAAGATATTACGCGCAGGTTATTTCTGGTCGTCCTTATTTAAAGATTGTATTTATGCGGTTCAAAAATGTCATAATTGTCAAATATTCGATTGAAAAATTGTATGCACCACCAGCTCCCCTTCACCCTATAATTTCTGTCGGTCCTTTTGCAAAATGGGGCATTGAATTCATTACATGTAACCCTCACTCAGTCGGGGGGAATGGGTATATTATTCTAGCAGTAGATTATTTTACCAAATGGGCCGAGGTGATGCCTACATTTGTGGCAGATGGAAAAACTGCAGCTAATTTCGTGTTCAATCATGTGATTGCTCATTTTGGTGTACCCCAAGAGATAATTACTGATCATGGAAGCCATTTTCGAACATCATGATGACTGAACTGAGTGATCAACTTGGCCTGCACCATGACAGTTCTACACCATATTACTTGCAGGCCAATGGTCTGGTTGAAGCTATCAATAAATTTTTAGTCACCATGATCAAACGAATAATCAGAATTCATAAATCAAATTAGCATACCATGCTCTTTTCAGCACTTTGGGCATATCGGACCTCAGCAAAAACATCGACAGGTTTTACCCCTTTTCAATTGGTTTACGGTTTAGAAGCGATATTACCAATTGAATGCGAGATACCATCACTACAACTAGCCATAGAGTTATTACCCACCACTTCTGAAGAGGAGAAACGTTTTTTATACTTAGCTCAATTAGATGAGAATTGGCGTACCGCTGCCTTAGCTACCGAAACTCATGCAAAACGAATGAAAGCTCAGTATGATAGAAATGTTACACCTCAAATTTTTTCAGAAGGAGGCATAGTATTGGTTTATGATCAAGCTAACGATAAGCTAGGGGCTGGGAAATTCGAACCCATGTGGCATGGTCCTTATATTGTCAAGCGAAAACTTGCAAAAGGGGCCTATGAATTGATTGATTTTGACAGGGTCTCTTTAGGAAAACCCAGAAATGGGCTTTATCTGAAGAGATATTATGCTTGATTCTTGTGTGGAGATCTTTCCTATATATTATTTATTTTTTAGCTGGTGTGTTGTATATTAGAAACGTGTTCCTAGATTAAGTGTGCTTTTAATACTATTCCTGCTTATTTGGATTACTCTTGATATTGCAGATGTCGACATCTTTTCAAACATACATTGGTTTTGCTGATGGCGCTTGTCGTAGTACACGGAACTTTTCTTCTGCAGCCTGGGTTATTTATTCACCAACTAACGAGTTAATATCTATGCATGGGGTAAGCCTCGGTCAAACGACAAACAATATTGAAGAATATTCCGCAGTTATTGAATTATTTTCTGAATCCATTTCATTTGGAATTCAGAGTTTGATCGTTAGGTTATATTCTGAACTCGTTATATTACAATTAAATTGAGTGTATGCCATTAGAAACTCAGTGTTTTTTTTTTTTCTGAAGTTGGACTAATTCTATTAAGCAAAAATATGATACAAGATGGTGATACAATCAAGAGAGACAGAAAACCGGCAACCGGCAATGATAGGACTATCAACCTCGGTTCCCGAGGAGAGAAACAAGCAAAGTACTACAACCAAAGACTGAGAAGCTAAAAAACTGATCTCTACCTAGAATGGGTAGAGGTCTCAACACGAAGCTTTTTCCCTTTCCTGTTTTTAACTTTGACCCATCCATCCAGGGGCGAATGAGCAACAATAACTTGAAGACTGGGGTGCTCCGAGAGGAGCCCCTCCTTTTCAGAATAAGAGGAAGAGGTCAAATGAGCACGTTTCTGGGTGAAGGCTATGTCGGAGGAGTGTGCCGGTCCATCGTTGGGAGGAACCCCAGCTGGAGCGGCATGATCCAAAACTGCATCGCTGGCTTCATCTTCAGAGCAAGAGGATTCAGAATCCACGGCAGGAGGTGGAGAGCAAGGAGCCCATCGTTTGGATTTGTGCTTGGAGAGGTTCTCCTTTTTCTTTTTTGCCGGAAGAGAAGGGCAGGTGGACTGCAGATGCCCTGTTTGGTGGCAGTGGCGACAGCGGAAGGCTGTATTTTCGTAGTCTAGAGTCTAGGTCCAGACAAAGTTGTTTATTTTAAGAATGATTTGGTCTGGGAGTCCCTTGCTTAAGTCCACCTCCACACATATTCTGGCATATGTGTAGAGACCTACTCTTTCCCTCCTGTAATCTCCCGTAATGAAACTACCCAAGGAGTTGCCTATAGCTTTGTAGACTGCAACATGCCATAAGTGGACAGGTAGGTTTGGAAGTCTGATCCATACAGGTGTCCTGGTGATGAACGCGGTTTCCGGGTCAAAATCTGGAAACCAAGGCGTTAAGAAGAGCCCTGCAGTTCCCATGAACCAAGGGCCTTCTTCTAAAGCCTTTTCATAATGCTTACTGTCATAAAAAAGAACAATGAAATATCCTTTTGAACAGAAACTGACCTTACAATGATGTGTCCAGTTTGCATGAACCCAAGCATAAATGTCCTGAGATCGCGGCCACAGTCCGTTGAATCTGCAAATGATGGCTCTTTATGCATATTCTTGAAGTTTATTTATGGGATCCGCAAGGGAAATATCGACAGTGGGAACTTCCTCTGATTTGCTAACCAAAAAAGGCTTGGATTTAAGAGCTTCCGAGGGTCTGGGGATCTCAGAATGTACTGCCTCCTTGTAAGAGAAGGGAGGAGCAGAGGACGACTGTCCCGCTGCACCCCCTCTCAAACGAAGGGATAACACCAAAGAGTTGCTCCTGTTAATGCTGTAAGAAGAGATGGGTAGAAGATCTTCAAGTTGTTTCCCTTGAAAGAGAAGTCTCTGAAGGCCAGAAGGGATTCCAGTCCGCCATTCAAGAATCAGCTTGAGATCCAGCACCAAATCTTTGGAACAGACCCATTGCAGGATGGTATTGCCTGTTGGAAGAGAGATTTGGATCTGAAAAGATTCAAAGAGGTTTCTGGACACAGTGTCCGGAATGCATGAGCT
The DNA here is from genome assembly GCA_034641835.2 of Pinus albicaulis. Classification (NCBI taxonomy): domain Eukaryota; kingdom Viridiplantae; phylum Streptophyta; class Pinopsida; order Pinales; family Pinaceae; genus Pinus; species Pinus albicaulis. The sequence continues at coordinate 872,584,928 of CM076579.1, forward strand.
GCCGAGAGCAAGTCTGCCTTGGCTTTGATGGGGAGGAACTTTCCCCATCAAAAAGAAACTGTCAATGCTGGGCAGAGACAGAACCGAGACAGAGCACTGGGAAGGAGGGAGAAAGAAAATCCAATCGATCTTCTCCTGCCTGAAAACACAATCTCTGCAATTTTTAAGATGCAGTCGCTGCCGTCTTTTAATACCTGCAAGAAGCATCAGCCAAGTCAAATCTGCAGAGCAGGACCTGAGCGGAGCTGATGATGCAGGACAGATGACCTTCGAGGTCCAAAGCGGCATGAGATCCTTCGGAGTGGGGTATGCTGTGGCTGGCATCTTAGCTGGGCGAGAAAGCAATTTTTCCAGGCTTCCGGCATTATAACCATTCTTATTTCTACCACCATGACGGCTCACAGCGCCAGAGCCCCAATAGTAGACTGGAGGTAGAGGGAAACGCATGCAGAGAGGCAGGGTGCTCGGCCCCATGCCGCCCACTGACCCGCAACTAGTTTTCAATGAAAGATAACTCGGAATGACGACAACCGAAATGGCCACAAGCTCGCAGGGACACTCGACCCTCGCATTATTCCTGCCATCCAGGGGCAACAAACAAGCGTTTGGTACTGAAATAGCGAAATAAAAAACAAAAGATACCAGATGCGGGTGCGAGGAAACTGGAACAGGCTAGGATTCAAGCCCATAGTGAGCGATGGAAGGAAGGGGGTCTCTGGAGGACGGCGCCGTGAAAACCAGTGCCCAAGCTCCGCAGAAGTCCAGTGCATATCCAAAGCTCGGAGGCAGCCCACTCAAGGAATCGAAAGTAATGTAAACCGGAGTACCAAGCCCTTCTAGTGCGCAACCAGGAGGAACCGCCGCCGCGCGGCCATGAGGCCCAGACCTGCAGAACCTGCAAAACCTAGCTCTACTGCTCTCCATAAGCGCTCCAACCTTTCCCAGGTTTATCAACATCTCTATTAGTCTCACATTAGAAACTCAGTGTTATTAAGATTATTTTTTAGATTTCTTCTCTTGGAACGAGAATTTGATTATATTTAGTATCAACATATTCCAAGAAATTTAAACACATTAGTAGATGCAATAGATTCTAGTGTGATTAATAGACATTTGTGATAATAAAAGCAGTAAATCAACATTCAATAACATGTTGGACAAGTAACTAAAAATAGTATTATATCATAGCATTGAGTAGAGTTTAAAAAAAAATAGTACATCATCCTCAATTATAGGTTCAAAACACCTTATGATCGAGAAAAAAGTGATACAAAAAATTATAAGAGTCTATAAAATTGATCATCCACTATCCCTGGTAATGATCATGATAATATACTATAGCTCGTGCCACCCTGCTCAAGAATATCTTGAACGGTCCAGGAACACCAATGAAATATCTCTGTAATCAAAGAGGAATGTCATCTATAGTAGTCTCTGGGATGTCCAGAGTTAGTCGCTCCAAATGGTGTTCCAAATCAGTCAGGATTTTCGGTGTCTGATCCTGTGATAGTGGTGCTACTATAGCTGTATCCCTTTGCCTCCTGTCAAAGGGGTGGAGAGTGACTCATTGACGTGGACCCACATCTGCATTTGAAATTTTTTGTTATCAGTTTTGGACAATTTTTAAAAACAAAATAAAAATTAGAGATTAGAGCATGTCAAAGAGTTTTTTTACCTGACTCATCCCACTGAACTCCTAGAGGAAGTGGCATATCTCAGTCGCCACTGAAATCTATTCCCACATAAGTAAAATCGTCTATCACAAAGAGTTGGTGTTCTAACCAACGGAAATATGCCCGGGGAAATCCAACAATCTCTCCACCCTCACTGTGATGGGCCATCAAAGCAACCCATCGAACCATCCAAGGCTCTTGAGCTCTACCAGCATCAACTGGAATATGTTGCGGGGCTAGTAGAGGAATCCTCTCTAGAGAAAAAATAACTATGATCGATCCATATCCGAAGTTATTAAAATTCCCATTCTTTGCTCTAGTTAGTTGGCCTTTGATGTTAGCCAAAACTGCCTCACACTAGTTGAATATGGTGCCTCGGAAAAAATCTACTGCAATCTGCATTTGAGATCCAGTAGCCACATGCAAAGCTGCACTTCCACATAACTTGGTAACGGTAAATGCAACTACTTTTAACTCGGGACGGATAATGGTTTTAATATCAATCCATTTGTATTTTGGATTGGCCTCATCATTGCAGAACTCTAATTGTAGGCTAGCGACAGACTGGCCACCTGGGCTAGCCCCAAATAGAGAAAGTGGTTCACCTCTTTTAGACAAACCAGTCAAAAAGTATATGTCCTTCATCTCGATTTCGAGCTGGTTGCTTCCAATCAAAAAACACTAGTCATGTACGTCCCACTTGTTTACCAACCAAGTGAGAAGGTCTACTTGAGCTCTCATGCCACTGATAGCCTAGAATTTAAGTAGCCCGCACACTCTTAAAACTTTTAATGTAGGAGGATGAATCATTGCAGCTTCATCCACCTCCTCATGTTCACGTTCCCTCCAGATAAGCATTTTAAACAACCTACAGTGAGAAAAATGAAAGATTAAAATCATTTTAAAAAGGAAATTTTTGGTAATTTGGGAAGAAATTATATTTTTAAATCCTTCACGGTGCCCCCGCACTTTTCGTTCAGATACAGTGCATAGCTCTGCACGGGCTCTGTGCTAAAATTGTGGGGCCACGAAATTTTTCTTTGTGAGAAAATGTCTGGGTCCGTAGGTGCCATGTGTCTTACCTACGAACCCTTGAGGGTGGAATTTTGAACATATTTTCTCCCTAGAAATGAATTTTAAGCCCTAAATTAAGGAAATGAATGGATGAAAATCAAGGAAAAGAAGATGTGGATTACCTGGAGTAGACGATTTTCAATTTGAACGGTCGGTTTGTTCAGAATCTTCTCTGGAGTGTTTTTTTCCAAAAGCTGTCAAATCTTCACTTTGAACTCAAATGGTAAAAATGAATTTGGAAAATTCCTTTTTATAAGTTTTCTCGAGTAAATGAAATTTAAATTTTTTTACTTTTCACTTTAAAAATATGGTTTTTAAAAATATTTTTATTATTGAATACCGGATTTTTCAGGTGAAATGATCATTTTTGACGAAGAGTATACTTTTATCACTTTTTCAGGCTCTTAAAAATTTGCGAAAAAGCGAAACCATGGAGTCTTCTTTTAAGCCCTTTTCAGACTCTCTAAAAATGAAAATATTGTCGAGTACTTGACTATTCGTACTCATTAAAGGATATGAACAGTCGTCCTTTCAGTGGAATGAAATGGACTATTTACGAAAAAGGTATACGTTGACTAATCATGGTCAATAGAGTTCTCTCCCGCATTATTTTATCCTTTTTTGGGCTTGAGAGACTAAAATTATGAAAAAGTACATCAATGGATTTTTCTTAAGTTTTTCCTTTTGACTCCCTAAAAATGAAAAAAACCGAGTTTCTCCTATACTAGACATGTTAAAATTTAGTAGTAAAGGACCTGTCAATTTCAACAGGAACGGACCACTCCTTCTTAGGGTTTGATTTTAAACTAAGTTGGACTCATATGAAGGATGAGCTTATAAACAAGCAAATGTTATCCTCCTCAAGCTTGTCAAAAATAAAGAGGTACTTGCCAGAAATAGTGGGGGAAAAAAGAGAAAATGAATTCATTTGTTACACTTTGATTTAAAAGCAGTAAACCACTCTTGAACACGAAACTTTTTGTTACACTTCTACTTGGGTTTGAAAATTCTTTGCCTATCAGTTAATCAAACCACATTGAAATTCTTCAGCCGGTTTCCGGGTATTAGCTTAGGGAAATTGTTACCAACCATCTGCAATGTTGTTATGTGTTCAAGAGGACAGTCAAACAAACCATTCATCTGCAAACATTTGTCTCCATTCGCGTTGACCATCCCTGAGTCATTCCTTGCAAAAAAAAAAAATCTTCAAAGTTGATCTATGGTTTTGTGTTGTGAGCTTGCTTACGACGGATCACTTTCTATCGACGACAGCTCATCATCTAGGAATTTGATCTAGAATCCATCAGTACCTTGGAATCTGTACGCCTTAATGGCAAGTTTCTCGCTTTCGACGACAGGTTGCATCATTGACCTTCGATTGAACGATTCCATGAAATGTTCGACTTCAGATCACTTATTCACATTTCATGGATTGTACTAAGTACTTTGAGAGCCATTGTCATTATTGGTGGTTTCTCTCACACTTGTTAACAGTTCACATCATTGACTGGGAATCAAGTGGGTTCTACCATGTTCGACTTCGACACATTTAATCGCATGGATAGAATCGTACTAGTTCAGGAAGTAGAAATCAAGACCCTGGATCTAGTTTCCACCATCCAAGCTATGAGGAGTTTTATTATTCATTATGCAGTAGACTATTCATTACAGATGGTTGCGTCCATGCTGTGTCTACACGATTGATGTAATATTAAAATCATTTTTGTATTAGAACAAGTTTAGTTACTTTTGATCTGAGTATGGGAATGCCTACCTTAGTGATTATATATATATATATATATATATATATATATATATATATATATATATATATATATATATGATTTTCATTGAATTTTTTTACAGGGTTCCAACTAGGGTGTCCATAGGCTAATCCTTGAAATGATAAAGCACATCACTCTTCGAATGCTCTCAGACTTTTCACTTTAGGGGGAAATTTTTTACACTAAAATTTGTCACCATGACGTTTTAGAACTCCATTAGAAGTCTACAACATCAAAGTTCCTAAAATCAAGCCTTGAAATTGAGAGAAAAGCTCATAAAAGTCTTAAAAACACTTGTACCGCACTTTCTCTTAACATTGCCTGTGGTGCCGCACCTTTTTGTTCTAAAGCATGGAGAGCTAAACACACTTTTTCTTCATTAAGGGTGAAGACCCCTATAAAAGGTAAAATTAAGGCGGAAAGTAACATTTAGAAGCCCAGTAGTCAAATCTGGAAGCTTCTAGAAGCAATTATCCGGTTGAAGGTTCACTCCTATCAGGAATGTTCATTCCTCCATTATGGGATCCTACCCCTTGATTTATGGATCCCAATCCCTTCAAAAGGGAATTATATCCCTTCTTATGTGGAACCATAACCTCCTCTCTTTTCGTATAAATTGAAGCCATAGTACAGCTTCAAGGGTTAGAGTTAGCGAATTAGACTATGAGAATTTTTAAGGAGAAATGTTGTAGAGACTCATACTCTCTTAACTGATCATTATGTGGGAATGATTACACACCCATGTGCATTTTAGCTGAGAGAGTGCAAAGCTTGTCAAAGTAAAGGAAACACCTGTTCCGGACCCCAGGAAGGCCTGTATGACATCAAGGCGGACACGGTTGTAAGGCTCTTTCTTCATCAAAGATAATACGAATGAATATAGTTTTCTTAATGATTTCTTTAGTTAAGTAGCTTGTTCATCATGTTTTATCAATGAGTTATTTAATTAATTAGCTTATTTCTTGAATTCCTTGATCATTTTGATAGATATATGATTCATGAATTAGTTTATACTATGCAGGTGCTATTTATTTTTTCCATGTTTATGATTGCAGATCTTTGAAGATGATTCTTTCAAGAAACTGGAAAGAAGATTATTACAAATAGTGCTAGACTATAGGTAGGTTCTCAAAACTCCTGTTGTAACTAATTAATGAATCGAATATTGTCTAGCGAAAATAGTTTTTATTTGTCTATTTGTTGCTAGTTGTCTGTAGGACACTTGCGAGGCTTATCTTGTCCGCAAGAATGACTTGTCCATCCAACAAACAACTTAGGTAGATTTCATTTTTGTATATTTTAAGTTGTTTTACAAAAATCATCATTGAATGTCTTCAAACAGGTGCTAACATACAAAGAAGAACCATCAGATGAATTGATTGACATTAGGTTAAATATGGCTTGTGAGTATATGTTGGCATATCAAAAATTAATTATGGAATTTGTAAGCATCTATCGATCTTGTTTTACTTAGCTTCTTCTATAATTAATAGAACAAAAAATATTTTATAATAAATATATGATTTGTTATGGGGTATAAAACTTGCAAGAAACAAAGTATGGAACTGTGCCAACAGATGAAATCTTGAAAGATGGCATGAAATTTGGTTTTGAAAGAATGTGTATAGCTCATGAGTCAATTTTTGCTATGGTACGTCATTTATTTTTTATTTGCATTGATGTATATATTTAATATTGCAATTTTCATTATTCTCACCAATGTATATACACTCATTACAGTTTATTTTTATGTTTGTAGATGGAAGGTGAACAAGAAGAAAGCAATCAACACTGTGAACAAAACAATCCTGAAAATATCCCGCCATGGAAGTATCTCGAGCAGTGACAATATTTCAAGCGAAGAATGATGATCATTATGTTTGGATATAAAAGCAAGGCGTTGAATTTTTTGAAATATTTGTTTGTGAAATCAAACATTTTATTTAATGTAATGGACATAGTGTCCCAATTGAAAGACAAAGGGATACCAATAATTGTCCCATTTTGTATGAAAAACACTGTCTTATATATATATATATATATATATATATATATATATATATATATATATATATAAAATAAAATATGTTTTAATTTATTCTATTGCGTTCCCCATTGTCGCTGTGAAATGTAACACCACTGATTAAATTTATGGATGATTAAATATTATAATGAAAAGATGTGAAATCTGATGATATGATATAACCAATCAATCCAAACATCACATTCAAATGCACTAATAAAAATTTAATTGATATGAATATTGTTATAAGATATGTGTCGTCTTTTGATGAATAATGAGTTTTAAAAAATCACAATAATTATGCTATGATATAACAAATTAATCCAAACATCACATTCAAATGCATTAATAAAAATTTAATTAATATGAATATTGTTATAAGAGGTGTCGACTTTTGATGAATAATGAATTTTAAAAAATCACAATAATTGCACTGTCACAGGTCGATGTTTCTAAAAAATACAAAATGAACACCAGTGTGTGTCAGTTACTGTACACCGGTGCGCTTGTATGATACAGCGCATCGATGCTTTTTTATGACTTAGGGGCGCCACACAAATACCAATACCAATTATAACTCTCGGTGCATTTGTGTGATACTGTGCACCGGTGCATTTATGTGAGACTACTCACCGGTGCATTTGTATGGCCTATGGGCACTGCACAAATGTCAATACAAATTAGAAAAATTGGTGCGTTAGTGTGATACTGCACACCAGTGCATTTCTATAATACTACGAACCGGTGAGTTAATACAATCTATGGGCACCTCAAAAATCCCAATACCAATTAGAACGGCCCCGTGCGTTGTATCAGCTACAATGCACCCAGTGCGGTTTTAGACCTTTACGGCCTAGTACATGCACCTTCGACCACCCTGGGCCGACTGTCGAGATGACACACACCGGTGCGTTGACATTTGAGTAGCGCACCAATGAAGAAAACATCCGTAATAACCTCCGACCACCCAGTTTTTTTTATTTGTGTTGAAATTCCGTTAAAAGCTCCGCCAAAATCTCCGTTACCAAAAAGAGATGTTGTAGAAAATGTTTTTTTTTAAATTTTGGCCAATTTTATAACACTAAAAACCTCCTTTATAACCTCCGCTAGAGGGGCTTTTCCTTGTAGTGTGTGTTGAGTATTTTGTTGAGGAATCCTCAATAAATCCAGAGGCAGGTTCTCTATCCTTTTATTTCTATAATATCTAAACATGTTCAATTATTCTAGATCCAATCAGGTGATTTCTGACCTTTCCACTTGCAAACAAGTTTGGTTCGATTCAAATAAATCATCAAATACATATGTTTCATGTATGAATTTCCTTACCTTGACCTGTGAAGTAAATTCTTTGTTGTATCATTTGGATAAAATTGCCTTCTTGGGATAGTCAGGAAATTAAAGCATTGGATTTTGTCAATTTCAAGCACAACCTGCTTGAAGTTGTATAGGGAATAAAATCCACATTGAATAATAAAATATGGCCATATGCATTTCTTAGCTTCTTTTATAGATTTGGTTAGGCCATTTCCAACAGTCTGGTAAGCAATTTCCCAGGCTAGAAGCTTGTCAGGGACATATAGTGGAAGAACATATGGGTTGTCTAAACTGCCAAAAACTCGAACATAGGTAAAAAATGCTTCTCTAAATCAGTATCCTATAGCTGTAAAATCATTGGTGGCTTCTTTGGAAATTATAAGGGCATTTTCATCAAAAACATCTTAGAACATTGGTAGCATAACCCCATGGCAGAATTTTTAGAAATGAGGTTGGAAATTGGAATCCCAAAGTATATCATGGTAAATATGAATAGGATTAGAATCTTATAGGGTTCATTTCCATCCCATGGATGGGAAATCAGAAGTGAAGCAAACAATATCCATAATGTAAGAACTCATGTAAAAAGGGGCAGGGTTTGACTAGAATTTTTTTTTTTACTTCTGTAAGCAAGAATTTGGGTGGCTATACTATTTGATAGAATAATTTCCCAATCCATTATATAAGAATTTGAAGTGGCATCATTCAAAGGTACCCATTCAACTGAGAGGATACCCATGAAATCTACACATCATAATGGAAATATAATAAAATGGGCTAGCAAGGGAAGAAATTGAATACATACCCTTGTATTCATGCTTGTGCTTATTAGGTTCTCTTCTCCACTGTATAATTGGTTCTGACTCGAATTCATTTTATGCCGCAAAATTTTGAACAAACTGTTTTTCATATATCTTCTGTGGTTCTGAAAGGTGGCACATTTCCTCAAGTCTTCACTTATGAACGACCCAATTATTGTTTGTGTCAAGGTCAAAAAAGTCCTCTCTAAGATATTTAGGTTATCAATGATCCATTTTACCATTTCTGTATAAGGAAAAATCTTTGATCGAGTAGAAATCCTATGTAGATGACAATTACCAACGTCATTATAGGTAGTTTCAGAAGTGGATGTAGAATCATCTAAAATAGCCTTTCTCTCCACCACTCTAGGCTCCTCCTCTTAAAACATCTTATAGATAGCCTCCCAAGAAGAGGTTTTGACGTCTGGTGTGCTTGTAATATGTGATAATAATGGGAGAATTTCAGTAACTTCTGGAGAAGGAGAAGGTGGATTCTATGCGTCGTAGGCTTCTTTTTTACCTTAGGTGATTTAGAAATTTCACTTGAGTTTTGTTTCTCAGGACTAGCCTGCAAGGAGAAATTATAAAGAATGAGCAGCAAACTTTACGAATTTGGAGAAATTTCTATGGAAATGATACACACGATAACCATATATGCCTTTATGAAACAAAATCATTTAGCAATAAATTGCAGTGATCAAATCATTTGTGACTTCGAGGGGAGTGAATTCGTTACACTTGGAATTAATGGATGAACATTGGATTCACATGGCCTATGTCTAGGTGGTTATCATCTATCAGAGGTTTTGCAAAGGAGGATTACTTTCGATGCACACCTTAAACCATGTGATATCAAATTTTCTTGATAGGTGCTTTGATTTATATAATTATCATAACATAAAGGCAGGAAGACTTTACTGGAGACTTTGTATTGGGGATTTCACATCGGGTATTATAAAGAGTAGTGTTTATTTGAAAGTTTGATATGGAATATTTGCGATGAAGCGATGCAATAATGGGAGTTTGTGATGAAGTGATGCGATAATGGATGTTGCGATATGGAGAGTGGTGATATCAAGAGGGAGGCTTTATCATAAAATCATAGATATTTGGATATCGATGATTGCAAGAAATGGTAGTATTGTCAATTGAAAATCACCGATGCAATACATGATGTGGCGTAATAGTGGGACCGACCTTAAATATCAAATGTGTGGAAGCATTTTTACGTTATTTAAGGCAATTAGACCTTTCCTGCATTTCTTAATCAGGGAATTCATATTGGGGTTTTCTCTTGGAGGTATGAATCTCAGGGAAAATTTTAGGGGCTAATATTCGCAGGTGAGCTAATTTTCTATGATTTTTCTAGAAAAGAGATTCGCCAATTTCCATTTTTCCCAAAAATTATTTGCCCAAATTTTATATCATAAAATTATTTTAATTAAAAATCGCCATAATTTTATAGAGACTATATAAAATCATTATAAATTTGAATATTTTTACAAAAATATCACTAAAAACTTTATAGTTTGCATGTTAGGGACTAGTAAGATTCGCCAAGGTTTCTAAATTTTAATATAAATTTCCATCCTTAAAATTTTCCCTGGGTGTGATATATACAAAAGTTATGATTGTGATTGCGAAAAAAACCTTTTAAGATTTTTTTTTACATTTTGGGCCATTGCTTCAACATTGAGTCCCAATAGGTTTATTTCTTGTTAAAATCACCAAAAAGTAAAAATGTCCTATTTTATTCACTAAAATCATTTCAACTAAAATTTTAAAGGGTCCCCATTATTTATTAAATCTATTATTTACCATTGTTGGAACGAGGTCCCCTAACTGCATTTTTGTTCTAGTTTTGTATTATTTTGTAATACTTATTCTAGGGGCTTTGGGGCAAGTCAAAGCCCCTATGAACTGTAATGGGTCAAAGGGTAGACCAGGAGTCTGCAAACCATAGTTTGCAGACCATAGAGTAGCACAAGCTAAATACGGTATAAATAGATAGATAAATTGAATCTAAAGGGAAAAAAGGAAAAAGTAAGCTTGGATACGACTTGTGGATCTTTTGTGCTGATTTTCTGGGGAAGGGCTCCTGCTGGTTATGTGCGTAGAGACCCCAATTCCTTCTATGTGAAAACCCCACAAAATGTGTGCGCGAGCTGGTAATAGAGTTTGTAAGTCAGATCTAGATATGAATGAATGAAAAGGCCATTGGGGATGTTTAAGTGTCCTGGTGTTATAATTATTGGCTATGATTATGTTCTAAGACTGTGTTTGCTTACTTAATACTGATAATCTACTGAAGCGCACGTGGATGCAATATGATAAATTCATATCTCTTGTTAAAATGCTCTGCCCAAGTCACCTATTAATTACAATATGTGCTTAGTTGATATATTGTTAGAAGGGTGTTGTATTAAGGCTTCTCCTGTGCAGGTCTGTTAGATCTGAAGGGACGCACTTTAATTAACTCTCTCTCTCTCTCTCTCTCTCTCTCTCTCTCTCTCTCTCGGTGTGGAAACTTGGTTCCAACACCCTCCCATACTACTTCGGATGAGACCTTGACGTGCACAAGTAGGCCATTGTTGAAAGGGCCAGTAGTACCGGGGTTTGCTGGCAAACCTTAAATCGAACCCGAGTCAAGACCCTAGATCCAAAAAATGGTTCTGTTTCCAAGACCAGGATCATTTTGAGAGAGAGATTGGGTAATGCCACAGGGTCATTGGCATCCATTGAATCCTGACCTAGAATACTAGTTCGAAAAATAGATTCAGGAGTTTTCCCTAAAATAAAATAGAAGTAAGAAGTTATCTGCTGAAGAGTGGAAAAACAAGTATATTTTGACAGAAGTGTACGAAATATTCTTCGTATCCTTCGCACACGAATTACAAGAGTTTTTGGCATGATTGGAGGAGTTCTAGACTTATTGGAAAGACAATCAGGTCACACAATAGACCCCCAAATCGATCTGACAATTGGAAAAGACTAATAACAAGATTACCAGAACTGTAGACCACTGGGTTGACAGTATCTTGGGAGGGTTCATGACAAAAATTTTCGTTGATCAATTTGTGTCATATTAGAAAGAAGAGCAAAGGTTCAAGGGATTTAGAGGTAAGTTCCTAAAAACCATTTTGTTGTTGATTAAGATGCTAATGAGTGAAAAGGGTGTCATGTGTGGCCACACCGAGTGAATTACCTCCGATCATAGTGGGAGCACGACACGAAGCGGTAAATACTATCGGGTTAATCAAGAAGGAGACAGATTGGTATACAGTCCCTTAAGGGGGTCACCTGATTTTAGCCAAGGTGGGGTTGCACAAGTTGGAACCAGTGCCCCAACCATGCCAACATCAAACCCACATAAGGGTAAGAATTATCCTACCCTGCCTTCACCACCACCTAAGGACAACATGGCTACTCGCATGAAACTACCTACCTTTAAGGGTGTAGGAGACGAAGATATGGATCGATTCTGGTTCATAGAAAAGTCTATATGGACATCGAAAAACATTAATAATGATGTTATCAAACAAGCACAATTATCCATAGCCTTCGAAGGAAGGGCCCTAGACTGGTTTATGGGATACATTGGTCAACATGCGAACGCAACAATACAAGATATTAAGAACACCCTGAAGCAACAATTCTGAAAGCCTAAATCATACTCTCAACGTGTAGACGATGTGAAGGATTTCAAAAAAGGACCTACAGAGTCCATCTGGGAATTTTACCAACGATTAAATAAGGCCATCAACGATGGGGGATTTGTCTACGAGGACAAGAAGCACAAGGAATGTTTTATTGCTATGCTATTTCCACACCTATGTGGACCTATGGGAGAGCAGAATATCTTCTCCCAGGAAGAAGCTCTGAAGATTGCCATGAAGTTAGAATTTGTGCCAAGAGATGATACACAGTTCGCAGCTATACAAATCCAGATCCAGCTAGAGGCAATGCACTTAGAAATTCAGAACCTACGTAAGGATCAGGGTAAGGAAGCCTGGATATCTGGTGCATATGTTTTACGGTGTCGGGTCATACTAAGGATCAATTCCCTTTGTTATCGGATTATATGCAGGTTGTGGGGCCAATCCCTCTAAGCCCTAGGGAAATGGCTGGCCCTAGTAGTCCCATGACTATCGGGTAGCAGGAAGACATGATACAGATCACTACCCATGGTTAGGTGCGTATGTTCCAGAATTAAAAAAATAGTGGTGTAGATTTTGCTTGTCTGTAGGTCATGAAAAACAAAACTGTTGCACACTCGACCTCATGGTAGATAGGGAAAACCTATACAGGGTGCAGGTGGACCCCTCATCGCCACTATCTCCTTCTGGGTGGAGTGGATCTCCCACAAGAGGAAGGGGAGGAGGGAGAGGGGGGAGTGTAGGTTGAGGACATGGATAGTTGATCTGCTACAATTGTGGCGATGTGGGAAATTTTGCATGAGATTTCCCAAACCCTACGTGCCAATCCTGCAAATATTACAGGTAGTTCGACCACATCATTGAATATTTCCTAGTATTAATAGCAAACATGCAAGAGAAACAACAGACACCCATGCAGAATGTATAAAGGGTTAAGGAAAAACCATGAAACGTGGACCATGTATTAATGTGATCACGCGTAGTGGCATTGCCAGCGTAGGAGCCGAGGACAAGGTTACGGATGAATCACTAATCCAAAAAGCTGGGGAAAAGACGAAAAGCTTAGATCTGAAAAAGGAGAAGGAAACCTTCATATAATCTTAGAGGTAAATGGCCAAAGATGAAGCATCTAATTCAAGAGGTATGATAGATCCAAAAGCAGATGAAGTAGTTAAACCATTCCTCTAGGCATGTATGAAGTTGTTGCGCAACTAGAAGGCCGTAGAGAATCTCTAAGCACTAATAGATAGCTGCGTAGAAAAGGTTGCTTTACATCCAGAGGTTAAAAATGTGAACAAGCTATACAAGAACAAAAAAAGGACTGGAGAGGAGATGTGCATGACTGTGCAGATTGGAGATTACAAAATGGACCAAGTCATCCTTAATTTAGGATCAAACAAAAATGTCCTACCCAAGAAATCCTGGAAAATAATGGGAGAACCTAAGCTGGAATGGTCTACTATTCATCTATGGATGGCTAATCAGTAAAATATTATCCCACTAGGATGGCTGATAAAGGTTGTAGTAGACATTGCAGGTGTTAAAGTTTATGCTGATTTTGAGGTAATTCAGATAGTGGATGATGCGGACCCTTACCCCGTGCTCTTGGGCCTAGATTGGGCTATTGACATGGGAGGTATCATTAATTTAAAAATAAGGAGGATGATATTTGAAAGTGAAGGTACATGTGAGATAGTCCCCTTGTATCCAGCAGAAGGGGAGCGGTACACTGAACCAGTACGAGAGGAGGAGGATATTGGCCACATCTACAATCTGATCGCCTGGGACAATGACTAGATCAACCCCACGACTGATGGTATGTTATGCTAGGAAAAATACATTAAATCCTTATCTGACTCAGATGGAGAGATAGAAAATTGGCATAACCGGCTGCATGATGTATTTGTGTTATGGTGTCTTAAGATCACAAAGAGCTTCTGGTGTATCTCCTCAAAGGTAAGATAACTACCCTACTTTGATGGTTCTAGTAATATAAAGGATTTTCTTAAATTAATTGAAGTGGGTATCCATGAAGAACAGGGATTTTGGGCCCTTGACTTGGCCATGCTCACAACCCCCACGCGCTGGTGGGAAACCCATAAGGGAGCTTTTCAAGACTAGGGGGAATGCAGAAAGATGATGATCTTACGATTTGAACCTCTAGTCAAACCGCCAATGGAACTCTTCTCGGGACGAGGGGATCCGCGTAAGCACTTGGCTATCTAGTTGAAATTATGGAAGGAAAACACATGGAATGAATGGGTCCATATGTTTATTCACATATTAGGACCAATCCCTACCACCTGGTATTTGGATGCAGAACTACACCAACGTACCTGTCACTAGGATACAATGGTTGAGGATTTTGTAATGATGTTTTGATTAACAGGAGGAACTGAGAAACTTGATGAAGCCCTGCAATATATAGATGCCCTGGTCTTCAATAAGTCCCTCCCTAAGAAAGAGTGTATTGCGCCAGCCTGGGACACGCAGATACGGGATTTTGTAAACTGAAGAAATTTTTCAATATAATATTGTGATGAGGATCCCCAGAATATCACTATCCCAGAGTCAAAAGGAGAACGTGTTGTTGCAAGCCATTGAAACTAAATTTAACATTGGCACGGAAGAGAAGCCCAATATTGGGGATTACTGGGATGATGACACGATGGGAAATATTACAAAATTGTTTATTGAATATCAGGATCTATTCCCCACCAAGTTCTCTGAACTCAAAGGAATCGTAGAGGATATGGGCATTATGAGGATCACCTTGAAACCGGATGTGCATCCTATCAAACAACGACCCTATCGCCTGAACCCTAAATACAAATAGAAATTTAAGGAGGAAATTGAGAAGATGGTGGCCGCAGGTATCATTGAACCAGTAGAACATTCATATTGGGTAAGTCCTATGGTGGTCCAAGAAAAGAATACTAAAGGAGAGATAAGGATCTACATAGACCTATGCAAGTTAAATGATGCTTGTGTACATGATCCTTTCCATACACCGTTCTCTGATGAAATTCTAGATAATGTGGGAGGTCAGGAAGCTTATTCGTTTACTTATGGGTTCTCGGGGTACCATCAGATCTGCATAGCACCTGAATATTGTAGCAAGAAAACCTTCACAACTGAGTGGGGCTCATTCCAGTACACTGTCATGCCATTTGGACTAAATAATTCCCCTGCCATATTTTCACGCGTAGTTGTAGCAGTATTCAAGGAATTCATTCACAAGTTTCTGGAAGTCTACTTTGACGATTGGACAGTTTTTAGGTTAGTAAAGAGCCATGTGTCAAACTTGCGCATGATGATGGATTCCTGTAGGAAACACGAAATTTCACTAAACATCAAGAAATTCATATTTTATGTCCCATTTGGGATTCTATTGGGACATGTGGTGTGTCGGCAGGGATTAATGGTTGACCTAGCCAAGATCGTGATTATCATCAATTTAGCAGTCCCTACTACTGAGAAATATTTGTGCTCCTATTCAGGCCTCAGAATTATGCTGCCAAAACATGGGGGAAAACCACCCAATATGGACCTTAAAGCAGCTGTTTTTCTGTTTGGTGTAGTGGCTCTGAATGGGGATAATGGGACCAGTTTCCCAATAAGGATGATTTTGGGTGTGTTTTTATTATACAACATTCAATGGAAAATGATTCTAATATATCACATGCATCTATCTAAACTATATATTCTAATATATACCTAGGGTGTTTCTTCCTTTATCCTATCTAAAGAGATATCCTTCAACTATTAGTAATGTAGATTATTTAACATTTGAAAGAGATGAGAATTATGTAAGATTTTTCTTCTAAAAAAATAGTTTGATTAGAGGAATTGTGAAAAATATATCGCATTCATATGTGTGATTATATATTGTATATGGAATCACAAGAAAATATTAGAAGAGAAGTTCATGTAACATTCATCTAGAATAACGTTTCAAATATATAATGCAATAAAAGATTACTATCAATCTAGAAAGTAAGACTTAATACAAGTGAATAGAAGTAACATATGTACAAATTTCTACTCATGTAAACTAATAGTAGATATCTGCTCCTCTTCACTTTAAATAAATTTAAAGAGTACAATAGTGCAACATCAGTTAAACAACTTCAAATTTCAAAAGATAATAGACTGTGTTCCATTAATTCATCAAAGCATTCACAAACTTACAATAGTGCATTCTTTGCAAATGTTTTTGAAAAATTTCTGGACCCTTCTCTAAATGCATGAGAGGGGTTTAAATACTAAACTAAGTATGTTTTAAAAATATACTATTACATAAAAATAGAGGAGGGTTCAAACAACCATCCTCATAAGACTAACTTTGACTAAAATCTAGGAAAATAAAGTAACAATATGACTTATGAATTTCGATCTTTATTTTGGATTTTATCTCGAGGTCAACAAATATCTAGCATGGGCTTGAGCTGAGCTGGCTGTGAAATCCTCGATCTGACCTGTCCCTTGAATACTGCATTTGAGAGTGTTGGCTGCGATCTTCTTGTTGAATATGTTAAAGACTACAGGGTTTGGTACTGATGATAAGGTTTGATCAGAAAATTCCAATAATTTTCTTGATTAAACTTATTTACCTTTTTAATTATTTCATCCTGTATTTCTTCCTTTTGTTTCTTGTTTGTTTCCAAATGTTTGACTTCTAATAGTACTTCAGACGTGCACTCTTTGATAAGTTTTGCTTTCACAAGCTATTCACACACAGATTCAGTAATTACCTTTGATAATCTTGATGCTTTCGTTGTTGCTTTCTCTTCTTGCTTTATCTATGCTTCCCAATCTTTGAATAAGATTTCCTTGTGGAACTTATCTACCTGGGGTAGATTAGCTTCATTGCCTGAGTCTGATGCTTTTCATTGAATGTTTTCATTGATTTTCTTCTCGATCTTCTCACATTCAAGTTTCTGGATAGCTACTTGCTAGATCAAAATTTCACTTGAGTCACAATAAGAGCCAGTAATAGAAGCTTGTTGGAAAAATATTTCTTGTTGCTGCTTTAACTTAGCATTCACATCCAATGCTTCCTTTATGAATTTCTCTAATTGTGGTTGGCTTTGTAATCTGGTCATTGTTGCTTCTAGTTGTGTTTTCTTTTCAATGAGTTGTACTTGATGCTGCAAATTAAGACTCTCAAAATCCTTTTGAAATTGGGACATCTTCAATTTCATTTTCTCGTTGGAGTTAGACTTTTCTTAATTCAATAGTCTCTATAATTCTTGTATTCTATCTTCTTTCTGCTTCAATAACATTTTAAACTCGGTAGCTTTATCAACAGTGGCAGTAGCATATGCACCTACAAACTGTGATAGTTTGGTTAAATTTTTAGTAGGATCAACTAGAGGATCCTTCCACAAAAAATCAAAAAATTCATTTGTAAGGTTTGTGACTATATCATCAATTCTTCTCCTTTTGCTTCTCTTGACTACAACCTTATGACTAGGACTGTCGATGACATCCATCGAAGGGATTTCCTCAATTTGTAACACTATATTTTCTGAAGGATAAGCCAGAATGATCTCTCAATCATGAGTTTCTGGCACTACAAGGAAAATACCCTCTAGCAGAGGTTTTTAGTGTTATAAATTTGGCCAAAATTGTCAAAAAAAAATTTCTACAACATCCATTTATGGTTACAGAGGTTTTGGCAGAGCTTTTAACAGAAATTCAACACAAATAAAAAAAATGGACGGTCGGAGGTTATTACGAATGTTTTTTCATCGGTGCACTACTTTGGATTTAACGCACCGGTGCATACATGAATA
Organism: Pinus albicaulis; assembly: GCA_034641835.2. Classification (NCBI taxonomy): domain Eukaryota; kingdom Viridiplantae; phylum Streptophyta; class Pinopsida; order Pinales; family Pinaceae; genus Pinus; species Pinus albicaulis. The sequence goes on from CM076579.1 coordinate 872,603,050, forward strand.
CAACGCCCTGGGGCTTCCTCAATCGAACGAACGCACTAGGACGTTTAGGTGTAAAACTGCACTAGGCATAGTGTTGGTCATACAATGCACGAGGCCGTTCTAATTGGTCTTGGGATTTGTGCGGTTCCCATAGGTTGTATCAACGCACTAATGCGTATACCTTTATGATGCACCGGTGTGTCGTATCACAGAAAGGCACCGAGATTTATAATTGGTGTCGGTATTCGTGCAGTGCCCATGGATCGTACAAATCCACCAGTGCTTATAGATACATAAACGCCATGGTACGCAGTATCACACAAACACACCGATATTTATAACTGGTATCGATATTTTTGTAGTTCCCATAGATTGTACAACAACACTAGTGTGTATAGACACATAAACGCGTCGGTCGACAGTTACTGACACACACCGGTTTTCATTTTTTTTTTTAGAAACATCAACTTGTGACAATCCAATTATTGTGATTATTTTAAATTCATTATTCATCAAAAGTTTACACATCTTATAACCATATTCATATTAATTACATTTTTATTAATGCATTTGAATGTGTTATTTGGATTAATTTGTTATATCATATCAGAATTATTGTGGTTTCTTAAAATTCATTATTCATCAAAATTTGACACATATATATCTTATAACAATATTCATATGAATTAAATTTTTATTAGTGCATTTGAGAACAACAATGGAGAACGCAATAGAATAACTTAAAACATATTTTATGATTATATATATATATATATATATATATATATATATATATATATATATAAGACAGTCTTTATCATACTAAATGGGACAGTTATTTGTATCCCTTTGTTTTTCAATTGGGACACTATGTCCATTACATTAAACAAAATGTCTGATTTCAAAGACATATTTCAAAAAATAAAATGTCTTGCTTTGATATCCAAACATAGTGATCATCATTCTTCGCTTGAACAACTATCACTACTAGAGATACTTCCATGACTTGGGTTATTTTCAGGAATTTTTTGTTCACGGCATTGATTTTTTTCTTCTTCTTCACCTTCCATCTACAAACATAAAAATAAACTGAAATGAATGTATACACATTGGTGAGAATAATGAAAATTGCAATATTAAATAATATACATCAATTTAAATAAAAAATAAAAATGATGTACCATAGTAACAATTGACTCATAAACTATACACATTCTTTCAAAACCATGTACCATGCCATCTTTCAAAATTTCATATGTTGGCGCAGTTCCATACTTTGTTTCCTGCAAGTTTTATACCCCATAACAAATCATACATTTAATATAAAAGATGTTTTTTTTCTATTAATTATAGTCGGAGCTAAGTAAAAAAAAATTGATATATGCTTACAAATTCCACAATTAAATTATGATATGCCAACATATACTCACAACCCATATTTAACCCAATTTCAATCAATTCATCTTATGGTTCTTCTTTGTATGTTAGCACCTATTTGAAGACATTCAATGATGATTTTTGTAAAACAACTTAAAAAATACAAAAATGAAATTTAGTTAAGTTGTTATAAGGAAGTAACAATTACTCGCAAACTTAGAGATCTACCCTTTTCTTCCTTGTCATCATGTTTTATGCGCTGAATGGGTTCCATTTTCTTTTCTTTTCTGCAAGAAAATTATTGAAAATTAATATTTAATGCTAAATTGTTTATTTGTTGTACCTAATGATCGAAAAATTCAATGATTACATATTACATTTGAAGCACTTTGTTGTTGAGATGAATCCTCCTGCGATGCAATTTTGTCCATTTATTTGACCATCTCCTTGTACACCTTTTTGGACATTCCTACTGGCATATTTCTGATATCAGCTTCTTCATCTTTTGAGATTTTCACAATCTTCCTGAAAATGTAACATGACCTTAAAATATTTAATTTTTATATTGATATATGAAAAGTAAATATAACAAAACTGATATTTATAAATATTTCTAGACAAACATTTAAACGAATATTACTTTTCCATCCTTCTTTTTGTTGTTGTACGTTTTTGCTATTAAAATTCTGACATGTCTCATTGACCAATTCTCTGGAAACTCTTCTTGTAGTTTAGATAAAATTTGGTTCTTGGAATCATTGGAATGATTTTTTTATTGTAAGTGGAAAAAACATCTATACATTCGTTCCACAAGATCCCTCAAACTTTTGTAAAAGTTTTTCCCCCTTTTATTAACCTACATCACCACTCCAGATGAGCTAAGGCACAATTCATTTTCATTTTCATCTTCAATTTTTTTTTCTTTTCTTAGAACAACATTCCTTTTATGAGTTGTTGGTCCCTGTAGAACATTAAACAAATTTGAATTAATAAAATGTTTGACACATGTTATCTAATAATTTTAAGTATATTATTAATGATAATTAAAAAAAGAAACTCATATTGGATCGATAGTATTTTTTCATTCACCTGATTCATCCTTTTGCAATCTTTCCATTAAAATTTTACGCTCTTCTGGTCCTAGATCAAAAATAATCATATTGAGCTTTGCCATTTTGTGGCTCTGCATGATACACAGTAAACAATACATATTAGTTAAACTTACATATAGTTCAAAAATAATATTTTTTATAAAGAATTTACAAAGAACTTACCTTTTCTGTTTTTCTTGATATGTTAACAGTGTTTTTGTTACTTGATCTCTTGTCAGTCATTTCTTTATCAATCTAAAACTTGTACCATATCATTCATTAATATATTTATAAATAAATTCTCAAATTTTCAGGTAGAAAATGAATCTCAAGACACTGGTGCGTCTTTCATGAGGTATGCACCGCAGCCGGTGCGTGCGTATATTAAAAACGCACCGAAAAATAGTATAATAGTCTGTACGGTGTGTTGGGTATTATAAACGCACTAAAAAAATAGTGTAATCGACCATACGGTGCTTAGGGTCTTAAAAACGCACTACAAAAATGGTGTAATACACCATACAGTGTTATCCTCGTTAAATGGAGGGCCAGTGCCCTATTTCAGATATGGCGCACGGATTTAGAAAAAATGTTTTCAATTTTTTTACTACACAGTACTTGTGCGGTACACTGTATAATATAGTGCACTGGTGTGGTAGCATGCGCAGGGCGCACCGATAAAGAAAAATCCATTTTTTCCAAAAATTCACGCAATGGCCGAATGGATTGGGATCTGACTATGCAAGTTGTCCCGTGGGTTGGACGTTAATCTAAAATAAAAAACCCTAATTCTCAAATCACAAAAACAGAGAGAAGAAAGGGAAAAAACAAAAAAATGAAGGGTTTAGGTAAAAGTGTATAAAACTGCAGAAAAAGTTAAAAAAACTGCAGAAAAAAATTAAAAAAAATAATCAAATTTAATCATGAGATGGTTTGAAATTCTATGATACAGGGTTTGAATCACCAAAGGTTTGGTTCTGATTGTTTGAATACTTCTGTTCGAACGTATTTCGGTGCTCCAGAGTGCCCTCGTGCTCTCTTGCCCCAGGTCTATCTCCAACAAATATCTGGCTGAAAATTTTAGCAAAAATAGTGAAATAATGAAAAGTGTTTTGTTTTTAAAGAATTATTTTATAAAATTAGATTTTTGAAAATATTTTCCCACCCATTTTTCAAATTTCCGCTTTTTTTTTTCACTTAAAGAAATTAGAGTTGCTTTTTTTTTATTTGTGTTTATTCGTTACTGGTGTGGAAGAGTTGGGAAGCACTGATGCGTCTTCGTAATACGACGCACCAGTGCGTGTTATGATGATAAGCGCATCAAACCGTATAAAGTTATTTTTTTTTTGTATGTAAGATCATAATAAAATAATGATAATTCTAAAGTACATGCATTTATTTTCATTATTTTCTAAACTTTATTATGCTACAAAAATTCGTATTATTCTAGATTTGTTATTTTACAATTATTTGCAAATTTACAAATTTAAATATTTTAATAAAATCATTTCACATTAATACAATTAAAATTTTCACATTAATAGAATTAAAATTTTACAAATATTTTACATACAATTACAATTAAAATTATATTTACAATTAGAATTATAATTACAATTACAATTTTACATTAATTTCACATACATGAATTACGATTAGAATTACAATTACAATTTTAATTTTACATACAATTACATTTACAATTTTACATAGAATTACATTTACATTTACAATTACAATTTTACAAATATTTTACATACAATTACAATTAAAATTACATTTACAAATAGAATTACAATTACAATTACAATTTTAAATTAATTTCACATACATGAATTACGATTAGAATTAGAATTACAATTTTAATTTTACATACAATTACATTTACAATTTTACATAGAATTACATTTACAATTACAATTACAATTTTGAATTAATTTCACATACATGAATTACAATTACTATTTTAATTTTACATATAATTATATTTACAATTTTACATAGAATTACATTTACAATTACAATTACAATTTTACAAATATTTTACATACAATTCAATTAAAATTACAATTACAAATACAATTACAATTTCAGGATTTTACATACAATTACATTTACAATTTTACATAGAATTAAATTTACAATTACAATTACAATTTTACATACAATTACAATTTTAGAATTTTACATACAATTAGAATTACAATTACAATTTTACAATTTTTCATATATACAATTTCAATCATTTCACAATAAATTAAATATTACAATTACAATTAAAATTTTACATTAATAAATATTTTACATACAATTACAGTGAAAATTACAATTAGTACAAATACAAATAAAATTTTACAATTTTACATACAATTTAAATTTAAATTTAAATTACAGTCACGACATAATATTTAATAAATATCACGGTCATTTAATATTAAATTAATTAATAAACATCATCACGATCATGATAGCCATCGTACAAACATCATATTCGACTAAAAAACACATTCAAAAATCAAATATACATCTCATGTAAAATAACTCATGCTATCACATAGACACATCTATCTGCAAGCTAAACATTAAATGAACATATCTAACATGACCTAGCAATATGTGCCATATCATGATGATCACCAACATGTAAATTAAGTAGAACTACAACATGAACATAAAATACATGGACCATATATGTACATATATATATATATATATATATATATATATATAACTGAATAATGTTAAAAATATACAACTGTAATATAAATGTCACGAATCAGTTGGTGGTAGTATAACAACATCAATAGCAGTACAAGTAGAGGCCTACTTAGTAAAGGGTGCAGCCTCAATGGTCGATGGTCGAGCCTGCTCATGATCATGATCACTAGTATTGATGGATGCATCAGCTGGTGGTACTAGTACAACATCAATATAAGCAGTAGTAGTGGAGGCTTGCTCAGTCAATAGTGCAGCCTCGACAATCGATGGTCTAGCCTGCTCATGATCATGACTAGTATTGACAGATGGTGCTACAGGCTGCTGACTGGACATGGCCGATGGTCCAACCTCATCTCCATGATGACTGCTAGATGCTGCTAGTAGATCAGCCTCATGCTCATCAGGCACGATGCGAGGTGAACGATCATGAGATGCATGTGAGTCGCTGCTCGCGGACTGTCCATCACATGTCGTGGCTCGACTAGTACGCCTATAGATACGGATAGTCCTCCTCAGTCACATAATAGTTGTCATAGCTCCTACGACATGTCGCATCAAGCCGTACATGTCATGCGGCATGCCTCTACACATCCGGAATAGCCTATCATCGGCCTGTATGTCTCTGTAATGAGTGGGCTTGATGCCCACATCAACAATCAATGCATAGATTTGGTTGCCCAACTCCATCCTATATCTAGTCTCAGGTCGACCGCACCTAGCAAAAGGTGGTACCGGTGCACCATGAGCAGGAGCATCTATCTCTGTTGCACCGGCCTCATCCTGATCATGATCATCCTCAGCATCGGCCATGTCCTGATCATCATCAGAATCAACACCTAGATCATGTGGTGGATCCAGCATCTCCTCACCATCAAAAGAGTCAATGTCTGCAAAATATATACATGTAAACAACAATAATTAGACAATTTCATTACACAATTTAATAAAAAAAAGTTAAAGAACATGTTAGAATAAATACAAATAAAACAGTAATATTACCTCCACCATCTGGCTGCTCATCATCTGTGAAAAGGATGTTGGGACACCCTCGCCAATCTAATCCAGCATAAGGACATGGGACTAAAATGAATGGATGCAGCCTGTCAACACTGGCTAGTAAGTCCAGTGCAACATGCGATATCCTAGCTGGAAACATAGTGTCTCCCCTCTTAGGCATCATCTACTCCCACATGTGCATCCAAGCCTCGAACATCGACCTACGAGGCTGTCGAAAAAAATAGGTCTCATCTTTGGAAACCTCTCAAAAAATAAACAAAATAGCTCTGAAGCAAAAGGGAAGTTGACCCTCCCTTGTGCACGAGCATGACATCTATCTAAGGTCGTACGAAACTGTGGCAAAAAAATGGCAGACCACCTAACAAGTCATGGCTATTGTACTAAAGAATCAACATAATATAAAATCAAGCAACTAATGCGTTGCCTGTCACTAGTGTTGTGCGAAATGGTCGAAATGATAAGTGAGAGGCACCGCACGTCCTGTATACCAAATGCACCTATACGTAATTGACCTCCAGATACCTGAAACTCTGAAGGAGACAGTACATGTGCTCCAATGTATCTCTAGGAGTAAACTAACTGACTCCCTACTACACAACCATTTGGCACGTCTGGGAATGAGGGAAAATCCACCCCTCTCCTCAATAGTCCTATAATAAAATATATATCCTCCTCAGTGGGTGTGTACCACTAGTTAGGACCAACATGGAAAGCCTATCAATGGGCATTCCACCTGCGGATAAGATATCTCAGAAACACACTATGGGCCTTTAGGGAAGTAGCCTCCTCATAGAACTTGAGGAGGCCTACTTACCTAATGATCCCCTGAGTATCTGCTGTAATAGGCCGAGGGTATGCATCTCTCTCCCTCTCTCGGGCCTCCCATTGGTGAATCATGTCATACTGTTCAACCTGTTGTTGCTGTTATTCCTCGTCTTCTCTCTGAATCATTAGCATATTAAATAATTTTTTTTTTATTAAAACAGACATGTATTTAGGAATATATATATATATATATATATATTTTGAAAAAAAAACGGACCAATTGGTGCACCACAAAAACAGTCACGCACCGGGGGTGGTGCGGCCTAAGTTTGTAGCGCCTCGTTCCCAGTGCCCCTAATGAAATACAACGCACCAGCCTTGGTGCAGCTGTCTATTTTTCAAGAACTGTTGACTAAATCTAAGTTCAGAATAGCGGTGCGCTGACTGAAATATATGCCCCGGAGCATATATTTGTGTCACAGAACCGACTTCATGACAATTACATAGTTGACGATGCAGTCTTTTACTCAGCCGCACTATTAACCCTATTGGAATGCAAAATGTGGTGTGCTGCCATATACCGGGGCAGATAATACCTTCAACGCACCGCACTGGAATTCCCTTGGTCAACAGTGCGTCTGGCAAAATGAGTGCACCACATTTTATTTTATTTTTAATTTAAAATTATGCGGGAATCCTTTCGGTACCACTCCAACAACGGTGCAGATACCGTTATCACCGGTGGCGGTGCAACCTGTAAATTTTACAAGCAGCACTGCTATCCGGTGTGAGCCGAACGGCTCAGGCACACCGCGCAACAAATTTTTTTTTTTTTAAATGGTTATTTTTAAGGTTATTTCAAATTCTAATTCGCTAAAAGGCTTAATTATGGAAAAACTAGAAAAATACCTATACATTTCGCCGTCAAGGAGGCGTATTGGCTGTAAAACTTGAAAAATAAAATTTGTCCACTGTTTTTCAAAATGCAAGCTAGAGATTGGTGGCCAATGTAGAGTAGCAGTGCGTGCAATGGGTACAATGAGAGCATTGATGTCAGGGAGGCTCAGAGAACGGGAAATGGCACCGATGCTTGAGAGCTCTGGAGCACTAAGGAAAGTGAAAAATGTGGTTTTTTGGCTGTAATTTTTTTTTTTATTTAACCCTATCCTGATGCATGGGGTTTTATAGCTGCACCGGTACGCTTACTTACAACTGCACCGGGTGGTGCCACTTTTGGCGCGTTGTTTATATAATGCACCAGGGTAGTTCCCTAACACCGCACTGGGATGTTTTAGTTTTGGCGCGTTGTTTTGATGGTGCACCGGGGCGGAATATTCGTAAAGCACTGGTGCAGAATAGTCATAAATCACTAGTTTTTTGGCCTTAATTTTTTTTTATTTAACGCTATTTTGGTGCGTGCATTTTAGAGGTAGACCAGTGCTCTTGGATAAGAATACACCGACACGTTTCTATTTTGGCGCGGTGTTTTATGATGCACCAGCGTGGAAGAGTAGTGAAGCACCGGTGCATTACCGTAATTAGATGCCCCGGGTGGGTGTGTACATCACACACTTTGTTTAGTGTGCCAATGTTTTGTGTGCACCGGTGCATTCTATGGTAGAGTGCGCATTGGTAATTAAGAGCTCAGGAGCACTGGAAAAATGAAAAATCTGGGTTTTTTGCCGTAATTTTTTTTAATTTAACCCTTTACTGGTACGCATGGTTAATAGGCACACCGGTGCTATTTCTTACAAACACACCAGTGGGTTTGTGTTTTGGTGTGTTGTTTTATGATGCACCGGTGCGGTTTCGTTCTACCGCACTAGGTAGTTTCGGTTTTGGTACAGTGTTTTATAATGCACCGGCGTGGAAGATGTGTGACGCACCAGTGCTATAGAATAATAGAACGCCCTGAGCGGGTGTGTATGGAGTGCACGGTGTCTGGTGTGCCAATTTTTTTGTGCCGATTGGTGCTTTCAGTATTGCAAAGCATTGGGGCGACGTTTAATGATAAGCGCACCAATCGGAAAACATCCACAAAACCCTCCACCTGCCAACCTCCTCTAGTAACCTCCGCTAGAAACGGATGTATGGGGTATTTTTCTGTGGGGTTCCTCAAAAAAATCCTCTATATTGTCCTTTCCTTGTAGTGTGGAACTTGTTGTAGTGGGTAACAGTTTCCACTAACTTCTGGGAATGTTCAGGTGTCTGAAAACTAGCAGCTTGATCAGTATTGGGATTTGTTTTAGGAGTTTTTATTGCTTTAGAAAAATCATCCCATTCACTATTCAAATTCTTTGGTTAGGAATTTTCTGACTGATCAAGTGTATCTTGAATGTGCTAAACTTCCTGAGAAGTTTACTATGTTCCATTGCTTCCTTTTTTCTCTTGCATCTCAATCTCATGGATTACTTGATCAATTATCTTTTCTTAATTCTCCTTTCTGTTTTCGGATTCATTTTCAGAATGATCTGAATTCTGATATTGATGCTTTGATTGTTCTGACTCATCTTCAGACATGTCTTTCACTTCATTATCCAAGCTAATACTTGGAGTAGGTTTGTTGACATCTTCAATAATTAACAAATCTAGAGGAATCTTTTCCAATATATTACTTCTATATGCCTGGAAGGCTTCCAAGTCATCATTATTGAGTTAATTGGATGCAAACTTGAGTACATCTGAAAAATTTTCAATGCATTGAAAGAAATCATCAAATCTATGTATTTCTTTCACAAAAGTCTTCAATTTGAGCTATGTGATGTAGTTTTTAATTACATCATTCGAATCATATGGCCTCTTTGGAATTACTACCAAATTCAATAGATTGAATTTCAAAATTTCCTTGTATGCATGACCAATATCAAAAAGTGTGAAAGTACCTCACTATAAAGGAAAATTAGGCCAAACGGCCTTCTTAGAATCTTTAAGCTGTTTCGAAATGCCATTTACAACAAGATGGTAGGCAATTTCTCTTGCAAGTAACTTATCAGGAACATAATATGGTAGGACATGAGGAGAATCATAACTCAGAAATACTCTGATATATGTGAAAATTTCCTATGCAAACCATCTAGCAACAAAAAGAATGTTTGTACTAGCCTCTTTGGAAACCCTAGGGGCTTTCTCATTAAATATCATCTTGTGCATAAGCAACATGACTCTACGGAAAATTTTGTAAAAATGAAAATGGAAGTTTGAATTCCAAAGGGCTATGTGGTAAATGTGGATTGGATTAGGGTCTTGGGTCGTCCATTTCCATCCCATGGTAGGAAAACTAGAAGAAAAGAAAATTGTCTCCATGACATAAGCACTCATATAAAAGGGGGGTATTTCTCTAGATGAAACACTTATTTTATTCCTATACTCCATGATGTGTTTAGCTAAATTATCAAATAGGATATTTTCCCAATTTAAAATTAAATAATTGACGATTGCGTCAATTAATGGGACCCAATCTATAGAAAACCTAGTGGTATCAGGTTTTTCATATAATCTATACAACATATTGGCAACATAACAATAAGGGGAAGGAATTTGGGAAATTGGGTACGTACCGAGTTTATCTCGCTTAATTTTTCCTTGGTCTTCTTTCCATTCCTTTATGACTTTCATCAGATTTGGATTTTTTGTTCTAAAGATTTGGACAAAGGCTTTCTCATATTTCTGCTGTGGAGAGGGTCGCTGATACATTGTTGTGAAACCAGCTCCAAAAATAGAAGAAAAGATATATCAACGCCTTATAAATAAGCCACTTCGAGGGGGAAACCTCAAATACATTACATAAATGAACAATTCTTGGATGATTCAAATTACAAAACCTCCTTTCTATATATAGGAGTCCATAGGGCCACAATGTAGTCCTAGTGGGGCCACAATGTAATCCTAGTCGACCCAACAATAATAATTTAAGGGCACAATAATAACAATATGGGGGTTACAACAATACAATAATAACAATAAGGGGGTTACACTAACAACAATAAGGGACTATACTAGTAATATAGGGACCTAACATACATTGCCTGTAGGTCTTCTGCCTTGAATGATCCAATATTCTCTCCTTTTTAATCTTTTAATTTACTACATTCTTTGCTTAAGTGGTCGATTACCCACTTAACCATGTATGTATAAGGAAGAATATTTGGCCTTGCTGCTACCTTATGGATTAATGAACATGCAACGTCGAAATAAGTTACGTTTGAAGTAACTGGCATGCATGTTGTAGTGACTTTGGTTATTACCCTTGGATTTTCATCCTCAAAAAGCTTATACATTGCCTCCCATGAAGAAATTACACAATCCTTGTTGTAGGTGGTGTCTAAGAACAGGGGAAACATATCTGGGTCTTTGGTATATGATGCTTTGTCAATTTCTTTTCCTTTCTTGTTCATTTAAAATATCCTCACTCCGTTAAGTGGTCTCCTTATTTCAAGCGAATAGAGCAAACATTAAAAATATAGATAACAAGGAGGAAAACATAATTGAAACAAATGCGGCATTCAATCACTTCAACACATGCTCAAAGTAGATATGAATCTATCAAAACCTTACTTCTATTAAATGTTATTAATCACCAATAATATTTTTAAATCAAATCTCTTACACCTTCACATGAAATGTCTATCAATCAATTTTAAAGAGTTGGATCTTGTATTTCGGTTTGATTTGACATGAGTCATTTTACATCGCATATCACAAATTATAACTATTTCCATGATGTTACCCATAAATTCTGCAAAATGTGATCTGCACAAATCACACATCACAAATTTTATGCGGTAAATGAATTTTATTTTATTTATATCCTACGAAATGTGAAGTGCACTTTCAAGAAATCATGCCCCTACACTCTATCGGACCTTGGAGCTTTATGTTCATTACTTTATTGGCTTGTCAGGTCCGTGTTGTTAGTGTGAATCTTTCGTCGTAAAAGATCACTTTAGCTACGTATAAAAAATAGCCCTAACATCGATTATGGCTACAAAATATCTTTAATTTTGCTGCACAAATTCAGATCTAAGCACAAAAGACATTAAGCAGATAAAATATAATATGGCTCCATGCATCAATAGACAAGGCAAGAATAATGTATTTAAAATAATTTTATATTATATTAAAGAATGGGGCACCTGAGAGGAAAACAAGAAAGGTGTTTTCCGGTTCTCCTCAGTGGGATGGGTTTTTGAAAGTCCTCAGTGTTTCAGATCTAGCATTCTTCTCTCTTATTGGTGTAGAAAAACAAACATAGAACTCAATGGGAGTTCACAAAGAAAAATGGAAAATGGTGACCAAGAGTAGATCCAGAGTGATCTAATGCAATGAAGGTGACTAATGAATGGGGAAAACCCTCCTATTTATAACAAAATATTGGGGCGGTCTAGAACTCGGTGCATGAATAAAATATTATTAATCGAATTCTAGAAGCACCCTTTAGGAATATTTATTATATTTGTTGGAGGGAAAAGGGTTCTTGACTTGGGTCAATTCCTTTATTTATAAATAATAAATAAATAAATGGTTTATTTATCATCTTAGGGAAGTGATGGGAATATAATTAAATAAATAATGGTTTATTTAATTATTTATGGATGGTTTAGTCAAATTTAACTAAGAATATTATTTAAATAATGATTTAAATAACTTGTTCTTAGGAAATAATTAAATAAATAAGGATTTATTTAATTAATTTCCTTGTTTTGGGTTAAATATGACCAAATGAGTTATTTTATATGGTGAAAGCAATTTTACTTAGGGTAAAATTGGTCTTACATGGTGTACTTGGGTTCATCTAATAATAATAGGTTAGATGACCAAAAAATGGTGTAACAAATTGCCCCCCAACGTACGAGTGTTAGGAGAAAATCGTATGACCGAAGTACCTTGTAAGAACTCAATCACTAGACATCAAAAGGGAAGTGAGAGAGAGAAGTGTAATGTTGTTTGATGTGCTAAAGGACTAGACCCTGAGGAGACGAGACTTACAGGTGAAACAAGTCTCTAGTTTATGAAGTGGTACCTGTGCTAAAGGCGGCGGGGGAGGCATACCTATGCCTGCCGAGACAAAGTACAAAGAATAAGGCACCCAAAAAACCACGGAACACAATAATAAAGCATGTGTTGGCCTAAACATGAGCCAGATAAAGAACATGATGAATCCCACATACATGCGATGCCTAGAAAAACCATCAGGACTTATACAATAATATGGCAGTACATGAGATACAAATACGCCCAAATGCCCCCTACACACGGGGAAGGGCTCACCAAATCTGACAGATACATGCGAATCAAAAAGGCGCTACCAGCGGCTGAGGCCAATATCATCAAATGAGAGGAGCTGCATCAAGGGTGGAAATGAAGAAGTCATCCGGGTATGTGGGGGGCTACCTGCAGGGCCACCCCCTCATGAGGTTTGAGACATCTCACACATGCCCGAGAATCACCAATAGTTGTTGCTGTGTCAGTGGACCATCAAGTGTATATATCACGATCATGCTAGGAAGAGATCGAACCAATGGTACACTGCCCCCCTAGACCTGGCTTCTAGAGTAAATGAGTTGATGTCGATAGAAGTAGGTCTGCCATAGGTGAGGCAATAAGGGAACCCCAACTAAGGCACGAGGGAAAATAGTAGAGCGACGGATAAGTAGACACTGATGATGATGATGGAATGAGAGGAACAGAGGAGCGGTTGGACAACTTCCCTTGTTAGAGCATAAAGTGTATGAATGGCTTGGCAGCGACTGACACACTATCGTGATGGATAATGGACAAAGGTACTAATGGCCATAATGTGCGACATGAGAGAGGGACCAAGCAGAAAAGGATGGAGGACTATGGCGGGGTACAAAAGGACTTGGGATAGACTCCGTGAATGTGATGGTGACTCAACTCGGATGCTCTAAGAAAGGGCGACTCGATGGTGCGGCCTCGTAGTATGGGTCCAATGGGGGACCATAAAAGCATGAGTACAATAGGGTAACTCATGACGAAAATCAACACGAACGAAGACGAGTAAGGAGGAAAAGTGGTGCCCCCAGTACAAGTATCGTAAGTGAAGAAATTTGATTTTGAGAAGAGGCGAATAGACCCTTCATGGACAAAATGGGTCCTGGTGAAGTATCAAAACATAAAAAACTGACAGATACCCATTTGAGTGTTCGGTAAGAGCTTTCCAACGGTGTGGACGATGTGTCCAATAGGGCTAGGGTTTGGTCGCAGTAGGCGAAAGAAAAAACAGGGGTTTTCTTCTAATAGGGCATTTTCCCTCCAAAATCATTCATTTTCTTGTGGAGCTATGGTGAATGTGGAGAGGAGAGAAGGCCCTAAATCTTGTGGCGACCTTAGCGGACAAACCGACCATTGGAATTGTGATCCGTCAGTTGCAGGTAAGAGGCCTAATCCTAAGCTTTGTTTTTTATGGATTCAAATTGCAGATTAGGGCTTTAAATCTCAGTAACTACCCCTACTTCATCATTATGGTCGGGTCGCACTTTTTGGGGCAAAATCCGCGACCTAGGACGTAGGTTTGGGCCTGAAAAGTGCGACCTGGCCCAGGTTTTGCCCAAAAAGTGCGACCTGTTAGATGTGGGGGGTTTCAGTGCTGTTATGGGCTGAGATGTTGTTTTGGTGTAATTTAATGCAATTTTGTTGATCTGGAGGCTGACAAAAATGATTTTTTTGTGCAGATATGGCAGATATACGGATCAAGTGGAGAGAGAGAGACTTAGGTACATTACGAATGGAAATCCAAGCGGATCAGGGTGTCCGTCGTGCACTGGCTAGGTATGGGGTTCTGAAATTTTTGGAAAACCCTTTGATGAGGGCTGGAGAGCCCTTGTTGGCCCGAATTATCAGTTATTGGGATCCAGATCATGAGGCATTTGTAGTGCAGGGGCACAGGATCGAGCTGACGGTCCAAGATTTGTATTTCTTGACTGGTCTCACACCATTAGGGATGGTGGGAAATACGCAGCTAGTGTTACCACGGGGGCATAGCATTATGGAGTTGGCTGAGCGACATTGCTGTCCAGGTGTCCGAGTCAAAGGGACTCGGATATCCATTGGTGATCTAGAGAGTTTGGAGACCCGAGTAGTGGCCGCAGCAGTGTTGCAGGCCTTGGGTAGCCAGCGTTCCATCACATCACTGGAGGGCAGATGATGATTGTGGAGAGTGTGCTGAGTGGGACCTACTATGGGTGGGCCCAGATGATGTTGGTATCGGTGAAACGACAGCTGTTGCTATGCAAACGACAAGTGAATCATGATTGCGCCTATGGGACGGTGTTGTGCTCTTTCTTCTTTGAGAATATTCCGACCTTATGACCTCGTGTAAAGTTGCCTGATGGGGGTCCGAGAGAGCCTCGGATGCATCGGTGGGGATGAATAATGTGTAGAGGAGGGGGAGGGGTGGTCGGACGGGTGTTCTGACCAGAGTTATTTTTGCATTGGGATCATATGCCATTATACATAGATGACTATCCCTATAGTGGGATGAGTTATTGGGGAGATCCAGACTTGCCGCTTATGCCTGGTCGAGTGTGGGGGCCGATGGTAAGGGAAAATCAACTAATCTGTTATGTTTATTTTAGATTTTTTTGACTAGGATACATAGTGCTAATTGTGATGTTTTTTGGAATGCAGATATAGCTCCGGTAAAACTGGCCGAATATATGCGACAACCTGCAACGACAGGAGCTACAGGTGCGAGTGGATCAAGGATGGCGCAGAGCGAGGATATGGCTGCTCTGGTGGAGGACATTCGTCATAGATGTGAGGGGTTGTTGACCAGTGTATCGGAGCATGGTTGGAAGGATTTAGATGACCGATACATAGAGTTATGTATTGGGCTACCCTCGGAGTGGCGAGGTATCATGCGACACATAGCGATGGCCGGTCAGGCTGTGCATGATCTACAAGCTGTGGGAGTAGAGCCATTGGCTCGGGAACCTCCAGAGAGTGATTAGATGTAGGGCATGTGGTGCCCCCCAGTGTCTATGTAGGGGTGAGTGGTGCCCCCCATTTTTGTAGTTTTTTTATTGTAACATGCTATGGGCATGTCGTATGTTTCAGAGTAGATGGACTATAAAAACACATGTTATGTAATATCTATGATGCATTTGATTGATGGTGTTAAATTTTATTGTGTTGTGTGTGATATATGCCAGTCTAGAACATGATTTGCGATTTGATCTACGTAGTGATTTTGATCTCTAGGTATATGGCTAAATGTAATAAATCTAAATTCACGTATCAAAATTTGCACTCATAAATATTGTCTAAACAAGATAGGGTTATGCACACGATAGACACCATTAAGTTGTAAGACGAGAAGCAGGGAATCTAAATGGAAATGCAGATGGAGGATGTGATGAGAGAGGGAATTGGCTAAGAGACCACGAACTGCATCATATTCGGCCAGATTATTGGTGGCTTGACCAATGCAAACCCAATTTTCAAGAACCAGGGTATGCAAGGGGGTAAAGATGGCCCATGCTGCTGAAGCGAGATGGCGAGAATAGCGACATGCTCCATCGGCGTAGCCCAGATAAGGTATGGACGAAAGGGCCGATGTAATAGTCTCATAAGACGAGAAATGGGAAGGATGAGACAAAGGATGGCAGCGTGAGTAGAGGATAGACCTCCAATGATGGCTATGGGAGGGAGTAGTTCGGGTAGGAAGTCTAGGACTCATGGATCGATGAGAGGGAGATGAATGAGAACTATGGGATGAAGGGCGGGCACTCAAGCTGCAAAGAACATCGAAGATACAAATGGTATGATCGGGATTAGGAGAGGGAATGGAAGGGTCAAGGAGACCAGACGACGCTGCAAAGGTACCAAAATCATCAGTATGGGAAGAGATGCGCAGATACGAGTCATCACGGGGAATGACAGAAGAACAAGTAAAAAGATGGTCAAAATATGAAGAACCCGTGTCTGGAGGAGAATCAAGCAGAATAGGTGGAGTGGGTTCAGAAGGAATGTACTCCGGGGAGCGCGCAGATGATGATAGGTATAGAAGGGAAGCAACAGGGTCCGACATCTCAACATCAGGGGGAGGAATATCAATGGTAGCAGGGGGATCCTCGAGTAGACTGGATGCATATTGAGTAAGGATGGGAGAGGCGGATTGATTCTGTTCAACTTCGTACTCACAGATGACCTCTAAAGAGGCTCGATAATGCGTGAGGTGAGGAAAATGGTGAGAATAATGGCCATGGACACCGAACAGAGCACAGGGTTTGTTGGTGCGAAAAATCTTTGGGTTCTTGGCTACGGATGAGGAAGAAATAGAGGTTTCAGGGATCATAGAGTCAGGGAATACGACTTTAACCATGGGTCGAATACGGGGCAACTCAGGACAAGTATGGGTGGGGTGACCGATACCATCACACAAGGAACAAGGCTTGGCAGGTGGGGGAGGGTTAGGTTCAGGTGCAGTGGCCTTGTCATTGGATTCCCCCTTGCGAGTTTTTCGTTTCTTGCCTGTAGCGGTTGCAGCATTAGGAGAGTGCTGCGGAGGAGTGAGGGGCACTAGGGTGGTGGAAGGAGCGAAGGGAATCAGTTGCACCAGTGTCACGGCTATGTATGGTTTGGGGTGGCTCGGTGGGGTCTCGGTGGGAGGGGTAAGATACCATACTGTAATTCCCAAGGTTAAATTAGGGAGGGAAAGGGTGGCCATGACGGGGACCGAATAAACGCCCGGGGGGCAAGAAAAGGTATTTGACCAGCGGGGTAATGACCAGGGGGAATGGCTCCCATATGGTGGAGACCTGAGGGAACAGACTCAAGAGGGTGGGGAGGTTCCAGAGTGTGATGGTAAGGGTCAGGTGAAAAAGGTTCGGTTGGCTGAGGGGAAGGGCTAGGAGCAGGAGGCAGTGGGTGAGCTTGAGGTTTTTGACTAGCTGGAGCAGGCTGTGGAAGGCCAACCTGAGATGATTGCATCATGTAAAAATTTGCTAAGCTGGGGTCAGAGATAGGAAGAGGTGGAGGTCCATGAAAATTTCCAAGAAAAGAGGATTCTTTGTAGACGCCAGGGGAAACACTGGTCAAGGAATCAACAGTTGGTTTATTGGTGACAGTAGAGATGGTGGACTCAGGGGAGGTCTGAGATTTTGGTTCATGGTAGGTTAATTGGTCAATGGTGAAAATCTTTCCATTATGAGGGAAGAACATCTTGCGGTGGACTGCGGATGGGACGGCAGACATTGCATAGGTGTAACTACACCCCAAAAGGATGTTGTAGTCAAGAGGGGCGTCGATAACTTCAACGTCGACACAAACAGTCTTGCCGGCAAGGGTGATAGGACAGTTACGGAATAGGCCAATGGGTTGGGAGGCATGGCCATCCCATACACGAAGGGTGATGGTGGAAGGGGCCAGTTCAGGGGATCCGAGTTGTTTCCAAACCGAAGCGTACATTACGCAAGTGGATGCCCCCTCATCAATAATACACCAGGCGACATTGGCGTTTCATATTTTGACTGGGATTTGGAAAGAAACCGAAGGAGGGAGAGGGGGATGGTCTAACTGACGGGCGTCGAAAACAATCAATTGGTCATCAGCAAGATCTACAATGCCCAAGGTAGAAAGTAGAGCCCTCTTTTGAGAAGGACACGACTGGAGGAGTTCCAGTGTTGAAATGGCAGTAGGAGATTGGGCTAGATCATCTACTATGTTGTATGAATGGGCAGCCCTACCAGAGGCAGCATTTCGGTGTAATGGTCCCTTAGGAGTCTTGGGATGAACCTTGGCTTTGGGCGAATGGAGTTGCAAGGGACCATTGGGTGTCGATAGAGGCTCTGTAGGACCGGACGATGGAGACTCAGAGACAGACGGAACAGGAGGTGTGGAATACTGATAGGACCGAGTTTGAAGGTTGAGGTCGACGGTGAGAGGTGGGTCAGAGGCCATCATAAGAATTTGGTAATCAGAGGAATCGGAAGGGGAAGGTTGAGTGGTTACCGGGGCATGAGGGGGTTGAGTGGCCACAAATCCTTGTTGAGGGAAAGGATCGGTAAAAACAGTGGGTTGAGAAGTAGCTGGGGTAGGAGGGACAATAGGGGAGGAATGTTGGCCCTGCACGGTGGCCTGAGAATCCTACATCTGTTGCATTTGTGGTAATAAGGGACAATCGTGAGTGTAATGACCATAAACACCGCAACACGAACAAGGCTTATTGGTACGAAGTGGCCTGTTCGGCTTGGGATGAGAACCTTGTGGCTGGGTAGCAGTGTGAGGATCAATACTTGAATGATTGGGTCCACGATTACCAGGGGCAGATTGAGTGCCTTTCCTCTTTCTTTGAGAAGGAAGACAATTAGGTACCCCCTGATGTTTAAAGACTTGCCCTAGAGGGGGTAATAAGTGCAGTTGCATGGGTGGAAAAGGCAAGGGAGTGGGAGGTCCAAATGATGGGGGAGATGGGACACCAGGTTGCGAATACAGATAGGGGGTAGGGTGAGTAGCAGTGAGGTAAGCAGGAGGGTGGGAAAAAGGAGGAGGTATGTCGTATCCTAAATACATGCTACCGGGGGGGAAAAAGTGCCGGAGGGGCTGGCCCTTGGAGGGAAACCATGGCTCGGAAGAGGTTGGGCAGAGGTATGTGATAGGGCTCCAACGATACCATCAGCAGAGTGAGATGCCCCCGAGGCGTTGGTGCCACCGGGCTTGGGAAGGTCAGGAAGGATGGTATAAACATAACCAGATTGGGCGTAAATAAGGTCATACTTCAAGGCTATTTGGAGGGCGGCTTCTTTGTTTTGGGGAAAATGGGATGCAAAATCCTCGCCAATGGGAGGTAAGAGAGAGCGAAGGAACCAGTCCATGTAAACTTGATCTTCAAAGGGGGGAGCGTGACACAAGCTCTGTCTTCACCACCATTCCTGGACATAAACAGAAAGGCGGGTTGAAGAGGATTGATGGAAAGAAGTTAAGAGTTCAGTGCCAGTGTCGTATTGGAGGGGGAGCTGGAAATAGGATAAAAAGGCTTGGGAAATGGTCACAAAGGTGGTATGGGAAGAGGTGGCTTGATCAACATACCATTTGGAAGCTTCACCGGTAAGCGTGCATTGGAACAAACGAAGACGGATGGAGTCATCGGTGATGGAATTGGAGGAACACCACATGTGGAAAGATTGGATATGGTTAGAGGGATCTTCACTAGCAAGGCCTTTGAACTTGGGAATGTCAGAGGGGAGCTTGGTTGGCATAGCAGGCCAACTAACATCGTGGCGAATAGGATCATTAATTAGCTGATTGAAATCGGGGAGACTGAGGCCGGCCATATAAGGGAGTAATGGGGCAGTCGAGGTAGGTCCCGTAGTGGTTCCACTAGAAATGGACCCAACAGTAGAACTGGGGTTAGGGCTAGGTCCTGAACTAGACATGGTGAAGGTAAAAGAGGGAGAACCAGAAGTAGGGGGAGAACCCGAACAATCAGAAGAAGAGTCGGAGTGCAGACTCAGGGGAGGACTTACTCGAGAATGACAGGAAGGAGGAAGTTGACCAAGCGGAAACTGAGGGAGAAGGCCAAGAAGTCTCCGAGAAAGGCGCCTTGGGGGCGCAATGATGACGGGAAGAAGAAAAAATCGACAAGGGCAAGGACAAAATCAAGTGAGGTCCAGGGCAGAGAGGTGCAGTGAAAATTGATTTTAAAGTCTTTGTCAGGCAGTGTTAACCAGGCGCTTCGTCACTTAGGGTCAGTGTGTGGCGTGCGTTAATTTTAATTGTTTAAACCCAGACGTTTTGAGAGCAAAAGAAAAAGTGTGCTGCGTAACAGAAAATAAATCTGCAGTAAATAAGACTAAAATAACATAAAATGAATAGCTACCAATGCATTAACTTAACCCAAGAAGGCGAGTCTCTCAAAACTAGTCTATAAGAGGGAAAAAACTAAGCAAAGCACGCGAAAAAGAGGCCAATAGATAAAATGTCGGGAGGGACTAGGATCTAAAGGAGAAATCTACTGAAAAGTGGTGTAGAGAACAACAAAGAGGCAGAGGCAAGGGTGCTGCTAAAAATGAGGAGATCAGCTAAAACTAGAAGAGACAAGGCAGTGGCCTTAGAAATGAACCCAAAAAAAACTATATGAGGTGATTTGAAAAGGGAGAAGAGCTTATCTAAAAGGATCTGAAATGGAGGTATCAGATCTAAGAAAAACAAGGCTGAAACTCTGAAAATTCAGACTTCTGAAACAGTAAAGACTCTCCCACAAAAAGTGGAGGGTACTAGAGCCCTAAGGGGCAAGATTCCCTCTTAGTTGAGTGAAGTAGATTAGAAACAGGTCTAAACGGGCAGAGACAGAGGCTGGAAAACCATGATAGAAGCTTCAGACAAACCCAGACAAAGTGTTGGAAAATTTGCAGAAAAAGTACAGGTCACAGATTTGGGGCAGAAAAGTGCGTCCTCAAGCTCAGGTCGCACTTTTTGGGCCGATAAGTGCGACCTGCAGATCCGGCTCTCTCGGTGGAAGATTTCAGAAAAATTTGTCGTCTCAGCTGCGGCTGATGTCTGTCACCTGCGTAATAAGGCTAGAAACACACAGAAGTTAAAAATTTGATGGTTTTAAGGTTTTAGGGGTGAAAAACACCATAAAAATAGGAAAAACAAAAAATGGAAGAGAAACCCTAGGGTCCGAAACAGCTGGATATGCAGGAATATATAAAACGACAACAGTTGCAAAATAAAACCCATGTGGAGTGGCCAATTGTTAGTGTTAATCTTTCGTCGTAAAATATCACTTTAGCTACGCATAACAAATAGCCCTAACATCGATTATGGCTGCAAAATATCTTTAAGTTTGCTGCACAAATTCAGATCTAAGCACAAAAGACATTAAGCAAATAAAATATAATATGGCTCCATACATCAATAGACAAGGCAAGAATAATGTATTTAAAAGAATTTTATATTATATTAAAGAATGGGGCACCTGAGAGGAAAACAAGAAAGGTGTTTTCTGATTCTCCTCAGTGGGATGGGTTTTTGAAAGTCCTCAGTGTTTCAGATCTAGCATTCTTCTCTCTTACTGGTGTAGAAAAACAAACATAGAACTCAATGGGAGTTCACAAAGCAAAATGGAAACTGGTGACCAAGAGTAGATCCAGAGTGATCTAATGCAATGAAGGTGACTAATGAATGGGGAAAACCCTCCTATTTATAACAAAATATTAGGGCGGTCTAGAACTCGGTGCATGAATAAAATATTATTAATCGAATTCTAGAAGCACCTTTTAGGAATATTTTATTATATTTGTTGGAGGGAAAAGGATTCTTGACTTGGGTCAATTCCTTTATTTATAAATAATAAATAAATAAATGATTTATTTATCATTTTAGGGGAATGATAGGAATATAATTAAATAAATAATGGTTTATTTAATTATTTATGGATGATTTAGTCAAATTTAACTAAGAATATTATTTAAATAATGATTTAAATAACTTGTTCTTAGGAAATAATTAATTAAATAAGGATTTATTTAATTAATTTCCTTGTTTTGGGTTAAATATGACCAAATGTGTTATTTTTTATGGTGAAAGCAATTTTACTTAGGGTAAAATTGGTCTTACATGGTGTACTTGGGTTCATCTAATAATAATAGGTTAGATGACCAAAAAATGGTGTGACACGCGTAATCGAAACTTTCACCAAATTGTATATAAGTTTGATCATTTAAATGAGGTGCAATGCGATTTTGGTTTATAACAGTGATTAGGGTGTTTGCAATAAGATTTTGATATGACTTTGGAAAGAGCTTAGAGCATATCACAGCCCGCATGACTTAGTGGATTTTAAGTAATTTAAGTTTGTAAGCTATGCAAATTTCAATGCGCACTAACTTGAATAAAAGTAGATAAGAAAAAAGAAACTTTATTTCCTAAATTTTTTTGACTTAAGCTAAAAAATAAATGAAATGAATTTCTTAATTATTTCTAAAGGGTCCCCATTTAGTTTTACTAAATGGGGGGTGTTGTATAGCACAAAAATTTGCAATTCACTTGGGAGAGCCATATATCTTTGACTAACATTTTGAAGTTTCTGGAAAAAACTCTTTTGAAATAAAAATAGTTGCAAGAAATGAATTTCAAACAAACAATATCTTACCAAGCAACGAAATTTCTCTTAATTAAAATTCATAAGAATTCCTCTTTTTAAAAATATAAGTATGAGAATCTATATCATTATTTACTCATTTCAAAAATATAAAGCAAGTGGCTCTTACAGATCAACTTTATAAATATTTACTCTTCTATCACAAGTACAGCCTCTGATCCAATAGGAAATTTAAGCTCTTGGTAGGGTTACCTTTTACCCAAGAATGATTCATTGTCCCATCCAGTGTTTCTTACAATTTCCAAAAATAAATTCTAACTTTATACAATTGATATTTTTTTCTTTTTTGTATCATATTTTTATTTACTTAAAAGCCATTGTCTTGGCTTGTTAACCAAATAATGAAAATTCCATTCACTAGTTGTAATTAAATTGATCAAGCTGGCTCTTGATGAGACCCCTTGTCCTCTTGATATAATCTCAAGTCATTACCTTGTTTTGGTAGGAAATATTGGTAATGTCAGTTCAACTATTTCCCTATAAACATGGTAAACAAGCTCGTGATGAGACTTATTATATTTTAATATTTTTTAGTATAATCATTTTTTAATTTCTTTCAAAATTTGACAAGTTTTCCCGGATGGGGTGAATCATTGGTCCTTTTGAGGATTGTGGATGATAATGTTGAGTCTTAGATTGCTTTTCTGTAAAATATTTTTTTACTATGTTAAGGATTATTTTCTTAACTGATGACAAAGTAATCATGCTATATAAGGATGAGAGTTCATCAAAGAATAAATAACTTTAGTGAAATTACATATTTCGGTGAAAATAAAATCTATTTTTCTTTCAAATATTTCAATTGTTTCCTTAACACTTCTTATTTATATAAGCGATAAATAAAAAAGGATCATATGAGATATTTATTTGAAAAGCCAAAAATTTGTACTAGGTAACTTTTATTTTTCTAAGGAAAAGAAAAAATACATTAGTATACAGGGAATAGAAGGGGTTACCTCCTATGAAAAGTATTTTTTCAAAATCTTCCCATTAATAGGTAAAGAATCTCTTTTTCTAGACAGATCTTGCAATAATAATGTCGATGGGCCTATTTCTTCAATTATTTGAAATGGACTTAGCCAGAGTTTTTGAAACATCTTGTGTTTACCCTTTTCCTCATGCGCTTTGTCCCATTTCAGTACCATATCACCAATTTGAAAATTTTTTGGAGTAACAGAAGATGAATCAAATGACGCTTTTACTATCTATTGATGATGTGCATGAGTGTGTTTAGCTTTTTCTCTTTCTTCTTCTAACTTAAGAATTTGGCATTGTCTAAGTTGTAAAGAAGAAGAAGGAGATTCATCAATAAATTGTACTAAGGAAAAAGAAGGAATAACTACATTGGTAGGAATAACAACTTCTTTTCCATAAACAAGATTAAAGGGAGAATTTCTAATAGAATCTTTTCTGAGTTACCTGATCTGCCCAAAGAGAAAAGATCAATGACTTGTGTCAATTTTGTTGGTTTTGATCAACATTTCTTTTGATAATTCTAATCAAGTTTTTGTTCGTGGACTATGATAAACCATTTCCTTGTGGGTAATAATTTGTAGAATACTTAAGTTTAAAACTTCTTTTGATTGCAAATTCCATCATAGCAGTTCCTGAGAAGTAATATGCATTATCAAACATTAAAGCGGTAGGTAAACAAAACCTAGTTATGATATATTGGTCGATGAAATCAATGATATTCTCAAAATTGGATACCTTTAATGGAATTTATTCCACCCATTTAGTAAAGTAATTTGTAGTTGTGAGAATATATCTATTTTTTTGGAAGAGTTAGGAAAAATCTCACCGATTATATCTGATCCCCATTGTTCAAATGGTTGTTCGATATTAACTAGTTGTAATGGGAAGGTTGGCTTCCTTTGTCTTCCAAATGCACTTTGACACACTTTTCATTTTCTTGCATATTTGTGAGCATCTTGAAAAGAGTAGGCCAATAGTAACCTGCATGCATGATTTTTTGTGCTATCGTATTTCCTCCAAAATTTCCTCCAACTGATCCATCATGGACTTCCTACAAGACTTTCTCTACTTCATATTTTTCTAAGAATCTTCATAGTACAGAATCAAAATTTCTCCTAAACAATACATCATTAATTAATTCATATTTCTTGGCCTTTAATCTCAAATCTCGTTTATTTTTTTAACTAAGTTGGGTTGGAGCATATCCATTTTTCAAATAGAATATGAGATCATCATATCGAGATTGTGCATCGTTGAGGCTTACCTCTGATATTTTCACATTGTTACCTGAATATTCTTCTAATGATAGATGGGATGCGCCTATAAGAATTCTACAAAAACCTTGACCTCTAACAATTTTAGAGGGTCCTATTTCTACATCATACTCTTGTAAAACGGTAACCCAGTTAGCCCTTTTCTCTCCTAATTCTCTTTGAATTAATAGTTGTCTCACTGCAGAGAATGGAACTATGATTTTGGTGTGATTTTTTAGGAGAAATGGCATGAAATGCTTTATAGCCTTAAAGACAACAAATTCTTGTTTTCGACAGATGAATAACGTAGTTCTTCAACCTGCAAATTGGAACTGAAAAATGATATTGGTGCTCCCATTTGTTGGTCATTAAGTTGTGTTAAAACAATAGCGTATGATTTATCTAATGAAAAATTATATAAAGTAAAAGGATTAAAAAAATTGGGGGTAGTCAGGAATGGAGCATTGACAATAGATTGTTTAATCAAATCAAATGCTTCTCTTTCATTATGTCCCCATTTAAAGACTAATTTTTTCTTAATCATGTTTTGTAATGGTAAAAATATTTGTGAAAAGTCGAGGACAAACCTTTTAACAAAATTAATTTGCCCAAGAAACGACTGCATAGCTTTCTTGTTATGAGGGAAATGAATTATTTTAATCTCTTCAATTCTTTGAGGATCAATATAGATGCCTCTTTTTGACACAATGAATCCTAAAATTTTTCCTTCATCTAATGCAAAAAATGATTTCTTTGGGTTTAATGAGATGTCATACCTTTTACATCGCTCGAAGAGTTGATTTAGGTAATTCACATGATTGGTTACTTGTTTATAAAATATTGTACTGTCATCTAAATAAATAACCACTGATTTGTATATGAGCCCCCTAAAACTGTGTCCATAGCTCTCTGAAAATTGGCACCTGCATTAAATAATCCAAATGGCATCCTTTGATAGGCGTAAGTTCCCCACTTAGTCCTGAATGTAGTTTTCAGTCTGTCATCTAGATGTACGAGAATTTGGTTATATCCTGAGAATCCATCTAGAAAATACATAAGTTCAGAACCAACTACTATTTGCAGTACTTATTCCATGGTTGGTAATGGAAAGTTGTCCTTTTGACATGCTTTGTTTAAATTCCTAAAATCAATACAAATTCTAATATCACCATTTTTCTTCCTGATGGGTACCAAATTTGATTCCCATTTAGACTGCCTAACTGGAAAGATGATATTTTCTTTGAGGAGTTTATTCAGCTCTATTTTGATTTGATTTTAAAGATTTAGGTGACTCTTCCTCAATTTTTGTTGTATAGGTTTCTCATCTGAAATCATAGGAATTGTGTGTTGAATCACAGAATTATCATATGTTTTAATATTAGTATAATCCCAAGCAAAGATACTTTTGTACGTTCTAAATAACCCGATAAATGATAATCTTTCTTCGAAAGATAGACAAAGATGTAGATTGACAATTTGAGGTTTTTCATCACTTCCTAGATTTACTAACTCAAATATTAAGGTAGATATTTGAGTTTTTGAGTTAGTAACTCTTTTAAACCTATCTTTCAGATCATATAGGTCTTCTTGACAACAGACTTAGGAATAGGATTTTCATCTTTTTCTTCCTTAATCTAAATTTCATGCTCATTTTCATCCAAAATTTGACTATCATAAGATCCTTCATATGTTAAGAAATCTATGATATCTGAATCATTATTGAATACTCTCTAATTGGTAATATTATCAGGAACAGATGGTCTAAAAATTAATTCAATGGAAAATATATTGAGACTAAAACCTTGAGATGGAATTAAATTTGATGTTGTTATTGCCTAAATCTACCTCAGGCTGAAAGAAGGCAGAGTTCAGGGTAACATCAAACCACACTCAGTCTGGTAGCTAGCCCTACCAGAACAAGAGAGTGCTCTCTCTGGGTCAATCTCAGAAAAAATAATCAATAGGGCTTGAGATGACTTGAAATAAAAGCTAATTTTAGGCTAGGTATATAAGTGAAGGATTTTGATTGTGTTTTTGGGGGTTCTTGTTGGATAAAAGGGAAAGGCAATTTTGGGTGCGGGGATGAGGCCTAGTTTTTGCAGAGTTCTGATTGGGGGAAGGAAGGAAATTGTTTTGATGCTTTGGATTAAATGAATGGATGGATCAGACTGGTGAGAATCTGAAGAGGGCAAGAGGGTCTCAAAAGTCCTCCTTAAACAAATGA
This sequence comes from Pinus albicaulis, assembly GCA_034641835.2. Lineage (NCBI taxonomy): Eukaryota > Viridiplantae > Streptophyta > Pinopsida > Pinales > Pinaceae > Pinus > Pinus albicaulis. Next base: position 872,630,572 of record CM076579.1, read on the forward strand.
AAACATGGAAAATTAAACAAAACTAAAGGCAGAGCAAAGCAAGCTAATAAATTCCACCTTTAACACTAATTTGTTTAATTTAAGAAGAAAAGAGAATGGAAAATGATACACATAAACATCAATGAACTTAAAATTACATAGAGGAAAACACCATCAAAGCATAGAGCCACAAGGATCCCAAAGAGTGTTGCAAACCATGATCTATTCCTTTGCCAAAAGTGCAGAGATGAAATGTACAATGAAGTGCCCAGCAATCCCAAGTGTCCAAACCTGAAAATGACTGAGAAAATACATGATATAGACAAGCCTAAATCCTCCCCATGCCTCTAGGGGTCGAGCTCATCATTCTAGGAGTTGTTTCAACCATATCTAAACTAGGAACTGAAAAATAGGCAATGAAACAACTTGCCTCTATATGATAGGAAACTGATTCATTCACTTACATTTCACCTTTTGGTGAATGAATCTTCTAGAATGAGTAAAAATGTGCCAAAATTACATCATGGTCATGAAATTACATCAAGGTACATCAAGAGTTACATGAAAAAGTGAAACTGGCCAAAACTAAGCGAAATTCTGAGCTGCTGAGTGAAAAATAGGCCAAATTTCTCTATGTGTCGCGCCCGAAATCTCTATGCGTAGCACAAGTTTGAGGCTGATTTTTAGGCCCTTCCCAAAGTTCAAATTGAGTACAGGATAGCTCGTTAGAAAGCCCTGCCTATCTACTTTCCAACCCAAGTGGAATTTTTGGATTTGGTTTCCATTTGCCGCTCCAAAAATTAAATCGCCCAACACTTCTTCCTGTGTGTGCAAAAAGTGGCAGAAAGGCCATTTTTAGGGTGTTTTTGACCCTTTAGGCAACCTAACACTTGATGAAATCCTTAGGTAATCCATGATAATTCATAAATTTTGATGAAAAATCCAAAAATGAAAAGTTTTACCCCTGAAGAACTGCCAATTATAAGCACGCGCCAAGTGGCACTACGCGTCGAGCAGGAAAATATGTTTTGTGACCAAAAAATTCAAAATTGACAAAACAATTTCCAAATTTCTTGAAACTTGGGTTGAAGGTCCCTCATCAAGTGCTATGCTGGGCCAAAGAAGCTTCGGCCAAAATTTGGAACCTATCATGCCTTTTTCCACGCTTTAGTACCCTCCTTAGCCTCGCTTTCAGGATCTTGATCCTCGCTTTACAAACATGAGTTCGTGCCCAATAATGGTTCTTCATGTGTCTAAGCATGTTATTCTCCTTGTTTTCCTTCTCCAACAGCTTCTCAAGATGAATGTTGACCCTCTCAAGCCAAGTCTCTCTATCAGCCTTGATCTCCTGCTCAATAGGTGTCATCTCGGTTGGGCTTCTTCAGGCAGCTTGCCGGTTCTCACGGATGTTTTGCAAATCCATGATCGTCTTCTGATCCTCCAACTATTTGTTTCAATTCTCCAGATAGTTTATGATCCATTGAGCTCTCTGCAATTTGTCGGTCAATGTGTATATCTCAGCTTTCTGCTCCTGAATGATCTCTCTCAACTTTGAGCTTGGAGAGCTCAAATCCTCATCAATCAATATGAAATCAGTATCCTGGCCTCCTGAAGGGCCCTCATCCTACATAGGCCTCTTACCTCTGTCTTGTACCTGTACCTATGTTGTTGATGATGGCAACGAGACCCCTTCCACCCCAGGTGGAGATAGTACTCGTCGGGCTGCTGCAAATAATGCTCTGGTGCCTCTCTGATAAGTAACAAACATTGGCACACTAATAGGCTCTATCTCGGGACCTTCAAAATGATGTGAAGGTTCACCTGCATCATGAAAAATATCTGGAGGAGGCTGAGGGGCTGTAAAGAAGTCATGGGAAATGAAATACTCCCATGAAATACCCTTCAATCCAAGCTGATGTACAACCACGCTCTTGATGAGTGCATAGTGATAAATACTGTTGTACTGCTGTTCGAAAGTCTTCTTCTACACAAGAGTAGTCATTCTCTCGATGTTCCAACACATGAAATAAGGTATGTTCATCATCTTCACTCTTGTGAAATGCATCAATAACCTGATGTGGTAGGCATAGAGGCGTGAGAACCGGCCTTCACAATTGAAGTATCTGATAATGAGTCTCATCAAAGGCGCATAGGATTCCTTCAGAGACCAGAATGGGAACACCCTGCTGAGCTGTCTCACATAGCTAGGACTGATGTATGGTTCATAATGCACTCTGTCCACCTGCTATCTTTTTTTCCACTCTTCACCTACATTCGGTATTCCTGTTGCTTGAGAAATGGTTTCTGGTGTCAAGGTGAAATTTACACCAGCAAGAGTTACCTGACCATCATGCAAATGTAATACAAATAACTGAGCCAAATCCTGATGATGATGAATCCGAGAAATCATCTCACAGTACTGATAGCATGACTGCTCTCGAAAACATGCCATGGAAATTGGGCAGGCCTGCAATTGGGTCAATGAGGTGGGCTCTTCTCTCACATGTTTGCCACCTTTACGAGGCCTTCTCGGTGCATGTAGCTCAGTGGTAGAATCACTGTCTTGTTCATATGATGTATCAGTGTCTATCTCCATGGTGTTGCAAGGTATATGACAAGTATATGTTGATTTGTATGAGATGAAAATAATAATTTGGTGTCTTTGTCTTGATTGCCAAATGTGTCAAATAGGAAGGGACTGTGGGAAATAAGGCAGTGATAATGATGGAGTTTTTTCAAGTGAATTTAAAGTGTAATAACAGTCACTTGACTATTTGGGAACTTGGGGGTATTGAGAATTTTCTGCAAATAAAACGGGAAAGTGAAAATAATGGGAAATGAAATGATTTTATGGATGGGAAATGACTTGGGATATAAGGGAATAGAGGAGGGACTATTAATGATAGTGTGACAGTGAGGGGGAAAGGAACCATAGGTGGGGAATGGGCTTTGAAGTACTTGGCACCAAAATCAAATTTTAAAACTCAAATTCAAACCCTAAGGAGCATTTTTTGACCAAATGAGAGGGTTTATAATTTTGGCATTCAAACTCTTATAATCCACTTTCAAACAATACCAAACTCTGTTTAATGGAAAATACAAGATCATTCAAACTTACATGGAGAAATTAGACCGAGCGATTTGGAATTTATTGGAGAAAATCTCAAAAATTTCGGTGTCGGACATGTGTGCCATGCACACAACCCAGTGTGCCGCACCTGGTGTATGTGCCGCAACCGTTTTTTTTTGCAAGGTGAGAAACGTTTCTATGCGCCACGACCACCTCCCAACGTGCCACGACTCTGAACTTCACCACAGTTTGCCTTCCAAGACTGGCTTTTGCTTCCTCCATGATTTTCTCTTGGGTCTTTGATAACTCTTGGTATGGAAATGATTTTTGAAGACACAAAAATATCTTTTATGGCATGGGCTTTGATTTTTTATTTGAAATAACCCACTTGCTAATGTTTGAACTTTGGCACTTTTCACTTTTTAATATAAACTCTGTTTTTGTTTCCACTTTGATTTTTTTAGTTGAATGACGAAACTCTTCTCTATTTTTTTGCAGGGATAGCTGACATGGGATAGCTGCACCTGAAGAACTTCACAACTGAAAAACTTTGAAAATTACATGGCATTTATTACAAAAGACAAAATTGACGATTTTTCTTCAAAACAGAGTTTTGAAGAAGAATCATGATCAAGCATTATGACGATGAAATTTTTGCAATGAAAACTTATTTTGAACCTCCCTCATGTGCATGCTGACATTATTAGACATTCTGAAGGTGAAACCCTAGACCTAATGAGACCTAAAAAACCCTAAAATGACTCTTTGGCAAACATGACTGTAAATAACTTTAAAATTGATTTTGATGAACAGACCTAAGCCAGCAGGTACAAGACATGAGGGATATGAGAGAAAAGACCCTTCCGTCAGATGATCCATGCTCCTAATGGAATGCAGATGACTGAACTGAATGAGACACCTGAAATGAAATGCAACAAAAGAGATTTTTATCTCTGACAGAGGGATGAAGATACTGACTCTAACATTGGCTCCAATGGGGATGGTAAATCCTAGGAGGTGCCAAGAACTACAGATTTCTGGGAGAGTAGGCAGTGCCTTCGTCCATTGGGCTATGGAGTCCATAACTTCGGAAACTCAAAAGAAAATTTGACTTAAACTGACTCAATCTTGAAACTGAAATGACTGAAAATTTTGACTCGAAAAACTCAAACCAAAGCTGAAATCAATCTTCAGAATTATAGCCTTCACTTCGGGCCCCAAACTGAATAAAAGATCACAGCACACACTTGCAATGAAACTGAAATAAAGCGGTATGTACAGTGACAATGGAAACAGTAGAAAACCTCTTAGAAATGATACCGCTTAAGCAGCCGACCATTGACCGGCCCTCCTGGACAATCTTCCTTGTTCATCTCCTTCAGAAGAAAAGCATTTTGACCCCGATATGCAGCAATTTTAAAGGGTCCTTTCTAGAGATTTTCGAACTTACCATGCTTACCCTTTTTCTCATTCCTTGCATCCCATTTTAGCACCACTTCTTCCAATTTAAATTTTTCCGCCTTTTATTTTCTGTCATAGATTTTCTTAATTCTCTCTTGCAGCTTGAATGTGTTTTGAAAAATTTCTTCCCTCGTCTGCTGCAAATGGATCATTTGATTTATTCTTCTTTGCATATGATCATCTTCACTGCCAGCTTCCTGTAGAAGTTTGACCACCGGAACTGCGAGAGAGGTAGGAAACACCGTGTCAACTCCATAAACTAAATCAAAGGGGGAGATACCAATGGATTTATTCTGACTCACTCGATCTACCCAAAGTGCATTGACTAGCTTATTATGCCAACTTTTCTTGTTTATTTCCAGCAACTTTCTAATGATGTTGACCAAAGATTTGTTGGAAGAATCTGCCAATCCATTGCCTTGTGGATGATAAGCGGTTGAGCGTCCCAAAATGATATGATACTTGTCACAAAACTCAATCATCCTTTTTGATTTTAAAGTTGTTGCGTTATCAGTGATTAACTTATTCGGGAAACCGAAACGAAACAAAATGTTATTCTCAAGGAAAGAAATTATTACCGAATCCATAGCTTGCCTGGTGGAAATTGCCTCAATCCATTTTGTGAAATAATCTGTCGCTGTTAGGATCCATCTATGCTGAGCTGAAGAAGCGGGATGAATTTTTCCAATGAAATCCAAACCCCACTACTGAAAAGGAGCACTTACTTAGATGGGCTTAAGTGGCAAAGGCTGCAATTTCTGCCTCCCTTCAAAAATCCGACATTCATGACAGCCTTTGACAGTCTTATACACATCATCAAAAAGTGTCGGCCAATAATATCTCGCTCTCAAAATCTTATTGGCAGTTGTTTTCCAAAAAAGGTGACCCCCACAATCTCCCTTATGAAAATCCTCCATAACCTGCTTTGCTTCTTCTTCCACCAAACAGTTCAACAAAACACCACCAGGATCTTTTCAATAGAGTGAATTATTCAAAACACAAAACTTAGCAGCCTTCAATTTCAGAGTTCTACTTTTAATTATAGCCATGCTGGGTGGTGGTGACAAATTTTGAAGCACATATACAATATCTGAATACCAGGGAGAAAGCACAAAGATTTCTGATACCTGAACTGATGAAATTTCCTCATTTTCCTCGGACATAGCAGCAATAAGATTTATGTCCAAGGCATGCAAATTGGATTCATCCATTAGCTTTGCCAGCCCTTTCCCTTTGATAAGTTTTGTGGGCTTTATCTCCACATCATACTCCAACAAGGCTGCAATCCATCTGCCTCATCTCCCTTCTGGATCTGTTTGCACTAAAACATCCTTAACAACAGCGTTAGGAACATAAGCAAGAATATGAGAATGCAGAATATATACTCGAAAATCTTTCAACGCTTTCACCAAAGTAAGAGCTTTATTTTCAATTATGTTATATTTCAAGGCTGCATCTCTTATGGTACGGCTAAAAAAAGCAATTGGTTTTTGAAGCCCATCTCTTTTCTGCATTAATACTACTGCCATAGTATGCTCCGAAGCAACTGAAAACAAAATAAAATCCTCAGTATAATCCGGGCTGATCAAAACTGGAGCTGAAGAAAGAGCCAAATTTACTAAATTGAAAGATTTTACCGCCTCCTCAAACCATTTTACTACGTTGTCTTTCTTAAGCATGTTTGTAATCTCTCTTAGGTGTTCAACAAGATTAGGCACAAAGCGGTGTAAAAAATTCATCTTACCATTGAAGGACTGAATCTCCTTTTTGTTCCGGGGAAGATCGATTTGCTGAATAGCTTCTACTTGAGCTGGGTCAATACGGATGCCATCTTTTGAAATAATGTGACCAAGAAGTTTTCCCTCATCCATGGCAAACAAACTCTTCTTCGGATTGAGTGACACACCATACTTTCTACATCATTGAAAAACAATCTTCAAATGGTAAAGGTGCTCTTCATCAGAATTGGAAAAGACTGTCAAATCATCAAGATACACAACTAGAAAAACATCTTTCTCATTTGCAAATGCCATATCCATTGCTCACTGAAATGTCGCACCATCATTCTTCAAACCGAAAGGCATTTTAGCGTAATGGAAATTTCCCCACGGAGTGGTGAACGTTGTTTTGTCTCTATCATCCTCATGGACCAGAATTTGGTTATACCCGGAATAACCATCAAGTAGTGACATACGAGATGCTCCAACTACTTGCTGCAATATGTGATCCATTTTGGGAAATGGATGATTTTCTTTCAAAGAAACTTTATTCAGATTCCTAAAATCAATGCACAAATGAATCTCACTTGTCTTCTTGCATACGGGCACCAAATTGGAAATCCAATCGGAAAATCTTATAGGAACAATGATACCAGCCTTGTATAGTCGATTTACTTCCTTTTCAATTGAGGGCAGCAACTTCGGATTTATCCTTCTCAACTTCTGCCTGAAGGGATTTTGATTTGGCTTGATAGGAATAGTGTGTTGAATTATATTTGTATCATACGTCTTCAAATCTGAATAGTCCCTAGCAAATACATCAGCAAAAGAAGACAAAAAACTAACATATTTTGCTTTTACCTCCGGTGGCAATGCTTTGGACAACTTCACCATCTTTGGATTCTCAGCTGATCCAATGTTCACGTCTTCAACTCCCCTTTGGGTTGGCCGCAAGGTTGGTTTTCTAGCTACGTCATCTTGATCAAAAAGCTCTTCTAAAGGTATCAAACCTTTAGGAATGACATTATCTTTCAACTGCAATACTTCCATCTGATTTATTTTCACATCAACCTCACCATCATCATGCTCCATGTCAATTGAAGTCTCTTTGAATTTACCTTTGTTTTGCAGAAATTCGTCCATCTCATCATCATCTTGGAATACTTTCCAATACCTTTGATTGTCCAGGATAGTCGGACGATGTTTCACATGAATTTCAAATTTGTTACTTGAGTTCATTGGAATCTTCAAATTACTTGTTGCCTTAGCGAGAGCATCTACAATACCATTCTGAATACGAGGGATACAAGTCAAAGTATAGTCTGAAAAAAACTTCAAGATATCAAGAACAACATTTTGATAAGCCCGCATTCGAGGATTCTTAGCTTGATACTCACCCTTCACTTGCTTAATTACCAACTCGGAGTCGCCATAGACTGTAATCCTCTTAGCATTCAACTTTCTAAGTATTTTCAGACCAGCAATCAAAGCTTCGTATTCTGCCTCATTATTTGAACAATGAAATGCTAATTTGTAAGAACAAACCCTCACATTACTCGATACCTTGTTTGGGGCGGAAAAAGGGCTGCGTACCCAAATGCCAATTCCAGCACCATCACTTCCAACTGCACCATCAAAATCCATAGTCCATAAACCATCTTCATCTTCTTCCAAGTGCTGAAATTGTGTTTTCTTTGTTATTTCTGCTTGTTGTCCATCAACTTTCTGCTGATTTCTCAGCGAAACTGTCAAGTTCTTTCCTTTCTTTCATCAAAACTTCTCTGAAATTTTTTTTGTTCTCTGGAATGTCCTTTGCTTCAACTAACTGACTATCTACATCATTGAAACTATCTAAATACAAAACAAAAGACTCTAAATTTGTATGTACATAATTAATCAGATGATTTACCAGTTTCTCCTTGCTGGTGATCATATACTTCATCTTTTGCTCCCGATATAGTTTTCTCATCCGACCGAACACATGAATGGTAGCATAGGAGAAATAAAGTTGTAATGTTCCCTTCAACTTCACTCCCCAAGATCTGGAAAGAAGCATTCCAAATCTAGGAGGAATATCTGCCACAACCACATCCATCAAAACTTTCTTAGTTGGAATCTGATCTAAACTAACCACGAAATATTTGATGAGCCCGATGCATCTTACTCTGCTGGAATCGAAAGAATAAAGATCATGATATTTCCTAGTGAGTTCCAATCCCAATTTCTCCATGATATCCCTCGGCATGAGATTATGGGAAGCTCCAGAATCAAACATGGCATTATGTAACACAAAATCATGCAATCTAAGGCTGATATAAAAAGGAGGCATATCACTATCGGGAGACTCACCATCCAATGTTGGTCCAAATATCAACTCAGGTTGATCATCTTCCACATTCACCATATCATACATTGGATCGAAATTCAAAATTTTAGATACTTGACCCTTGTAGCTGCTATTTCTCATCAACTCAGTCAAAATAATGGAAACTTTTAACTTAGAAATTTCACTCTCTAAGTTAAAAGCTGAAGCTTTTTCTACCTCTTTGGCTAGAGCATCCTTCTTTTCAGCTTTCTCCCTCGATGCAATTGGCTAATTAGATTTTTCATTTGCTGATGGAAACTTGCTAGTAGTAGGATCAGCTACATCTTTTCCCTTCTTCTGTGCAATGGGTACATCATTATTTGGTTCTGGAACTTCCTTTCTCTTTTGGATTGGGTTGATAGGCACATCTCTATTTCTAAGTGAATATTGTCACTTCTGGGCAGACAAAGAATTCATATAACCTCTCTGATACTCATCCGACTCTTCTTCAAGAGTCGTGTCATTTTCCAAGATAAGATCCTCATCGTTTTTTTCAGTTGAATTTTCTGCATACTCGTCATCCTCAGTGATAAAGGTTAGCATATCATCAGGTGTAAAGAAGTGATTATCTTCCCCTATTACATCGTCTTCATCATCTGATTCCGGGCCAACAAAATTCTGCTGTAAAGGAGTTTTTACCTGCTGTTTTGCCAGCGGTTCTTATGCTCGCTGCTCTCATTGTTTGATCTGGAATTGTGGTTGCTGTTGGCCACGAAAATTAGGATTTCTGATCTGCGGTTTAGGCTTATCAAGTGTCAATATTTCAATCATATTTTCCACCTTGCGAAGTACCTAATCTGAAGTAGAAGCTTCTTCCTTTATTGTGACTTTCTTTTCTGCTCTCAATCTAGCTCTCTTGTCATTCAAATTAGCTTCAACACTCACTGCAATTTTCTGCATGTCCTCCAAAGTGGCCAAATCTCTTTCTCGTAGTTGATAGGCCATGTCCGGATCAAAATGATCTGGAAATTTTAGCAAAGATGACTTCCTAGATGGCCTTAAATCATCAGGAATTGCATTGTAAACTACATTGAATCTGATACAATAGTCTTGGAATGACTCACCTACGTTGTGCTTGATCTTGGTATATTCAGAAGTGATCTGAAGAGGATCTTTCTTTACTTCCCACTGACCTAAAAATTATCTCTACAGCTCAGCCAATGTAGCAATACTTCTAGGCTGCAAAGCTCTGAACCATTTTCTCACTTCACCTCCAAAAGTTTGCATAAACAATCTCATG